>RBKR01000002.1:0-1200000 GCA_004835665.1 Phoma sp. XZ068
CCTAACCCTAACCCTAACCCTAACCCTAACCCTAACCCTAACCCTAACCCTAACCCTAACCCTAACCCTAACCCTAACCCTAACCCTCTCTCTCACTCTCTCTCTCTCACTCTCTCTCTCTCCCTCACCCTCACTCTCTCTCTCACCCTCACTCTCTCCCTCACCCTCACTCTCACTCTCTCTCTCACTCTCTCCCTCACCCTCACTCTCACTCTCTCTCTCACCCTCACTCTCACTCTCACTCTCACTCTCTCTCTCACTCTCTCTCTCACCCTCACTCTCACTCTCTCTCTCACTCTCTCTCTCACCCTCACTCTCACTCTCACTCTCTCCCTCACCCTCACTCTCACTCTCTCTCTCTCTCTCTCTCTCCCTCACCCTCGGACGGGCTCCCCACCCACATCCCCTACTTGTAACTAACTAATAACTGCTCTCTTTAAACACCCTACGGGCCTACTGCCTACTCTTTCTTTTCTTTTCTACCTTTTTTACTTGTTTACACCTCCTCATTTGTTTACACCTCCTCACTTGTTTACACCTCCTCACTTGTTTACACCTCCTCACTTGTTTACACCTCCTCACTTGTTTACACCTCCTCACTTGTTTACACCTTTTCTTTGTATCTATACTCGCCTCTGCTTGTATTTCTTTCCGTGTTTTTTACCCCTACTTAAACTTATTTGTACTTCTTTTTATTCTGTCTTTTATCTACTTTATTACTTCTTTCCTCCTTTCTTCTTATCTCTTTTTCCTTATAACTATAAAACCCTAACCCCGCTCTTCTTTTCCTACTACTTTTTGACAATACTTTGCACTTTCTTTCTTTTGTATCTCTAAATCTATTCTAATCTGAATCTCTTTTCTACTTATTCTACTTATTCTTCTTTTCTTTCTTACTCTTACTATTGTCTCTACCCTCACCCTTTTCTTAACTAACCTTTTTTCTTTCTCTTTTACCTCTGTCCTAATTCTCCCTCTATCTTTTTCATTTCAATCTTTCCTCTCTTTTCTTTACTACTTTCTTTATCTTCTTTCTTTCACCTCCTTTAAAACACTCTCTTCTATCCTCTTTTGCTACTTTAACCCCTGCTTATTCTTGTCAACTTTCTTTTGAAACCATTAATCCCCCTTCTTGCTTTGTTTCTACCTTGCCTTCTCTCTATTAAACACGTTTTGTAACTCTTTAACTTTTTCATCTTCCCTTGATTTTTTTTTTATAACTACTAAACTACTTGTTTCTTCTGTTTGCCTGTGTATTTCTATTTCTTTTCTTATTCCTCTTTACTTCTTTCCTATAACTTTACCTCTTTTCTTTGTTATTATTTATTTCTCAACACTTACTTGCTAACTCTTCTTTGAAACTCTCTTTATCTTTGAAAAAAATCTTTCAAATCCTTTCTACTGTGTTCTCTAATCCTTTTTTCTTCTCTTTACTGATTTCTCTAAACTACTAAACTGCTTATTTTTTCTTTTTACCTTTAACGTTTCTTTTCAATTTTACGCCCTCTTACCCACCCGCTTTCTTTGATCTTTTAACTTCAACTCTCTTCTTTACTCCCTTTCCTCTGCTTATCTTTTCTCTCTTCTCGAACTTTCCTTGAACTTGACTTTTCTTGAACTTCTTGAACTTCTTGAACTTTTGAACTTTTCAACTTTTGAACTGCTGAACTTTTGAGCTGCTGAACTTTTGAACTTTCCTTGAATTCAACGGTTTGCGCTTGCGGACTGCCGAAACGGATAACGGCTAACGGGATCCGGGTTTCGGCCTCCGCGTTTGCTTCTGTCCTGTTGTCTACTTTCCCCAAATACGGATAACCCTAACCCTGACTTGCGTCCGGCCCTGAACCCAACTTCACGCTGTAAACACCTTGCCGGCTCTCCGCTCACCCTCTACCTTCTACTTCTCTTCTTGCCCTCCCTGACGCCTTGATGATGTGATCCCTGCTGTCTGCTACTGACCGCAAACCTCCTCGGCTTGCGGGGCCTTGTAACTGCGTCCTACCCTCTACCTGCGTCCTACCCTCAGCTACCGGTTGCCGCTCTTTTCTTCTTTACTTCGCTCTTTCCTACCCTTGCTGCGCTCTTGAACCGCTCTACGTTACGCTCTTTGCGCCTCCGGGGCCTTTCTACGGGCTCCTGCCACTCGGACGGGTATCTGCTGCACCCTCTTTTACATGTCACTATCGCACGGGTTACGGGGGCCTCTTCACGGGTTGCGGACCTCTCGGTAATACCTCACCACGACTTCGTCGCCTGCCTCTTCTCTTTTCTCAACCGCGGCGCTTCTTGTGCCTCCCCACGGGCCTTCCGCCCACCCCTTCTACTTCACCGCTGCGCTCGGCTTCTCTGTGACACCTGACGGGCCCATCGCCCGCCCTCTTCTGCCTTCTCCTCAACGACTCTCTTCTCCCTTCTTGCCTCCCTCACCCTCGGCTCGTGATACCTTATCACGGCCCCACCCACCTCCCCTCTTTCTCCTTCATCCTCTACCGCCCCGCCCGCCTGCTTTGTGACACCTGACGGGCCCACCGCCCACCCCTACATTCTTACATCTTCACACTCGCTAACGGGTCTTCGCCCTGCTCTTCTGTCTTGAACGGGGCCCACCGCAATCCCCTTTCTCTCTAACCCTTCTCCTCGCACTCCTTAACACTTCTTAGCCCTCTAATCACCTACGGGTCTTCGCCTTGTTTTTCTGCCCTGACGGGGCCCACCGCCAACCCCTCTTCGTCCCTCTGATACCTCTCTACGGGCCTACCGCCCGCCCTTTTGTCTCTACCCCCTCTGATACCTTGCCACGGGCCCACCGCCCACCCCCCCTTCTCTCTCTTACCCTCGCATTACCGGTCTCTTCACCGGTTCGGGGGCATCTTCGCGGGTTGCGGCTGTTTCCTGCCTGTTGCCTGTCTTTCTACGCGTTCGGGGGCACCTCCACGGGCTACGGGTCTCTCTACGGGCCTCTGTTCCTTTGTCGGCTTGCCCCAAATACCGGTAACCCTAACCCTAACCTGCATCCGCTCCTCCAACCAACTCTGCACCTGCCTCTTCGCTCTCGTGTGACACCTGGCGGGCCCACTGTCCACCCTTCTCTCACGCACTACGGCATCTACGGGCTTGGGAATGCCTTTCTGGCTGCGGCACCACAATCGGGTTTGCCAAACTTCCCCTAGCTTCTGTTCTATCTTGTGACAATCCTCTCTAAACGCCCAAAACACCTTTTTACATGTTGTCCCCATCCCGATCCATCTGCCTAAACCCCCTGGTGACCTTTTCAAATGCCTCCTCTCCGCATCTTACTTTTCCCAAATTTTCGCTGTCTTGATCCTGCGCTTTCTTTTCAATACAAACGGGTGCTTTGGGTTGGGGACTCACTTGGTTTCGGGTGCTCTGCCTGGATTGTGGGCTCTTCTTGGGTTGCGCGCTCTTTCTTGGCTGTTGGTTTTTCTTAAATAATCGGCTCTTACTAATTTGGCGTCACTGATGTGGACTCACTTGGTTGGGCGGGGGACCACTTTCGGGCCACTTGGGCTGGTGGGACTACTTTCGGACCACTTGGGGTGGCGCGCTACTTGGGGAACCACGTGGGGAACTACTTGGGGAACCACTTGGGGAACCACTCGGGTTGGTGGGCACCTCTTGCTGGCTGCTGTGTTCTTTTACAATGCTGTATGCTGTTGCCCGCTTGACCAAACCACGTATAACCCTATCTCAATCTTGACTTGCGTCCTGGCCTGACTGCAAGCTCTAACACCTCCTCTTGTCTCTACTGCCCTCTCTGCTCACACTCTCTGCGCTCGTATGCGCGTTGTCTGCGCTCCCTACACACTCAGCTTCTTTGTCTGTCTTGTTGATAATCTGCGTGCCGTAAACACCGGTAACCCCACCCTGACTTGCGTCCGGGCCCAACCGAAACTCCACTACCCCAACTTGCGTCCCGGCCCGAACCAAACTCTGCTGCACAGCGAATCGCGAACGGAAAATCTTTCATTTGCTACTACTGCGCCTACTCAGCCAACAGCCGTGTAATCCAACAAAACTCCTTTACCAAGTTGTTGCTCTCCACGTTGTCCAGCGGCTGCTTCTTCCCTAAATATTCGATTAACATCCTACCCGGTCCTGCATCGTCCACCCCAAACTCCGCTAATCGGGCCTGCCATCGGGCGTTTGCCTCCGTGTAACCGAATACTATGCCTGTTAATCCTGCGCTCAACACCCCGCTGTATTGACAAGTCCCTCCCCCTACCCTTCGATACTTCCCTTTCTCGTTCGGCTCCCAGCTGTTGCAAATTTCCTGCGGTACGCCACCACACGGGAAGCAACCTGAAAACATGTGGAACCGAACCTGGTCGTCTATCTTCTGTACCATCTCCTTCGCTGTTTTGCTTTCTGCCCTCCAACACTGCCGTATGTCGTGTCCGCTCTGTGGATCGCCTGCTCCCTCGCAAATCCCGCAGCGATTCGCCCACCACGCCAACTGCCTGCGCACCCACTCTACGTCGGCAAACTCCTGCTGTCGATGCTCAGTCAACGTCTGCCACGGCCCCCGGCGCGCCTGCTCCTGCTGTTGAAACACCCGCCGCATCTCTTCCCGCTCCGCTTCGACGACGTCCATTTCTTCTCCATCGTTACTGTTGTCGTCTGTCTCGCTCTCTTCTTCTGTTTCTTCTTCAACCACCTCCTCCAACTGCCCATCTATCCCTCGGCACACGTCGCACATCTCCTCGTTGTCCTCCTCTCTACACCCTGCTCGATCCTTCCTCCCATCCAAATACCCGTCCAACACCTCCCTCCTGCAGCTAGCCGCCCCGCTCTCACCACCTTCAACATACTCCCTCACCAACTGCCGCTCGGCTTCTGTCTCGTTGTCTTCGGTGCGTTGTTTCCCATCCTGAACGATCAAAACCGCCTCGCTTCGCAACCCGTCCCGGCCTGCCCTGCCGCTCTCCTGTGCGTAATCCAACATGGTGAACGGCCAATCGATGTGAATGATGCACCGTACATCCGGTATGTCCACGCCCATTCCCAACGCGCTCGTTGCCACGATCACGCGCTGCTTGCCTGCCATGAAGTCCGCTAACATGCTCGCCTTGCCCACGGCATCCGCGTGATACGCGTGACAATCTAATTGCTCTGCCAACGCCTTCACCTTCGGCTTCGAATTGCCGTACACGATGAGCTTGCCTGTCCTGTACTTCCGCATTTTCTGCCACACTGTCTTGATGACCATCGACTCGACGTCCTTCTTCTTCACGGACCGGCTGATCTTGATGGTCTGATACGCCACGTTCGTCCTTGTGGTCGGTTGTCTGAACATCTTGACCTGCCCTCGCTGGTAATGCATCCGTCGATACAGCTCGTCTTCTTCGGTCGGCGGCAACGTTGCTGTCAACAGCACCATCTGCGTCTCGGCTGCTGCCAGCCTGCCGAGCTGTTGCATCTGCTTGCGGAATGTGTATCGACGGTTCAACACAATGTGACACTCGTCGATCACGATACGGTCCAGCTGCCGCGTCGCTCGCAGCCGGTTCAAAAATGTCGCGAACGCTTCTCCCACGGCCGACTCGGGCGTTACGAACACGATGGCTGCTGCGTCGGGCGGGCAGCGACTCTCCCACTCGGCGCACGATATCCCCAGCTCCTTGCACCGCCGCATCATGTCTCCACGCAGCGAAACCAACGGCACGACGACGACCGTCGTTCCACCTTGCTCTGCCCACCCCGGCAACATAAACAACATGCTCTTGCCTGCGCCAGTCGGCATCACGGCCACGACGGGGCTCTCGCCGGCAATGATCGCCTCGATGGCCTCCTTCTGCACGCCTCTGAACTTTGCTTTCTTGCCCTTCATTCGCTGGAGTTGCGCTGCCGGGTCCATCTTCCTCAGCCGCTCCAGCCTCTCTATCCTTGCCTCGTCCGCCTCGCTCTCGAACGGCGCCTTCTTCCGCTTCTTGACGTCTGCCACTGCGTCTACGGCGGACTGGAAACCCAAAAACCGGTGCCAATCGGTGCTCGAGTTGCGGAACAACTGCCGCCTGTCTGCTGTGACGCCTGCCATCTCCATGATCCCGCGCGCGTATACCATGCCGGCTACGTGCGCGCTGTGGCCGGCCTGCTCGTCCTGGATGGTGGCGAGCATATTCTCCTCGTTCCACTCCTCGTTCTCCTCTGCCTCCTCTGCTCGAAATGCCGACGATGGCCGCAAAAACCTCCGGCTGATGCCGATGGCAATCTCACGGTATGCTGCAATCGTCAACTCTTGCTTTAAACCTACTCTGCTTTCACGCTTCAATATTTCCCGAAATCGGTCGCTTGTCCACTTCCGTCCGCTGGGGTCGGCTGGCCACATGTGCGATGATATCGCCTCCTTCTCCCACACCATCGCCTCCAACCGCTGCTGGAACGGCAACACCAACCACATGTAATACACCACCAGCTCGCCCACCTCGCGCGGCAAGTACCGGTGGATGATCTTGACATCGCCGCTCACGGCATACCCTTTGTGATACCGCGTAACGAACGCGACCATGCCGTCCTCGATGAAAATGTTTCGGTGGCCCCCCTTGATGGTGTTGCTGTGTCGAACGCTGCCCAGCTCTGGCCACCTTGCGGGTTGCCCTTCTGCCATGTGCACCAACGCGGCCAGCTTCTCTCGAAACGCAATCACTCGATCCATGTACCGCTCCACCTCTTTCCGGTCGATGCCTGAACGGCTTCCTGGCTTGATGAACCTTTCCCTGACGTTGGCGTCCTGCCCCGCGCGCTCAAACAACCACTTCTCCCCATCTACGGGCATGCGCGTGCGGTGGTCTTTCAAAAAGTTCCACCCTGGCCGCTCATCGGTCGGGTTGTCGCGCAGCTGCTCCCACGGGATCTGGGGCACTTGGCCTGCTGTCTGCTTGCCGCAAAACAGCAACTCCTCCACCAGTAGCCGCTTAGCCTCCGCCTGCATACCGTGCACCATCCCGCGGAACTGGGCCATGGTGAAGTGCAAGTTCTTGTACAGCAGCTCATCCTTCCCCATCCACTCGACGTGGCCACGCGACGTGGTGTTGTAGTGCACCTTCAGCCCGTACGTGCGTAAGTCGAGCATCCACTGCATCGGGCTGTGGCTGCCTCGCACCATGAAGCTGTCCATCATCTGCTGCACAAACTCCAAGCAGCCTTTTGGTCGACGCGGGCTGGGGGGACTGCTGCCGCTGTCGCTCCCCCCGTACGCGCTGTCGTCGTCGAACACCTCCTCTTCAAACGGCTCGGACAGCTCCAGTGCGTGCTGCACGACCATGAAACGGGTGATTTTGATCACGGACGACAAGATCGGCGGGTACAGCTCGGGGCCCTTCCAACCGTCCTCCTTGACGCCAAGCACAGCCAACGCGCACACCAGCGCGCAGTCGTACTCCTTGCGGCGGATGGTCTGTTTGAGCAGCGCCATGCAAAAGTCCAAGCACGCTTTTTCGACCGGCCCCAGCTTCGCGTGCTCGGGCTCATTGTCGCGTTCGGACGGGTCCTGCTCGTCGTCCAGCTCATCGATCATCATCTCGTCCTCCTCGTCCTCCCCGTCCTCGTTCTGGTCCTCGTCGGCTACCCCCATCTCTACCCCACCTACGTCTCTCTCTGCCTGCTCGATCAATGCCTCCCACGCCTCGCGCTGCTGCTGTGTGAAGCGGTACTTGGGGCTCTTCCAACGGTGCTCCCTCTGCGTCCGTGCAAAAAACATCAGTATCTGCTTCCACGGGCGTGATCGCTCTTTGATCGACTTGTCGTCCATGTACGCCTGCAGCGGCGTGTACCTGGTCTGATGCTTCTCTGTCCGGATCGCCTCCATACGCACGAATATGCCCGTCCGTTCGATGACCGACGCCTGGCTCACGCGGGCCAGTCCGTCCATGGCGTTCCAAATTGCAGCCTCGACGGGTTCCTCGTCCTTCTCCGGGTCTATGTTGGGCTCCTCAATGCTCGCCAGCAATTCGGGACGATCCAGTTTGTTCAAGTACGGCAGCCACCCAGTCCGCTCCAGCCATGGGGCCGCCTCGTCCTTCTCCCCGTCTTCGATCGTTGTCTTCGCCCGGTCCTCGACGTTGGCCCACGTCTTGGCCATCTCCTCGCCCACGCGCGCCCACGCCGCCTCGCCCTCTGTGGGGACGGGTTGCGGACCGCTGTCTGGGTTGTGACGCACCTCGAAGTACTGTGATCCGTGCCGGCTGCCGAAAAGTCGCTGGCAGTGTACGCGCTTGCAGCCGTCTTCCATCTGGGCTTGCAACGCCCCTGCCCGAGTTCGGCTGGGGCGTCCTTGCCTTTTTCCCAGCGACCAGCCGTTGTGGTCTTTGCGCCAGTGCTTTTTGATCGAGTCGATGGTTCTTGCAATGTGCCGGCATTTTTCGGGCTCAAGTTGGCACAGCAAGCCGTCGTCGTATACTGGCAGCTGGGGGATGGGCTGCACGTTGTTGTCTGGTACCGTCCACTCGCTGGGGTACTGTAGCAAGCCCGCCCACTGACGGACGGCATCCCCTACAGCTCTAACGTTTTTTGGCGGCCTCTTGTGTTGCTTCTGCAAGTGGCTCTCGATCTGGTCCGGCCATACTGCGTACCGGCACTCCTTGCACACTGCTACCTGGTACTCAGCCAAGTGCTCAAAGTACTGATGCTCAACGGTGGCTTCTGACATGTTAGCGGTCCTCTGCGAGCCTCTGTGTGTGTTTTTTTTCCTTGAGGCGACTGCTCTTATCTCTGAATTATGTTGAGTTTCGCACCCCAGCTTGTGCGCCCGCTCATGTTGTACGGGCTGATCTCCGTTCGGTCCGTTACCCTGGTCAGGGGCTGAACCCAACGAACATCCTTCTTCTTCCGCCGTATCTCCTACATCAACAAACAAACAGTTATGTCACCATCTAATCTACCCTGGATCTCCGCGTTGGAAGATGCCGCCGAGCAATTCGATGGCGGGCCCCGGAGCTTCCCGCTAGCCAGCGAGTCGAGCTTTGCCCACAGGCTCGCATACGACCCGCCGAACCTGGACTACCGAAAGCTGTTTTGGAACAAGGCCACTGTCTCGGACTCGCAGCGTGATGCTCTATTGCGCCCGCACAGCGCAGGCTGGCTGATTCCGGCCGAGACGAGTGTCTGCAAGCCTGTCTTTGTCGCCCACTCCGCGCTGTCGGCGATATGGCTGTTGAAGGAGACGCTCGACGAGGACGCGCTGCCTGCTGATGCTTGGGCCCGGCTGGTCTCTGCAGCGCAGGATCTTGCCAGCAGCCCGAGCGACGGCTTCCAGAAGGAACCCCCTTCAGCGCAGCGGCCCCGCGATTCCCCACCACCGTCGACAAAGCGTGCTGCTGCATCCAGCTCAGCGCGGCCGTTGAAGCGCCTCCGACAAGCCACCGAGCCTCCCAGCCCTGCGACGCCGCTGGAAGCAGAGGACGAAGCGGAGGAACCTGAGCAGCTTGCGCCGCCCTGCGAACCCGAGGCGGCCGAGGACCCCAAAGAGCCCGTCCATGGACAGGTTGGACAGGAGGAACCCGCCCAGATCACAAGCGTCTCTAACAAAAACCGCCGTGCTGAGCGGGAGCGCGCCAGGAAGCTGGAGCTCATACGAGCGCAGAAGAAACAGGACCTTGGGTTGGTACCGCCGCCCGACTCAGCGTCTCGCAGGGAACACGGTGCCTATGCCTCCATCTCGCGGCAGGATGAGCCGTTCATCTCTTGGATCCTCAAGCAGCCGGTCGATGATGGCGACAACCTGTACAGCAGTGCCCCAGCGCCTTACCTGACAGCTTCTGGCATGCTCGACAAGGCCCGCTCCATCGGCAATAATACCTCCCAGGCCTCTGCGGCTGCCTTTCTGCGGAGCTGGCGCACACAAGGTTCACCCTTTGCGCAGGAGTCCGTGGAGGATCGCCCGCCCGCTTCCTCGCGCACCCGCTGGTCGCTGTCGCAGAAGAGCAGTGCCTCGACGGTGCCGAAGAGCGCGCTCGCCTCCGCCTGGAGCCTGTGCGATCGCTACGAGCAGGAGCTGGATATCATCCATATCAAGTACCGCTGGGCCATGGCTTTCCTCGGCAAGGCGTACACCGAGAGGATGGACCAGATCAAGGAGCAAGACGTCGCCCGCAGCAGGGATGCCAAGAACCGAGGCGGCAGGGGCAAAGTCAGCTCCGAGGCCATGGACGCCCTGCTGCTGTCCGTCACCGCTACGTCGGGGCGTCAGCAGCGTCAGCGATTCAAGAAGCGGCTGCACCAAGCGCTCCGCTGGTACGAAGCAGCCAAGCAGCTTGGCTGGGGTATGCTCTGCCTGATGCCGCACGACATCATCTCCAACTCGTGGGTCGAGAACGATCTCCGCATCCCCTTCTGGCACATCTGGCTCACGTTGGTTGCGAAGGCGAATCCGGTGGCCCACAAAGCAAGCATGGCCTTGGACGCCTGGCTAGGCTCAGAAGGCATCTCTGGCGGATCCATCAGCGAGAAGGCAACGCTGTCGATCGAGGCAAACACGCCGACATCAGCGACGCAAGTGGAGGAGATTGAAGACAGCGAGCTGGAAGACGGCGAAGATGGTGACAACCACAGCGTCAAGCCTGCGCCCTCCCAAAGGACTACAAACAGCCCTGCGGCCGCCCGTGCAATGCGCCAGCTTACCTTGATCGAGCTCTGTAAGCCTTTTGCAGGCACATAGTGTGCTGTAATCAATTGCTCTGTGCTGTGCATTTAGTGTGTTACTTTCTTGCGTTGGTGTTTACAGTGTTGATGTTCTGCTGTGTTGATGCAGTTGTTGTCCGCGCGCTAGCGCAACCCTAACCACAACATTAAACCCTACCCCCATGATTTACAAAGCCGATTTCGCTACAACTTGCACAGGTAATGCGGGTTATTGTCGCAAAACATATGTCCAAGTTTGAAGCAGATCCAATCTGTTGTTGCAGAACGACCGTAGTTGGGAGAAAAACCAACCGTACCCATGATAAGATATCCGCGGCAAATCTGTAGCCCTGGTCCCTAACAAATCCGTACCCCTAAATCAACCATTGGAATGGTTGGCCTACCCATCTGGGTTAGGATTAGGACAAGTTAGCATGTTCTACTATAGCACAATATAGGGTATAATATAATATATATTATTAAGAATATAAGCAATATAAAGCTAAGAAAGCTAATAATAAAGCCTATACTAAATTATATTAAGACTTAATTATCCTCTCTATTAAGGTAGACAATAATAAAGAAAATTAGTATAATAAGTTATATAAAGAATACTAATAATATTATTAACTAGAAGTATATTAGAACTAGAATAATAATTACCTAGAACCTAATTATAGCCTAGACCTAAGAAACTTATACTATAGAGCACTATTATAGACAGTATACTACTATAATAAATACTAGATATATTATTTAGAGAAGCTTAATTTAGGATAGTTTCTAAAGAGATATCTATATAAACTATAATAGGAAGATTATAAAGAGAACTACTATATACTACACCTAATAAATAAATATAATAACTAATACTTTTCTAGCTAGAATAAGTCTAAGTATAAATAATAAGAATTAGTAGTAAATAAGTAATACTTTAATTAGTATTAGCAGACCTACCTTAATCCCTACTATAAGACCTATAAAGGAAAGAAGTAGAGTAATAGCTTTAGACAAGAGAATCCTTTTTTAAGGCAGCGCTAGTAGGTGCTAGAGATTAATCTATTAATAGTGTTAAAAGTAATTACTAACTAATTAAGTTATCTATTAAGGTAAATAGAAGATAGATAAAGGCACTCTTAGACTCTAGAGTATAGTCTAATTATATCTCTTTAAGAGTAGTATAGCTAGCTAAACTATGCTCTACCTAAAAGACAATACCTTACCTACTTAGAGTAGCTAATAGAGAACTAATACTTAAGAAATCTAAGATTATATATAAGGTAACTATAGTACCCCTCTAGATCTATAGACACTATAAGAAAATAACTCTAGACACTTTTAGGATAGCTACTTATAACATTATATTAGAACTTCTATAGTTAAGAAAGCACAATCTAGATATTAATTAGAAGAATTAATAGCTTTTACTAAGCTAATATAGGTGCAGCACTACTATATTATAGCCTATATAGTTTATAATATAACTAGTAGATAAGAAGAAGATTAATAATATCTCTTTAATATATAAGATATGCTAAGATAGAGTAGTTAACTATATAGATATAGAATACCCTACTAGTTATAAAGTAATAGTTAAGGAGAAGAATAGTACACCTTCTAATATTCTAGATAAATATAAGAGTTATATAGAACTCTTCTATAATAAGAAGACTATAAAGGTATTACTATAGTATAAACTCTAGGATTATAAGATTAGGCTCTAGAAAGGAAAGGAACTGCCTTTTAGGCCTATATATAGAATATCTAAGAAGGAACTTAGTATACTTAAGAAATATATTAATAAGAACCTTAAGAAAGGATTTATATAAGAATTAGAATTACTAGTAGGATTTCTAGTCCTCTTTATACTAAAGAAAGATAGTAAACTATAAATATATATTAATTACTAAAAACCTAATAATATTATAATTAAGAATTAGTATCTATTACTAAATATTAAGGAATTATAGGATTAGTTATCTAGAGTATAATACTTTACTGCACTTAATCTATATAGAGTATATAACCTTATATATATAAAGGAAGGTAAAGAATAGAAGACTATATTTAAAATATACTATAGTTATTATAAGTACTTAGTAATGCTATTTAGACTTACTAATACACTAGCTATATATTAGGCCCTTATTAATAATATATTAAGAGTATACTTAGATATTATAGTAGTAGCATACCTTAATAATATCCTAGTATATTTACTATATTAGAGAAGTGTTAGAATACCTTAGAAAGGTAGATCTTTAACTTAAACCTAAAAAATATAAATAGTATAAAGAAGAAGTAGAATTCCTTAGCTATATTATAGGAAGGTATAGAGTTAAGATAAGTAAAATAAAGATTTAGGTTATAAAGGATTAGCTAACTTCTACCTCCCTTAAAGAAATTTAGAAATTTCTAGAATTTATTAACTTTAACTAATACTTTATTAAGAACTATTTACTTAAGGCCTTACTACTTATAAAGCTTATATAGAAGGATATACTATTTAAGTAAGAATAAGTATAAGAGAATACTTTTTAGTTACTTAAATAGTCCTATATTAAGCTACCTATAATAATTATATTTAAGAGTAGAAAACTACTTTAAATTAAGATAGATACCTTAGATTTAGTATTAGGAGCTTATACTATATAAGAATAAGGCAGATAATAGTACCTAATTACCTACTACTCTAGAAAGTTCTTAGAACTAGAAGAATAATATAATATATATAATAAAGAATTACTAGCTATTATATTAGCCCTAGAATATTAGAGAATCTATATAGAAAGTTATTTAGAACTTACTATCTATATAGATTATAAGAACTTAGTATACTTTACTACTACTAAGACACTTAATTAATAATAAGTATACTAGTCTAAGCTATTAGGACAGAACAAGTTTAAGATACTATATATACTAGAAAAAGATAATAGTAGAGCTAACGCACTTAGCAGACAATATAATCTAGCTAGAGAAAAAACTATTAACTAGTTTACTATACTTAGAATTAATAAGAATAGGTTATTAGGACTATCTTAGCAGCTTAATAATATAATATAAGTTTAGTAAGAATAGTATATATCTATAAAGGTACTAGAGAAATTAGAAAATAAAATTATAAGCTGTTATTATAATAACCTACTTTATAGACACCCTAGTATAATATAAATAATAAAACTTATTAGATAATACTATAAGTTTAGCTATATAAAGGACAAGGTTACTAAGTTTATTAAGAACTATATTAATTACTAATAGAATAAATATAGTATATATATAAAGTATAGAGAGATATAAGTAATAGAGCTACTAACTACACTATAGACAAATATTATAATAGATTTTATTATATAACTACTAATCTCTAAGAACCCTATTATAGAATATACCTATAACTTAATCTTTATTATAGTAGATAGGTTTACTAAAGTAGTAGAAATAATACTATTTTAATATAGTTATACTATAGAGCAGCTTATATAAGTGTTCCTAGATAGAATTATCTATTACTATAGTATACTAGAATTAATTATTAGCAATAGAGATAAGCTCTTTATATTAAACTATTAGACTACACTTATAGCAGCTATTAGTACTAAAAAAAAGCTATTAACTATATATTATCTATAAATAGATAGATAAATAGAAAGAATAAATTAGACTATAGAAATATACTTAAGAATATATAGTAACTAGAAGCAAGATAACTAGGTCTTACTATTACCTATAGTATAGATTATATATAATAATAAATTATTAGAAGTAATAGGTATAATACTATTCTTTATAAATTATAGAAGACATCTAAATCTCTTTATAAGATCTCTTAATAGTAATATCTAAATAGATTTAGTAATAACCTTAGTATATAGACTAAAGAAAGTATACTAAAAATTACTTAAAAATATTAATAAAGCTTAATAATAAGTAATCTCTTATATTAATTAGAAAAGAAAAACAGTACCTTAGCTAAAAGAGGGGGATAAAGTCTATCTTCTTATAAAAAACTTATAAACAAGAAGACTAATAAAAAAACTAGATTATATTAAAGTTAGACTATTTTTTATTTCTAGGTAAATTAGCTCTATAAACTATTAACTTAAACTACTATAAGATACTAGAATATACTCTATATTTTATATATTGCTATTAGAACTAGCAGACTCTAATATACTAATCTAGAAAAATTTCTACTACTAGGTTAAGGAAGAGACTAAGTAGGAAGTTAAAAAAATAATATAATATTAAAAGAAAGGATATAAGAATAAATATCTAGTTAAGTAGTTAGGATACTCTAACTTAGAAAATATATAGGAACTATTAATAAACCTTATAAACTATTACTAGCTGTTATACTAGTATTAGTAGTATTAGGGTCTAGAAGTAGAGGATATATTACCTAGTCTAGTATAAGTAAGCTAGGCATTAACCTATTCTTAAGTATAGTAATATTATTAAGTAATAACTCCTATTACTCTAGGTGCTTTATATCCTTAACAAACTAAGCACTTATATTAAACTATTACTATTTATAATACTTTAAGAATTTCTTCTATTTATATACCTAGTTTAATTTAGTATAAGTAGCCTATAAGGCAGCTATTATAGCTTCCTTAGCTTTAGTAGCCTTATCTTCTATTTCTTCTAGATATAATATCTTATTATTAATTTTAAAGAAGTTAGGAACAGGTAAATCTATAGGCTTATACTTCTTTATTCTATTATATTTATAATTCCTATACTTCTTATATAATAAAGATATCTTATAAGGCAAGTTCTTCTTTATATAGTACTTGCAGGCAACTATAGCAAGATATCTAATATTATTAATTTAGGTTCCTATTATATATTAAGCTTAGGTACTTTAGAAAACTATTTATTAGTTTATAAGGATATAAACTATAAAGAAAGAGAATAGTATTATAATCTTAGAGAAAGAGGTATAGTATAATAAAGTTAGGGTTATAGATTAATAGTATAGGGCTAAGAAGACTATATAACATCCTATAATCCTATAGAAATAAACTATACTAAGAGTATAAGATAGTATAAGATACTATATATATATCCTATAGAAACTATAAACTACTTATAGAAACTACAGGGCCTCCTATAGAACTTTATAGGATATTATAAGAAATATAGGACACTCCTTAGTATATAGTAATTAAAAACACTGCCCTTATAGCATTGTATTTAACCTTATTAATTAACTTTATTATTAGAACTTAACCTAACTCTTAAGCTAGACAGATTAACTATCTATACTACTTATTATTAACTCTATAGTTGTTATAGTGTTTTACTAGGTATCTATACTAACCCCTCCTGTACTAGCACTTATCCTAGAGAACTAACCTTAGAAGTATTTATAAGCTTTGCTTAGTTTATAACCTTAATAAAGGGTAGTATTCTTAATTACTATATACTATAATAATTATAGTAGCTTACCTAGCTTACTATAAGCTGCATAAGCTAAGATTACTAAGCTTAATATAAGCTATATAAGCCCTTACGTGTAGTCTACCTAGCTTACTTGCTAAGGGGTAAGCTTATTATATAACCTATAATAAAACTACGCTATAACTATACTATATAGAAAGCCCTATATAATTATTGTGTTAAAGCTGTTAGCATTCACAGCTATTAGCATTCTAGTTGGCTAGTTATAAGTAGATTATAACACTTAGCCCTACGCTATTAATCTATAACTATAACTTTATTATAATATACTCTTCTCTCTAAGATTATAATAACTTATTACTATACTACTCTCTTGTCTAGGATTATAATAGGTAATTCTAAATATGCGTATTGCAGAGCTGCTTCTAGTAGCTTATTCTAAAAATAGTATTTAGTAGGAGATTATAGTCTCTATATATAATAGTCTTAGTTAGAGAATAATAGTGTATGCGCTAAGAGACGCTAATAGCAAGGCAGAAGGATAGGTAAGTTAGCTAGATACTACCAAAGGGTAGAGGGGAAAGCTTACCTTCTTTAATAACAGTATTTAGGTATAGTAGAACCTCCAGCTTGGGTACAGACAGGATTTTTATTTTGTTAGGCATAGCGGCAGCAAGCTCAGCGCAAAGGTTATCCTCCACGCATGGGGTGGAAAGGATGTAATAAACTGCCAACGCAGAGGTCCTCTTTAACGTCTTAAGGGCTGCACCGACAAGACTTACTGTTATGCTGCTTTGGCAACACAGTAAGCGGCCTAGGACCGTAGGTATGGTCGAACATCGCTGTGTCTAAGAATAATATATGAGCCGACCTATTATGAGAAGGATGCAATGGCCTCTGCCAATGTTCATCCAATAGTGAACAATTGCATCAGCGCCTAAAAGCTCGCCGAATAAGGAAACAAGGTTACAGTACTGCCTGAACAAGAATAACCAGGTCTTTCTGAGCAGGTTCGGCTGCATGCGAGAGTTCCACCTTATAGCACCCAAAGGAAGGCCGCGGGCTTGTGATGGTCGCCTTGCCAACGAACCAATGGGTACTCACTTGGTAGGTGGGTATCCAACACTCGCAATGAGTGAGCGACGAGTTGAGATCGCGGAAAACTGCACCCTCTTGACTCTTGCAGATCCATCCCAACCGGAGAAGAAGGTCTTTTGTGGGGATGGGGCCAAACCCGGTACGTCGGTTCCTTCTCAGCTAGCGTGGTTGGACCCGGAGAGACAGAGAGCTCTTGGCATGACGCATGTGCAATGTGGTTGTGCGGCGTAGGTGGCGACCTGGTCTTGGTACCGTGTTATTCTCGCATGGGTCGGTATTGGGTGCAGAAGAACTTTGCACACGCACACACATTGACACACCTCCTCCTCTTGTATATCTGCAGAACACTATCAAGCCGCACACAAGGGACCTCTCCACCACAACAACACTTCTTCAGTGGCATAACTCGTCTTGTACTGAAACTCTTTCCAAACAGTTACCAAGATGTGTAGCGACAGGAACCGCGAATTCGCGGCACTCGGCTCACGCAACGAAACCACTATCAACTCTGTAATGCGGCCCAGAGCGAAGGACAAAGATAACGGAACAGCAGATCATGATATGGGAACGGGAAATCAGAGCGCAAGGTCGACGTGGTGGCTCCAATTCTTCGTGTCATCTTTGATAATGCTGTTTGCCATGTTTCTGTACCATAGACTCGTGGGATTCCCTCGTCAGCCTTGGCCCCCTTGCGAACTCCCGGCCTGTCGAGCTTGAGGTTTCGCACTGGTTACGCTGGGATGGCGGAAGTTCCAAGGTCGGGTGGTCGCCATGCGTCATCGCTGGGCAGGGCCCGGGAAGCTCGAATCAAAGCCGCTTGCTCATCATGTATGAGTAGTCATATCTCATACCTATTGATAGTACTAAAATGAAAGTTCTTGTGATAACGATGGCTGTGTGTGATTCCAGACTCATTCTCGCCGCGTGGTCGCCCAGGCTGCACGCGCACGGACACTTTTGGGGCCAGACCGGCTATCTCGACTCCTTCCCATTTAGCGTGGCCTCGATGTGGAGATTCAAAGAAGGCGTGACGAGATGTTTGAGGGCTCAGCAGATCGCCTGAGTTGACCCGTGATGTGGCTGGAATAGCAACCTGACCTCAGTACCGCGGCGTGGGTGAGGAGTAGTGTCAATCTTCGGAAAGCCGATATTCCTTCTCTTTTCCTATCCGAAAGATTGCGAGTGCTATACAAAGGCAATGTCCCGTTAACGAGAACTCCACCGACTTCACATTATCTCCACTCCATTCTTTCAAACTTCGAACCAATCCCTGCCAAAATGGCCAAAGACAAGACCCTTCAACTCGAAGACCATGGCTCACGCAATAGGAAGAACGTAGACTCAGCGGCAAGGAGACCTGAGAGATGACGTGGATGGATTGGGATTGCGAAATGCGCGACTGATGCTGTGGGCCAAACGTTTCGTAGGGTTTCTGGTGGGACTGGCTTTTGCATTCTTGTATGACAGACTAGTAGGCTTTCCTCGGCGGTCTTGTCGTCCTTGCGAGACCTCGGGTTGTTGAAGTTATCTCACAAAGACTGTTAATGATCGGGGCGAGGATCGCGGGAGTTGAAGGTAGACTGTCGCCGCCTCGCGGCATCGCCAGGCGGAAACGTGTACCGTACTGTCTACTATCGCATTAGCAGTCGTGGCTGCATGTTAACGTAGGCGGCACGTCCGGCATGATATATAGAGCGTCAGGCTTGTGATTGGTAATGGTCACAAGTGCTTCAACCCTCGAGCATGAGTTGGCGTTGGTAGAGATGATCGATCTGGCGGGAAGCGCACGGACACGGCATGGCAGAGAACCTCCGGTACGGGGTTGGTTAGATGGCAAGTAGCCAAAATTTAAATCTAAGTTTTCCCAGCATTGCCATCAAGTTTGTTGACGCGGTTAGCGGTTGGAGCGGTGGAGGCAGAGCTAGCATGGTCGTGAACTTGACAGGTCGAGGTGGCTCGTGAAACGCGGCACGCTGTTGGGTGTGCAGACGAAGCAGCGAGACGCAAAACAGCTAGGCTGCTCACAGGTCCCCGTCCTGTCTCGCTGCAGCAGAGTGGTGCTGTAGATCACACAATACATATGACGCTTGACAGCCTGTACATACATCAACTCTCGGCCTGCTGCATCGTGCCGTCGCTTCCCTCCGCGCCCTCCGCTATAGCCTTCTGGCATGCGAACATCATCTCCACCATCTGCGCAACCTGCCCCAGCCTGCCCAGCACGATCTCGTTCCCCATCCGTACCCCGTAGCAGTGGTACCTCCGGCCAGTCCTCTCGCAAAAGTCGCGCACCAGGCCCTACGCTCTCCTCAAGTTTTGTCTCGGCAGCCTTGAAAACAGGTGGTGGGCGTGGTATTGCAGGTCTCCGCAGAACCAGTCGAGCCACTCCGGGCACTCAATTTGTGAAGTTGACGCGTTTTTTTGGCTACCCGCGCGTTCAAGTGACGCGTACAGAAATGCGTGCGGAGTATTTACCAGCATCGTATACTCTGACAGCAAAGTGTGTTTGTCCACTGTTCTCATGCCCGGCGCCTAACATAAATGTAGCAGAACGTGCTGTAAGCAAATCTGGGTCGCGAATACCTCTTGCATATATACGCATCGACCATATAACTATAAGTGACGAGAGCAATGGGAAGGCTCGGATGTGAATTGACGTTTGTCAATGCTAAGAGAAGACATAACGTCTAAGTATTGCAAGCCAGACCAATATCGCTGTATCCTCGAGTGAACCATGCGCTTACACAGAACAACGCCTCTTAGACACTGCGTGGAGCGGTCTCCGTCACAGCTGACCGCGAGACGTCTGAAAAGAACACGTAGCAACACGCCGCGCTCCGGTAGCCCCGGAACATCAAGCTAGTTGCCCTCAAGCGCTCGAGAATGTTTCATCCGTTGATATAGCAAGCGTTGATCAAAGAGTACTGCGGCTCATCCTGAGCTACTTGCTCAGCGCAGAACCTAGGCCTCTGGCAGCCTTCTTCTTTCTCTTTGTACGTTCCATTCGATAAGATTTTTGATGAAGGTCTCAAGGTCGCTTCATCGGTGCGATAGGATACCGCGGCGTCAATACGTACCAACTATCCAGTCTCACGCATTCCTATTCTGAGAAATGTATACTATCTCCAAATCTGAATAGACAAGGGTGTGGCCCTACAGTAATTGCCCTCCATTGAATCTAGCATGCTTAATCATACTTCGTAGTGATATACAAACCTTCGTTTTGAAGCGAATGGGCTATAGGGTGCTGCGAGGAACATTCAAGACTGAATATGATGTTGGGCTGGGATGAAAGAGCTTGGGGCTACAGCCCGGGTTGCTCAGGAAATCATCATGGCCCGGCCCTTGAAGTTCCTCTGTGGTCCCAGTGTGATTGATCTGAGCTTGCTCCGAAGCTATGTTGTGGGAGCATTCCCAAAACGAATGCTCAAGCGTTTCGATATTTGGAATTACCGTCTCACAAACAAGCTTACGGGCTCGTTAGACCTTTCAGAGAAGCAAACATGGCAACCGGTGGGAATCTATACATTACTGAACACACGCCTTGAGAGCCGTGGCATGTATCCCCGAGATAGGTTCTACAGCCTCTTAGCCCTTCCTGGCTATCAGGATATGTTCGAAGTGTATTATTATGAGGAAATAGTTGATGTTTTTTTGATATTAATTAGCCATGATAAGTCATCATGGCAGGTACTCTTTTATATGAACCTCTACTGGCAAGCCTTTGAGATCAGCCCGGATATGCTACATAGAGCGGCAACTGCTTTGAGGGTTCCATCAAGCTGTGCGGTGGCCAGGCTGTCACGGGCCGCAGGGAAGAATAAAGTTCGGCTGTCAAGTTCAAGTCCTTATGGAAGTGCCTCCACTTCCGGAAATATCATCATCCTGTAACTAAAGAGATAACAGAAACGATGGTAAGGGGCTGCATGGAACAATCTGGACTTGTGCTTTGTCCTGATGATAATCATGGCTATTATTAGACTGCACTTCATGCTCTGTTCTATCCGGATGGGCGACATCCACAATTCTTTATCGGGATATCCAGCCTCCATCAAATCAACCTTGAAGACGAATGGGATCTTTGATCCTCAATAGACGGACGAGAAACACAGATCACATGCGGGGCCGATACCCTAAGGGTTGCTCAGCTTAGTACGGCAAACACGGGAGAACGGTGGAATGGACCGCATTTCGTGCTGAAGTTGCAATCATCGCTATGTTGTTGAAGTGTAAAAAGTTCCCTCACTCAGCAAAAAATACAGATGTACAACTCAAGATATCTAGCTCCGCCGGGGCGCAAGCCTCTTCGCGTAAGGGGCCTGACAATGCCCGTGTGTTCTTTGGTATCGGCATCGCTAGGATCGTGTCTGCCAATACGGCCAAATTGGTGCTGCATCTACAACTGCTTGTCCAGCTGTTCTAGAACGGGGAAAACTTCTCGCGATTATTAACTACGCCTTTAGATGCCAATACATTAGCAGAAGCCTTCTGTCATAGACAAAAGGCATTCATACAAAAACAGCTGGCGTGCAAACACCGGCGGACGAAACAGCAGTTTTTCCAAGTCCTCAAAGTAGCAGAATCAGAGATCTAAGAAGGCAGCGTGTACCTCTTCGCAGATGGTCATGGAGGTTTGGGTCAGTTAATCAATTTACAATACTTGGCCATAGGGTTCAATGTTCTGTTACAGAGTCTCAGAGTGCGCGGTTCGCGACAAGAGAACAGATTTTCTTTTCATAAGTTGTGATAGTTGAGCACTAACTCGCTCTTTATTGGAGCTGATGTCGTAAATCTATGCAACATTTACCGCCTGCTTAACACAGCCAGGCGTCTCATAGATGGCTTTCTTTAGGTCGCTAATACACTGTGTAATATCCGACACTCGAGCATGAGTCACCTGTTATAGATTATCGCAACGCGCCTGAGGATCTAGGATTGGTGGAACTTGCGCTTCTTGATTCAAGCCCCTGTTAAAGTAATTCTCGCTTATCAGATAATACCTAGGTACACTCCCTAGCAGGCCACGGAGCTATATCGTTTAGTATATAGACACTCGTATTACCGTCTTCGGTACTAATCAAGCGCCTATAAAAAGGCTACTAGTCGAAGATTAAAACGTTTTACAGCTTCCTTCTTACTCTATCGAATTGACCTAAAAGATAAGAAGTCTTTTAGACTACAGATTTATTGCAGGGAACATTGCCGAGCGCATCTCAGCCTTCTTGATATTCAAAGATTAGGTCCTTGGCCAACCCGAAGTAGGAGAAGCTCCTGTGTAGAATAGGGGGTTTCCACTGGGGCGGGGCTAATTACTACTGCCGGTAGCAATCCATATCATTGCTTACGAATCTCCCACCACTTGAGTCTCAAGTTATGACATCTATGATATGGGAAGAGCTCTGTACGGACGACATTGCTAAGAGGCATACACACGAAGATAGAAAAATAGAAGGAATATCAGAAATAGTACAAACAAAAGCAAAACTAATTGCTTATTAGATTTACTATCTAGCTAAGTCCTTTGGAGAACACGTTAACTAGCTAAGCAATGGGCTATCCCAAGTCAAAAATCAGACGTAAATCAGACGTAGTAATGAGCGTTTTCCTTGGTCTCTGGCAACTTTCAACCAATTTCGAGCATCTCCAACTCTAGCGTGCTGACTTATAGTAGATTCGCCTTTGCTGCAATGATTCTGAGCTTCGTGCAATTAGATCCTTGTCAAACGAATACAGCTACCAGAGTCGGTAGGAAGACTTTAAGCCTAATACTTGAAAACCACAGGCTGCTGCAGCGAATTGGTGACAGAGCAAGACTGGGACTAGAAGGAGAAGAGTTGTTAGCAGTGTTCAATGGTTCTGATGGTGATGTCGTTGTTGGAGATTCTGAGAATGTTGTTGTCGCTGTAAAAGATGACGTGATTTGAGTTGCAAAGGATGTGGAGAAGGTCATGGTCGTGGCGGCTGTACAGAACTGGCCCTGGTGGGGTTGGTTCATGCCACGATTGGATGTGTGATAGGGGATATTGGGAATGCAGCGGGATTGAAATACTTACAGAAGGAGCCGCGCCATTCTGAGCGTTGTTGCAGCAAATGCTGATGGAGCTGCAGAAGGTTGTGGATTTGCTGCAGGTGGTTCCTCCGCTTCCATCACTGTTGGTGGGAGAGCAGCAGAAAGGACTTCCGGAGCTACATTGGTTCTAAGGCAAAGTAATGAGTAAGAGCGTTTCGCATGAAAGGAATAAGATCAACGTACTGCTTGGTTATTGACGACTGGGGGAGCTGGTGGCTGGGGCTTTGGTGGAGGTGGGGGCGGAGCAGGATGTCCAGGAGCGGCTACCGCGCCGACAGCGGTAAGAGCGAAGATTGCGAGGATGCTCGTAAGCTGCATGGTGATTTTTGTGGAGGTTGTTTTGTAATTGTGAAGATTGTTGCTTGTTGTGTGCTGATGGGGAACTCCAAAGACGCGAGAACACCTCTACTTATAGAATTTGGCCACGGTCACGGTTCCTAACAGCTGAAATGCTTCCTATCCAAAATGGAAGTACTATTCTATCCAGCCCGCCACGATTGAACTTGTCAAGAGGCCATCGCCAACTTTGCCCAGATTCAGTCAGCACGATGACCTCGCAACCACTCCACGACGAACGAGACCTGCCTGGCGTCTATAGTCCAAAGCCATTCTTTGTCAGATCTTCAGCTTTCGACGGCAGGCCAGGCTGCTGTGGTGAGACGTTTGCTGCAGATTCGGATGTCCGCAGAGAGGCTGACCCTATGACCAATGCAGGAACATTGCAGGTAGAACACTCCGGGAAGATACTGGCGAATGACCATTGTCCCACTTCGTCAATTAGAGCTGATAATATCAACAGCCACATGAACGGGCGAGAACATCTCGCTCCACCACTTCCATATCATTTGACAACATCCAAAGCTAACATTGGGACCTAGGGACAAGAGGCATCCAAGCGAGCTGAAAGTGACATCCTGTGGACACAGCAGATACAGAACTCTCTCATGAATGGGCATCCGGTAACACAGCGATATAGAGACTAGTTGTACTGAGGGACACCACAAGGCTAATGCACGGATAGCAACGAAGACACATTTGCTTCTATTCAGGGCGTCAAGCGACGGAAGTGCTCTTGGATTCTTTACTTCAAGATAACCTATCTCAACTTCACGGTCACTACGTGTTGATGGTACAAGATCTGGAAGGACCTAGTATGAGATCTGGAAAGATCGAAAACCGCTTGGGAGGTGTTAGGCTCAGCTCGGCCGTTCTTCATGATTCAGCAGGGCTGAGTGCTTGTCACAGCGGTGACTAGCGAACTTAACGCTCGACTAACCCTAACGCAGAAAACCGCATGAATTACTGGTGCCGACTCCACAAACCCATGTATATGGTAATGTACATTGTGGGGAACGCATTCGTGGCTTCGGAGTGGCAAAAGTAACTTTCGTTTCGCAAGCGACGACCCGAACAACTCAGCCTTGAGTGCTAGGTAAGTAATCCCGTTGATGGAAGAAAATATTGTGCATAGGCGAATCTCCACGGTCTGCAGGACTAACACTATGATCGTGTGGAAAGCATTGAAATACTGTAGAGTTCACGTCCACGACCAACTGCCGGTTGCACAAGTTACAGAGTCTGTTTTTGTACGAAATGCTCGTTCAAGTTGTTAACAAAGCTACACTGTCTCTAGACCCTGACAGTTCGGCTTATCGGAACTGGTCCCGAGTACCTTGCACGCTTGTATTAGGAACTTTTCCACGCTTGCAACACCAGCTCGCTTGTATGCCTTATTGCGAGAGATCACAAGCGAGCTGAAAGTACCAACACGACGGATTAGGTGATATACAGCGACTCTCATGGTAGCAGTACATGGACCTTCGAAGGGCTGATTCAATATTGTGGCTTTACTTGCATCTAGGACCCCTCTGGATCCAGAACAATTGAAAAGCTTGAGTACCAGCTTCCCCTCTTCAAAGGTAAGTCTAGAACCAAACCTTGTTCAATAGGGAAAGACATAAAGAATCAGGTACTGCTCGGCACGATTGTCACTGCTACTAAAGTTCATCGAGGCTCCCACGTCGAATTGAACTGTAACACACAATCGTTCACCAGAGACTTTCCCAAACCAATCTCTAAGCAGACTTGGTACCCGCAGTCAATATGCATTTCCATCTCTCTGCTCTATCCCTACTTCTCCTTCCCTGCGCCCTTGCGATCCCCCTCGCAGACCCCTCAATCGACGTATCTTCTCTCTCTTCTCCACTACTGGAACGCGATTCTTCTCTGAACGCACTCGAAACGCGCGACCCAGCCAAGGGATCAGGAAAGGACGGCAATTGCCAGAAGCCGATCTCACAGAACCTCTGTACTTCAGGCGCGCCATATTGCTGCTCTGGCACTGGTACTTCGCAGGTTTGCGGTCCTGCAGGCACCGTGTCTTGTTCGTCTACGGCAATCTGCTGTATCAATACCAACGGAGTACGTTAGCCTTCTTGCTGCTTGGTTTGATGTTATGAGGTAAAGGGATGCTACTGACAGTGAACTGTAGATGCAGATCTGCGCCGGAGAAATCGACTTCACAGGCCCGGTGACGATCAACATTAATAAATGAGTAGTATCGTGCGTAATAAGAAGATGCAGATGTTGGATTCAGTTGAGGGATGGTGTCTGGTCGTGGAAACAAAGAGCTTGGCACCACCGTTCAACACTGCCGTATGATACGTAAAAGAATTCATTCTGTATCTTTACTGTCGCTTGTCTTTACTCCCGTGTGCCTTTGTGAGAATAGAAGCCCAGTGGCCATGGCTTTTAACGATGCGTTGCAACATCCTGCGGGGCTTGCCTGGCCCTTGTCCGGATCTAATTCCGTAACTTTGCAGTTGGAAAACATCTTTGCAATGGCGCTTTCTTTGCTGGACCTAAAACTTCTTCCCTTGTCTCCCGAGGTTGTTCGCGCACGCCGAAAGCCTTCTAATATCCCTAACCCTAAGGCTTGCGCTACCTGTAAAACGTGGGGACCTACCGTGGCTTCGACAGCGACTCACCCAACTAGTAGCATGTCACTAAGATGAAAGCGAGTCGCTTCTGTGACACCAAGCCTGACTATAGAAATCGCTCTACAAAGTCCAATGACTAAGGCATTGCTTGCTATAGTTGGTGAGTTGGCACGTAGGTCACCTCCAAGGGCAACATCCAGCTGAGAATCGCAAAAGGGGTTAGCGTTAGCTTCTGTGCTAATGTACACAGAACAGAGTCTGAAGCCTTCGCTTGGCTGTCAAGTATACTCAACGCTTATTAGGTAAGAGTTGGGCACCTAAATTTCTTATTGTGAGATATTATGAAAATGGAGATTTAGAGCGACACTTGAAACAACTCTCACAGAGACTGATGTTAGACAAAGGGATCTGCCGAGAATCATCTGAAAGTGTTCGGTACTCTAATCCATTTTTGAAGGTGTACAAAGCTTGCGAAGCTTGTTTCCATCCTCGCACGTCCAGATACAGCTGGCCGACCCAAAAGAATAAGAATCCCAACACGTGGCTTAGTCCAGAACAGGCTAGGTGGGCTAGCCCAGTCCGTTTTTAACGTTAGCATTGCGGGAGTGGGAGGGCGGGTGCGGGGTAGCATAAGCGAACCAGCTGGTGAGTTCTGGGTCGCCAACGCCGTCAACGTAGGTATGCCTCTCTTGGTTGCCTCCCACGTTTCGCCGCAAAGTGGCCAGCCCAAATCGGTAATGTGCCTGGGAAAGGTACTTCCCAATCACCACCTCCCGGAGCGTGCTCGCATACATCGTCTTCGATAGTCTATGCAGTAGCTCTTACATTGACAAGCCTTGTTTACCCCTCATGAGAGCTGCGAGTAAAAACAGCGCAGCCCTGCACCCAGCTGGCCTGATCATCTTGCGCATCGGCAGCCACGTCGCCCATCGGACAGCTGAGAGAGCGATCGCCGAACTTCTAGCCTTCAGCTTGTCTCGCCAACGGTGCGAAAGACGTACTTGCGGTACAGATCATGTACGATCAGAGGCATTCAAATCTTCTTTGACCCGAAGAAGCGCAAAGCTTTGTCGTGGCTTGAAAGCCGCAGGATACGGCTCAATCAAAGACAGGTCTTTACGCTTGCGCGAATCCGACCGACGTCTTCGTCTACTTGGTTCATACACAGGTCCGAACTCAGGTCTACAAGACATGAACAGGGCGAAACTTCCCAGACTGCGCATTCGATACGAAGAGCCCCTAGAATCCAATGATGAGCGCATTAAAGCCTGAAGCGTACAGTGCGGTGGCTGCAAGGAAGCGTGGTAAGCTTCCGTTTACTTTCCAACAAGTATTCCAACCATGACGGTTGGTCGCAATCCGACCGTCCGGTCGCCTTCCATGGTCCTCCTTGCTAGGCTCACGTATCTATCACATTGCTCTTGTAAACTGCGCACACCCATACGTTAGCTGTATCTAAGAGATCAGCGACGACTTTCATCAGTGAAGAGCTATCGTTGCAAACTGAAACCTAGAGAAGACACGCCCTCCATTAAGTGGTGTAGACTGCTCATGAAGCACCAGGTCAAGGTCGTTGGATGGTTGATGATTTCCTACATGGGTCCAGCTGCCAGCTGCCCAGATTACGCCCGGTCGGCAGGCTTGGAAACGTTCGACGCGTCACGGACGTTCATCCGCGCTCTCCCCGTTCGTATTCCAAATTCAGTCGGCAAGTAGCTTATGCTTTTGCTGCAACACAGTCTTTACGCACCCCCACAAGATGCGCATTGCTGTCTTCACTCTCCCTGGTCGGTGTCTAAGAAAGTCTAGGAATAGTACCAACAAACAGTTAATGGTCCATAGTGTTGCACACTTGTCGAATCACTTGGTAATCTTTGGCTCGATGAATTTGACCGTAAGTTCTTCCGACTTATTCGTCTACCTTGCTTGCGTCTGTAACGCCTGCCTTGAAATAACATGCCTTGACTCTCTTGCTCCCGGTTCCCTTAAGCTGAGGCTGTAGGCCGCGAAGACTAGCGACCTTGCGAGATATTGTAGGACAATGTTTGAGTGATACACCTCACTTTGGTTCGCTTAACGTAGTAAATGGATGCTCCAAACATAAAGAGCAGCCACTAAGCAGATTTATCTTGGTTGCTGCATCTTGTTCGTTCAATAATAGCTATGGATCTCCTGCAGAGTGATTCGCCCACTTTTTCGTTGTAGCAACCACGATTAACTACGGTAACACTCATGCTGCCAGTATCAACATAGCTGTAAGTGCCTAACGCTTACGGTATTCTAGACAATATGAAAGTATATGTGTCTAATTATTATGACTTTGATATTCAAATACTTCCAAAATATAATCCTAGGTTATTCTTTCATACAAATTGACGGAGCAATAGCTGGGGCTATTATAGAAGGTCTGGAAAGCACCAGACGTCTCTGTCAAACATCAGACTTCCATGTCTACTCTCCATCACGTGAAGAATTACCAGCGCGACCACTGTCATAAATTTGCTTTAAAATTCGGTCCAAAGCTTTGCTGATGTCGTAGTACCAACCACTTGTCGTGCCCATCTAAGTGGCCTCCAACTCCGTGAACCCCACATTTTTTGGAAGATCGGCCTCCTTCACTCTGCCGCTGACAATCACAACTATGTTGATGGTCATAGCTACGCCAAACGGATTGTAACGCTTCTCTAATACTCCGTCTGCTATTGGATGGCTTTTGGTAGCGTTTGTCGAGTGCCAGACTTGGAGCTACACAACCGCCCATGGTACGCAAGCAAGGCTCGGTGGGACATCCATCTATCGATTTTAGAAGGTCCCTTGGCGTGTCGTTAGTCATTCCAGCTGCCATCCAGACTCTCATGAACGAGTTTGGAAACAGGCTTCATAGTCCATTGGCGTCGCCAAAATTGACAAGTCACATTTGGCCGTTGACGGTGTATTTCCAAGATCGGCTGCAAATGGGGAGATTGAGACTAGCAACATCAGACGGAAGTCTTACATCGAGATAATTGGGCTAAGTGAGGCACTGGTTATATGTACAAATCAACCCGAAGTGCCAAAGAGATTGTCTGAGCAGATCATGCAAATCAGAACCGCAAAGGCACAGCAATGAACTGATGCCTACAGAATTGACTTCTAACCCGTCCCCAGATTAGGATAATCAGAGATCTATGGAGCGGTATCGACTTACTACTTTTCAATGCCGCGTGCTTTTCCGCTGTATCGAACACTACTTTACTAGTCCATCCCAAGTCGTCACCGGTGGCAGCACAGGATTTTCCAGGCCTGCCAGTGGTGTTCCTGTTAAAGGTCTAGGCCAAATTCAACCACGGCTCATGTGAGCGAGTGTACACTAAGATGCCACTTAGCTTCTCGTAGTTCAAGAAAGCAAAACACTGTCCTCATTGTGCTTGCAGGCACCGATAAATTACTTGCGGCAAGGAGAGTAAGACAAGTATCCAGAAAATCGAGACACTAAACGAGCAGAAACTCGCGAACGTGAGCATGATTCTTTGGGAAAGCACGCCCAAGTCGATTGCTGACCTGTAGCAAGCGTTGGCACGTGAGCCGAGCCTACAGTTCTGTGGCAAGGTCGCGATGCTGTTGACACCTTTAGGCGAAGCTTTCGCCTAGCACCTCAAGAACCTTTATTGCGCGCGTCTCTTGCGCTTTGCGAAAACCGTAA
Source organism: Phoma sp. XZ068 (assembly GCA_004835665.1). Lineage (NCBI taxonomy): Eukaryota > Fungi > Ascomycota > Dothideomycetes > Pleosporales > Didymellaceae > Phoma > Phoma sp. XZ068. Next base: position 29,834 of record RBKR01000002.1, read on the forward strand.
GCTAATTGTCCACGTCAGCGTAAGCATCGTGCGGTGTTCTGGTACTGGCGTTTTTCGCCCACGGTTAGGCACGTTCGCGAACAAGCAACGCCAAGCTGCGGATACCCTTCATTGTCAGCACCTTGTCGACAATAAGCTTTGCAGAAAATACCGGCGCCTTCGCTAACGGTCAGGCAACTTCTCGAAGGCCACGTCAGTCAATAATAACGATTCCCTGGTACTTCTGCCGGGTTGCCGTTAGTGCTGACGGTCGGCACTTCCAAAACAATAAGCTACGCCAAGCCACTGATGCGCTCGCTGACCATCAGTCCTTTCTTATGGGTCAGTCACGCCACCATTGGCTGCTTCCTCTGGCCAGCCCCAACGCCTTCAACACTCGCCCTCCGAATACTGTGTTTGCTTCTGTCATAACCTGATCCACGTGCGCGGCCATATGTAGCTATGTGTAGCGCCTCTCGGTCGATGTACCACCGCTAATACGAGCTTCATGTGGACAAGCAGACTTCACATCTATCTCCGTTGCTTCTCGCAACTCATTCCAGAGAGGTATAGGCACATCAGGTGGGAGCCAGAGGTATATCAGAGTTTTGCTAAGGCTGTGTGGCATGCACGGTGCATCTGCAGGATATTCTCCCCGCAGCTTTTATGGCCACTTCACTTTTGCGGTATCTGCTATCAAACGAGTTCGGTATGCCATGTATTTTGCCATGTAGCTCTCCATTGTCATCATAGTGTCCAATCGGTCTTCTACTAGGACTACAACCACCTCAGCAGTTATTTCCCGGGTTTTGATCGTTCACACGCATCGTCGCTCGTACACGATGCCTCTTTGTGCTTTGATAACGGACATGGTTGTCACTGAGGATTCAGGGGTTATTGACGCGTGATCCAACCTCCATTCTTAATTCATGCAAAAGTTCCCATGCCCTTGCAGGCTGTACCATGAGGGTTCTTTCAGCTCATAATCCGAACTACACACCCATGCCCCTGAAGACCAGGAAAAAGGATAGGATGCTTTGTATGGGATAGCTTCTTTATCAGTTTTTCACAAGCAATTGCATGCGTGACACGATTGGAGCTTTGTTAAAGGGACTTGGCTTAGAGAAAAGAGACGGCATGTTGATATATTTGTTGGACTACATACTGGACCCACAACTTGATTATCATATAGGTATATCCTAATTACGAGGTTCCGCGTCATTTCATTACTTGTGGCGTTGAAGAGAAGGACAGAGAGGATGTGCGCATGATGTCAGATGAAGGAAGTGCAATATTGGCCGAGAAGCTCTAAAGTTACCCGTATCGTCTATCCAAATCCATGTTGCAATACACACCCTATTGTTGAATTAGACGTATGGACACTGTACCTAAAAGACTTGAGTTTCTTTGGATGCACGTTTCAGGATGACGAGGTATTTACAAACCTCGTAGATTATATTGAGAGAGGGGAGATGAAGCCACATGTTGGACAAGTTTTTAAGTTAAAGGATATTGGAAAAGCTCAGGAATTGTTCCAAGCCAAAGTTATCAGCGGCAAGCTGGCCTTAGAGTTTGACTAAGAACTGTTTAGTAAAAGCAGCTGGCTGACAAAGTCTGCACGCAAGACTGAACTCGCTTATAGTCAGACTGGATCTTTAATCTGAGTGTTTCCTGAAATAATCCGGGAAATATAGTGCATTCTCTTATGACACAATTGTTCGAATTCCTTTCGACGGATTATATAGCAGTAAGCAACGCAGGTGACTACCCTAGCGATGACAACCATCGTACATACTTTAAAGATCGAGAAAGGTTTACAGCGGGTATATACTTCCCTAATTTAGAGACTTTTCCCCATGGTTGCTACCGACGCTGAAATACCACGACAAACATGGTTATACTGCTCATGGAGTTACATAGTAGACCTAAGCTTCTCTGCAACCGTATCCTCGCTCAACTTCCACAACCGTTGCGCCTTTTCAGTGCTAATTGCGTACGGTGGCGCTTCCATAATCTGGCAATCATTCAAAAACACGCCCTTCTCTGGTGCCAGGCCGCGGTCCAGTGCCGCTGTCAAGACGGTCGCAGCGCCTTGATCGATGTCCTTATTGAATGAAATTTTCAGGTTTGCCCTCTGCTCTTCAGTCATGGAACCTAGCACCTTCTTTGCTGCTCTACTTTGCACGCCGCCAGGGTGGAGTGCGAAAGCATAGATGCCTTCGCTGGCGAAGAGAGTGTTCCAATGTACCACGAAGAGCGCGTTTGCCGTTTTGCTTTGTCCGTATGCAACCTCCGCGTCGTAGCCTTCGTGTTTGTCAATTCCCAACAGTTCCTTAAGAATTCCCCAGTTTGGCGCCTCTTCCTCTGCCAAGGACTTGCCTTCCAGGTTGTAGTCTGAAAAACGGAAGGGTGACACGAGCAGGGCGAGGCTACTCACTACAACAACACGAGTGTCACCCAGCGCGGATCCTCGAGCTGCAACACGGAGCTTGGGAATCAGGGTGGTTACGAAAAGAAAGTGACCGAGGTGGTTGACGCCAAAATTTGATTCAAGGCCATCGAGCGTGAACGTACGTGGGCCGTGGAATGCCCCGCCGGCATTTGCGACCACAATATCGATTTTTGCGATCGCATCTATTGCAAGAATTTCGTTCGCGGAGCGGCGAGTAGCCTCAAGAGAATTGAGATCTAGCTTATGAGGTCGAAAATTGACCGACGGATAATCAGTGGAAAGGGCATCGGTGATCAAGGATAGACGAGAATCATCTCGACCAGTGATGATGATCGTAGAAGCCCCCCCGTGGGCAAAAGCGCGAGCTATACCCTCCCCAATGCCGTCCTTAGACACACCAGTAATGAGGACAATCTTGTTTTGAGCTTGGGCAGCGTAGGTGCGCGCGACTTCAAGAGCGCTAGTTGTATCATCGAAAGTTGGGTTGGAGGCCATGTTTAAGGGCGATGCAAAAGGCTCTTCTTTCTTGCTTCTCAAAAATTCGGTAACGTTGGTCGGCGGACTGAGCTGAGTTGGTTGTACATCTGTTCTACGAGAGGATACATAACTTTATATCCGCCTGATTGACCAAAGGACCGATTGAAACAGCACTCAATGCATAGACCTGTTCGAGGGGATACCATGATGGGCTCCTATTGCGGACGAAATAATGTCCGTATGTCTTGAAGTCAACGAACAATCATGTTCAGACAGGAAACGGTCTGCACTGCTTCAATAACGGCCGCCGTAAATACGATGCTCTTCCTAGATTTGCTGACAAGTCCTGACAAATTGACTTCTCACGTATGCTGACACCATAACCACTACCAAGGGCAGCCCAAGCACTCTAACATATAAGGAATTAGACCGAGGGATATCTAATTAGTAATAAATTGCACAAAGGTTTTAATACCTACGAAGATCCGGTAGGACACTTTCCAGTCATACTACGACAGTACAATGAGTACTACTAAGAGATCCACACAAATAACATAGTAAGATTCTACCTTGGTTCCTCGGCTTTTGCCTGTGAAGTTGACGCTAGTGTTTCGCCGGTACGAGCCAACCCAGACGTCCCGTTGATTGGCCAATTTGACCGAGGTCGTTCGTTCAGCATCAACACACCCTGCTTTATTTGCCGTCGTCCAAAACTCACCTGAAGGTACAGGTTCCTCGGCCCTGTTCGTTTGCTTCCGGCTACCAAGATGCCCGTTGTACCCAGCGGAAAAGTTTCTCTACAGCCAAGGAAACGCGTCGCCGGAGCATGCGAATCATGCCATGCGCGGAAGGTCAGGTGTAGCCTTGCTCACACTGGCTCACCATGCATCAACTGCTCGCTTGATCGCCTCATATGTGAGCGACGGGTGACTAAGAAACGAAGGTGAGTAAGTGGGATGAAGACGACATGCAACCGAACAGGCTAATACATTTGTGCCAATGCTAGACAAGCGCCATATGCACCCGCAAGGCGGCTTCTCTGTGCTCTACCCTCGTCGACTGATGGAGTCATTGCGTCACCAGATTCTCCTATGATGGAGCATGGCTGTGCCACAATTGTAGAGGTTGCGCCAGCTCCAGACTCGGGTCACTGTCCACAAGGTTCCGGTGCTATACTGGCTTCGACTGCTGAAGTTCGCGATAGTGGTAACATCGAAGCACCGTATAACCCCTTGACGGAGCATTTTAGTCATTATGGCGGGGAAAGCGGCATGGGTGCTTTGCATCCGAGCAACAGCGCATTGGAGGATCAGTACGCGCCGATCTACGGTATGCCAAACATATAACCCACCATCACCACAATCTGGTTCTGACTATCGGTAACTAGGCGATCCCCGGGGAGTCTCCCTTGTGGCAGACATATGTGAACCACAGCGAAAAGACAAGAGCGGACATGGTTTCGTGCCTCGAATACACCCCTCGAATATAGACCCAGACACTCTCAACTACTTGCGAGTGAAAGGTGTATTCGAATTACCGACCGAAGAGGCCAGCGAGATGATAATAAAGACATACTTTTCCTATGTACACCCCTTTTTTCCGGTAATTGAGGCGAAATCATTCATCGACAAATTTGAAACCACACGACACACGTTGAGCATCCAATTGCTATGGAGTATATTCTTTGCTGCTGCCAACGTATGCATTCCCTTGTCGTATCTCTGGAATATTTTAATTAACTTGGTCGAAGTTTGCAACCGATGCTACCCTCCAAGCGACAGGGTTTACGTCTCGGAAAGAGCTGAAGCATTCCATGTATTCCAAAGCAAAGGTGAGGAACTTGTCCTCACGATTGAACCACCTCGATGCATTTCAGAGCTACTAAACACTATTCAGGTTCTTTATGACGCGGAGTATGAGAAAAACAAGATAACTTTGATTCAGGCGGTACTCTTGATGGGTTTCTGGTACGCCGATACTGAAGACAAGACTGGTCCTTGGCACTGGAATGGTGTTGCCATAAGCCTGTGTCAGACAATTGGACTACACCGCGACCCTAGCACAAGTTCATCATACATCAAATCGATATCAACAGTTGACAGGAGGTTGTGGCAGCAACTCTGGTGGAGCTGCTTCTACCGTGAAACTTGGTTCTCTGCTGGCATGGGAAGACCAATGCGTATCCGCCTTGTTGATTGTAATACCAAGATGGCAGATCCAGAGGAAGCCGAGGAACATGTTAAGACTTTGTCCAAAAACTTACGTAAGAAGTATTTCCCAGAGGGTCTGAGAGATATAGCCATATTGTGGAGACAATTTTTGAACCTTACGGTTATTTTGTCAAACATTCTACTACAGCAACAGCAAGCGGATCGTGTGCTGCCATCTGAATCCGAGGTGCAGGATACAGAAAGTCAAATTCGAGCTTGCTCCAGCCAGCAGGATGAAACCGCAGCCCGCAAACAGAGTAGTCTGACAAGATTGTACGGGTATCATCTTATGATCTATACGGAGTAAGTCGAATCTGTACAAGCTTACATATTGACTTTCTATTACTGATATTTTGCTAAAAGATCCGTTTCTCTCATTCTGTACCGACCGTTTCTTCTCTGCGACTCAGCTGAACCACCCTCAATTAGTTGGAGTTCAATTGTTGAGCAAAGGACAAGATCTTCAGCAACGACTACCAATCAAATACTTAGTAGTATGATTAGTGCGGATATGATACACGTTTGCCAATCTATCATGTATGTTTACACCAAGCAATTGTTATAGCAGAGTCTAACTGGCGTATAGATGCATTGCACTGGTTCCAACATTACAGATCCACCTTCTCGACTATGCTTCAAGCAAACCCATAGTACAGCGAATGGGATTCCAACATCTTGAGCTGTGTATGATTGTAATTGAAGAGCTTAAGAAAACTCTTTTCGGTGCCGAGATACTGTACCGGATGTTCACCAAGGCTCGAAAACAGATATCCGATCGGAGATCTTTGAGTACAGCGGCACTCGCTCCCCATGACGAATCCTTACCGGGGACAATCTCGACAGATCTCATGACCGACGTGATACAGGATGACTATCAAATTTCCGAAGACACGTTCGATACACTGTCAGCAATATGGAATTCGGATGCTCTAATGACATCTTTTGGACTGATCTACGATTCGGAGTGAGTCTGCTGCGGAATTTGTTTACAATTTCTCATATCCGACATTGTAACAATGAAGTTTGCTAACTTTTACAGACACCTATGGTCTTAGTTGATAGTTTGTTTTACCAAGGTACTGGCATATGAAATCTTGTCATCCTTGACAAGAAAGGTTCTAAAAGGTAACAAAAGCTTAGATTGCACTTCTAAGTACACTTGCGACATGGACCACGAGATGAGGATCCCACCCTGTATTTGACCCAGCATCACAATTTATGTTTCTTCTGGCCAGTCATGATCTTCTTCATTTCCGCTTGCGGGATTCCTTCAGCAAATCGCTTGACACCCGTGAACAGTTCGTCCAGAGCCTGGCTTTCCTGTTCTCGAATAAGAGATCGTCGCATAATGCGCTTTGTTTCGAGAACACTGGAAGGAACCAGGTGTGGTCCAAAGGCCTCCTTGACGTCTTCCAACACGCGGACTCTGAAGTCTTGGTCGTCTTTGGCGGGTATAAGACTGTTTACAAAGCCAGCAGCTCTGAGCTCCTCTGCTGTAATCTTCCTGCCTTTGAGCAAAGCCTCATTTGCCAGCCCCAAGCCCATTCTGCGCATGAAAGCTGTGCTAGCTCCGCCCTCGGAGACAAGGCCAAGAGTGCCAAAGGGCGTAAGAAGATACGCTTGCGGGACCGCATAGATGAAGTCGGCGTGCGAGATTAGAGCGGCTGACAGCCCAAGCACAGGTCCGTTGAGTGCGCATACGAGAATTTTGGAGTGCGAGAAGAATGCACTCGGAACATCGATGGTGTTGTTGACAAGGGCAGGGAGCCATGCTCTTCGTGGTTCGTCCTCATTAGGCTTAGTAGCCGTTGCTGTACTTGCTTGGAGGTCCGCACCTCTTGCAAAACGTCAGCTGGAGTCTTAGTGTTGGCAGTGTGATGCAAACGCACGCGGAAAAGAATCGGCCTGTACCAATGATCAAGGTCACAAGCGTGTCTGGATGGGCGTCTGCTTCTCTGAGGAGACTACCTAGGCGATAAAATAATGATGTAGAGAGTGCGTTCAGCTTCTTTGGTAAATTCAAAGTGATGATACTGATGTTTCCTTCAACCACCAAAGTGATACCGTTTTTGTCAGACATGGCGGAAAAGCTGTTTTGCGAGATTATTGAGGAAGCACATATGATAGGTTATGACAATGCGAGGAGCACTTATATGTAATATCGAGGGTGCGTGGCCGGCGCATCATGCATCATGCTTGGCTTCTTACCGAGGTGTTTCGGTACCGGATGAGCTATTCTCTTCCACTGCATTCAAAGTTGGGTAGCTGGCATTGAAATCAATATATTGAACTGTGTGTTTCCATGCTTAGCCGAGGTTAGATGACCCAGTCTGTACATTCACATTGATAGAATCAAAAGAATGTAGTTGTGGCATTTGCGCACCAATTCGAGCAGACACCAACCACACAACCCAGGCCTACAAATCTTAACATGTCCGGTGAAAGAAGCAGCTACCTCAGCGACGTTTGGAAGAATGGCATCTTTTTTAAGTATTTTACCTGGGTGAGGCGATCCTTGCTGACAATAAGTTCCAGTAAACAAAGTCGTCTTCTGTACTGGCGGCGGGGGGTTTATATGCAGTGCCCAGGTGCGTGCTCTTGTATACCTTGGTGCCAACGCCTGTATTGTTGGCCGTGATGAGGAAAAGACACGCTGTATGGCGCAAGACATTGAAAGTGCACGAGAAGGCTCTAGGGTGCTCTCTATAGCGGTCGATGTGAGGAAAGCAGAAGATATGGCCGCCACAGCAGACATTTGCAACACTGAGCTCGGAGATATTGACTTCTTCATGTAAGAAATCATTACTTGGAACAAAAGCCAGCCCGACTGATACATACAGTGCCGGGGCAGCAGGCAACTTTCTTGCATCGATGAACCAGCTTTCACCGAGCGCCTTCAAATCTGTCATAGACATTGACGTTCTTGGCTCATACAACATTGTAAAGGCCACTCTTCAATACCTCGCCAAGTCTGCGGCAGCGCATCGAACGCCTTCTGGGGATGCTCATCCCAACGGTACAGGAGGTCGTATCATTTTCGTTTCTGCAACTCTTCACTATGCTGGACAGCCAATGCAAACTGACGTCATGGCCGCTAAGGCTGGAGTTGACGCACTCAACACTTCTCTAGCAGTTGAGCAAGGACCCCGAAGAATTACAAGCAACGTCATCGCTCCGGGTAGCATCGCCGATACTGAAGGGCTCAGCAGGTTGACAAAGAAGGGCCAGGATCCGATCAGGAATAAATTCATCCCGGTTGGTAGTTGTGGTACCGTCAGAGACATCGCGGATGCGACTATCTACTTGTTCAGCTCAGCAGGATCGTACGTCAACGGGGATATCTTGGTTGGTATGATGCGCTGAGACTGCTCAAAATTCTAATTTTGCTGACCGTGTATAGTCGATGGAGGAGCATGGCACATGCCCCATACGCAAGCTGGGTTTGACTGGGAGTATCCGGACTTTCTTCTTCCTGATGAAGTTGTTACTGGCGTCAAAGTACCAAAAGAGCCAAGATTTGAACAGCACAAAACATCTGCTTGTAGAAAAACGATTTTGCTGCGAAAGATAGTGTGTTGTATCGACTTTAAGTATGACAATCTACTAGTGTGATAGGGTTTGCATGCAGGGTAATTTTCGTGCTCAACGATGCTTTGCTGCACCTGCGCGAATACTATGTTGTTCTTTGGTTACCAATGTTTATTACCACCCCGAGCAGTACAGCATAGTAGAAGAGATACTTTCTAACAAGGAGCCTATTGGACTTCCAACAACTTCGTAACGTGAAAATGCCTTGAGATTGATGGTCGTCCGGACCTGTACATATGGTCAAGCCGAGGTAGAATCAGCGTTGGTGATTGGTAGAAAACACCGACGCTGCAGCGGATGCACAGCCAGCATTCGTGATTGTCCCCTCGGTCAAGTCCTCACCCTGATCCACACCCAAGGTTTGTCCAATCCCGCTACATTCTATGTGTAGACAGTTCAACTCATAGCGAGCGTGGCAGATGAGCATTCAACACGCTAGCTGCAATGCCCTTTCGCGGTTCTTCTCTTCTCAAGAGCTGGCACGTGAAACATTCGATCAAACTTAAAATCTGACCTTAGAGCAGTCTTGTGTATTTCTTACATGGTCTATGAAATCTAAGAATATCCAGGGGTTGCCAGGGCAGAGGTGACTGGATCATGGCCAAGAACATGTACCTCGGTACCAACGAGCTTTGCACTCAGGTTGTTTTGTGGTGTCCATAAGAGAGCTCAGCTTTCTTAAATTCAATGTACAAACTTTCTTGCTTTCCAGAGGTCCAAAATCAGGTCAATGTTTTAGGATTGCTTTTCTAAACCTCCAGATAGTCGAAGTGTTGCGTGTAACGCATTGTCTCTACACTACAGTCCAAACAATGGTTGGTCTGACCTACCTCGCCACAAGATCCTGGATTTGGCCATTTTGCATATTTCTCATTCTCAATTGAAGTGCGCTCCGTTCATATGGCATTTAAGTTCTAGAGCCTTTCCCCTAAATACAATCCTTAGCTAAAACTCTGCCAGTTCCGCTTCTTCCGCGCGCTCTGGAAAGGTATCCACCTTCACCGAAAGACCGCTCCTCGATTCCGATCCTATCAGATATTTCTGCCTACGATAAGCACTATTCAAACGCCCCTCCTTGAAATAAATTCCAACTTGCATAAATCAAATTCGACTTTTTTCAGCGATTTGGGTGTTGCAAGGGCATATTATAGCGGTGTACTTCTTGGACCACTTTTCATGCCTCCGGCTGGTGGCAAAAGGTGCAATCTGATTGTGGGCGTATTCTCTTGCACATTCAAGCGCGAGATTAAGTGCTATGGAGGTTACGAGATGTATACGAAAGTTGCTGGTTGGGATGAGAAATGGGTATACATGGTGACGCACTTCGTAGAGCGTGGCAGAGCCAAGCCTGTCTCGCGGGAAAGAGGCTAGGAAATATGTAAAGCAGCCCGCAAGAATTGTGTTTGCATCTGCAGTTACTCGAATGGTGTGCAAGAGGGGTAGAATTACCGTGCCGCCAATACACGCGTTGGGCGAATGCGGGTTTCTTTGTGACACAGGAGTCGTGGCTGGCTTGTACAAGACGGAGGGTCTGAAATACCATATACATGAGGAACTTGAATCTTGAAGGAAGAGGGACCTGCCTATTGTTCAGCTTCAGCAAGGGTGGGATAGGGTCCATGAGCTCTTCAATGAGCATGAAGCTGTTTTAGGAGCGTTTACGGATCTACCTCTGGTAGCATAACATTAGACTTAGAACTCATATGCATTGAATGGAATCTATCCAAATGTGGACATGTCTTCCATTGATGCGATTAGAGCTCACGGTCAGATCCAGCTCATCATACATGAGTCCAGCCCAGTCAGATCCGGCTTGCGATATTTAAGTGCGACTACAGCGCCTCACAAACTGGCAGCAAGACCATGACCGACTTTAACATCTCATATCAGGTGGCTGGCCGACAGAGGGCTCTTTGCTTGCCTTTCTCGATGTGCTATTTCTGCATCACCCTACGAACCCTCCTGCCTACCACAACATTGGTGGCATCGCCAAAGACTACTGTACCCCCAAAGAACAAAGCAAGGGCGTCTGATTTGTACGATTTTGACACTGGCCCTGACAATGACTTGAATGACACTGCTATTTATTATTACTTCAGCAGCAAGTTGAATTACGACAAAGACGACGAGATAGGCGGTCAAGGCAACATAAATTAACAATTAGCCAATGAGTTTGGCAGCATCAGGACATCGGACTCGATTTACTGAAGTCGACAGAGTGCGTGTTTGAATTGGATACGCTTGCGTTCAAGTTGATCAAAGAGGCCGAGAGCTGAGCATGTCACCAGATCATGTCCTTACAACCATCATGCCTGATCAAGCTATCATGGACTGTTATCAACGCTATATCCCTAGCGACTTAAACATTAAGGCACTCTTCTTGTGTCGTGATAGTGCCTAAAACCTGGAAATCAAACGGTTATCCAGCAAGCGAAAACTGACACCAAGATCATGAAATGGGATGAAGATGATGTGCCAGTAGAGTCAAAAAAGAGTGCTATGTTTGCCTGGCAAACTTTGGACACCATTATCGGTCGACCCATTCCACGCGTGTTGACACCCGCCGTAAATATATCCTTGGCATAGCCTCACCTGGTGCAGACCATTGTCACGTCGTGGGTCGAGGCACCGCCTTCGGTGCCGGCCGCGACCATCTGGTGCTTGTGAAGTAGATAGTAGATTGCGTTGGGACAAGGTGGTGAACGACTGTCCTAGTCTCCCTGATAGACCAAAACTACAACCCACTAATGGGGACATATTGTCCGACATTATATCCGCAAATATCGGTGCTGCATTCTGTATCTTAAATTTACGAGTAGATTTTCAAGTCTGCTTAAAGTAGCGATTGAGTTGATGGTAGGTGTGAACGTGTCTGGCGCGTGGTTCGAGCTGATCAGCGTATCTAATCGCAAAGGTCCGGCAAGCCGACCAGCTGGGCCAGCCCTGCGGAGACCCCTCGCCACTCCACATGCTTGAACTGCTGCGAAAAGCCTATCGCAATCTCAACGTCTAGCGTCGCTCAGCTCAGATAGCATTTGAACACAGTCAATCAAGTGGTCGGGTTCTTGCTAGCGCACTCGCTGCGATGTCGGTAGATACAGGGATCGCTGCCCAATACGGGAGGATTGCTGATCTGATTTGTGGCTAAAGATAAGGACGTGAAGATAACGCACGCTTGCAATCGCATATGAGATGCAGTGCAGCCACCCCTGCCGAGCGCTGCGTTCACCTCTTATTTGCCTTGGCCAGTCCACATAGTGCTCTTCCAAGATCATCCCTATTATGGCATTGCAAGACCGCAAGACGGCGTCGGGGTCCGACAGCTACTCGCTCAACGGCGAGGCAGCTGAGATCGGCGGCTCTTACCCGGTGAAGCGCGCCCGCTTTTCTTTGGCTGTCGACCAAGAACCGAGCAGTTTTGCTGCAACTCCCAATGCATCAAATGCTGATTTTGATCCCATTCCTCCTTCGAAACGCACGTGGCATGCGGGCGCCTATGTCGCTTACTGGATGGCCGATGCCTGGGCTGTATCTAATTGGGAAGTTGGTAGGTTCCTCCGATATTCCAATGGTGATGTCTTCAAGTGGTTGACACCTTTGTGTAGCTTCCTCCATGATCGCAGCTGGCCTGAACTGGAGGATGGCCATTGGTGCCTGTGTCCTCGGTAATACGATTATGGGTCTTGTCATTACCATGAATGGCAGGATTGGTGCCAAAGTGAGTCACGTGCCCATCTATGAGTGGCGATAGTGAAGCTAAACCACGTAGCTTCATACCCCTTTCCCTATTCTTGCTCGAATGCCCTTTGGCTACTACTTCAGCTACTTTGTCGTCGTATCCCGCTGTGCTCTCGCTATTATCTGGCTCGGGTGAGTCGTCCTGCACCCGTTGAAAATCAGGCGATGACTGACAAGAAACGCGCAGCGTTCAAACAGTAACTGGCGGCCAGTGCATGGAAGTGCTACTTACTGCAATCTGGCCAAGCTTCAAGAACATTCCCAACCATGTCCCTGCAAGCCAGGGCCTTTCTACTGGTGGATTTGTTGCTTTCTTCCTCTACTTCCTGCTTCAATTGCCCTTCCTTTGCATCCCTTATACAAAGATCCAATACTTTTTCGGGTTCAAGTCCATCATTGCACCGATCATCTTCCTGGCCGTTTTCGGATCGACTTTGCACAAGGCCGGCGGCACCATCAGCGGTAGTACAGTCGTGACTGGAAGCACTACAGTCCACGGCTCCACTCTTGCCTGGGCTTTCTTCTCCAACCTCAACTCGGTGTTGGGTAACTACTCTACCCTCGGTCTAAACATTGCCGATTTCTCGAGATACGCCAGCAAACCAAGCGCGCAGAACGTCCAAGCGATTGTCATTCCCTTCATCTTCACAATTGTCGGTCTCCTCGGTATCTTCACCGCCGCAGCGGCCCAGTCGGCTTATGGTCATGTCATCTGGAATCCGATCGAGATTCTTCATCTTTGGATGGAGTCTGGCTCTCACGGCGGGCGTGCTGCTGCTGCATTTGGCGCCATTGGTCTGCTCATCGTCACCCTTGGTATCAACATCTCCGCCAACTCTATTAGTGCCGCCAATGACCTCGTCTCGTTCTGCCCGAAGTACATCAACATTCGCCGCGGTCAGATTCTTGCGGCTGTTATCGGTGCTTGGGCCTGTGTTCCGGTATGTTGTAGAGCTCGTGAATGATAGCCCTGTACTAACCACACCGTGTAGTGGAAAATCCTGGCTTCCGCTCAGAAGTTCCTTGCGTTCCTTGGTGGCTATACCATTTTCCTGGGCCCCATGACATCGATCCTGATGACAGAGTAAGCAGCGCCATTGTATGATTAAGTCTTCCTAGCTGATCCGTCTGCAGCTACTATATTTCCCGCCGTGGTAACGTGTCCGTGCCGGACATGTACAACTTCCACGGCATGTACCGCTACTCAGCCAAGTATGCCACCAACTGGCGAAGTGTCGTTGCGCTTGTCGTTGGCTTCGCACCTCCGCTTCCAGGCTTCATTAACAGCGTGTCCCTCAACACCATTGACGTGTCCCTGGGCGGCAAGCACCTGTACGTTCCACCAGCCATATGCGCATGTTCGAGAAACTCCTACTGACACCAGCACAGCTTCGCCATTGGGTATATCTACTCGTTCTTTGCGGCGGGCCTGTTCTACTGGGGACTCATGCGCTGGTTCCCGCACGCAGAGAGCCATCTGAACGAGCCGATCACTGGAGAGGATATCGTCGCAGCAGCTGATGAGAAGCTGATTCAGTCCGGCGAGCGGAAGCCGCAGAGGGGACTTCGAGACCTTCTTCGTTCCGTGCAGCACCGTAAGAGCAATGTTTAGAAGCGCCTGAGTACGTTGTTGAGCAGCTACGATGATAATGTAGAAATATAACGCTCGTTACACACGTTTTGGAAGACTTAGATACTTGAGTGAATGAACTGGAACACATGACTCCGGGTCCGTAATACGTGAACACTGCGTAGCAAGAGGTTTGTTCCTGGCTAGCATATATCGGACTCGGAAAGTGACAGTGCAGGGCCACCCCTTTTCCTCTTTGACGTTGAACGGATGGTCCCTGGACCACGACTGGGAAGTAGAAACGGACGGTCCGTTTTATTCCTCCACTACCGACAAGTCTCGGATCCTCCATCTCAGGCACATGGTTACCGCGCGGCAGAGAACATGCACCTTAATAGGCAGCTTCTCATCGAAACTATCAAGCCCTCCGAGTCCGAACGCGAAGCCATCGTTCGGTCCGAACACCACGCAGCCTCATCGAGACCCATCACCACGGAGCAGACACTCTATACAGGACACCCCTCCACGAGCCACCCTGAAGCATTGCCGATTCCCTTCTTGGCGTTTGACACAAAATGAACCCATGTGTTTCGAAACCATCAACACGGGAGCTAGTGTTTTGAGCCTCAACGACGACCAATCAGCGCGCGCGTCGCGAAGAGAACGGATCGCAGCAATGACCCGCATTCATGCTGTATCTCCACTGCGGAGACGGGCTGCCGTTTTCTGTCGGTGGGAAGGTCAAGATCGCGCGAAGGCTGGCTAACGGCGGGTCGCAAAGCTTGGGCACTTCGGAGGCTGAAACAGCGACAGATGAGGAAAGAAGTGCGTTATGGATGGGATTGTGAGAAATAAATAAATAGGCTTGGGGTGGACGACATTGGGGTTTCTAGCAGTTCACTCACTCGTTCCGTTCTTTGCAGCACTTTCGCTCTTTACCTTTCGCTTTACTTTCACATTCGTTTCAAATCAGGCACAGGATGTCTCCTTCCAACACTCTACTTCTCGGCGCCGGGCTGCTCGCCCAGCTGGCCAGCGCTTACACCGTTATCAACGTCGACCCGTTCATGTACAAGAACGTCGATCCCATTGTGTTCCCGGGATCGTACACCAAGTCGCACTTGCACTCGTTCTTCGGTTCCGACGCCATCACCGCAAACACAAACACCTCTGCCGAGCTCCAAGCCGGCTGCACATCTGCAGAGAACCCCAACGACCTATCGGTCTACTGGATCCCTACCCCCGTCTACACAGCCGATGGAACAAACTACAAGCCCATCCCCGTCATGCGCTTCAGCGCCTACTACAACCTCGGCGAAACCCCCGCTGAGGTCGCAATGCCACAGAACCTAAAGATGGTCGCCGGCTCCGCAACAGCAACCACCAAAGCCGACTCCCCAGCCGACGCAAAAGTAGAATGGTTCTGCGAAGGCGACGCCGCCTCTCCCCTGGACGCCAACGGCTTCCCCAGCAAAACATGCTCCACGCACCTCCAGCAACTGCTCTACTTCCCCCAGTGCGTCAACGAAGCCACCCTCGACACAGCGTATAAAAGCGCTAGCTACGGCACCACAAACCGCTGCCCCAAGGACATGAAGCGCATGCCCCAACTCCGCTTCTCCATCCGCTACGACCTGCGCAAGGCCCTGCCAAACGGCTGGTCCGGCACTTTCCCCGGCAAGCTCGCGAGCGGCAATGCGTGGAGCGCGCACGGCGACTTCATCAACGGGTGGACCGAGGAGGCGGCGAAGAACATGATTGCCACAACTGCCGATAAGCGCGAGTTTAGCGCCGTGGAGGGCAAGTTGGGCAAGAATGGCGAGAAGCCCAGCTGCAAGCAGGCTGATAAGGAGCCTAGCAAGGGAACGAGCGATTATGCCGAGAGCGTAAAGGTTCAGGGCAAGCGCGAGGTCCCTGCGCTGGGGTGGGTGAGCAGGACGAGGTTTGCAAAGTATTTGTAGGGGATGTGTAGGGGAGTTTTCGTGTATATATTAGTCTGCGTCTAGGTTTTGGGCGTGGAGGAAATAGTTGGAAGATTTTGAAGAAAATTTCAAAGGTCTTGATGGCCGTTATATATCTGTTCAATACCCAGTTTCTATGTTGTCGTATGATCTTTCGTGTTGACCTTTCGTGCTCGACGATAATTACGAGTTCCGTTACATCTTGAATTTAAACGCCCTGTGTGTAGTCATTCCCATTCATCAATCCAAAGTCCCACTCCACATCATGAGCTGACACTCTCAAACCTCATCCCATCATTAAGATCGCAGTGCTCAGCACGCCAGCTATCCTTGAAATAATACTCCCTCGGCGTCCACGGCCCCGTGTTGCCGCACTTGGGCATCTTGCTTAGACTGCTCTTCACATAGGTACTGCTCAGCGGGCTCACGCTCTGAGGGTTCTTCATCTCGGCCTCGCTGATGGTCGGAATGGCAGCCGTGTAGCCGTTGTCGTTCATGTGCTTCATAACGCGCGTGAATAGGCGTGAGGCTGTGTCGGAGCCCAGCGTCCACGAGGCGTTCCAGTAACCGATGATTTGGCCGAGGTTGGGCACGTTGGAGAGCATGGCGAAGCGCCACATGTATTCGCTGGGGACGTCGACTTTCTTGCCGTCGACGGATAGGTCGATGCCGCCGAGGAAGCGCAGGTTGAGGCCTGTGGCGGTGACGATGATATCGGCGTCAAGCTTCCCGCCGCTGTTGAGCAGGATGCCGTCGGACACGACAGTCTTGATGGTGTCGGTCACGATGGAGGCGCGCCCGCTGTGGAAGGACTTGAAGAAGTCGCCGTCCGGGCACAGACAGAGACGCTGCTCCCAGGGGTTGTAGCCGGGCTTGAAGTGCGGGTCGATGGGGAAGTCAGGGGGAAGTTGCTTCTTGGCGGCGTTGCGGAGGAGGTTGGCGGCGGCGTTGGGGAAGTAGATGCAGAAATAGTAGAGCAGGATGGGCACGAGGGTGAATTGGAAGCCTGGGTGTGTTAGTATGAAATATCTGGAAATGCAAATATGAAAGAACTCACGCTTCCACTTCAACACCATCCACTGCGGCAACATCCTCTGCCAGAACGGCGGAGTGCTATTGTTACCCGGCTGCGGCAATCCCATGATATAACTAGGACTCCTCTGCAACTGCGTAACATGCCCCACACCGCCCTCAACCAGCGCAGGCAGCAGCGTAATCGCCGTCGCCCCGCTACCAATAACAACCACCTTCTTGCCCTTGAAGTCGAGATCCTCAGGCCAGAACTGCGGATGCACCGTTTGCCCTTGGAAGTTTTCCGCCAGCCCGGGGATATGCGCAAACATCGGCTTCTCATAGCTGTAGTACCCCGTGCCTAGGATCATCCACTTCGCCCAGTGCACGACGCGCTGCTTTGCCTCGCCGTGGCCAATGTCAACTTGCACCTGCCAGCGCTGCTGCTCGGAGCGCCAGTCAGCGCTCGCGACATGCTGGTTGTACCGGATGCGCGGGGCGATGTCGAATTTCTGCACCGTGTCCTCCAGGTACGCGAGGATGTTGTCGCCTGTGGCAATGGGATTGCGCGCCTTCCAGGGGTTGAACTTGAAGCCCAGCGTGTGCAGGTCCGAGTCGGAGCGCACGCCGGGGTACTTGAACTGCGACCACGTGCCGCCGAGCTCGTGGCGGCCTTCGAGGATGGCGTATGAAGAGGTTGGGAGTTCGGTCTGCACGCGGTATGCGGCGTTGACGCCGGAGATGCCCGCGCCGATGATGAGCACGTCGAGGTGTGTCTCGTTGTCGGCGTAGCCAGCCGTGTGCTTTTCGGCTGTCGTGGTGTGGCCGTTCATAGTGGCTTGTTGTGAGACCTGGGGTTGCCAATGCTGACTGCAGGCAAGGCTGTCGAGGAAGTAGACACTGCTCGTGCAACAACGTCGGGGAGGATTTGGAGACGATGATTCAAGACCCACAAGCTAGATATATCATGCTCCACCCTCCGCAGTCTGACTGCTCCATCCCCGGGAGCTCGCTCGTCCGTAGCCAAGGTCTCCGAGGCGGCCCATTGCTACTCCCTTCATTCGTGCGCATGGTGGTTCGACGCGTTACTCCACATCGTCATCGGTGTGCATACCTAGGCATTTGGGATTTGTGCCTCGGCATGCGCTGAATTGGGTATAGTCACGCTCTGCTGGCTGCAATTGGTTTGGTCTGCAACACCAATACGCCACATACATCTGCAGTCTGCACTAACTGAGGAGCGAGAAGCGAAGTACTAGATGCCTAGGTTCCACGGATGTGAGTAAGTTCCGAGCATCCAGCATCTCATCGGGTTTTCGGACGCCGCCCACCGGTTTACTGGATTCGACACTGCTGTACAAACATGGTCGCCTAAACCTTCAGTCGAGTCTTGATGGATCTACAATCTCTCATTCGCGAAATATTAACAAGGCGGTGACTTGATAGATCCCTTCCGACTCTATCTGTTATTCAAACCAGGTGTCCTACATGTCGCATATGAGGTGACATGCCTCCAGCGTTCAATATTTACAGGCAACTCGTGGGCGCGGTCTAACCTATTCATTACGATTACGTCGCTAGATCTTCGCTTTCGCCGGCGCTGTAGTCCTCCTGCCATGTACATAACATATCCCTCTAATCTTCTCCGCCGCCTCACCCCACAATTCATTCCTCAGCAGACTGTACACGCCCATCTTCGCTTTGCCCTGCACCTCACGCGCCTTCACGAGCGCAAGATCCAGCATCTCTTTCGGCTCGGCGATCTGGTCCACGATGCCGTCTTCCAATGCTTCCTTCCCTGTCCACTTGTGTGCTTCTAGCAGCATCTTGCGTGCAATCTGTGGGCGCAGTTTGAGGCGCGGGAGGTAGCCGATGCCGGGGAAGTGCAGGCCAAGGTTGACAGGCGGCATGCTAAGGAACCCTCTCTTGGAGTTCATGATGCGGTAGTCGTGTGCGAGGGCGAAAGGACAGGCGCCGCCAAATGTGTGCCCAGTGAGGAGGGCTATGGTTGGGAATGGGTAGTCGAGGAGCGTTGCCAGGAGCTGCATGGTGATCAGTATTGTGATAGTTATGTACCCGGAGATGCTTTGCGGACCGGAAAGAAGCCATCGCTGTTCGCGTGTGGATTTGTGTCAGACTCGTCCAGCTCTAAACCTGTGCACCAGAACTTCTCATCGTTGCCTCGTGTAATAACGCAGCCGTCCGAATCTGGGCCCAATTCTTGCTCAATGTCTCGTAGTGCACGTATAATTTCTTGTGCAAATTTGACATTCAAGCGGTTTTCGGGCGCTTTTTGCATCGTGATCACGTAGACGCGGTCATGGCGGTCGACCCGCATGTTGGTGTATGGGCCCAGTGCCATTGTGGTTGTAAATTAAGTCCGTCAGTGTAGTTTGTTGGGCTGGAGTGAACGGGCGCTCGTCGTGGTTGCGACACTGTCTGGTATCGTTTGCACACAACTTTTACACACAACTAGAGAAATCAGTGTGCAACTCTCATGTTCTTACTGCAACACTGATGACGATGCTCGGAGTTGTGACGTCCGCAAGGGCGGGTAGCGGGCCTCGGCACGCGAATTGCGGAGATTGTGGGGTAGCTTACAAGCGGCGGTTTTCGGCAATTCACTGTCGTGCTGACTCGCTCGTTCGCCTGCAGCCTCAACAGCTCGAGCCGGCTGTAGAAGCGTGGTGCGTAGGGCTGTCACTCAAGAAGTGTCAAGGTACTTCACCAGCCCAAGCCACCTTGATCCCACTCGGTCATTAGCCAGTTGCCCATGGTGTATGGACCGAACCACTCTTGTGGCTGGAGGAGAGTGGGCTCAAGAATCACCTCAGTCGCGATTTGGCCGTTCAACATCTGTTGCTGAGTAGCGACATCGGCTGTGAGGTCAAGGTCCAAATGGTGATTGTTCGGCGTACGTAGACCTTGCAGAATACCTGCCATCTCGAGATCTCTTGGTGCGTAACTCGCAGCTTGGGGCAGTCGCTGATGGATGGGATGCCACATTCGACAAAGATCCGGGCCAAAATCCGAGAAGAACTGCGCCGTGGTTGGTGGAAGGCTGATATCTGGGAATTGGCCGAGATGAGGGCGTTGCGTTGCTTTCTCGCGGACATCCATCCTGTATCTTCGTCAGTAATTGGGTTAATGTCGCAGTACATTTCAGCTACTTACAAATGCTTCAAACTTCCGATGCCTGTGGGCCATCTTTTACTCAACTCTTCGAGCGCTCGAGCCATGACGTTGAGGTTCTGTTCAGCCAGCCCAACTATCTCTGAGTAGCGATAACACGAAAGCTGTGCCATGCCAGCAGTCAGACAATAGAAGGTGAAGATGGGACCAAGGTAGCGAAGTTCGTCCCGAACCATGAAGTCTTCGAAGATACCCGCGATGTACGATGATGCTAAGAGTGAAGCTGTCGATGGTGCCAACTTGGGGTCAAGTGGTCGATTCAGAATGACCAAAACTGTGAAGTACTGAACGTGTAACTGGCGGGCCTCAAAGCTGTATGACTTGAGTGGTCGTCCTTCCGTCGTCCTGCACAGCTGTAAATGATCCGGCAGCGTTTTGAGCCATCGAAACAGTCTGTCCTCAAGCGACTTCTTCTGTTCCTGCAGTCCTTGCTTACGTAGGTAGCTTTGGGTGAGATCACCTACGCATATAGTCAGTATTCGACTCTTTAAGAAAGGAACCAGGCATCGAACATACCAAGAATGCACGAAATGCCAACGTAAGCCGCAAACAGATCAGCCGACGGTGTCGCACCATCATAGTCTAGGGCGGAGATGGGTGACACATCGGCTAGTTTGAGATCAATCGCGCGAGGTCGTCCATGACCTGCGTTGATCAGACAGTCACGGGTCACTAGTGACCACCAAATTCGTTTTCGGAGACCAGCATCTGGCTTCCCATTCGGCTCTCGGTGCAATCCAACTTGGTATGCAAGACCGACGCAGACCCGTACCCAGAAACTACTGGTATCTAAAGACACCCGCTCAGGTCCTTCGGGGTTCCACCATTGCAGCAGGCACGCAGAAGCGATGTTGATGATGGGATCATCCTCAGCGCCCATCCAGAACAGCAGTCTAGCTTTCTTATAGAAGTCTTCAGCAGGATAGTTATGAACTGGCGCACTGACTCTGCTCCCAGCTAAGAAAATAGCATGCTGTAGTAGGAGGGATGTTGTGCCAGGACTCCGTTCATCTATCCAGCTGCGCTCCACAACCGGGGTCCACGGATAGCACCGGGTCCAAAAAGCATCCAGTAAGCTCTCGCGAACTGCTCGGGGAGGAAGCTCAGTTACTTGTTGTATTCGCAGAATTTCAATGTCGGTGTTGGACAGTCGATGGGGTACCTTGTTCGGCAGCTCGGAATCATCGTCGACAGGAAGGTCACCACGGAGATATTCTAATCTTCCGAGGTAGCTAACACTATTCCTAGGTCGATAGCTGGGCTCGGGCATGCTTGATGGAGCGCTTCCGTAGGGTGTGTCGAGTGATGGATCCAGCTGATGTTCCAAAGGGGGAGGTTCATGCAGACTCGCAGTGCTTGACAGCCTGCTGCCGAAATCGACCTCGGACTTCAAGTCTTGATCCTGCAACGTCGCGGGGTTGCCTGTAACACTGCCAATATTGGTCCCTTCGCCTGAGCTTCCGCTCGCTGTATGATTGAGAGCGCAAGGTTCTCTTACAATTCTCGACAATGAAGATTCACCGCCTTCTTGTGTCTTCACTTTCCTTTGATTTGCAGGTGGGGAAGGGCTAAAGGTGAACCTCTTTCGTTTCCGCTCGCGAGGAACGCATTGGTAGTTGTCTCTCGTACACGGAGTGCATCGGTCCCCGTTGACTTCATCGATGTCGCATCGCACTTTCTTCTTGTGGCAGATCACGCACGCCTTGATCGTTCGGCGCGCTCGCTGCTCGTTTGGCGGGGCCATCTACACGCCGATCTCTCTAACCGAGGAAACATTGGTATCATATGCAAAGGTTTAGCATCGATTATAAAGATAGAATGATATCCATGTCTTGAATGTCGAATGTGTAGGCCGCGGTTGGAGCTTGGAGGAAAGCCCGCGCTTCGGCTAACAGAAGTTGGGGATCGCAACCCAGGTTTGCGGGGCCGCAATTGACCGGGAGCCCCTGCCCCAAGCAATACCAGTGGGGGACAGCTTCCACATCCATCCGATCCCGCACCTGTAACTAAGGGAGGATACATAAGTTAGAGTACAGCGACCGTCATTGGTGGAGTGGGGGCGTTCTCGTGCTGCTAGTACATCAGCCTCCAACAAGCACCCTCCTTAACTTCACCGCCGCATCACCCATCCCCTCGCTCTCCTTAGCTTCTCTTTGCAAATCCGGTTCGCCAAGTAGCATTGCCTTTCCTACGAGTTTCCATCTGCGCACTCCGTCCTTGGTCTTACCTGGTTGCAGAAGCCACACTCTCAGAGGGATACAAGTTGCATTCAGCAAATCAATCGGCACAGCAGCCCGGAGATCTTCAATCGGCCCTTCGTCAAATTGCTCGTTGACCTGTGCACCCGTAATGAAGGCCTCTTGGCTATCGATAGTGCACTGGATACGACGTGTGTTGACGCTAATGTAGTACATAGAGCGTGGATCGGTAAGCCACGTGAGGAAGATGTGTGCGTCTTCGAATGTGAATATGGAGGGCGTTTGAATGCCTAGCATTGCTGAAATGGGCAGGAGCTGTACGACAAACACGTTCGCAGCGGAGATCAAAGAAGGATCGGGCTCCAGATTTCTGAACAAGCCCTGGTTGTAGTTGGATCCTACGACATCCTGCTTGAGCTGTGCCCACAGCCTGGCCGTAAAATCGTATCCGTTCATGATACAGCCGGCAAGGAACCTGCGGCGAGGCTTGTCGAGGGCCTCGTCAGGCTGATACGCTGATGTGATAGATGGAGCTACTGATAAATAGGTGTCTGGTCGTGTGGTCTTTATCGTGTTAGGAAAGATCCTGTATGTAGGTTTGAGGTCGGCCTCTTTCACTTCAGCCCAAACGATGGGTGAAGGAAGAAGGACCATGTTCAACTCTATCTCTTGCATTGAGACACGGTAAATTCCATCCAGGCCTCTGCGCTTGAACCTGGGGATTGAGATGTCGTCAGGAATGTGGTGTCGCTGGAACCATGTTGGTTCGCCGTTAAGCTTTGGAACAACTCGAGCATCGAACATGGTGAGTGGATAAGCTTCTCCTGCTGCAAGAGCCAACAACGCGCTGATGTATAAGGCTTCTTCTGTGCTGCTCAATACATGTCCCTGGTATGCAAGTGCAAGTCCACACATGTTGATCATGATGCTAAGCTTGTCTTCCAGGAACATGCACCCTTTCTTGCTCACCCCGTTGTGTCTTGCCATAAGACTGCTCCTCCATCCAGGTTCGCGATCGCCAGTATCGATGGGTACAAATATTTCCTGCCCTCCGTCTTTAGGCAAAGTACTTGCCATGATGAAGTGCAAAGTCCACCACTTGACCTTCACAACCGATCCTGCAGGACCATTCATAATGAAGGTAGCGTTGTGAATCTCGTTACACTGTCTCTTGTCACTCCAAGGTTCGTTGACATTAAACTCATGGAAGCACCAAGCTCGTTCCCACCAACGCGCAGCGTTGACCTTTCGATAGAAATTTGCAAACGCAGCTATTTCATCATCTGGCAGCTGCCACTCCTGATCAAATTTGCGCTTGGACGGATCGTACTTCTTACACAGGGCCACATCTTCCTCATCTAAAACTACATCTTCAAGAAGGACCAAAAGGCGTATGCACGATCTATAGATAATGTCCATTGCTGCAACAGACTTCTGTTTGTCTGTAGATGAGGTCTGGTCGATGCAGAGCTGATCTATCCAGATTCCGACGCGAGGGTGATTTTTCTCGCTGATAATTGCATCGACGAAAGGCTTGCTTATAGGCCAACAGCCATTCTTTTCGTCACCCTGGGATAAGAAGTCCTCGGAACGCCAGCAATATGATACAGCCATATACTGGCGGACGTAAAATCCAGTCTCATCGAACGAGTGAAGATCGGACTTTGGGAAGATCAGACGGAAAGGTGTGTTCAGGATGGTGGAGGATGAGCGTGGAGCAAACATCGATCTAGTATGCGAATCCCATTTGGCAAGATTCTGGAGTATGGAAGATGCTTCATGCTGGCTCTGATTGAGCTTAGACAAGCCATACTCAAAGATTTCGGCTTTGTTCTGTTCTGTCAAAGTCAACTTGAACAGTTCATTACCTAGTGGCTCATACTCAGCCGCGTGGCAGGGCACTTTCAGGCTGGCTTCCGGAATGTCCGTCATGATGTGTACTTTTACATCAACCTCGACGTGGGGCGCAGTCCAGACTTACCAATCAGGCCACCTCGGCAATGCGGGCAAGTGTGGGTCCCATATGGCAAATCAAGTTGTTTCGCTTAAAAGGACCGAGATCGATAGTATCATGTATATGATTGCGAAAAGCACTGCCTTTGACAAGAGCACACATTCTCAGTTCGGAAACCCTACAACCTGGAAGTTGTAGTTGCACAGCGAGGCCGAATCCACTACCTGCATCGTTTTAGCAATTATCATATTAACAGAGAGGTGAAAGTCATACCTCGAGCTTTCCATAACCGCCACCGATCATGGTACTACCGTCCCATACTTCAAGCTGCACCTTGCCCGTGGTCAAGCCGCCGAACTTGAACTTATTATAGCCTTCGATCAGTTCTTGCTTGCCGAGTTCCTTTGAGCCGACATTGACAACAGCTACTAGATTTGTTTGGCCTTTTTCTACAAGAATAATACCGCTCACTGCGTCCTCAGCAGCAGTTTTGATATCCGGAGACTTGGCAAGGGGATCTGATCCACAATTGGCGTCCACAGTAAGCGTATGATGCCAGAAAACACCTTGTACCGGCTTGCTGTTCGTAGGGACCATGTTCGCTGTTGTCCTGGCACCGCGCTTCCAGGCTTTGATGAAAGCCGGCAGGATCTCCCAGTACCCTTTGTGATCACGATCCTTGACCAGCGCTTGAATTTTGGGTGAACTTGTCATGGGCTCATCCCAGAGGTTACCCATATAGTGACCTTCACCAGCATCGTTCCAGGTCTGGACCTCTAACATGTCCGGCTGCAAGTCTAAGGCTTGTCCAAACCGGTACTCCAGGTTGTCTTCACCACGACGGTACCAGTTATTAGTCTGGTCGAGGTGCTTGAATTGGGTCGGCGAGAGGCCCATCATGAAAAGTTTTGAATTACTGCTGGCTGTGGACTGGAAAGTTTTGTCATCAGTAGTTGATACAATGCCTTTTCCTGCACCAGATGGGAGCCATGAGTTCCAGTTGAAGACTCCGTCGATGCTCTTGCGATCGGCGAAAGTGGTACTTGGATCTGCCTGATAGAAGCCAGGAATGATGACCACATCACCTACTTTGCTCTTGAAGGCCGACCATTGGCTATCAGGTATGCTCTCACCACCGAAGGTGGATACTATCGGCTTGCCATTGAACTTGAAATAAGAAGGCCTGTCCGTATACTGCTTGAGGTAGTCTGCATATTGATTGGGATCGGAAAGGTGTCCAGCTGCATGGTCGAAAGAGAAAAAGAGCCCGAATCCGAGGTCCTCGGCATTCTTGAAGAGATATTGGACGGTATTGTTCGACCAGGATGCAAATTGATCTATTGGCCGGATGTCAGAAGATGTAGCTGACAGATGACAAGTAGCCTACCGTAGTTCATGGCGAATGCATCGAACCCTACAGCCTTAGCATCAATAACATCTTGACGGGTATGCGCATCTGTGATCTCGCCAATCATGTAGTGTGCAAAACTAAATCGATTAACGTCAAGAACTTAGGCATTTGAGTATGCGTTTATTGTCCACACTCACACTGGCTTGCCAGTCGTCCGCTGCTGGACTGCTCTACCCGATGCAAGGCTGACTAATAGTCCAGCGATAGCGCTGGAAGTGAGGTGCATGTCGTAGACGTGTGATGGGGCTTGGCTTAATGTCGTCTTGTTCTTGCCAGACTGCCAATAAATGCGATGTCGCGATCATTCAACGCAATGCGATCTCTATATATATACTATAATAGGGCCGGTCACAATTCAACCATCACGGTCCTTGAAACGCTTACTATGTGGTCAGGCGTGCAGCTATGCAGCCCTGTCACATTATTTGTATTCCTCTCGGCGTGGATGTTTGAAACACTATTATGAAGCGATTGCGCCCTAGAGTCCACTCTGCAGGGACCTGTCAATCCAAGTCCGGAGACCACGCGGGCCGGGAAGGCCGGCAGTAGGACCACACGCTGAGAGTTGACATCAACTAAATAGGTAGCACCGAAGCTACTCTGGGGATCAGACGATTTTCTGGGTGAGATATGATGTGTAGTGCATCTTCTAGTACAGAAGGTTGAAATGTGCTCGCGAGAGCAGATAGCAAAGTCGAAGTGACAAAGGTGCTAGCTAGCCAATCACAAAACCCGAACCCCACATTCTCATGTCGATACATGTTTTGCAATGACTTGATAACACTAACATAGTGAATAGACTGATGGTGCCAAAAACTGCAAATTTTCAAGGCAGGGTTCAATTTTGTTGGCAAGCTCTGGGCTAACATAACCCAGGAAAACACAAGGGAGGTTGAACCATTTTGGTGACGTTAGGACCAGTGTAGCGTAGGAATAGAGCACCGTAAATCTGGGAAGGTGGTCGCTGGATTGTTTGTGCTCTCTACAAGTGCAGTCTACTCTGATCTTATACAGGTCCAACCGTTTCAAAGGCAAACACAGACAGAATGACAGGCCGTTTAGAGCACAAAGCTGGATATTATTGAATAGGGAATTATCATCCTACATCATACGCATTGGATATCTAGTGCAGGTATTCGCTAAAGAACTTCACAGCATCCCTTTTCGCCTTCTCCAGCGCGGCCTTCTGTGTAGGATTGCTGGGATCACCGCGAGTCGCAAAGCCGTGCTGCACGCCTGGGAAGTAAATGTACTCCCAAGGAACATTCAGCTTCGGAAGCTTCTCCTGAGAGTATCTCTTCAGCTCCTCGGTGAATGCGAAGTCGTTCTCGGGCGCAATAATCTGAACGGGGACCTTAACGGCATCGATCTCAGCCTTCTCAATCAACGAAGGATGGGCCACGGAAAATGCGTCAATAAGCTGGGGGTCGGCACCAAGCTTGAAGCATGCCCATGCTCCGTAGCAGTAGCCGATTGCGATCACCTTCTTGTACTGCTTCTTCAACGTCTGAGCATGCTCCTTGATCGCGGGCCAGCGAACCTCCTTGTTGTGACGTCCGAGGAATTCCATGAGGTCAAAGTTCTTAGCCTTCTCTGGGTCGGAGAGCGCACCAGGATCGACAAATTCGCCCTCGAAACTGTGCAGTATCAGCTCAGACTCTCGCAATACTTGAGGAGAAGGTTTACAGATCGGGCACGTATACGGTCGCCTGGGACTCTTTGGCAAAGTGGTCGGCAATCAGACGAATGTTGGGAAGGGTCCAACCGAAGATATCGGTAAGGATGAGGACAGCAGCATCCTTAGAATCGCCAGCGACGTAGGCATTGACGTTTCCGAGCTTGGTCTCCTTTCCAGTGGTAGTGCCATTCCACTTGAAGCCGGTCTTGCAGTTTTCGCAGGACATTTTCTTGGTTGCAATTGCGATGGAGCTGTAGAGTAATCTGGAGGGTTCAATTCAATTGAGGTAACGAAGGATTCAAGGACGCAAGAGTAATCGAGGGTCCAAGTTGCCTTTTCGCTTGTACAGCTGAGGTGGGGTAGCTGAGGCGGTAGGATATATTTCCGATCTTTGAAGCTGCGCAATCACTCCCAGCCAATAGCAACGCGGCATCGGAATGCTTGCGGACATTCTTTGCATTGGTGGGGTCGGTGACGACAGAATCGCTAGGGTATCCAAAGGAGATAACGCCTCGGCAAGGACAAAGTCCGCAAGCATGTTTGCCGACTTCTCGCCGTACTGTGGTTGTTGCAACGTCCAGAAATCGATGAGACGTTGCCTGGTGGATGCACTTGAGGGTCGGTCCGTTAAGCCAACGGATAAAGAAAGCTTGCTGGTTTTGTTTCCGGCTCGGGTGCCTGGTGTACAGAGCAGCCAGTTGAAAGTTATTTTTAAGCAAGTGCGCTTGTTTTTCCGGCTCTAATATTGGCTCTACAGTATCTGCTAGTTGGAATAGCAGTCTCCAATCGATACGTGGACACCAAATAAGATTCGAGCTACCTTCATGGGTATGGATACAAATGCTAGGCGTACGAACCGTGGGGGAGGGTGTATACCTCGGTGCACCAGGCGTTTAGGTGCCTGTATGACTATGTGCGCCTTTCCCCTAGCAACACACTCCCAAGAGACAAGCACATGACGGCCAGATATCGAAGCTAACATGACTGACGGTGTAAGATTCGGAGTTTAAGGATAATGCAGAGGTGAATAGACACATAGCTGACAAACGGGAAGATCCCTTACCGAGTTGGCTTACCGGTCGGCTGAGGATGTAGGAAGACCTTTTGTGCAAAGCGGATAGCAGCAAGCGTAAGAAGAGGTGTCACCCACAGAGCGCACTTATTCCTTTCCTCGCAGTAGAGCCATTGTACTGCTCTGGGAGATAGCCAATTTCACGGTCGATGGTCGCGATACCACGGCAGACCACGCTTGGTTGGCAATGCTGACCCGTCAGCGGCTTCCTGTACATGGTCGTAATGCGGGGACTTCCTCAGCAGCTGAGCGGTGTGCCAGGGTTGACTGCCGTATATATGAAGCTCATAATTTCGTTCACACTAAAGCCTAAGATTCAAGTTCGAGATAGTTGTGAGGAGTGAAGTATAGCTGACTTTGCCTGCGCTATTGATCACACCACCCCGCCTTCGCAGATTTCCATCAATTCTCGTCTGACTTCCACGATCCTGGAAACGCTTATTTCTTCAAGGTCAAGCGCCAATCACAGCTTCGCCAACTGCACGCTTGGCATCATCCACTGTTGAACATCCGGGCATGTCTCGTAATCAGGAGGAAAGAATTGCGGCCCCAGAATCTTCTTCTGCACCTTGCCTGTCGCTGTCTTTGGGAGTTCTCCGGGAGCAATGCGAAGCAGTGTCGGCAATTTGTACCCTGCCAGCCTCCCACGCAGGTCCCTCCGTACATCTTCGATTGTGAGTACTTGTTCGGCATTACCGTAATTCTCGAGGAAGGAATCAGTCAAATCTTCTTCCTGCAGTGAGATCAATGCAGCCACCCGTTGACCAAACTCCTCATCAGCGACGCCCACAACCATGGCTTCGGAAACGTATGGCAGTCCGAGCAGCTCGCGCTCGATATCCAATGCAGAGATCTTATACCCTCCGGATTTGATGATGTCCAATGATGCCCGGCCAACTATATAGTAGTAGGTGCCCTCTTTACGCGCTATGTCGCCAGTTCGGAAGTAGCCATCCTCGTCGTGTGCCTTTGCAGTGGCTTCAGGGTCCTGAAGGTACTTGGAAAACATGTACTAATGTGGTCAGTGCGAGCACAATCGCAAAATGTGGCCTGCTTACCGGACTTTTCACCAATACTTCGCCCTCATCACCATCCGACAACTTAACATCAATACCACTTGCGATCTGACCCACAGAACCGTCAGGGACCTTCTTATCATCCAGACGAACTTTAAACACCGCACCAAATTCAGTGGCACC
This sequence comes from Phoma sp. XZ068, assembly GCA_004835665.1. Classification (NCBI taxonomy): domain Eukaryota; kingdom Fungi; phylum Ascomycota; class Dothideomycetes; order Pleosporales; family Didymellaceae; genus Phoma; species Phoma sp. XZ068. The sequence continues at coordinate 59,524 of RBKR01000002.1, forward strand.
GTATCTCTGCACTATTCGCTTTTGCATGAGCGTGGCCCAAAAGTCGTTCAGGGGTTGAGGCAACGCTGACGTTCCGCAAAGACACGCACGAAACTGCCGTGCACCGGCGATGTACTTTGCCAACTCTCGCGAGGGAAGCTTGACCAGATGACGTTGATAGTGTCGCCGCATTCGCATATATATGGTCGGGACGCCGGAGAAGAACGTCAGTCGGCGCCGTGGGTTGGTCGCACCTTGCTTCCACCGCTCCCACATCCATACCTCGTCGAAGCCGCCGCTACGAAATTCGATGCGACTTCCAGAAATTAGGAACGGAAAAAAATTGATTCCCACACCAGTTGCATGGTGCACAGGAAGCACGTGTAACATTACATCATCCTCGGCGACCCTGTAGTGGTCTGCGATAGACAGCGCACAGTCGAAGACAAACGATCTACGCATGACTGCACCCTTGGGGGGACCAGTGGTACCACTAGTGAATATGACAACACCAGGTGCGTTCTCTTCCAACGCGCGATCTGAGGAGATCAAGATGTCCGAAGGACACAATGTCGGTGCGTAGATACACGAGCCAATAGGAACCCCTCGAAAATGCTCGTTACTTGTCGATGCGATCCTCTTCTCGAGCTCACAGCATTTTCCGAGGTCGAATGAGCTCACAAGTACTAGTGCAGATCGTGACTTCTCGATGAAGTATGCTGCCTCTTCCACAGGTAGTGCAGGTGTAATGGGCACAGCTGCCGCACCCATTGCAAGCACCGTCAGCATTGCAACAGTATACTCGTATCCACCGGCTGCCACTATCGCAATGTATACTTCTTCTCTTTGGTTCAACGCTTCGAGCGTTGCGGCATCGAGTGTGTCCAAGACCGTCTCACGCAACGCCAATACATCCGAGAGCAACTCTAAGTGGGTTCTTTGATGCTTGGATCGAACATCGTCGATTGCTACGCGACAAGGCCTCCGGCCGGCGTACCTCAGCAGCCGGCTGAACAGTGGCTGCCGAATTCAGTACAGAAAGACAGGTCCACGGGCATTACATACAGTATTGGGAAGCACATTGTGCCCTGTGTGTCTCGGGACCATAAAGGAACGATCCTCCATGTTGGTGGTTGTGCCTATCCGGGCGGATGCTATCAGGCTATTTGAGAGTCTGCGACATGCTTCGATTGGAACGTCAAGGTTCTGTAATGCATCGTGTCTTGCCTAGGCATGCGAAAAGCTGAGTCGATTTGGAGTTTCATCCCAATTCAATGGGAATTATCGGTATTTCTCAAGGAGGTTCTCACTACGGCGGGGTTCCCTATCCTCTACCCCGCAGACATTACTCGCTCCCGGCGCTAACGGACTGCAAGGCTGCAACCGCTAACACAACAACACAATATGCTTTGTGCAATCAACTGTGGCCTCTAACGACCGATATTATATGTAAACACACGTAGTCATGGATTAACTGCTGCGCGACGCCATCCTTCGAATGGAAGCCAATGATCCCAACGGCCCAACAAAAGACATATCACGCTCCACTCGGCCGTCCACGTACCCGCAACGGACTTGCGACAAACAATCAAAGCAGTGTACCTTTCCCGGAATCCAAGTTCTCACGCTATTGATCTGCTTTGTGCAACCAAGCTTCTCTGACATACCATCGCATGTTGCTAAACCAGCCTCAATGAACGTACGATGGCGTAACACAGGACCCGGCCGAGCTATTATACAATGCATTCTCAGAGCAGCCTATCATTGCAATGTTCCAGAATACCATCCGAAGGACACATGAATCCGGACCGGTGAGCAGCGTAAGACAAGCTTCCTGCCTGGTACTGCGGTCCGCAGCCGTGTGGTCTGACCACCGTCTCGTGCGCATGGCCCCCAGAAGCACGGAATTTCATCCAGCCACTTAGAATACTTGAGATGTATCAGGAGTCCAATCAGAGTAGGTTCGTCTTGTTTTACGTTTGTTCAACCGTTTGCATAGCAGGAATATGCACGACAGCGCTCCTGCGCCTGTTCCTCAGCCTGCGATGCATAGCAAATCATCTGCATATGGCATCAATCAGCTCGCCCTATCAACCAATTTTGCTGACTTGCAGAAGTGCGGTAAAGCTACGTTTCCGCTCATTGGATTTCCACAGTTGTACGAGACCTGAACACGCTACGTGGCGCTTATTCCACTCAAATCACAGTCACAACACTCATACGACTTCCACCATTCGCATGCTTACCTCGGCGGCATCCTCGACTTTGTTGTTCGGTGTGGAGTTGGCAGATGCACTGGCCCTCGGCCCAAGCTCCGCGAACTCCACTTGCGACGTGTCTGCTCGAAGCGCGTGCACCTATGACGCATATCTGCTTACAGTGTGGCCCACGTTCTTCAAGTAAGGTCTCAATGTACACCGCTCCGCAGCGACAGTGCTATTTTCGGGCAGCAAGAACCCACATCTGAATGTGTTGTACCATTTGTTTCAGATGGCACTGTAGGAGGGCGCTTTCCAACCACCAGGCTGATGGATTCTTGCTTTTGCCTTGCATGGGCATGAAGCGCAACATATTTGCTTGCTGCCTGGATTCATGACCAGTACGCGCTCGGTATGCGAAGAGCGATACGGCGTCTACTTGTTACGACAAGACGTGGCTTCGCCTCATTACTTGCCGCATTGCCAACCATTACAACCATTTGCATGGCGTGATAGACCCTGCATTCGCCTTCAGCGTGTGGTCCCGCACGCCAGCGTCGAAAGCCGAGTCTATTTGAGTGTCAGCCTGGCCAAGAGGAAAAGAGGGCAAACAAAGGCCTGTTGTACTGCCTTGTCTTCCCGCAACCTTGTGCAGCTTTTCGGGGAGAAGATTGTCTCCTTTTGAATTGCCTGACACCTCAGATCCGCAGCAATGGTTGTCGCTCGGCGGGCAGCCGAAACTGATCACGCCCTTGCCCTTTGCATCCAGTTTGGTGGAGACGCATGTTGAACGTTCCCACAAGCGGAAGCACATCGCCCGCATCCGCAACGTTTGGCTCAGGAACCGTGAAATCGTAAGGCGGACGGGGAAGACGGGGCGCTCAACGTTGGGCGCCGGGTGTGACCCGGAACCCCTGTCCTAACGAAGCTTGCTCGGGGGTGCGGCTTGGAACCCGAAGATGGCAGCGCCATTGCACGGAAATGGGATGGTCATTATTGTTAGCGCAATCGGGCCGTGTGCCAAACGTCTCGGTCAACGCGGCCTAGCCGTCACACAGGCTCGACAAAGGGACCTTGCGGTGACAGCTCTCGTGGTTGTTCCTGCGTGTTTGTTACCCCTTCACCGCAAGGTCTCATTGTCGAGCCCCCACAGATTCACGGTATGTGTGACTGTTCCCTCTCTTGGTATATATAGTAACTGCGGCAGGCCCCGGATATGCCCTTAAACTTCGTTCTAACAACGCGCAATCTTGACGCTAGCACATTATCGTGATTTGTATCAACATGATCGTCAAAGCAGAGTCTCCACCCGCCGAGGACCTCAGGTCGTTCCACCTCTCATTCCTAGACCAGAACGCTGTTCGCGTCTATACTCAAACACTATGCATATTTCCTGTGAGTATTTCGACACCAAAGCGTGCAATTGCTAACAAATGTTGTGTAGTTTCCAGACCAGAACAACGCGGAGGCTGCCATTCAGGCTCTCGACGCTGGGCTGCGCCTTACGCTCCAGAAGTTCCCATTCCTCGCTGGGAAGCTTAGCCTTGCCGACGGTGGTTCAGGCAGACTGCAGCTCCAGCATCCTGTCGATATTACGGACCGAAAGGCGACAGAGGGGCTATTCGCCGCCAAGCAGATCCTCGTGGAGGATTTCCCCTATCCTTATGAGGCACTCAAAAAGGCCGGCATGCCACCGAGCGCGTTCAAGTGTGCCACGTTTCTTCCAGACGACTTCGCGAATTATCCAGGTGTCCCCGCCAACGGCGAGGGGCTTTGTGACTTCGAGCGTAGCGAAGCCCCAGTGATGAGGGTGCAAGCATGCTTCATCCCCGGCGGACTTGTCCTGAGCATTTACGTTCACCACAGCGTATTGGACTTCCACGGCATCTCGACGTTCTGGGAATCGTTCGCCACGAACGTCTCTCACGTTGCACGGAAGCATGGTTCCAGGGATTTGGGCCCAGGTAACACTCAGCACTGACATTGACTATTGTCTGGCTAACCTCAATAGCGCCTCTAAGTATAGCCGATTATCAATCTTCACTACGGGCCAAGCTTGACGAGCGTGTGTCTTACAAGGGAACGCAACGCCCAACAGCAGACTGCTATTGCGAAGGCACTTTCCAGTACAAGAAGACATTGCCGGACAGCACTGAATGCACGCAACGTCTTTTTGTTCTACCTGCGGCTCGCGTTCGTGAGTACCGTGAACGTCTGCGACCACATTTCCCGCCGTCCTCGCCTCCCACACTCTGCAATGTCCTTGCTGCTCTGGTATGGACGCATGTTACACGCGCAAGAGCAGCGCGCTTGACGAAGTATGGTTACGCAGAGACTAACGTTGGTATCGCTACCGACCTTCGCCGAAGATGGCAACCCCCAGTCGGAGCCGACTACACAGGGAATTGCGCCTTATTTTCCAAAAGCACAGCCGAGATCTCAGATCTGACAGCGGAGGAATGGTGAGTTTGTTTTTTGTCCTGCATTTGTCGATCCGTGCACTCCACACCTGCATACCTGCATGGTGATCACGGTCTAGACTATGCGCTACCCTCATTTGTCGTAAATCCATCAACTAACGAATTATGCAGTGTAACCGACACAACCATTCTCCACGTCATTAGGAAGATCAAGAACACCATCACCAGTGTGAACAACGACTGGATCGACCGTCATTTTGCCTTCTTCAAGGGGCTTCAAGAGATCAAGGATACAGAATGTGCTTTGGCCCTCAAGTTCGGGTCTGATTGCTACATTGTACGTCCTTGAACCTCCATCTCCCATGCCCTATACTAATCATTATAGACCTCGTGGCTTAACTTCGGTGCCGACTATTGTTGGGGCATTCCTGGTACGGACTTGGCCGAGGACTCCCTCGGAGGCCGACCTGAGTTCATCAGGCGAGCTTGGGGTCCCGGTGATGGCGGCATGATCTTCCTTCCGAGGAGGAGGCATGTAGCCAACGATGCCGAAGCGCCCTTTGAGATCCTAGTCCGTCTTACTGAAGAGGATATGGGCCGCGTCTTGAAGGAAGACGGTGGCTTATGCAGCTGGTCTGAAGCTGTCGTCTTATAGACATCGGATGGCGTGTTGCTCTCGGTGAATGCGGTTTGACACCGCTATAATTACCGGATTTGTGGATGTTTGGTCACGTTGTGGCCTTCTGGGTGCCTGGCGCACCCTTGTTTATGATTACTTGCGACATACGCGTCTTCAGGTATTGTTTAACGGATATGGTTATTGGCGTTGCATCGCCACGGTATGGCTCTGGGAATATCCTGTACAAATAGCTAGTCGGTTTCTGGGAGGTATCTGTTTCCATCTCGATGAGGATGATGTCGGATCCTGGCGTTTCTTTACACTTTCGATAGACCTCTGTAATTTTGCGGCGCCTACCTCGGCTACCTGCCAGCAGCCAGCGCTGCTTCTTTTCATTGAGCGAATAACAAACTACATTACATTCAACAAACGTCCGTAGCATTTCTTCCCCAATACCTGAAACCTTCAACCTAGTGTGGCTTGAAGGATCAAACTTAGCGTAGTTCACTTTGGGACGACCGAGAATTGCCGCCCCTCGCGATGCGCGACACCATCCCCGCAGCGCAGACCTGCATATTCGGCGTCGCCAAAATCATGACTACATAATTACTGTACGCGGTACCGAGGCTAAAATGAGACTCCGCATAAAATATCTCCGCTTTATTGCCGTTGGCTACTACTACTGAGTTTAACGGCTCGCGAGGCGAGCTTTCGTTGTACTTCGGTCGCCCTTGCACATTGCAACTGCTGCACTGCCCTGCTAATTACAGTTACGACGCAAGCGAAATTTGCGCCATGACCGATTTCACCGATCATCTCAAGCCAGCTCATGATGGCACAGCTACTCTGCAAGCCGAGCGTGATGGGTCGGCGATAAACGTTGAGGAGCTGGCAAAGCATCTGCTCTCCCGTGATGGCTTCTTGCAGCGCCAACAGAAGGTGCTCAGGGTTCTAAGCAGAGAACAACTATTCAAGAAAGATCAGCAGCTCAATCTATCACGGCCTGAGCGGTATCATCTAGGATTGGCAAGGGCAAAAGCAATACAGAGGATCATTCGCAGGGAAGGCTGGGATTCCGCGGACTACAGTATGGCGGAGTATCTAAACGACGAAATGTCGCCGTACTATTTGCACATGTCTATGTTTGGTTAGAAGATTCCTTTTCCTTGTGCAACGTGGGCGCCAGTCTGACACCACCAGTCACCACCGTCCGCGAACAGGCGTCCGAGGAACAACAAGCGTACTGGATGCCAAAGATCCTCAACTACGACATCATTGGCTGCTATGCGCAGACTGAACTTGGCCACGGAAGCAACGTGCGCGGATTAGAGACTACAGCAACATGGGATCCCAAGAGCAAAGAGTTTGAGATTCATAGCCCCTGCTTAACTGCAAGCAAATGGTGGAACGGGTCTATGGGTCGAACAGCCACACATGCTGTACGTCATTTTGTATCACCGACAGGAACCCACCTCCAGCTAATCATTGCCTTAGATTGTTGTTGCACAGTTACTTTTGCCGACTCAAGATAACCCGACCACCTACTCCTCCCACGGCCCGCAGACATTCCTGCTGCAGATTCGGGACGCAAAGACTCACCAACCACTCCCAGGCATAGCCGTAGGTGACATCGGCCCGAAGTATGGTTACGCTTCTATGGACAACGGATACATGCTGTTTGACCACCACCGCGTCCCGAAATCAGCAATGTTATCGCGTTACGCAGAAGTCTCGGACGAACTGGGGACTTTCACACGGCGCGGTCATCCGGCCGTCGTATACGGTTCCCTCACCTTCGTTCGTGCGCAAATCATCATGCACGCTCGTCTGGTGCTGGCGCGTGCTGTGACAGTTGCGGTGAGGTATTGTAGTATTCGTCGCCAGTTCTCTGATCGCGATGCTAGATCAGCTGATGCTCCAGAGATGAAAGTGCTTGACTACCCGACAGTTCAGATCCGGATCCTGCCGCTGCTTGCCACGACTTTTGCTTTGCACTACACTGGAGAGTACTTCTACGAACTATACCACAAGTCCCGCTTAACAATAGAGAACGGCGATTTTGGGCCAATGGCAGAACTCCACAGCGCTTCCTCGGGTCTGAAGTCACTCTGCACAACACTTGCAGCAGACGGCATTGAGACCTGCCGACGCGCGATGGGCGGTCACGGTTTTGGCGGTGGCAGTGGTCTGATCGGGCTGAACTCCGACTACCTCTCAAAGCCTACTGTGGAGGGCGACAACTGGATGATCACACAGCAAGTTGCAGCCTACCTGATCAAAAAGATGCAACACTGCGTCGAAAACCCCGATGCCGTTTCTAAAGATGCAACAGACGAGCTATTTAAACAATATTTGGAGACCAAAGCCCATAGGATCCCTGAGTCCTATTTCGATCATAGCTCCGGAGGTATCGATGATACCAGCATCGTCTCAATCTTTCAGTGGCGCGCCGCAGCTCTCAGCTACACCGCCTACCAGCAACGCATCGTAAACAAAAAGCCCTGGACAAAGATGATGATCCAACTCCACGCCCTATCCCGCGCCTATTCCGAGCAAATCCTCGTAACCAACTTCCACAACGCCCTCACTCAGACATCCCTGTCAAACCCCACCCCCGAGGTCCTCCGGATATGCTTCCGTCTCTTCGCCCTCTACACAATGGAACAATCCGCCACCTCCTTTATTCTCACGACAGCCATCCCCTCCACGTGTCTCACTTCCTTGCCTGATACCGTTCTGGAACTGATGACACAACTGCGCCCCCATGCCGTGAAGCTAGTAGATACGTGGTCAATACCCGATTTCCTACTTGACTCAGCATTGGGACGATATGATGGAAAGGTATACGAGGAGCTATTCGACATGGCGCATCGAAGAAATCCGTTGAATAAAATCACATTCAACCCAGACTACAGGAGCGAGGAAATCGTGCTGGGGAGTGGGGATGGAGGGAAGCAGATTCTTGCAAAGTTGTAGTAGTGAGTGCACTTTATAACCTCCATCGAAATGTGATATTGCATTGAACCTCTGTCTAGCAGAGCGCGCCAATTGAGTTTTTGAAAAGCGTGATATCACGTTTTTGATACTTATAATGTACTCGAGTGGTGTTGAATGTTGAGTTTGATGGTGGAGTGATGATCAAACAAATATCATTCTAGGTAACTTATTAATACTATGGCTATATAAAAAGATACAATCCTTGATCGCACAATAGACCTTTATTTATACACAATATCTTATAGGTAGAAGATATAATAGTGAATACCTGTGGCGGTAGCTCGTCAGTAAACGTAGTGTGCACCTTAGATGTATACAGCTAATCTTACACTCAACGCTAGAAGGCTACACACATCACAGGCCCTGCATAGGTCTGTTATCATTATCGTTATTAGCAGGCCTAACCATCGGTCACAATTTCCAGTTTCAACACATCGCCCAGACATGAATTAAACTTCAACGTCTTACAGAGATTAAAATCTTTACATAAAGATGATCAAATAGAGATGTATTAACATCTAGATTAGTGTCTGCATCATGTCTGCGTGATATCCGGAGACTCAATCTGCGCGCTATGGTAGCTCAGAACTCCATATCCCTAAAGATCAATTTCAATATGAAATCTCTCTAATCTGTGGACGCATTCATAACACAAGCCACATGCCCGTCCGATCCTAAGGCCGGAAATATCTATTCCCATTCGCGTGAATTGCGCCTGAAAAGCAGGGTGTAATCTGCCGGTGTTCACGTTTTGTTCGAGCAAGCCACTTGGGAACGCCTACTCGCATGAATGGTACCAAATATCGTTGGAACAGCTATCGTATCGCAGTGGCTTTAAAATACGTCTACTTGATGATTTTGCCAGTTCTTGATGTCTAGACTCCGATCCTAGAGGTAGTTTATAACGTTGGATTTACCAATGGTATACGTACATCATTCATTAATTGATATTCTAACCTCAGCGCTCGTATATTCACGAATCCATCCGGTTCCACGAAAGTACCCGCAAAACCACCTAGACGCATTTGAGTATCTGCATTGACATTCGTTGACTTCTATCACGGAGTCTTGTCTGCAACAATCGATACTGAACGTCCTCGTCCTTCCCCTAACAAGCAACTTTTGCAATCCTCACACAAATGTCTTGCGGTACTGAGAAGGACCAACATCTGGGATATGCAGACTCTGGGGACGGCTTGATGGCTCTACGCACTCTCTTTCGCGCTTTTTGCCTTCGTCAAGCCTCGTTTTTTCGTTTTGACTTGCTGCCATTGTCATGGACTGTCAGCCCAGCTTCAGTTGTGTTCGAAATGTCCTCAATCCTGTGTCGGCCAAGAACCACGGACCCTCTTCGCAGCCACTCTGGCGTGTCAGTCCTCTGGTGGGACTCATGCTGCTCATTGTCGGCTTCCTCAATGCTGTGGAGAACATTCATGGCTTGACCTAACCTTGGACTAACATAATTGAGTTCGATTCCTTCGCCACCGGTAATCGAATCATTTGCGTCTGCGAGAGGAGCATCTGTTGCAGGATCCTGGATGTCGCCTTGGGTTCTTGCAGGGAGGAATTGAATACTAGCTCTCGTCCAGTACCATGTAAGGAGCCAGATGACGATACAAATCCATACTGCCAGGCTCCACGGTGCGTTGTTCCAAGTAATCGGTAGCTCGGGAGGAAAGTTGACGAAGACGAAAAGCAAAAGACAAGCGCCGAATCCAAACCAATTGACTGTCAATGTCAACAGCTTCATGCTGCCTTTAGTATAGTTGACGGGAGAGGTAGTCGACCAATCCATCCGATAGCGCCAGAAACACAGATTCCCAATGCAAATTATGTGTGAGGTGAGGATGCATAAGACACCGAGTCGCCGCATGTGCTCGAAAACAATACGATAGTCTCGCAGAAGACACAAAGAATCCGCGCCTACCGTAAGGATCGTAACCACAATGAGAGCGCTTCGAGGTGCGGGAGACCTGTCCCTTTCGTCGACGAAATTTAGGGCTTTCGATTCCGAGCTCCTGCCAATTGCCATAAGCTGACGAGCGGTACTTGCCAGAAGTGTGACACTGCGCATGACAAACAGCACTAGAAGTACTGTTGATAGGAAGTACGTTATGGGAACATGGGTTGTTTCGACCATGACTTCCGCGAACTCTCGAAGCGTGAACATTGAGTTCTGGCCGACAGAGATTGCGATTACCAGCAAGATTCCGACAGCCATGAGCACTTCTAAGACGTACGATACGCACATAGCCCAAGGAACAAGAGTTGCTGCATCTACAACTTCCTCTGAAATGTGCGCAACGAATCCACAGCCAAGGAATGGCTGCACAAGGACACTTGTTGATAAAAAGCCTGAGATTGCACCTTTCCATCCAGATGTGCTGTTGAAATAACGGAATGCCTCCTAGAGCGTCAGGCTCAGCCCAGTCGTTTTATGGCAGATGACTGGAATGGCGATAACAAGAATCAAGAAACCGAACCAGTGACTGACAACGAAAAATCTGTGCAAAGTCGGAAGATGTTTTACGTGCATCCAGTTGGCAGTCAGAGCGACGACGGTTGCAACACCAACTGTCATAGGCAGTGCCCAAGGGACCCTGAGGTAGTTCTCCTCCCCTTTCGAAGAATAGACAAATTTCGACCATCTGCCAGCCAGAGTGAAGATAACGATAGTGACGTCTGTGGTGAAAACCATGTTGACGATCAGGACAATACCCATGCCGAGCAGGTTCATCCAAGCGCAGAGCCAACTCATCTGATGTGGCAGGCTGGGTGTTGCCCGGGTCCTCTGAAGTGCGGAAGTCCAGTAAAAGGGCCCAGCATAGGTTGGATAGAGCCGAGCCATGCCAGCTAAACTGACGGTGACGAAGCCATAACCAAGTGCAACGCCGAAGAATGCTACAAGGATGCCGCCAATTCCGCCATTAGGTAGAGCCAGGGTGAACAAGAAGAGCATCTGCTCCCAGATGGCCAAGTTCATGGATCCAAATCCGAGCAGGTCGAACGAGGGAACATATTTCAAGGTCCGTCTGAAAGTACGTTCGAATTGTTGAGGTAGACCCATACGTTCGCGATCCTCTTGGTCACGCTTAGAGTTGTGAACTTCTGCAGCGTTGAGTGGAGCAATCGGTGTGTTGCTCGATCTTTGTTCCTCTCGCCACTGTTGCGCGTTGAATGTGGGTCCTTCGACCGTGTTAAACGTGAGGGGTGCTTGCGGATCAGATGGACCTGGGAGGGGGCGTGCCCTCGATGTGTTCATGCGTCTCCGCCAACCTGTTGTGCCGCGGTCAGAGTATAGCGCCGCCTGTCCTTGAGCTGTCGATGGCACATTGTTGATGAGTCCAGGTCTCGGCCTTCGACGAGTGGGTTGTGTGTCGGCAGCAGGGCGGCTTGCCTGTCCGAGAGTGTTTCGCCAGGTGTTATCGTTGGGATTTGAGTACGAGGCATCTCGACCTACTGGATGCGCAGGGACATGGTCAATGAGAGGAGTATGACCCAAGGGAGGTTGTGTTTGTGGCAGCCTACGGGTAGTCATGTTGTTGCAATACGAATGTAGTTGATGATAACGAATAGAGTAATGGCAGTATGTAACAACCGATGTCAAACGAACGGCAAGGTTGAGTTGATGATGGCGCTGTGGAGTGATGAAGGGCTCAGTGACATTGCTTGACGAGAGTTCTACGTATGCGGGAAGTTGCGTCAGCTTCGGCATGAGTAGCGACGTGACATGGTGGTGGAAGTTGCAAACAGCAGGTATGCTCTGACCTCGCCTTCACCATCTCACAAATCCATCACTATTCCAGGCCGAGCAAAAGAGCGAGATGGAAATATCTATTGTTCTCAGGTGTCGACACTTCCATTGCAGGCGTCTGTGGCTCGTCAGATCTTCATTCACCGCTCAAGGGTCATTTCGTCGGGAATCATGCGTGCGTTATTCTTCTTCCGTATTCCGAGCTACAAGCCAGGTGGAAAGCTGCCATACCGCGCCCTCGCCTTGCCCATCTACCAAAATCAATCCAACAGTACAATACAGCTCAAACGCCAACACCGACACCAACACCAACGCCGCGCGATGCAAAAGTAATCCATCCATCCGTCTAGTCCTACAGCCTGCCCGCAGCCTCCCGTAGATAATGCAACCTAGTTCCCAACAGCAGTGTCGTTCAGCGCGACACACACGGCGCCCCGATGGTGCCCGTTATACTGCCTTATAATACTCTGGCTGCCCAGCTCCCACAATCGCGCATAGTGATCGCTGCATGCGGTGACGAGATACGCGCTATCAGCGCTAAACGCGCAGTCCCAGACCCAGCGCTGGTGGCCGTGCAGGGTGGTCTCGAGCGGGAAGGCGGCGGGGTCGCGCTCTGCGGCCGAGGGCAGGGCGTCGCCGGGCTGGACGTTATGCGGGGAGGAGAGGTCGACGGACCAGATGCGCGAGGTGTGGTCTGCAGAGCAGGTGGCGAGGTGGCGCACGTCCGGGCTGAGGAGCACGCGGGTGATGTAGGTGTGGTGGGCGACGAATTTGCATACGGGTATTATCGATGTGAGGTCGCCGCGCATGACCATTTTCCAGACGTAGACATTGCCCTGGGTCGTTAGTACCGTTACCATCCAACTGGATGCAAGACTTACGGCGTTGTTTCCGGCGCATACCATGCTGCCGTCGCTGGCCACGGTGACACTCGCGACGGATACATCGTCCTCGGGGATAAGCTGGTGACTGCACTTGTTCTCGCCCAAGTCCCAGATCCTCACGTTTCCTCCACGGTCACAGCTGATCAGCTCGCCCTGATTCGGGTGGATAACCACGTCATTCACTGGCACGCCATGCGTGTAGTTCCGCTGGACGTTCCCACTTCTAGTGTCCCAGATCTTGACGGTGCCGTCTTCGCTAGAGGTGACAAGCCATTTCGATTCGCAGTGGAATGCGACGCCGGTAACGTTGCTGGTATGGCCGTCGAAGGTGAGGATCGCGTTGGGGTTGGTGGACTTGATGTCGTAGAGCTTCACCGTGTGGTGTCCGGCGGCCGCGAGGTAGCGCTTGTCGGGCGAGATACAGAGGCGGTTGACTTGCGAGTCGGGGTGGGGGATGGTTCGGGAGCAGATGCCGGAGAGGGCTTCCCAGAAGCTGGGAGGGTCAGTCAGGGCTGTGGGAGAGGCAGAGGAAGGCGAACCGAATGGTGTGGTCGTAGCCGGCTGCGATTGTCAGCTCATTGTGTGGACGGTGTGGGGGAGGGACGCACCTGTGCAGAGGATCACGGACATTGTGGGCGACGGAGTGGGGTGATGATTGTGAGAACCAGGCCAGGTGTTTAGAATGATAATGCGACTTGAACACACGCAGTATGATTGTCTACAACATAGCGCGCGTGGCCGTGTCGAGGTGGGGACTTGTGCAGCTCCGGTTGAGGTTGAGCTTCAATTCTCGCACGGACCACGCTGTCAGCCCTATCGCGGTGAGCGGAAACGGATGTGACGGACATGTGAACAGCAGATGAGCAACAGGATGTTTGGAGATGAACAAAGTATTTGAAGATGAACAGCAGGATGCTTGGAGATGAACAACAGGATGTTTGAAGATGAACAACAGAGTATCTGAAAATGAACAAAAGACTTTCAGATCTGGGGATTGAAGATTTAACATGATGTTTCTCTATCCAAGTATCGCTATATAATGCAAGTTCAAAATTTACCGCCGTGTTGATACAATTCTACAACTTCGACTTCTCAATCCGCTTGAACAGCACATCGTTCTGGGGGTAAGGATCCACAGTGATGTTGTTCAACGGGTTGAGCTCGCTGGCACGGTGGAACATGTCCTCGTACACCTTGCCATCAGCACGGCCCAAACTGCTGTCGAGAACCCAGTCGTCAAAGCCCCAGGCATCGACAAGGCGGACAGCGTGCGGCCTGATCTCCTTCAGGAGCTTCATGACAGTGTTCGTCCTTGCGAGCATGATCTGGTGCTTGCTGCACGCGCCACTTGTGTAAAACTCGGCGCCCTCCTGCTCAAGAGTGTGCAGAGCGAAGAGGCGGAAGAGCTTCATCAAGACGTCAATAGTCTCGTTGTTGACCTGGTTGTTGGCCGCGATGGCCTGGAGCGCCGAGAGGTTGTTCTTGACGACCATGTACTGAGCGTGAGCCTTGGACAGGCGGTAGAAGTCAACGAGGAGGTCGTTCCAGGGCTTCTTCTCGGTGTCACGGTGCTTGGAGGCCTCAAATGTGAGGAAAGACACACGCCATGCGAAGGCGTCAACGAGGTCCTTGTCAGATCCAATGACGTCGAAAGCACAGCCAATCTCGCGGCGTGACTGGAACTCGGCGAGGATCTTGGTTGTGTCGTTGGTGGGGCGCTCGCCCTTGAGGACAGAGCGGGCCGACTTGAGAAGGTAGCGAGCTACTTGCTGGGTGAGCATGTAGTTGTCGCCCTCCCAGGTCAGTGTCGGGAGGTAGTCAGCGTACCAGGGGCCAATGCCGCTGTAGAGTGTTAGTATGTGGAATGAAATGAGTTGTTTTTTCGTCTTACCTGAAGCTGGAGTATCCGTGACCACCGCACGCACGACGGCAAGCCTCGAGACCCTCACCAGCAATGGTACTGCTGAGCGACTTGAGTGCGCAAGACGACGCGTGTAGGTCAGCCATCAGATCACTGCCCGACTCAAGTTCCTCAGGGCCAGCACCACGCTTGGCATCGCCCTGATCCTTGGCCTGGGTCATCTTGGCCTGGTTCGCCTGGTACATGTCCATCATGGACTTCCCTGTGAAGTGCAGGGCGAATGTGGCAGCGATGAGAGGGAGGAGACGGATCTGGACCATGGTGTAGTTGAGCACAGGCGTCTCGGCCTCGCCAGCTGGAGCATCTCGGTCCTGGAACTGGCGGCGAACAGCGCAGTAACGGGTGGCAATGGTGACACCGCGGGCAAGAACGGCACCAGCCTGCATAACGATTGTCGAACGAACCCATGTGAGAGTACCGTAGACAAGAGTGGGGGCGCCGCGGCGGCCAAACTTGTTGGTGTTGGGGTCTACGTGTGTGTACTTGGCAAGCATGCTGATGTGAGGCACCTTGACGTGGTTGAAGAGGAGGAAACCATTGTCCATGGTGTTGTAACCGAACTTGGGACCGATGTCTCCGACGTGAATGTTGGGGAGCGGCTCGTGGGTCTTCATGTCACGGATCTGGACACAGAAAGGGGTCGGGCCGTAGGACTTGCCCTTGATGACGAGCTGGGCCATGACGACGGCGTGGTTGGCGGTGCGGCCGAGAGAGCCGATCCACCACTTGCTGGAGGTCAGGTGCGGCGAGTGGAGGGTGAAGGTCTTGTCGTCCTCGTTCCATGTTGCGGTTGTCTCGAGTCCACGAACGTTGGATCCGTGACCGAGCTCAGTCTGGGCGTAGCAGCCAATGATCTCGTAGTTCTCGGCCTTTGTGAGCCACTTCTCCTGCTGCTCTGCTGTGCCTTGTCCGTCAAGTGTGACCTGTAGGATTAGCGTGGTGTTGATGCATGTGGCTGGTCTGACATACCTTGAACATGCTGTCGTGGAGACCGTATGGGCCAGGCTCGCCAACGAGCTCTAAGGCAGTCCTGAACTCATCATAAGACCAGTTGTACTTTTTCTTCAGAAGTCTGAGCCTTTTCTCTCTCGCAAGAGCTCGTTCGAAGTGGTCTATCCTTCCCATGAAGTAGTTCTGGGACTTGTCGAATACTGGCTCGGACTTGAGGAGGTCGGTGATCTTGTTTCGCCTCTGGATGACTTCCTTGGTGTGCAGCAGCTCCTCCAGCTTCTGGACTGGGATGTTGGAGCTGGCACGCTCTGCGGCGAGGAGCTCATGCCCCTGTGCGCCCGAAGGCTTCAATTGCTTGACCCAGTCTGGTGTTGGCGACATGGTGATTGATTGAGATGCTGTGAAGAACAGAAAGCAGACAATAGGGAAGGAGACGAGCTGAACTTTGTATGCATTACGTCGAGATCAGTCCCTCGGCACCGATCTCGCTGGAAACGCGCTAGTGAACACCGAGGTTCCAGCACGGCTCTTGGATGAGGAATTAAAAAAGCCGAGCAGCGCGTCTATTCGGGAGTCGCGTGCATTTGCGGTTAGGTGCGCACCGGCAGTCTCCACGCTGTCTCACAAGACGAACGTGGTGCTCTGCGCTCTCCCCGTGTCTCGCCCCCGCGGCTCCAGGAGACCCCGGACGGTGCTTGAATTGGTTAGCTGAACGTCGACGAGATGCCGAGGTTCATTTGGAGCTGCTCACGTGCACTGATAAGATGATCTGATAACGGCGAAGCTTCTGAAGGGTTCGGACGAGCTTCTGCGCGTCCTCGACATGAGACGTGGCAGAGCATGTGAAAGCATTCGGTGTGGAAGTCATGTGTTGTCACGAGCTGATTTGGTAAGGCAGTCTTATGATTGTGAACTCGACTGTTATGAGGACCAAGTACAAATAGGCTGCGAGAGCCCCTCCCTCGTCGCGGTGTTGGGGCTAAAGGACCCTGACAAACATTCGGCAGGTGGGTGCCGGAATGTCTGGAACTGCACGCCCGCTACTGTGTGCCATAACGAACATAGGGTCTGTTAGGAAATTGACAGAACGTGTCATGGTGCTGCTCGGCTAGAAATGCCGTCAAATAGTTGTGCGACACAATCGCACACCATGACGCTGGGGCAAGACACGTCTCTGAACTGGTGGGCCAGCTCATGTGGGGCAGACACGCCGCTGCTGCTTTTGACACCAGACAATGACTACAGTATCTGGTGTTAGCTCGACTGCCTTTTCTGTGGAAGACGGATTTGCGAACAGACAGGAGGGATTATCGAGGGAGACGCCTAGGCTGCGGCGGTGCAGTCAGCCGCAGCGATTAGCGGGACACGGATTAGGTGGCCAGTGGTCTCGATTGTGAAATTCGACGTCGACTTGGCTTCTCAGCCCTGTGCGACGGCACGCGAGCGCTGTGCACACATCAGGCTGCGACGGGCGCCTCTGATGTCGGCGGTGCCAGGCTGGCCCTGGGCTGTCCAGCGGCGGCGGGGCGCGTAGGCATTCGTCGACTCGCCGTCACGCGCAGGGGCGCGCAGAGAATGCAGCCAGGTTCTGCCCACTCGCACGTCAGGTCGCGGAGCTAAGACGCACGCTAGCGCTGGCTGTCGAGAGGGCTCGAGAGATTGAGAGCGTCACTGGCCTCAACACCAACAAGCACCTGTTTACTGCTTAGCGAGCCAGACACGCAATTCTGCCCCTTCCCTCCCCTCCCCCCTCTGCCTCCCTCCACGCTGCCACCGACTCCCGCCCAGCACCTGCAGCCCGCCCGCACCTGGCCTCCCGTTTTCCGCCCCCCCACACAGGACCCGAGTGAGGCTCACAATCTCACAATTGCATGAACGCGAGCCGCCGTCCGCTGCACCTCCACATCCTCTCCCTCCTTGCCCCGCGGTCCTCGTAGGCACCAGGCACCATGGGTCAGACACTCTCCGAGCCCGTCGTCGACAAGGTACGCGCTGCCCCACCCCCGCACCGATTAGAGACTGCACTACCACGAATACTGTGCATGCCGTCTTGCAGGCTGGCAGTCTGGCAGGCTGGCAGTCGTATAGTATCTGCAGTGCGTCTCATACTAACGGCCCCAGAAATCAGAGTCCGGCGATGGCGAGACATTCATCTTCGGCACCTCGTCCATGCAGGGCTGGCGCATCAGCATGGAGGATGCCCACGCCTGCATCCTTGACCTCCAGGCCGCCGTTGAGGGCAGCAAGCCCACCGAGGCCGACAAGCGACTGGCATTCTTCGGCGTATACGACGGCCACGGCGGCGACAAGGTAGCCATCTACACCGGCGAGCACCTGCACGAGATCATCGCAAAACAAGAAGCCTTCAAGGAGGGCGACGTAAAAAAGGCTCTCCAGGACGGTTTCCTCGCCACAGACAGGGCCATCTTGAGCGGTACGTCACAGCAACTTTACCCGGATTCCGACAGGCCCGCTGACTCATGGACAGATCCCAGGTACGAGGAGGAGGTCTCTGGCTGCACAGCGTCCGTTGGCGTTCTCTCCAAGGACAAGATCTACGTCGTAAGTACAGCACCCAATGTTATACAGCAGCAGTCTAACACAGCCAGGCCAATGCCGGTGACTCGCGTACAGTCTTGGGCGTCAAGGGCCGCGCAAAGCCGCTTTCTTTCGACCACAAGCCCCAGAATGAGGGTGAGTCGACTCGCAATCTACTGGCGAACGGGACTGACTATTTCCAGCCGAGAAGGCTCGTATCCAGGCCGCCGGAGGCTTCGTCGACTTCGGCCGCGTAAACGGCAACCTTGCCCTGTCCCGCGCGATAGGCGACTTTGAGTTCAAGAAGAGCGCCGATCTCCCCCCAGAGCAGCAGATCGTCACCGCGTTCCCCGACGTCGAGATACACGAGATCAACGCTGATGACGAATTCCTCGTTGTTGCCTGCGACGGTACGCTTGATCTAAATCGTTTCTCCAATTCCTAGGCTAATTCGCACAGGTATCTGGGATGTACAATCTTCCCAGGCCGTCATCGAGTTTGTGAGACGCGGAATTGTCGCAAAGCAGGACCTCGCCTCGATTTGCGAGAACATGATGGACAACTGCTTGGCTTCCAACAGCGACACCGGCGGTGTGGGCTGCGACAACATGACCATCACCATCATCGGTCTGCTTCAGGGACGCACCAAGGAGCAGTGGTACGAGGACATCGCGAAGAGGGTTGCAAATGGAGAGGGCCCATGTGCGCCGCCTGAGTACGGCAAGTCTGAAGACCCAGCTCCGTCGGCCCCTGAGGCTGAAGAATAATCCTATTCTAATACTTCAATGCAGCCGAGTTCCGCGGCCCGGGAGTCCACCACCGCATTGACGATAGCCCCGATGAACATGACATGGATCTTGATCACCGGTTTAGGCCGAGTTCCGGTACGGGTGGCCGCATCATTCTGTTAGGCGATGGCACTGAAATTGAAACCGACGGCGCAGACAATGAAATGTTCGATAACGACGACGAAGAGAGAGACCTCGACTCCCAGGTCAACAAGTTCACCAAAGACGACTCGAAGCGCGACGGAACCCCCGGGCCCAATACCACCGAAGTGACCGAGTCCCCTTCGTCCGTCGCAACCGAAAAGTCCGAAGACAAGGATGCCACCACCGAGAAAGCGAAGCTGGCAACACCCACAAGCGAGAAATAGGTCTAGATCTGGTTACGGTCGAGTAATGTCTTTCATACCATGGTGCGGGCGGTTCGTTTGTCTGTTGTGCGGTTACGAAGATATGGAAATGGGCAGTGTCACAGTCACGATCAAAGATACCTGGCGTCGTATTCTGTCGCCATCCTCTAGCTACCTATCTTTTCGATTCAGCTGCTTCTCTTGCGACATGTGATGTCTTGCTCTTGTCGTGATTAGGGATCAAGTAACTCTCATAGCGGTCTCCTGCTTTCTTAGCTGCTATATGGCCGAGTGCACAAGGTTTAAGACTGACAACACAGCCATGTAACATCAACCCAAGTGATACGGTAGCCACGATGGACCCTAGGAACTTCCTCGCTTCAGGAGCGTAATTGCTGCGTTCTCTACTAGTTATGCCCCGAGTATAACTCAAACCCGCCAAACGACCACACATACAACCTCACATACATCCGCTCGGCAGAGTAACATGCCTGATTTCCCACTTATACTTTCCCTGCCCCTGTGAAACCGCGTATTTCGCCTCCCGCTCCCGGCGCTGATCGCCTGTCTTCCTGATCGCGTTGAGTAGGGTGACTGCGCGCAGTGTTGTAGCTGCGGTCGCTGGTCTTGGGGGGATGATGCATAATGCTAGCCTAGATGCAGATCCAGATCTAGGTACTGAGATGGCGGTTGAGATAATGTGTGAGTGTAGGTGACTGCGAGTTCGAGCCCTTGCTGGAACGACCCTTGTTCTTCGAGCTTGCTTGGGTCTAGGTCTCGGCATTTTGCGGGCGTAGCTTGGTGGGGAGCTCGTGGATGCAGTGCGTGGCAGTGTTGAAGAACGGTTATTTGCTGGTGTCCAGTTTCTAGAAGTGGGGCGCTGCTACATTACGTGCAGTGTCTTGCGGATCCTGGGGTTTGCGTTGGTGGGATCCATTGGGGCGGCTGAAGCTCTGTGTGAATGGATGCAGTTCTTATGGGTGGGTATGTATGCTCGAATGTGGGAAAGCACGGTTGAGCAGGTGAGACCAACGTTCAAAGTCGAGGGTTGCGCTCAGTTGATCTACTTGTACGCTACTGGCTCGCGCAGGAGCAATTTTAATGATGACGAAGGGTCATGTGCTTCCAGAATATCATAGGTCAGGGCCTTGCCTAAAGGCTACACGTCGTATGCTATCCGGCTTTGAGATATTAGATCTCTCTCGAAGTGGCCGTTATGTGGAAGAGGATTTCGGGGGTATGGTGTCGATGTGAAGTCGTGCCGTACGGTTACATTAGCGTTAAGCAGGGGTGTGGGGTTAGAAAGCTTGTCTGAGTGTTTCGTTGCACTCCACATGTGGGCTGGACCAGAGTCTTACTTGAGCAGGAGAGACTTTCACAACACTGACCTTGGAAGAATACCCTTCGTTACGGGAATAGCCTTCCTTGATCTGTTGATCCTACATCTTGGGTACATGCTGCTCTCCTGTGTTGGAGGTTGATTCCAAACAGCCCTGCTCATATGGCAGCACAGCCGCCTCAATCGGCGTTTGTCAGATTGTCATCCTGCGCGGCGTGCGACTCTTCGTCAGTCTCTGCATAAATGTATCCTCCTTCCGCGTGATTAGGCTATGTACGCAACACAGCCTTACGATTGCTGTACATTACAGATCAACACTATAGCGATGTGAGGTTTTCGCTCTTCTCAAGGTTACATAGGTACCTTACTGGCCACTACCACAACCGCGCCATAGAGAATTCGCATTCAATTTGAGATACTTATGTGCTCGGTGCTTTGCGTTCGTAATCTATGTATGGGGATGCTCGATTATTAAGCTCTAAGAAGCCTGGAGCGCCACTGCCATTGTAATCTTGAGCCTTTGGTAGATTTACGTTCGAAGCTGGATAGGGATAGGACAGCATGGGAGGCTTCAGATAGAGCATATAATGACTTCGGAGGTATTCATATATTAACTGAGAACATTGAGGTGAAACGTGTTAGGCAAACATAGATTTTGCTGTCGGTAAAGGTGAAAGAGTGCACCGATGTCATGGCTGCAGTCCATGTCAAATTCGTAATCGCCGACAGGACCTTACTCGCCACCCTTCCCGACTTACTCACTTCGGTGCGTTCAAGCTCTCCGATCTCACAGGAAGAGGTCCCAGGTCTCAGAATGTCTGCCACCAAGTCTGTAAGCGAGCAAGGCAGCGAAGAAAGCCTCACTACGTCCTTGCCGGCCCTGTCGCAAGACGAGCGCGACGCCATGTAAGCGGAGAGACTCCTTGAAAGCCGCGGCTGGATACATACTGACACGTCGCAGAACCCACAATAACCAGATTGTCTCGCCTTTCTTGCGCCTTCCGCCAGAGATTCGCAACCGGATCTATCGCTGGATGTTTGCCTCGGCCACCCTTCGCCCACGTTATGCGCTACAAAATTATTTCTCCATCAAAACCAGGAAGCGGCGACCAATCTTCCAGAATGGAGACAATTTACTGGTTACCTGCCGTCAGGTTCACCACGAAGCCATCGCCTTCAAAGACACTTTCACCACTCTCGTCGTCTCTCAGTCTCTGGCATTTAGATTCTTCGAAGCCTATTCAACACTGAGCAAATTCATCGGCAAGAGCAAGTGCGCCGGTGTTGTTGCGATGGAAGTAGGCGATCTGTCGAGGGGATGCGTGGTAGTCAAAGACGTGCCAAGGCATATTGCAGAATTGTTTCCGAATATCGAGGTTATTCGAATGGATGGGGTTAGGATCCGTTCATCGACCTTTGAAGGCTAGTATGAAGATTGTGAAGCGCTCATTGTCAGTTCTAGCAACTACTAGATGACCTCACATTGGCGTGAGAAGGGAGAGAAGTATTGGCATCACTCTCTGGGGATTTTGGGCATACCTCTAAGGCGCTGTACATGTGACATAGCAAAATGAATGACATTTACTTCACCTGACTATCAATATCATCTGGTGTGTGACTACGTAAATCCGCTAGTCAGGAGTGAGAGACAGCTTTGCGGTAAAGCTAACAGGGGTTGAGGGGTTGCAATTGCGTCAGGTGCGATTGTCTTGTAAAGCAAACAGCTTGTAAGAGTTGGCTATAGGACTTAAATATCGTATCTGCGCATTTTCATCCTCTTGGTCTCCAACCATAAGCATGCTGAGCGGTAGGAAGCGTCACGGTGGTGATGCTCCATTCGGAGCCACCAGGGCCACAAGTCCAGGTCATGATCCCGGCACAGTCCTATACCTTCACTTGGGGAAGCACTCCTTCACTTGAACGCTAAGGTAGGCGATATATAAATCTCCTCCAATCTTTTCTATACCTTCGTTGGTTCTCTCTCCTACCACCAATCACCACTACAACTGCCATGGCAATCTCCAATTGCTATGCCTTGTTTGGGCTGGACATGATGTGAGCGTGCTATGAAAATGCCCCCGATCTCCGCTAACTGTCGCAGATATACGGAAAACCAGAATAACTCGCCATTCCTGCGCCTCCCACCCGAGTTGCGTAATAAGATCTACGCTTTCGCGTTTGACTCCGCAACTACTCGCAGAGGTTGGGCCCGCGACTATGTACCCTGCGACTTGCAGAATGACCATTGCTCTCGTGTCATCGACGATGCTGCAGCGCTGCTCGCTGCCTGTCGTCAGACTCGTCAGGAAGCAATGATCTTCCGGGACACTTTTGTAGTTGTTCGCATCTTATGCAAGTTAACAACATACAACGTACTGTTGGATCTGCAAAACGCTTTGAGTCGACAAAGTTCTGCAAGGATCCAGGAGGTTCAGCTTGTTACTGGATGGGTCGGTTTCTTTACGGACAGCGAGAGCAGTGGCAATGTCTCCCGCATCGACGCGTTGATCTTCCCGGCTCTTAAGCGAATCTCACACCATCACATGCCCTCAGAATCGCATGATGAGGTTCTCGAAGATGGTTGGACTTTGAGCAGCAGGAAGAAGCGGCGCGGTTGGTAATGCAGGATAAGGGTGGTTATGACTGCTGTCCACCGGCACGTTCCTCATGTCACTCCTGTACTCACATCATGCATGTACGAACAAAACGCAATTCAACTCTCAGATGACATGTCAATGTTTGTTAGTCATACCTTGTCTCAGCTGATAGCTTGAATGATGAACTTGTGGACCTGCATATAATGTCGATCCAACAAAAAGTATGCCACTCTACTCCACACCTTGCTCCTCCAATCAAGACATTGACCCTGATGCCACTATGCCAGGGACAAAGAGGGTATTTAGTTCTAAAACTGCTACTGAATTTGCCAAAAAGCGTCACAGGCCTAGTATCACGATCATGCTGCGAGTAGTTGTGCCCCTTCCGTAGATAGTATTGCCATTCCACACACTAACGCTTATCTCTAGTACTGAACAAAGTCAAACGGAATCAGCATTTTTCCGCCTGCCAGCGGAGATTCGCGCTATGATCTACTCCTACTACGTACTTAATACTGCCGTAGTAAGGGAAAGGGGTTGGCATGCTAGGCCTTTTCTCGATATCGACATCCATTCGCTACTTACCTGTCGCCAAATGTACTCCGACATACAATATCAGATACCAAAATTTAAGGAAAACTACACGCACCTGACTATCAAACGCGAAGTCAGCCTCGAGGGGCTTCTCGCATTCAAGGTGGTCGAAAGACGGTGCGCAGAGATTCGGGGTATTAAGACGAACAAGCGATTAGCAAACATACTGTCTTATCATCAGAACCTGAAGCATGCAAAGAATTTCACTGCACTGGAGTCAATAACTGTCACTGGACTACCTGTCAAGGACTCACCCGGCAGTTGGACTGAGCATTGCAAAGAACGGTTTGGCAAGGTCCTGCCCAGATGTTTTGGAAAGCCGGATATTTTGATTGACTTCATATAGAGGGTGCGGTTGCGTATGTTCAACAGAATCAAGACAATATGATTAGGCGGTGTAGGTATTGGCCTGCTCTTCTTATATGGTTTTGCCAGTGAATAAATCCTCATAAGAAGACCTAATTAACCTCGTTTTGGAGAGGTTGTCTATAGGCATTTCGCTTTCAAATCATCAGACATGCGTCATTATTGTGTCCACAAAGCAAAATAATAGGATTGCAGCAACAATCTTGAAGTTGTTATCGTCAGGCGGCGATTTTGCGAGCTTAGGGTATATCATGTGCCAACTTGGTGTCAAGCGCCAGAGATCAAACTGTTTTGTTCTTGGTCTAGATGTGGACCCACGAAAAGCTTCAATCCCGCGAAGCCCCTGACTGCATTCTCCGATCTTCCCCATATATAACAGCATAGTCACGAGTAGCGCTTGTTGATTGTAGCCTACAGAGAGCAAGGATATGCCTCATTACAGGTACATTTCGCGCGTGTGGCGTTTGCACCAAGGTGAAGGTGAAAGAGCTGTTTATGTAAGCCTTCCCCAGTATATAACTGCAGCCGCACTTTGTCTCCTCAGCGCGCCACGCTCACATTATCCTACAACTGACTCTTTCTCAACTCGAGCTCATCCGCAATTATGGCCAGGTAGGAGAGCGCAATCTGAGGTGAACAGCTCCCGTCGACTTATCATCATGAGACTGACAGTCTATAGATCTCGGAAGAACCAAGCGACCTCGCCACTCCTACAGCTGCCTGGTGAGCTTCGCAACAAGATATACGCCTACGCTTTGGATTCGTCCACATGCTACCCGCTGAAGGAAGTCCAGAGTAAGTATCCATATTCTTGCATGAAGAGCCCCGTACCTGATGCCAGAGGGCTACCTTCAGCATGTCGCCAGCTTCAATGCGAGACAATTGCGATTGTGAACTCATGGAATCACCTTACGTGGCATGGCGATCTTGACTTCTTCTCGATTAAGCGAGTAGTTGGAGAGAGTAAGCTGCTTAAGGTACGCTCCATAAATGCTCTGGATGTAGACCGCAAGCGGCTTCTGAAATGGGAGTCTCATTCCCGACTGGCCGATTGTCTTCTCGGTCATGAATGTACGCCTGCTCTGCATTACGACCAGGGACAAGGTGCAATCTTGACTATCACTGAATCGAAGCTCCGAGCTGGTATAGAGTCATTTCTGAGAAACAATGATCTAACGTTCTCGACTGGGAGCGAATAAGTCATCAAGCATGGTGGACACATTCTCTGGTACATGGCTTGACTGTGATTTGAAGATTGAATCTGGAGTTTGAGCAAGCCTGGAGCTCTCATCGACGGTTGATGCAAATTGCGAATGAAATTACGATGGTCTGGGTTCCGCCTGTTGGCTAGAGGAGACTTTGCAACATAGCTAAGATTGCGCGAAGGTACGAGGTCTATGAATCGTCGATACCAAACAATAGATTTCACTATCTTTCCATGAAGCAGTCAAGTATACGCACCGATCAGCATGGTTGATGGCCTGTTCATGCAATCAATCTCCACTACAATTTCATTACCATTTCTCAATAGCTCTAGAACACCCACCAGCTGCGATGCTAATTGAGGATACTAAATTTCCAAAGCTTGATAAATTGTTGTTTCCGTCAATATTGCTTTACTCTACATCTTTGTAACATGCCAGACTCAGACTTGGTCACCCACCCACAGAGTCAATCTCCAAAGCATCTAAAATGAAAATAGACACTGCAGTAAATCAGAGCACAATTATTCCACATCGATCACGATCGGTAGCCACAACTCCGACCCAAATAATCAAGTACATCCTCTACCACATTTCCCTGCCCGCCTCCGCAAACTTAATAGGTACACAAAAATTCGACTGATAAATATCCAATCCTTAATCATTTCCTGGATCAGCTCTTGAATCAGCAAAGAGGATGACAGATTGGGACTCTTGCATGACACCAAACAGCAACTTCAGCACGATGCGTCTCCGATTGCAGAGATTAATATACGCATAACATGACACAAAAACCTGGCTTTTTCAAACACATGCATCAAGGCTGAGATGAAAAGGTAAGCTTTACCAAGTGGATTAGATATTTCAACGCTGACGACCTGCCGAAACTGAAAGTAAAGTAGTGCCAAGTAGGTGTGCTATTAAATATACGTTTGAAACGCTGGCGCGGGTACAGATACAACACTGTCTATGTACGACAAACAATCTACGCAAACTGATACCGAGAATGTTTTCGAGCCACAACTGACCGCTGAGATGATCTGGACAGCCTGTTGGACCATGCAGTCGGGCATGAATTTGGTGCTCTGCCTCGCCGTCTGCCTGAGAACAAAACATGAGGTAGAACCTCTAGCGCTCGCAGGTCGTCCGATAATTATTCGCACAAGAACACGCTGATATCCAATCCTCCATTCCATCAACTCGCTTCGTTATTTACCTGATTCAATGTCTTATTACATCTGCACACTTTCCCAAGTCCTGCCAGCGCGAAGCGCTATCTATGCCTAACATCTCGCATTTACCAATATTCACACAATTCAGTAGGTATTTGAATGAATACTCACTCGTCTCGTCACCGCTGTACTAACGCTCTGCATCATCTTACCCTACCAAACGACAGACTACAGACTGTTAATAGCTCAGCACAACCCAACCCTTTTCGACCAATAGAATCATCAATGTGCAACAACAAAAGACGAAACATCGGCTGGATTGTGTCCACGCAAGAACATATTGCGGACAACGGAAGTGCTATACGCTGATCATTGGAAATCCGAGCAACCGTATCTGCTATCAAACGGTCGAAAGGAACGGTATTAGCCCCAGCACTCGACAGCCAAGCATGGTATTATCGCATGATTCTCGATTGTAAAGGGGGAACCTTTCCAGAAGACAACTCTTGTGTAGCTATTTTGCGCCCACTTAAGTATATCTTACAGCCCCCCCCCCCCCCAACAAGCCTCGTTCACCGCCCCAACGCCTCCCTCCTCCTTCTAAACCCCCTAACACTCTCCCTAACCCCAAAATCGTCTTTCAACAGCCCTCCCACCTCCTCCAACCCCAACCCCGCCGTCTCAGGATAAATCCCCCACACAACGACCCACCCGACCGCACAAACACCCGCATACACGCCAAACGCGCCACTCGGGCTCAACCCCTGCATCATCGGCAGAAACGTCAGTCCAACAAGCGTATTAGCAGCCCAATTCGTACTCGTAGCTAGCGCGGACCCCAACGCACGCACAGAGAGAGGGAAAAGTTCGGATTGTTGCCAGGGGACGCAGCCTAGTCCCAGGGCGTAGGACGCTACGTAGAGGATCATGCTGAGGAGGATGAGGGACGGCCAAGTTTTATTTCCCTCTGCTGGTGTTGGGGTGGTGAGGGCGTCGGCGTCGGAGGGGATGGAAATGAAGAGGAATGCGACTGCGCAGAGGGCTAGACCGGCGACCATGATGGGGACGGAGTAGAGGAGGATTCTGCGCCGTCCGGTGCGGTCGATGCACCAGAATGCGACGAGGGTGAAGGCGAAGTTTGTTAGGGCGATGCTCAGGCTGGTGAGGGTGGGGCTGTGGAAGCCGACGAGGCGGAAGATGGTGGCGGAGAAGTACATGAGGCTGTTGAAGCCGCAGAGCTGCTGGAAGGCCTGCAGCATGCATGCGATGGTGAGGGCGCGGCGGTTGGGGCCGACGGCGACGAGGTGTGTGAAGGTCGCCGCGACGCGAGAGATTTTGGATTTCCATGGGCCTTCGGGTTTGGTGGTTGTCGGGGCTGATTCCTCCTCCTCCAGGATCTCCTTCTCTACGCGGCGCAGCACAGCGACAACCAGCTTGTCCATCTTGTCGCCGTACACACGGCTCAGCACGCGTTTACCCTCGGCCGTCCTGCCCTTCTGGATGAGGAATCGCGGCGTCTCAGGCATGAAGAAGAGCATCCCGCACTGCACGGCTGCCGGCAATGCGCCCAGTCCGACCATCCACCGCCACCCGCCAGCTGTCTCGCTGAACGCCCATCCAATGAGATACGCAACGACCTGCCCGCCAGTGATGAATAGACTGCTCACCGTGACCAGCCGCCCGCGGAACGGACTCGGCGCGAGTTCGCTGATGTACAGCGGCACGACAAACGACGCAGACCCGACTGCAGCACCGACAACCCCGCGGCCTGCAATCATGCCCCATACGGTTGTTGCATAGGCCTGCCACAGGGCGCCGACGACGAACAGGATGTCCGCAGCGAGGATGACGGGTTTGCGGCCGAGGGCGTCGGCGAGGAGGCCTGTGAGTGGGGAAGCGAGGAGTGCGAAGAACGAGGTTGCAGACGTGATGAGGGATTTGTCGAGGGTGGTGAGGGGGCGGGATGAGAGGTCTGAGTTGATGGATATGAGGGTTGAGGAGATGACGCCGGTGCTGCATGCGAAGTGAGCAAGTGAGCGAAGCGAACGAAGCGAACGAAGCAAGCGTGGGAGCTATGGCGGAACGAACGAAGTGAGTGCAGCTAGCCAGGAGGAGAAATAACAAAACCGCGCGAGCCAGTGAGCGAGAGGGGAATGAAGTAGGAAAAGAAGTAGGGAACGAAGAGCTTAGCGAACGAAGCAAACAAAAAGCGCAGCTTCTCTCCATCCCTTAGATGGCTGAAAACTGCCTTCAATTCTGAGAGCAAACCGATGTCTCGCGGTCGAAAAACCAGTCACCTACCAAATGTCCCCAAAGCTGAAAGCAGTTTCCAGCCATCTATGTGATGCAGAGAAGCCCACCGGACCGAGCAGACAGCGCAGCGAGGTAGGCGCCTAGAAAGCTACGAAACAAGGGAATGAAGCAAGCCACAAAAAGTGCAAGGCAATGAAGACAGCCAGACAAACGGGGAAAAAAAAAGGTCAAAGTCGGGAATGAAGCTATGAAACAAGCGTTGAAGGAAGGAAGGAAGGAAGGAAGGAAGGAAGGAAGGAAGGAAGGAAGGAAGGAAGGAAAGAGTTGAGGAAAAGAAATTAGAAGATTACAACAACCCCAAAAAGTCAAAGAGCAACTCGAAAAGTGAGAGAAGGGGGATAGGAGAAGGGGAAGGGGGAAACATACTCATACCCGAACAACAACCCCGACAACCCCGCACACAGCGTCAACACCCATACGAACTTCCCTGGCGCAAGGAGCGCACTCTCATCTACCCCATTCTCATCGTCGTCTGCATCCCTATCTCCATTTCCTGCCTCTTCGTGGTAAACAGCGTTATCACCGCGCTCATCATGACCGCGGTAGACCTGCCCATCATCGTACTCCGAGGTGTGCGAAATAAGCGGTTCAGCAGCCGTACCGCCTATCTCCCTCGCACTCTCATCTTCTCTGTCTCTGTCTCTCCCGGTGTAACTACGTCCGCTCATTCTTACGCTCACGCTCAACTCAATACCCTCTCTTTCACTATCTCTTTCTCTTTCTCTCTGTCGTGGATCCAGTTTCCCAACACTAACGAGTGCATTTAATCCGGGGTTGACACAGCGTTGTTGCTTTATACACCTACGCGCGTGACGTTATAACGTGGAAACGCGCGGACGTCAGGAAAACGGGCCGCATTGCTACAATACGTCCGTCTGGCGGGTCCGGTGCCAGCGCCGGGAAGTGGGTCGATTGACCTAGCGCGGGGGACCCCTGTGATCGATGCGATACGATATGATATGATATGATACGCGGTCTGTGCACGCTGCACACGACACCACAACACAACACAACACGAGATTCATATTCGTCAGCTGTGCGTGGTAGTAGGCGATTAATAGATAAAACTGGCATGTTCACAGCACAGACGAAATGTTTCACAATGTAGACGACATGTAGTATCCAAGCTAGTGGGATTGACGGCGCAATGTATGCAAGACGCCTGGCTAGCTATATATCATATCATATCTGCTTCATCCTCCGCACTACGCCGCTCAACATTGTGGGCGGCCACCCCATAGACATTCATGCACCAGCTTGCTTCAGCTCTCAATGCACCTCGAATGGCGGACTTTTTGACGCCGGCTATGCCCACCCGTCCAACGCCTAACGCTAATGCAAGATCTTCACCGTCGCTGGTGGTCCATGACCCCGCGTCCGGTTCCTGTTGAGTCACGAAAGAGTCCGCGCTCTCATTTGGGCTCCTCAGCATTCTCGGCGCCGTGGTTGGCGGGGCCTGTGGGCGGGCCCTGGTGCTGCGAGTGCTGGTGCATCATGGGCTGGGCGTAGCTGGCACTGGGCGTGCCGCGGTGGGCTTGGTGGGGGAACTGGTGCTGCTGGTGCGGCGAGCCGTACTGCTGGTGGGGCTGCGGGTAGGGGCCGCGCATCGGCGTCACTGACGGGTTAGCGAGAGAACTGTACAGAGACGTTGCACTTACTCGATCCTGGTGGCATTTGGTACATTGGACCCTGCGCGCCGGGCTGCATGTACATCATGGGCGACTGCTGGTGTCCCTGCTGCGAGCCCTGGTGGCTCATCATGGGCGCTCCGGGGCGAGGGCTGGGGAAGCCGTTGGCGCCAGGCGGCATGTGGCCGGGATACTGAGGGTAGCCAGGACCTTGGGCGTACATCTGCATCTGCGGCTGGGCGGGCATGCCCATGAAGGGTCCGTTCGAAGGGTTCTGCTGCATCATGTGTCCGCCCATCTGCGGTCCAGGGCCGTTAACGAACTGGCCACCCTGTGGGCCACGGAGCGCAACGTGCTGCATGCCAGGGCTCATGCCGTATTGCGGCACCTGCATCTGCTGCGGGTAGCCGGGCATCGGCTGCGGCGGCGCACCGTACACGTAGGGCGGCATCTGCCGAGGCGAGGGCTGGACGGAGGAGGTCGAGTGCGAAAACTGCATGTGAGGTGCTTCGAAGTGGGGAGGACCCTGTCCGTGATGAGGCTGCACGTGAGGACCGCGGGGCGTGTGTTGGGGAGTGTGTCCTTGCTGCATGCCCGGGCCTTGAAGATGCGGCGGCAGCTGGTGCTGGTGAGGCATCGGACCGTTTGGCATACCGTTGTGGGGTCCCGGCAGTTGAGGTGGAGCGTGCTCGAACAGCTCCTTGTAGCCCTTGTCTCGGTTTGACTCTGGGAAGTCCCATGTCGGCGGTGTGCGGTGCGAGAAGGGGATGCCGGCGTTGTATTTCTTGTCCTGCTCAGATGCCGTCTTCGCCAGGCGGTCGAATGGACTGAAGGCATCTTTGGGGTCGACATTCTTCAATGTTGGGCGTTGTCCGCCGAAGAAGCTTGTAATTGCAGGCTTGCGCGATTCCGGCCTGGATGCTGCAGAGTCAGGGCGCGGGCTGGAGGTGGCGCTGGTGTTGCTACCCGGTTGGAAGGTGTGCGCGGCTGGGTTGGGCTTGAACTCGTGTGCGCGGACATTGAACCTCAACGATGCGCTGGATGTGGGTGTCTGCACACCGCTGGAGCCTTGCGAGGGGCCAGATGGGCGCATGTCCTGTGCGGGAATGGGTTGAGGAACACCGTTGTAGGGAACGCCACCTTGCTGCTTGTGTTGCTGGTGGTTGATCTGCAGACGCGTGCTCAGCAAACCCTGGCTGCGGGCGGGGACCTGAGCAGGGGCCTGGTGCGAGCGCTCCCGCATACTGGCTGACTGGTAGGCGGTCTGTCCAGGGCGGGGACGTTGTGCCTGTTGTCGGTCGCTGGGAGATGTGCTTGCGGCGTCCTTGGTTGCAGTAGCTCGCGCGGCTGCTTTCGGGTCTGAGACAGAGCTGGATGTCTTGGGTGGCGATGCTTTGGTCTCCTGCGCTTGCTTAAGTGCTTTCTCCACAATTGCAGCCTGCTTTGTCTCATCCTTGGCGAGGATGGGGACCAAGTCGGTGGGGACGGGTGTGCTCAGCTTGAAGTTCAGAGCAAACTTCTTGAGGTCGTTCAGCTTGACCGCCTTGTTCTCACGCGCGATACTGCGTTGTCGCTCCGACATGCGCAGCTTCTCTGCAGCCGAGAAAGCCTTGAACGAGTCAAGCAGGTCGTGCTCGACGTTGGTGGTAGCGTCATGCGGCTTGGCAGCCTTGCGAGGAGGAATGGCTGCAATCGTCGACTTGGTCACGGTGCTGGGCTTCTGCACCTGTTCTGCAGCAGGCTCCGCAGGCTTGGTTTCGGTGGGAGCAGGTTCCTTGGGCGCTTCCGGTTGTGAAGGAACCGTCGCAGGTGCAGGCGCAGGGGTAGGGGTGGTGGGCTTTTCAGCGGTGGCAGGCTGCTGCGCTGCCTTTGCTGCTGCAGAGTCGGGGCGTGCAATGGTGGAGGAGAGGATCGCAGGATCCACTGGCGCACCCTGAACGGTAGCCTGGGCACTGGGAGCGCGTCTTGCCGGGGGCATGTACTTGTTCGCTTGGCCGCTTGAGAGGGGCGAAAACTCTCTGCGAACACCACTGTACCTGGAAGGGGTTAGTCAAGAAACAAGGTTTCAAACAGGTTGCATACTTGTCCTCCTCGTCCAGCCCTTGGTCGTCCTGAGCGTTGTAAACACCACGCTCCTCGCGGATGTGCGAGTTGGTCGGCGTGCTGGATTCAATCTCGCGGGCGATTCTATCGGCGCGAGCTGCCCGCTTAGCGTACTCGGGGTTGCTGCGGTCAATGGCAGTGGTGTATATGCTCTCGTCGTAGTTGCTCTTTTTGCCGGTGAGGCGGTCGTTGGTCGCAAACTGGTCCCATCCTCCCAGGCCGCCAGAGCCGAGCTCGAGACTGGTGTCGGTCCCAGAGAACTCGAACTTTTGGAGGTTGCGCTCGCGGATGGCCAGGTGGCCGGAGATGTCGGCGTCGGTGCGGAATCCGGCGGTGCCGTTCTGGCCCTTGGCCTGCGTCTTGTCGAGCACGACGTTGTTGACATTGAAGTCGGCGACATCGCTCATGTCAAAGGACATGACGTAGGACTCGCCCTGTCCGGCGTACTCGTCGGCGGTCTGGCCGTTGGCCTGGGCATTGTCGGCGGGCTGCAGCTGCTTCACCATCTTGAAGACATAGCGCAGCTCGCTGGGGTCCAGCGAGGTGCCCGAGAGCACGCCCGAGTACTTTGCGCCGTTCTTGAGTGTGATGGTTCCGGGCAGGCCCTGGAGGTGTTAGCATGCTCTCTCCCTCTGTTTATCGTGTTTACGCACAGTCAAGTTGGCGAGCAGGTACATCATGCGGTCACTGAGGTGTCTCATTGGCGTGGCCGTCTCGCCAGACGCGCTGGGCGAGGGCTTCGGGGTGCTGGAGACGCCGTTGGTGGGTGTCGTGTTCGACGTGCGCTGGGTGATGGGATTCGCGGATCCCTGGGACCATGCCTTGGGAGCGGGCGGTTTCCTGGCAGAGGGCGGGTCAGCATTGCGCTTGCAGGGACTGCGACAATTGGGTGGAGAGAGTGGTCTTGCAGTCTGATAACAGAGTGCTGGTCTTGCAGGTGGATATCAGACTGGCGGGCACGATTGGGCGTTGCACTGTGCAGCCATGTGACGGCGTGCACGTCACACGAGGCCAACTGCCCCTCAGTCTCGGGGCAATCTCTAAACAAGACAGAAAGGCGTGCGAGGAGCGGCGCGGTGCCAGCGCCCGTGCAGCCACATATGGGAGCTCACCTCTGGGCGGCGTCGCTGGGGCTTCCGGGCTTGCGCGGTGCGTCAATGCCTTTGGCGGACGAGGTCATGTTCAATTTCGGGCCGGGGGTCGCGGCGGGCGGGTTCAGAGCATGGAGAGCGCTGTTGGTGGTGGCGGCGGCGGTGGACATGTGTGGTGAAGACGGCGGGCGAGCTGCGTGGACCGTGGGCCGATTCGCTGGGACGGAGAGCGGGGGCAGGGCGCCTGGGGAGAGCAGGGCAGCAGCGGTCGAGGGTCACGGCAGCACGCGCGGGGGACGGCAAGCAAGAGAGAGCCCACGGCAGAGGCCAGGCGACGGAGGGCAGGGTGTTGGAGGCTGTGGAAAGTTGCCAGATGCTGTCGTGAGTGGGTGCAGCGCCAAGCGGAGGATCGCCCCGTTTGAAACAACGGAGAGCGGGCGGGAGCTAAGCCAGGCTGAGCTGGGCGCTGTTGGAGTGCGAGCGCGTCTGGGCGGACGGGCAGAGGATGGACTGCGAGCAGCGAGGGCGGCCGCGAGCGAGTGTGCCGGCGAGTATGCTGTGCGACTTGACGGCCGCCGAGCTGCACGGAAGAGGGCGTGGGCGGCGGGTCGTGTGCGGCGTT
This sequence comes from Phoma sp. XZ068, assembly GCA_004835665.1. NCBI lineage: Eukaryota > Fungi > Ascomycota > Dothideomycetes > Pleosporales > Didymellaceae > Phoma > Phoma sp. XZ068. The sequence continues at coordinate 93,947 of RBKR01000002.1, forward strand.
GCAGGCGGTGCAGGTCACGGCATGCTGCGACGCCTCACTCTGAGGATTATAGCGAGCTCCATTATATGCGCGGCCTGCGACCTGCGACCTGCGACCTGCGCCTGCGACTGCGACTGCGACCTGCACCGCCGCACGCATCACCAGCAGTTCCCTCGCTGCGAACTGCATGATATCCACTCTCCCAGAGTGACAGACCTGCACCTAGCTCGTGGAGACGAGTAGCGTGCACCACCGCAGCTATTCCCGCGAATGGCAGTAGCTCGCAGCCGTCGGCGGGTCAGGCCGCTGGCGAGCGACGCCATGACGAGCGGGTTGCTGTGGTGTGCTTGTTTACGCGTGCGCTGCTCAGGGGCGGCAGGGGCGACTGTGCTGGCCGTCGTGACTCTCTGCGTGTCTCTGCCTGCGCTCAGCTCCAGGTGCCCGTCCGGCGCATGCAACGTCGCGCATCGCCCCAGACAGCTAGCGACCGGTCACGTGCGCCCATCGGCCGCCGACGTCGACTGCAGCACTGCACGCGGCCGCACCCGCAGGAGACGACGACGCGACCGCACCCGCAAGAGACGACAACACGACCGCCTGCCCGGCCCAGCACCACCCGCACCCGCCGCAGCGCTGCCCACACCCGCCATGGCCGACGAAGGCTCCTCGGTGCGCTCCTCGCAGGGGTCGTCGCGACGAGCGCCCAAGAATGTGAGCCGCCCTCGCGCATTCCGCCCGACACCCACGGCCGCACGCTGACCAGATGAAGCCGCAGCAGCAGCTCTCGCAGATCGAGAAGTCGGTCACCCACCTGCTGGTCGCCACCAAGCAGCTCCTCGGTGCGTCGAGCGCCCCCCCGCCCGCCGCCCGCTAACTCGGCGCAGAGACACTGACCCTGTGGTCGCGCGGGACCGCCACCGAGAGCGAGGTCTCGGACGTCTACGTGCGCCTGGGCTACGAGTTCAACATTGCCTCGCGCGCCTTCAACGCCATTGGCGTCGACACCAACGACCTGGGCAACGTGCCCGAGCTGCTGCGGGGGATCCTCGAGGAGACACTCAGCCAGGAAGCGTCGCAGGCGAGCCTCGACAACTTCCTGCCGCGCATACGCGACATCATCATCAACCTGCTGCATGGCCTGAAGAAGAAGCAGCAGCGCCTGCGCCAGCGGACGGGCCGCGACGGCTCGCTGAACGGCGGCAGTCCGCGCCAGGGCAGCATAGGCAGCGCCGGCGAGCCAGAGGAGCCCCCGCAGACACGCGCCTCGAGCCAGCGCCTGCCCGCCCGCAGCGACGACAATGGCATCAACCCGGACCTGCCCCCGCGCTCGTCGTCGGTCGCCGGCCGCGCCTCGCCCGCCAAGTACGAGTCGCTGCCCTCGAACCCCCGCGCGAACCGCAACACGGGCGCCAGCCAGCAGTCCAACGACTCGTCGCTGTCGAGCAACACGGCCCAGCACATGCCCGTCATGGCCCCGTACCCCAGCGACGATGCCATGCCGCAGCCACCAGACCCGCCGCGGCCCAACTACGCCGTCGACTTCCCACCCCCGCCGCCGCCGCCGAAGCAGGAGGACGCCCTGGCTGCATTGCAGAGGGGCGGCGAGCTGGAGAGGAGGGCCTCGCGGCGTTTCTCTGCCTACCAGATACAGAAACATCTCGGCACAAACGGCATTCCGCTGCCACCCGTGCAGAACTCGCCCATACCGAATCGCGGACGAGATGTGCGCGAGTCCATGAACGCCGTCCGCACAAGAGGCTCGACCCTGCACAGCCGGCAGCGCTCAAACCAGCAACGACCGACTGTCGACACGGCTGTAGACAAGGGCAATGATGTCTCGAGGCGCATCTCAGAAGAGACCTCACAGAGCGGCGCGCCCGTCCTGCCGCCGCCTCAAGAGCAGGGCCCAGCACTCAGCCCCATGCAGTCCACGCCTGAAGAGATGTTGGGCCAGCCGCAGTTCCCAGCGTCAGACCAGCTTGGCGCTACCAGCGGTCCACTGGGCGACCCCATCGACATGGCCGGTGACTCCCCGGAGAAGCCAGCACCTGCAAACGTACCCGTGAGGAGTGGTTCTCGCAGGGCGGCCAAGTCGCCATCGCCACAACCGCAGCAATACGTCCCCGACCAGTCACCTCAGCCAGGAAAAGAGCTTACACTGTTCCTGCAGTACAAGAGCAAGATTAAAAAGTACATCTTCACAGACGGCTCTGAGCTCTCGCCTGGCCGACTGCAGCTGGCGTTTATCGAGAAGTTTGCCTGGGACACGCACCGCAACGGTGAACTGCCCGAAATTCACATCCAGGACCCTGTCTCTGGTGTGCGGTACGAGCTTGAAGACCTGAACGACATCAAAGAGCGCTCGGTCCTCGTACTGAATGTCGAACAACTCGACGAAGTGAAGAACCACATCGACGACAAGTTTGGCAATCTCAGCAAGTTAGTCGAGAGCATCAAGACGGTCGTGACAGACCAGCAGTCGGCTATCGATCGTGTGGCCGAGCGCCAGCAGCAGACAGCGCGTGAGCTCGCTGGCATCGCAGCAGCACCACCTTCGTCCGCACGCAACTCTGCACTCCTCCCAGCCCGGCCACTGCTGTCTGGAACACCACCTGAAGGCACGCTTGCATCAGCCGCTCAACTGAGCGAGGTTCAATCACTGCGTCGTGATCTGGCGGTTGTCAGACAGACGTACTCCTCGTTCGTCGCAGACATCCAAGCCAGCATGTCCGCCGTCCGCACCAAGGCCACCGCTGTCAAGTCGACCGCCATCAAGGCCGCACTGCCGACACTCGACGGCGACACCGGCCGCGCATACATCAACCAGGGCAAGAAGAACCTGCAAGACGACTCGGAGAAGATTGTCAACAGAGTGGACGACCTGCAGGATCTTGTTGAAGACCTCCGCAAGGACGTGGTTATGCGAGGCGTTCGGCCCCTACCCCGCCAGCTCGAGGTCACAGCAAAGGACCTGTCCAAGGCAACAGCTGAGCTCAAGAAATTGCAAGACTTCCTCGCCAAGGAGAAGCCGTTATGGACCAAGATCTGGGAGCAAGAACTCCAGACTGTCTGCGAAGAGAGGGACCTCCTCACCATGCAGGAAGAGCTCGCCGCCGACTTGCAGGACGATTTGGAGAAGGCGACCCAGACCTTCGAACTCGTCGAGCAGGCGACCAAGCAGCAGAACCTGCAGAATGAGAAGGACCAAGGCAAGGGCGTGCGCACCGCCAGCGGCCAGAAGGCTCTGACTGCAGTCGCCATGGACAAGGCTGTCGACCCCCGCCAGGCTCGCGACGGCGTGCTCGGTGAAGTCAAAGCCCTGCAGCCCAACCACGAGAGCCGACTCGAAGCCATCGAACGCGCCGAGAAGGCCCGGCAGCGCGATCTCGAAACCCGGCGCGACGACGAGTTCAAACGCGAGCTCGGCGACTTCGTCTCAGAGGGCAAGCTGAAGAAGAGCGGCGGCGTGGAGGAAGTCGAGCGCGTCCGGCTGATGCGCGAAGAACGCGCCCGAAAGGAGCACATGGAGCGCGAAGCCGAGCGCATACGGAAGAAGTCCGAGAAAATGGAGCGAGAGCGCCAGGCCCGCGCCGAAGCCGCAGCCGCAGAAGCCGCCCAGCAGAACGGCGAACAGCCCGCCGAAGCACCCGCAGACGCACCAGCAGATGACACGAAAGAAGACCGGGCTCCGTCCCCGGAAGGTGCAAATCCTTCCTGAGACCGCGCCCTAGTCTGTGACCTGCGCTGATCCGTGCAGGCAAGCTGGACTTTACAGTCCGTCCGTGGGTCAAATCCGGGTTCCCGCTGCCCATGCAGATGCAGATGCAGATGCACATTCACTCCCCCCGCTTCACCAACCTCTCTCCCCCGCCCTCGCCTGCAATCAGACTCATCGATTCCATTCACCCCTCCTGCGCTGCTCAATCCCGCACATCTACACCGAGCATCGACTCCAGCCCCTCTAGCACCGCCAATACGCACACGCACTCCTCAGCGCCCCTGAGTCTGCGCGCGAAACAACGTGATGGGATTACAAGTGCTAAATCCACACCCCCGCGTCGACAGAGGGGTCACACGGTGCCGTCCGACGTAAGGAATTTTCAGCAGACGCCGGAGAGCGCGAGACGTGGGGTGCGCAGTGTGACGGGTGGAACGCCGGTGCGCGGTCAGGGGCTTGGGGTGTGGTTTGCGGGGTTGATCGGGCGGTGAGATTCCCTATCTTAAAAGGACATGGAAATTGAAGAGATTTCGGGTGGAACGGGAGGGTGAGTGATAAGGTAGGGTAGGGTAGAATGTAGAGTATACAGGGAGTGGAATATCAGCGGCATTAGCATGGCATGGTATAGGCATAGGCATGGGCATATTGAGTTTTGGTAGTCTAGCGTTCTTGCATGGCGTTTGGGACTGTTGCGAATTGAATGGGTTGCTATCTATGTAAATGCACACTTGTGTAATCTGTGATGTGTATACACTTGTATAACGGTGTTCAAACAGATACATGTATGTGAGTTGGTGACGAGTGTGGAATGGTGTGTGGTTTATGGTTAATGTCAGTGTATTCGATTAGAGGTTTTCAGTTTCTAGTATAGTGTAGTATGCGCTTGTAGCTTTTAGCTTGCAAGTTCCAGCTGTGGCTTTGGTGTCGAGTGCTTTGGTTTTAGGGCTCTGGTTTCTAGTTTATGTACTCTTTTAGGTAGAAGTTTTTTAGGTAAGTCGTTTGTGCGAACACAAAGATAGATTCGTGCGTTTAGTTCGGTCAGTGATCCTCCTCCCCAAGAAGCTTCGCTCTCAGATATTGACGACGACACGGAGGGTAGGCACAGTAAGAATGAATCTGATAGGAAAGATTCTTGGTATTGCTTCGTTTGAGTTACTCTGGTATGTGTGTAGTATGGAGAGTGTGGATTACCTGGGGTATTCAGAACGAGCGCTGAGTGATGTATTTGCTCGTGTCCAAAGAAGGGTATGGCTCTATGGCTGAAGACATTGCTGAATTCGAGTCGAACGAAAAAGGTTTCTATCCTGAATACATGCCGGATTTCTTGGAATACAAGTGATGCCCCTCGCTACGCCTTACGAGCACCAGTACAGTATGTTGCAAACAGACCAAGCCATCAACTGCTCCGGTAAAGTCTGAATTAGCGCTTCGGGTGCTCTGCGCCAGAGTCCCATTAAGACAATGACCATAAAGGGTTTTGTAGAGGAATTTGTAAACTGTAAGACAAGCAGAGCAAGGAACCGAAAACAACATTCATTACGACGCACCCTTTTCGCAGTATTCCCAAACTCTCTCGTGTAGCCGGAGCTGGATCGAGCATGTTCAGTCTTGACTACAGAATAACGTCGATGCACAAGCGAATTACATGCTCCGTATGCTCAATCAAATCCGCCGTATCAAATCCATCAGTGCGACAGCCAGACAGGGAGCTTTCTACAGTGCGCTAAGTGAGTCCACTTGCCTAAGCATTCGCGAACGTCCTGCCTCCTAACCTCGTTCCTCTGTTCAAACACCCCGCGATTCCAGATTCGGACCATCACAGACGCCCTTCTCCAGGTCTCGCGAGACTGGGCTGCCTGACTTGTTCGGTGGACTGCTCGTCTGTTCCTGGGCTTTCCTCTTTACATTTTTATTCTGCTCCTCGGCTTCCTCCATGGCTTGGTGGTACGAAAACAGTTTGACTGTGTTGTACTTCCGCCGCCATGACTCGGGCCATATGGAATCTTTGGTGGACTCTGCCTCTTCCGTTACTGACTCAGTCGATGTTGGCTGCGGTTCGACTGCGCCGTTTTTTTGAAGACGTTGATTTTGTATTGTCTGGCCCAGTGGGTTCTTCTTCAGTACGCCATCTTCCGTGAACGGCTGTTGTCGATCCTTATACTGGGCTCGGTATACTGTCCGCTCCACGATGGTGTAAAAGAAGGTGTACGCTGTTAAATTCCATAGCATCTGTATTGCCCAACGAGATGGCTTGACCAGTGATATCATCAGCCGCAATGCGAAGAGCGTGATGCCGAGAGCGCCCAAGGACAACGTCACCAATTTCATTAACAGACCATGATCAGGAGCGCCACTCATGCTAAGGAGGCCAGTAGCAAATCCAAGGGGAAGGAATACGACTGTCACATAAGTGAACAGGTTGATATTCTGAGAACCACGGAAATTGATGTCTTCCCGGATTGTCTCGAGTTGGCGTGGCAGAGATTCACGGAAAGCTTGGAGATTATGATACAGCTGCTCAATCTCCTTGGCCAGTCTCTGACTCGCAATCCTAAGCCTAAATATTGTTGTAAAATGGAGCCGGTCGTCTCGGTCTGTCCACCGTGGCTGCTGATCCTGGCGGTTTTTTTCACGGCTATCCCATTGCTTGATCTTCTCAATGTTGTCTGCTAGGTTTTCTTCGATGACTAGAAGGATCTGTTGGAACCTCTGCCATTCGTCCGCAATAACAGAGTAATCCTCTGTAGTTGCTAACCTCTGTAGTTGATCGGCCTCCCCAATTGCTGCTTTGAATGGATCTCCAAGGTAAGCGCCTTCGTCCTTAGGGAGGCGAAGAGCAAGCTGTTTGACAGTGCTCAAAATCTCATCCGTGCTCTGACACAATTCTTCAAGTATCTGGACATAGATCAGGAGCTCTAGCACTCGACGTTGTTGCCAGGGTTTAGTGATGATCTTATGTGCTTCCCTTCTCTTTTTCCTCCTCTTTGCTGGCCCAAGTTCATCAGCATCATCCTTCTCATCATCCGTCCCATCATCCTTCCCATCACCCTTCCCATCATCCTTCTGCAGATCTAAATTGCCTCTGATGCCGCAATGTTGGGGCGGTAGTAAGCGCGATCCCAGGTTAGTTGCCTTTTGAGCCTTCAATCCATGCTCCAGGAAATAGCATGTCCAGTATCGGTCAGAAAAATCTCCAGAGAAACGAAAGCCCAATGTGGTTGACGCAAGAAATTTACCTTTTCCAAAAGGATGGCTGCCATTTGATATCGTAGATATTCGAAAGAACGATAGGAGTAGCTCAGTCTCCCATTCGTTTACCGTTGCTCTGGCGCTGTCGAGAAAAAAAGTTTCACGTCTCAAAAACCGCCTGACAAAGGGTTCTGCGGCTGTATTTTCAAAATCAGGACAGACCTTGAATAGTGTGTTCTCATCGCAGTCAACAAGCCATGTGATCCTTTTCTTTGAATCCCAGACAGTCCTTCGCTTCTGTAGAGCATTAAGCATTTGTGTTGTATCTTGAGGCCTATAAATCTCAGTTCCCAGGCTGTACTTAGGAACATCGACTACGGCACCGGTGACGCAAAACGTTGATGGAATGATCTGTATAGGCGTGTCATTTAGTACTGCGGAGGTTGACAGGGGTCCGATACCGAATTTCAAGTCTGCTGGTGAATCCTGGAGCCAATCTTCGTACACAGTATCGCCATCCAACGGGTCCTTTGATGTGCTGAAGTTGATAAAAAGGGAGTGTTTTTCGACCTGCTGTCCAGTTCCAGTTGCGTCTTTCTTATTGAACGGATTAACATTCGTGGTTCTGATCGGTAGAGTGCTGGAAGTTGGACTTGCCATCGCGCTGGTACTGTCTGAACCAAATGTCCACAAGATGTTTGATATCTCAAATGTCGAGAACCAGTAAGAGTCGCGTGTACTCTCCGTCTCGTGAGGTACAGATTTCTTATCTCTTCCGAGTAGGCCTGGAAACATACCGTTGTACCAGGATGAGCTGAGCAGCATATTTTGGGTCTCCTTGATCAGTTGCTCAGAAGATGGGTCGTTAACCCGTCTATCTGTGCATACAAGCACAAAAACAAGGGCATACCACAAAGGCTTTTCCCACTCCATACATTGGAACTCATCATGGTACCCCTGGGCCTCCAGTAGTTTTACCCATCGGTAGTCAGTATATTTCCGACCATAGGTTGGCTTATCCAAAGTTGGCGCTTTTCGTTTGCGTTTTGATATTGTTCTGCCACCTTTAAAGCCTTCAAAATAGTTCATATTTGCTGCAAAAAACAGAAAAGTGTCTTTAGAATGTAGCAGGAACCTGGTCTTGTCCGGCCATCGGCTTGTGGCTAGCATCCGTTGTTTCGAAATGGGATTGACAGTCGTGAACCGCTTTAGAGTCTTACGTTTTACTTCCTCGTACGAGTAGTAAACCCAGGGTTGTTTGAGGAGAGTGGGATTGACTTGTGGACTAGGGCTTTCTGAAGCACCGTCGCGTGCAGATGATTCACCCTCTGGTTCTGAGGGGACAGGTTCGTATTTGACCTCCGACCCGAGATCTTTCTCCGGGGTGGATATTCCAAGATTTTCAAGGCATTTAAGGGCCAAACCGATCATTACATGATCCGCCAGTGAGTACTTCGCATCTAAATCAGGTTCGTAATCTCTGTAATATAAGTCAAGATATGCTAGACCTCGGTCGAACGCATAAGTACCCCGTTCATTGGACCGATGCAGGTCCATGATCCAATTATTAGCTTTGCGTCGAAGGCCCTCTACACTCAATACGTCTGGCCACACCTTGTATGTTTTTCCGAATGCTTCATAGCAGTAGAGAAGTTTAAGCAGTTGCAGGGGCGTGTCGACCAACGTCGGGGGAGGCAGATACCAGAGGTCGTCAATTCTGTGCCCTGTGGGCCAATAATGGGGTGAAAACGCCCCGCTATATGAAGCCTTAGCTTTGTTGCAAACCCACAGAACGTGACCTTTGAGGGCCCCAAGCACACGCTTGTAGAGCTTTTGGACGTAATCTATTTCTGAATGTTGTGGGTCTGCTGCCTCTGTCGAGCCCCGGGGACTGCGCGCGTCTCGGTCCTTTGTTGACAATGGCGAGTCTCGGTCGACGGTAGAATTCTTCTTTGATTCGAGGTTGATTCTTTTATTCTTATCTCGAGTGCTTTGGGCGCCCTTGTCATCTGCAAGGTATTCGAGCAGTGAACACAGAAACTGGATAGCAGACCTCGACAAATTTAGCACCACTATCATCAAAACCGACTGTTTTCAACTCACAAACTAGCTCGAGGCCCAACTCGGTGTCCCGCAATGTCTCCACAAGTAATTGCTGTTGCTGTTGGGTCATCCGAAGTATTGCTTTTGTCAATTGGAATGCAGCAAACGTCGAGGATGTGGCTGAGATTGCGACGAAAGACAAAATCTAAGGTGGGGGATGGAGAAAAGAAAATCTTGTGAAATGAGGAGTCCCCACGGAACGTGTCTTCCAGCTCTTCTTTTGCCTCCGCGATTCTGTCGTTCCACTCATTATTGACTCGAACTTTTTCTTCCTCAGCAAGATCTCCTTCCTCCTCAGCAAAATCTCTTTCTTCCGCAGCAATACCTGCTTCTTCAGTGGTTGTATTTGCGTCTACTTGGGTAGTTGTAATTACGTCTCCTTCGGTAGTTATAGTTGCGTCTTGTTCAGGTGGGTTACATGGTCCTGTAGATTCAGCATCTACTGGAACAGTTGCGTCAGGTAGGGATATTTCCTTGTTGGAAGTTGATACGTGCTTGTCTCGCACTGATGTAGCCCCATTACTTGCAATCTCGCCGCCCTCACAAGATACCGCATCCTCAACTGTGTTGCGGCGTGTCAGCTCGAGGGTATATGCCACGGTGATCTCGAGCCGGTCCCCCTTTAGACTGTCTGTCAAGTCAATATAATGACATGCCTCATCAGGCTTAGCGTCCGGATCTGTCTTGATCTGCGCAGGTTGAGTGCCAATGAACGGCGAGATGGTCAAAAATGCAGCAATAGGAAGTTGTGCCTTCAGCTCCGCAGGCTGGCACTCTTCCAGCTCGTCCTTCTCCCTTTCGTCCACAAAATGAGCAACAAAAAGGTTGTTTGACATGACAAAAGTTTGCAAATCGACGTCGTGATCGTTGAAGTAAAGATTGTTCACAAAGTCGAGACTTCTGATGCAGATGTAGGGGTCCAGAAATATGAATTTCTTGATTTTATCGTGAGGAATGCCACCGTCGCCTATGTTGATGAGGTATTTCTGGAACACAGTACCCTTGGAGCAGAAATACTGTATAGACTGTAGAAATGGGAAATCATCAGACGGTGCCTGGTCCGGCTCGGTTGTGGCGCTTGGTGTGGCTTGTGTAGTCGGGGGGGTCTTGGGTTTGCCTCGTGCAAGGTCTGACTCTCCACTGGGATCAACATTATCGTGGACCTGAGCTTTTTCGCCTGTAGCATGTGACAGTTTTCTTTTGAAGACATAACGTGGCCAACGATCGTACATGAATCCCATCGAGAGCTCGTGCTGTAAATCGCTCAAATCGGCCACATCCAATCGAAGCCCACTCTCTGAGTCCTTCATCGATTCCGTGAGATCTTCCATCCGACCATCGACATAGTAAGGATTGCGATAATTCGAATCAACGCAGAGAAATCCCGACAAGCCGAAGCCTAGAAATTGAGAAATTTGCATAATATGCCCATATTGGTTGACGCTCACAGTTGTGCCGTCGCTGCCGAATGATGCGTAAGTCTGTACATCGTCGGTACTCTGTTGCGGCAAATCAGGTGACTGGATGTAGACATCTTTATTCAAGCTTCGACGGCCCCATAGATAACCTGGCATCGCGGAATGGTAGGCAACTTGAGGCGTTGGCCGTAGGAAGCGAGTGTTAGAGGGCGTATGTGAACGTGACAATAAAGGGAATGGGAATGGGAATGGGAACGAAGCAGCGCCAGGTCGTCATGCAATGTACATTGGTGCATACTTCTCTGTTCTGTTATTATAAGCGCCGAAAGCAATTCAAAAAATGCTTTCCTTTTTCTTTTTTTTTTTGCGAAACAGCGCGTGTGCTACTCACAGACGATCCTTCACGTAGGATTGTTCCAGACCTGGCGCAGGGAAGCGAAAGGATTTGTGGAGGTCGGGCTTGTAACCCAGCCTTACAGCTGCTTCGAAGTGCCGATTTCAAGGTCAGACAGGACACTCGCGCCCCGTAACTTGCTTTCTTAGCCGGTATGACAGCCAGATGCTACATAGATAGATAGAAGCTGTCCGTGCACTCAAAAAATGAGAGTCGACGCCGAAATCACTCTCACAGCACGAGCCGTCCATGCCGTGTTTTCCGATCAAAAGGAAAGCGAGCGCACCTACATCCTGACATGACTGCATGCTTGCAGACCTGAGTGATATGATAGCGATCACGACTCCACCTATGTGCAGGCTGTGATTGATGAGACCGCGACGATCTAGCATACTTACGGCCCGGCCCGCAAATATTGCCTTTTCTGTACCTAGGCGTGTCCTTGGCGTGGCGTTCGTTTGTGTGGTGGCATCGACCCAGGTCTGAGTTCAAAAAGCTCTCGCAACAACGCCACATCCGCATGGCGACTATTCTGCACCACAATGTAATCCTCAACCTATGCAAGTGCTTAATTTAGAGCCTAGAGTCCCCATATATCTCAGTATACATGCTCCCGAGTGGCCAATACACTGTTTAAACACCGAAATGCTCTCTGGCAAACGGTGAAAGGATGTGCACGGCATGTTAAGTATGGGTTATTAACGTAAAGGATTGAGGATGTGATACTAATTTCTTGTTGCCCCTTGTGTGTGGTTGTAAGTCCGTTCGTGCCCAAGGGAAGCGTCAATGCCAAGCGGGAGAAGTTTAATCGTCAGAAGCACCTTACTTTGTAGACAGGTACTAATTTTGGAAAGTCTGTCGAAGCAAGACTGGTTCAAAAGAAGGGGCTCTTAAGATTTGAGGATCCAGTAAAACTCACCCCAGAGTGCAAGTGGATGGGGCTTTGCGATGCTGAGTGACCCAATTGTGATGCACCTAGCTTGCGTGGTGGGGCAGATCGGTATTCAGCCTTGTGTCTTATCTACTACTATCCGTTATATTGGTAACAATTAAATACGCGTGACCAAATCAGATTTTATACTTCAATGCCTATCTCTGATACTATTCTGCATGTCAGGAACATATTTCTATTAGCTTGTTCAAAAACCCTTTTTGGAAATGATATCTAGACTATCTTGGGTTACAGCTCTGTTAGGTAGGTTTTGAGGGGACTTACAAAGCCTCTGGAGTAGAAGAAAAGTGTACAACACCCGTCAACTCCGCTATAGGTGACCGTCCCCCCTTCGTGGTTATAGATAAAGCCAACTATAGTTTTACGACTCTACGAAGACTCTCATTGACTAGGACTTTCAAAAAAGCTCAGACAGCTCTTCCTAGTAGGTGTTGATGGAGATAATAAGGCATGAAACCTGCGAATGTGTAGTCTGAAACTGAATTTTGATTTCCGGTCGAAGACTGCTGGGTATTGTTCACCAGTACTTAGCTATCACTGGAAAATAAGGATCGAATGAAGTAACTTTCTATGCCAACTACATACCGGCGCCAATCCAGCAATCATAAGCAACGCCCTTCGTGTTTGTTAACGTAAATCTCTAGCCACTGTATGGCACCAGCTCCGTGCAGATGTGAATTCACCAGTATGACGCTCTGCGGAAGTCAACTTCCAGGTCCGGATTACCGAACAGTGTCTTCAAGGACGTGATGACCTCGATCGCATCGGCGCCTGGATCCATAGTGTATGTCACTTCAACTCGCTTGAGCAAAGGGAACACATGATCATCGCTTGCAGACCACGGTCCAGTGTACATCCCCGTCAGCGAATCACGCTTGACCATCCGGAGAATGGATCCAGCGAGTGACAGGAACATATTGATTCGCACGATCCGGGCGCACTGCTCCGGGCCAACCCAACGGACAAGATCTGGAATGTGCTGGCCTTCCATTCTGATACTGAGCTCGTGATACGTGAGTTCGTTCTGAAGAGGAGAGGTCTCGAAGCGGAGTTGGCGACAAACAAAGAGAAGGTGCGCGTTGTTGAGAACGACGTGATAGCGCACAGTGGAAGTAGTGCACAGGTCGCGTCGCAAGGTCGCTGCTTCAAACGCGAACTGGTAGATCTTGTTGCGCAGCTCTGCCGGTAGGCGTAGTAGAGGTGATCTCGCTTGGTTGTGCCGTGTGCTGTACATCTTAGGAGAGGACGGTAAAGTGAGTAGGATCAACTAACATTGCATCGTACCTGAAACCAAATGGACGGTTCTCTGCCTCGACTAATCTGTTCATATTTTCTGTACTTCTCCAATTAAAGGTTGAAGAACTGGAGCTGGGTGAGAAAGCGCGGCGTGGTTCAAGGCGCAGTCGATGTTATGTTATCTGACTGGGCGCAAATGGACAGATGAAGTCTCACTTTCACTCTGTGTTGCTTTGTCATACTAGTGAGACTTCTGGTGAACTTTTAATACGTCTAGGACTAGTCAAACGGAGGTGAAGGTCAGGCACGACAGCTTTTGGAAGTTCTGCGCGTGACGCACTTGCCGCAACTGCCTTGCTAACGTACCCACACCCTGACCTGTCATTCTCAAAGCCATCCCATGGATCATAAGGAAGAACAGTAAAATACCTCTAAGCTTCATCGTACGCCAACATATTCTTCAGAATCGAGCTACGTGTCATTGCATACCTAGAGCTTTGGCCTCCACGATCGGACTACTGCTTCAAGTAAAGCTCTCATAACACCAAAACCTTCTCTACCAGCCGCCATGATACCAAACGGCATCAATACGCTCTCCAAGAATATCAGCTGCACTGCCGCACTCTTCCTTGCGGAGCTCAGAGGCATTCGTACAATCAGAGACCTATTGACTATGATGCCTTCTTAATCTTCCTGCAGGTGTTGCTTCTCACTCATCTGTGCTGTAAAAGTAGCGCAACGCTGGAGTTGCAGCAAGAATTTCGGGTCATTCTAAATCGGCACATTCTGCTCGCTAGCTTGACGTACCACCTTAATCTTCATACTGATGCCTACTCTACCGCCAAGCGGAGTACAACGAGCATCCACAGCTCGAAGCACACGTGGAAATACTATACTTTTCAATCATGCTCCAGGAATACTTGCAAATTACCTCTGGGAGCTTGTTGCATAACACCTATAACATGAGGGTTTGTGATCCATCATTCGACTATGCTATAATAAGGTACACCACCTTGCAACAGTTCATGATACACCTCACTACACGTCTCTGCACATAACCACAGGCTGGAGTCCTGATAATCAGCCTTGTTCAGTGCAAGAGCAATATCAAGCTAGAAGGAAGCAGAACCGCGTTCTTGCGCAGGTTTGCTCTGGGTGGCAATGGTGTTTGGGTAATTTAAGGTGATGAAAGCTGAGTTTTGAACGTCTCAAGTACAGCCGTTGGAGGTTGAAGGCAAGACAGAAGCCGCAGGTATGTTCATATATAAGATTATTATGTCCGTATCGCCATCACTTGAGGTAGAACAACCGGAGTGCGGTATCCTTGCACATGGCAATGTGCCACCGCGCAGGTCGATATATCAGTAAACAACGAAGAAAGCCCATCAAAATCTAGGGCGTGCAAACGAATTCATTCAGTTTACAGATCACTAGCGAATGAATGTCCGAGTCAGGCGTTACTATACAGCAATCGTCCATAGCCTGGCTTTCCAGCGAATATACGACAAAGAACAAGCAACAAGCGAGCGATCAATTGCAAAGACGTTTCAAACTTCCAAAGCGACCAAGGTAAGCGCGAATTTCGATGTAAATTGTCTCGATGCCAGCTCCATAACTTCGTCGGCAATACTGGACCATTCCCGACCTTGTGCATTGCTGACGGCCAGCGTAGTTTAGAGTCCGAGCCTCTTAGTCCGCTGGCCAATAGCAAACGAAGCTGAGCGGTCGGAGACTAGTCCTATTTGATCTGGCAGTGGGTCCGCATTGAACGTCAAACGACGAGCAAGTATAGATCCCCACCTGCGATGTGACAACAGTCCTGAACCGGAGTTGCCGGAGGGCTATAAGATTGATTTGATCTGAAAATTCTCGCTGTGACTCAAGTAGGTGCGATGGCCCACACTTCTTGCCATTTTTGCTGGAATAGAGGTTCAGCTGTGCGTGAATCCAGCCAGACTATCTCTTCAAGGCGGACGATAACATCGGTCCATGTCTGCAAACCGAACAATGATGCAGCTGTGCGGGCTTGAGTAACGAACCATTGGCCTTCCGGCGTCCCATCAGAGGCTACCATGCCGACGGAGAGGAGCCATAACCCGAGAGAGCCGTGATTGAGAAGTGTAGTGTACCAAGTGTGCTCTATCTGCGCTTGAAGTTTGAGAGCGGTAGCATACTGGAGGCGGGCATGCGAAAAGTACGTGGGTCCATGGATGATGAGCAGATAGAGTACCAGCGCGTGTCGAACGCTTCCAG
This sequence comes from Phoma sp. XZ068, assembly GCA_004835665.1. NCBI lineage: Eukaryota > Fungi > Ascomycota > Dothideomycetes > Pleosporales > Didymellaceae > Phoma > Phoma sp. XZ068. Next base: position 109,189 of record RBKR01000002.1, read on the forward strand.
AGGCACTCAAATCGCACGGGAAACTGTCAGCGCAAGGCTGGGGAGACCAGAGTAGTAATTTGTGAACAACATAACATGTCAGGTCATGAAGATCGGTACTGGAAAGGCTGTACTGGCTTGAGTCGAAGAGGTTGTGCAGCCGGCAAAGTACGTCTGTGATGTCGGAGTCGAGAAGAGGGATGTCGAGCACCGTCGGAACCATGCTGCTGGCGGCTTCGTGCCATTGTGGAATAGGCGCAATACCATCACCGCAACCACGGCTATCCTGCGTTGGAAACTGCGGTGTTTGCATGATTATCATACAAACCCTTCTGGTGTCAGTCAAAATGATTTCCAGCCATTGTCGGAACTGATGCGTACCATGCAACCATCCTTGCGGTAAGTGGGCTGATGCGTTTGACGTTGTCGATTCCTCCCCTCATCTGAACGAGACGTTTGACACCATCCACGTGCATCGCACTGACATCTGTGTTTCCTTTGCCATACTCGATAGCGGCTAGCGTGACTATCGAGTCCATTGTCTCATCTTGCAGGGCCGATGCTGGATCAGTGATACGTTGTCTTACTAGCGAGACAGAGTCGGCCATTAATACCTCCGAATTGGCAAATCCCTTTTGCGCCCGCAGCTCGATGTCGAGCGATGCAGTCTGTAGTGACACATGAAACAACGCCGGATCCGCGAGAGCAAGTGGCCACCAGGATACTACAAACGGATTTGACAGGATGTCGAGATCCAATGGGTAGTATTGAAAAGCGATGTGTGAGAGAACTAGATCCGATTAGTTAAGCTGTATCCCAGTCATGTCACGAACCGAGCAAGACTCACAATGCTGAATCAGTCGCTGCACGTGTGGTCGTGGGAGTCTTGTTTGAGGATAGGTATCGAAAGGGTCGAAGGACTGGGTTCCAGGATTAGTCAACATGACCACAGAAGTGTCCTCAGTAGGTGAGGCTCTCGTTGCTAGCACTATTGCGCTTTCCGTCGGCGATGCGGACAGTGGCTGGTTGGCGTACACGCATGGTGAATCTCTCTTGGTACATCGTGAGCATCGTGGTGTCTGTAGGTCACACGCCAGTTTGGACTTTGCGCAGGCATCGCAGGACCTTCGAAGCGTCTTGCGCATCGTGTGTATAGGAGTGCATGACTTCGATGTTTGGAGGCACTCGGATGGAGCGGATTGCTCAGCAGGCGACTACGACTCGCTTAAGGTCGCGGCTGCATCCCTGTGCGTCAGCCCTCAGGCCAGTGGTTCCTGCCTCGAATGCCCATCCAAAAATACACGCGTTCTGAGGTACCTGCATTATCATCAAGTCTAGTGATGTCTGCTCTCAAAATGTCTGTTCAACTGTTCTTCTTCACGCAGGTCTGTGGGGACTGCGAAGAGCTAGACAAAATGTCTACTATGCCAATGACCTAGCGATACGGTCACCCTTGTCAATAATGTTGTCGGGGATGCGAATCAACACTATACAGATGCAGTGTCTCATGCGGTGATGGAAGATTGTAAACGCTGCGCTGACTGGGTGTGATACTGACGCGAGTTGCAGCCTGAGGGATGCGCCAAGGTCGGAGCGTGTTTCCCGAACATCGCCGACATGACGTCGCAATGTATTCACGACCCTGATGACTTCGCAAACAATTCTGAGCTCGAGCTTCCATAGCAACCTTGGACGGCCGTCGTTCATTCGCTATGGTGAGCATGTACCTTGAAACCATAGCGGCGGTGAAACGCCAACGCATCGTCATCCCAGCCTCACGAATTGCATGATTCGCGGAGTCGAGGCTCCACCAGCCACCTCACGAAAGTACAGTAGATTCTCGAGTAGCTCGCGCAACATCACTCCACATTCCTCGCCCTGCATCTCTCCGAAGCCACGAGCTTGCAACGTGCAGCACGTTCCAAAATGCATATTTCTACCCTCCTTTCGCTGCCGTCGCCCGTACTTTTACTGCTTTGCGTCGCGCCCATAGCCAGCGCATCGCAACAATGGCCCCACAACCTTCCGAAACACATGAAGTACTTTCCCGAGGACGAGAGACATGTGAGGCGAGGTCTTGACATAAAAGAAAGATTACAGCATGAGAAGCCTGTGGGGATGAAGAAGATGAGCACAGACGAAGGGGAGATGTTCATGTTAGACAACTGGGTATTTGCCTCGAGCCAAAGCAAGAGATCGGAATATGAAGACTTTGGAAACGGCACATACCAGGCACAACCGGCAATCAGACCAAACGCCCAGGACGAATGGTTTGAACGGCTGCGTATTAGGGATGTCTTGCTTAAGAGGCAATTCAAGTGTCCCGAAGGCACGCTTAGCTGCTCGTCGATTGGTGCGCCGGATGTATGCTGCGGGGCGAGCAGTACTTGCGTTAAGGTACAAGACACCAACATTGGCTCTGTGGGCTGCTGCCCGAACGGGTCATCGTGCTCAGGCACAATCAGCTGTAATGTGGCTGCGGGCTACACCTCGTGTCCCAACTCATCGAACGGCGGCTGCTGTCTGCCTGGATTCCAATGCAGTGGTGTTGGCTGTAAGTACTACATGCATTCTCTTTGCCATACCATTCCTAACAATCAACAGGCGTCGCTGCGGGAACATCGATTACCTACGTCCAACCATCCACATCTGCGCAGCCTCCATCGTCGTCGGCTACACCTGGCTCAAGTTCTGCGATACCGACCACTTCAACCTCCGCTTCTACACCAGCACCATCATCGTCACGCCCAACTTCAGCCTATACTTGCTCCACGGGTTGGTTTTCCTGCCCTGTCAGTCTCGGAGGTGGATGCTGCCAGAATGGCCGTGAATGCGCAACGGGAGCATCTTGCATAGGTGACGAACCCACCAGCAGCCAGGCACCATCCGCACCTGTTCGGCCTACCAGCGAGGCCGCCACAACGCTACCTTCAACCTCATCTGAGGGAGATGTATGTCCCACCGGCTTCTACGTATGCAGCGCATACTACCCATCTGGCTGCTGCAGAGTAGGCCGAGACTGCCAAACTACTGGATCATGCGTCCTTCCTTCTTCAACCACAGTCATCGCAACGAACGGCGTGACTATTGTTGCGCCATCTGGAGCCGCCTTTGCGACCACGGGAGCGGCACAGGGTGGATCTTGCCCTAGTGCTTGGTTCAGCTGTCCTGCAAGTCAAGGTGGCAACTGCTGTCCCAATGGCTATGCTTGCGGAGAGCAGTGTACGGCGACTGCGTCTGGAGTGTCGAGTGTCGAACCGAAAGTTGCACCAAGTACAGCATCATTTGTGCCGCAGTGGTCGGTGTGGGGGATGGCAATGGCTGCCTGCGCGATTGGTGCTGCTATGGTTGCACTATGAGACCATGACTTACGATTGATGTTCACGACTGGCATGTTCATTCTCACTTTTAGATGTAGATGTATTTCTAGCGTATTCCTAGCTTATTCCTAACTCGGAAATTATCACATTAGCGTTCTGCTTAGATTAATACGGCCTACTTTAAGATTCAGCATTTCTAGAGTCTACCAAGATTTCAATTCATCTACTTTACTGAACTTTCGTTTATGGCTGAGACGCATGAGAGTTCGGCCCACCATCACTGCGCTAGTTCGCGCCAAAGCTTAGTGCCGACGCACGGACGAGAACCGCAATCGATAGGCAGAAAAAGTTCTTGTGAACATCACAAACGCCTCAAGGATCACTGGAGCCAACATACTCACCTCGAATCAGCGCGCACGAAAGCTGAGTAGAGCATGGCGCCTTCGACATTATCGCCGGATACGTCAATCTCGTCGCGCACACTCTCGATAGGCTCTGCACAGCCCACGCCAATGGAGCTCTCGTCGAACCCGTCCACGAGCTTGCTCGCCAGCCCTGTCGCATTCCTCCAGCCTACCGTCCAGCTCAATGCTGCTTTCCTCGCCGCCGCGAAGAGATACCTAGACCCTGTCGCCGCTGGCATCAGCGAGTCGCAGACACAACGCCAACAGGATGCGCGCAAGAAGAGGAAGCGCGGGGGAGACTACGACGGCGATATGAGGGTGCTGCACTTGAAGAAGGTGCATCTCGATGGCTTCGGAGTGGACCAAGTCTTCGAGCAGACACGGAAAATCGTCGAGGCTGCAACTGAGGAGATTGAGCTTTCCCTGCCAGACTCAGACGATGACGTCGTTGCCGTAGAAGGCGAAGACGACGACGAGGAACTATCAGACCCAGAAGAGCAGTACCACACCGACTCGGACATGGGTGAAGAGGGCGTAGACTACGAAATCGATGGCATCGACGACGACGAGGACGCTGTGCCCTCAGACGAGGAGCCTTCCGATGAAGAAGATGCCGAGATGGAAGACGGAGACGAAGAGATGGTCTCTGGCGAAGAGGGGTCAGACGACGAACCTGCTGCAGAATACGTGCCGGATCCCAACGGCCTCAACGACGGCTTCTTCTCTATCGATGATTTCAACAAGCAATCAGAGTTCCTGGAGCAGCAAGACGCACGAGGAGAAGCAGCAGAAAGCGATGATGAAGAAGTCGACTGGACAGCGGACCCAATGGCAGGAGGTGCTGGCGAGAACGGGCTTGGTGGTGACGAGTCTGGGGACGAGTCAGATGAGGGTGGCCCAACGTTCGGAAACGTAGACCTCAATGCGCCCGAGGGCGACAGCGATGATGACGCAGAATTTGACGAGGGCGATCTTGACGGTCTGGACGACGGCATGAACGCCAACAACGTCATGTATGCCGACTTCTTCGCACCGCCAGCACAAAAAGCAGGCAAGAACAAAAAGAAGCGTGGGCGGCCGAACCCTCACAACTTCCCTGCGAAGACAGCAGCCGACGAGGAGCAAGAGGAGAACGCAGACATGGAGAACACTATGGCGAGAGTACACCGCGACCTGTTCGAGGACGACGACGAAGCCGAAAGCGAAGCCGCCCTTTCGGATGCAGACCCTTCAGACCCGAAGTCAAGAAAATCGACACACGAAAGGAGGCAAGCAAAGCTCCAAGAAGAAATTCGCAAGCTGGAAGCTGCCAACGTCGCAAAACGCCAATGGCAACTCTCTGGTGAAGCCCGCGCCGCCGACCGCCCGCTCAACTCCCTCCTTGAAGAAAACCTCGAATTCGAACGCGCCGGCAAGCCGGTCCACGTCGTCACAGCAGAACTGTCAGAAGATATCGAAGCATTGATCAAGCGCCGCATTCTCGCCGGCGAATTCGACGAAGTCCACCGTCGCCGCCCCGACGACCTAGCAACCGGCCCCGTTCGCCGCGGCAGGTTCGAGCTCGACGACACAAAAGCGAAGCAAAGTCTTGCCGACATGTACGAGGAAGAGCACCTTCGCGTCAACGACCCGAACTTCGTCGACGCACGAGACGAAAAGCTGAAGAAGGAACACGCCGAGATCACAGCCCTCTGGAAGACACTGAGCGCTAAGCTTGACAGCCTGAGCTCCAGTCACTTCAAGCCCAAGCCCGCGGCGCCCAACCTCGAGATCCGCGTCGACGCGCCCGCAATCGAAATGGAAGACGCGCGCCCCACAGCCGGCAACGACGTCGCCGGCGCTTCCATGCTGGCACCACAAGAAGTCTACAAGCCAGGCGACGAGGAAAACAAAGCCGAAATCGTCACAAAGAGCGGTATGCCCCTCTCGCGCGAGGAGCTTTCGAGAGAAGAGAAGGCCACCAGGCGACGCAGAGAGAAGGAGAGGAGTAAGAAGGCAGGCCTCAACAAGCCGCGGGCGACCAAGGAAGAAGTCAAGAAGGCCAAGGGCAGCAGAGGGGAGAAGAAACAGCTTGTCAGCGACCTTAAGAAGGGCGGTGTACAGATTATTGGAAAGAAGGGTGTTATTACTGATGCCGAGGGTAAGGACGTTAAGGAGGCTGCTAAGCGGGGCGCCGGTAGTTTTAAGCTATAAGGCGGTGCGGTGGAGATGTTTTAGTTGCTATGAGGTGGTTTGCAGCAATATATCATTTTGTATAGCAATCGTTTGTTAGTGATGTGGAGAGCGTGTAAAGTTGAACTGCTGACCGGACTTCTGGCGCTGTTCGTCTGGCGAAATTATTGGATCTGGCCCATCTTTAGCGTCTGGTTGAACCTTGGATTTCACTGATTGCCGTTACTGGAAATCATGAGCAGACAGTACGTTGAACGGAGCACAGTAGATATGAGAAACAATGCAGTTCAATTATCATCAATGGTGTTACATGCGCGAAATCCCCTTCCATCAATCGACTCCTTGACTTGCCTTCTGATGGGACATTCCATCGCCGGCTTGATCACCCTAAGTCGCATAGCGCCATGTTGTCGTCTCCCCTGTACGCTCTTCCTCGCGATCAATCGCCTTGTTCTTGCGAACGCACCAATATCTAGCGGCAATACAGAATACGATCGTAAGACCGCAACCAGCGATGATGATACCACCACCGAGCTGATACCTAGGCTCCTGCGAGCGCAAGAAGAAATACGGACTGAACCAATGCGAGATACTAGAGACACAATTGGCGATGGCAATAAGCGCGGCACGCTTGGTGCGAGGACGAGGCACAACCGTAGTCTCCCACGAAAGCTGGATGTTCAGACCCACGAAGGGACCGGAACACAGCAGAATCAGAGAGAAGTATCGCGCGCCGACGTTCAGCGTCGAGATCATGATGACGGCGCCGACGAGCGTGATGGATATCGAGCCGACAATGTGCCAGCAGTGCTCCAGCATACGACCAGAGGACCAGGAAACGAGGAGTGTGACAATGTAGGCAATGACGTATGGAGGAGCCTGCACGAGGTATGTCTCGACTTTGCCAAAGCCAAGGGTACCCACGATGGAAGGGAAGAAGTCCTTGAAACTCTGGGCGATGATGAGGGCGAAATGCATTCCGGCGAAGAACCATGTGAAGGGGTCTTTGACGGCCATCCAGACACCAGCTACCATGTCGCCTTCATCATCTTCTGACTTGCCGCCTGCGGAGACGAGTTGGCGGAACTGCGCCATCTGCTGCTCTTCTTCGGTGAAGAAGTATGTGCCAGTGTTGTTTGGGAAGTTGGGTAGCAGCCAGAAGCCGGTGATAGCCACCATGATGGATACAATACCCTCGAGCAACAGAAACCATTGCCACGCGTGGAGACCGCCGATATCATCCATGTTGGTCAAGATGCCAGCGGCTAGCAAACCTGAAAAGACGTTCGAGATGATGTTCCCGGCGTGCCAGATACCCATACGGAGCGGCGACTCTTCCTTGGTGTACCACGACGAAGTCATTAAAGCAACAACAGGGAGGAAGGGTCCTTCGGTGACACCGACGAGGAAGCGACAGAGCATGAAGCCCCATGGTCGAGTTACGGCAGGCATGGCGATCGTGACAGCGGACCAGGCCAGCATGATGCAAGGCATGATAACGCGAGGTGACGATTTGGAGATGATGACGTTGCCAGGGACCTGGGAGATGATGTAGCCGACGTAGAAGAGGGAGATACCGGCAGACCATTCGACGTCTGTCATGTGAAGGTCTTCTTGCATGCCAGCAAGACGGGCATTGGAGACATTGATGCGGTCAAGGTAGCTAATTGAGTCAGTGGTGGCGGTCGAAGTCTGGGGGATGGTAACATACTTCATAAGCAGCATGAGCGTGATACAAGGTAAAAACTTCCAATCCAGCTTCTTCAACACTGCTTTGTTCAAGGCTGCCAGCTCCTCGGGAGACTTCTCGGCAAGAAGAGGATACTGCTGGATCCAAACAGAAGCGTCGTCAGGAGCGGCATTCTCAATCTTGACAATCTCTGCGCTCGGTTTGGAAATAGAACTAGTGTCGTGATTGGTCATGGTGAAGGATGGAGATCAAGAGATGGAAATCTTGCTGATGCGTTCTGAAGATTCGAGGAGGTTCGAACACATTTATATACTGTGTTTGCTTTCAACTTGCTGTATTCGCTGGCGGTGTGCTCTATGTGTCCGATAAGGTGCCAATGCTTGCCAAACACGCGATGGCGTTCACTACCTCCACGGCAATTGTGGGGAAGTATGGAATTCCCCCATACCCCAGAGTCTGCTGGGTGAAAGTTCGCTATGAGACCCGGAAAATCCTGCCGATGCGGCCAGGTCGGGGCTGACCGAGCGCGGGGAAAGAGTTTCGGGGGGCTGTCCGAGGCTTCACTAAACCATCCCTCGGGCGCTTCGGACCACCCTAAATCCTCCCTCAACCAACAGCGACAAGGCAAGCGATCATCGTTTTGCTCTCGGTATAGCATTCGGCTATGTCTGAAGATAATACTTCTGAGGAATTAGTACTTAACCCCATACGATGCCGCTGAGATATAATATTGCACAAATCAACTCACTCACGAGCTGTTCTTGATCTTCACGATTTTACCTGCATACCTACCCCTTCCAAGATGGCCGAAGTCATACTCGCCAATTCCCTTCGTGAGAAGATGCTGAGAGATGAAGTCGCCTATACCTTGTCCGTCAAACTCGTTCGCAGCGTCGAATTGCCTATGATGGCCAAGACTGCCGGCTTTGACGGCATTCTCATCGACATGGAACACTCATCTTTCGATCTCGACACCACCAGCCAGATATGCATAGCAGCCCTCTACGCTGGCATTGCGCCTATAGTCCGCGTCCCATCGAAGGATCCTTTCTTCGTCTCTCGTGTCCTCGACGGGGGTGCTTTGGGTGTTATTGTGCCTCACATCCGCTCAGTACAAGATGCAAAGGATGTCGTTGCGGCAGCCAAGTTCCAGCCTCAGGGCCACCGCTCATCGACGAACAATCTGCCACATTTCCAGTACAGACATCTCGCGGCGAAGAAATCGAATCCCGTAGTGAACGCCAACACCCTGGTCATACCTATGGTCGAGACACTGGAAGCCGTCGAGTGCGTAGAGGAGCTCGCTGCTTTGGACGGAGTCGATTCATTGCTCATTGGCACAAATGACATGACGGCAGAGATGGGAATTCCTGGTGATTACGAGAACCCAAGGTTGACGGAGGTTTATGAAAAGACCATAGCCGCTTGTAACAAGCACGGCAAATGGGTTGGCATTGGTGGTCTGCACTCACGTTTGGACCTCGTTGAGAAGTTCTGTACGATGGGTGCGCGGTGGGTTATGGCAGCAACAGATGGTCCGTTATTGTTGGGAGGCGCTACGAAGAGGGCTGGTGAGATGGCTCAACTGAACGCCAGAGTTCAGGCTGCGACCTTGACACAGCCCAAGTCTAATGTGAAGGCGTACACCAATGGGGTATCGAATGGGTTGAAGACGGGAATTGTCGACGTTAAAGTTGACGAGATAGCCGCAAATTCGCGTTAGTTGATAACTTTTGCATAGAATGAAGCTGATATAAGTTCATGAAGATGAAATTTGGTCTAATGATGTTCGCGGAAAATGGTGATCTTTGTGGATGCAGTTGCACGTGATGACGCTAGTACTGCCGTAATGACTAATGTCTGCCCTCTGGTCAATCCGCTCTTGTAACCCGACAACATATCCCAAGCATTCGTAACTAGTCTTAGCTACAATATGCTATGGCCACACCGATGTCGCAGGCGTGTGAACGATGTTGGAGACGGAAGCAAAAGGTCGATAGTCCCAACAATACCTGAATATGCTTATGAATTGACACCACCAGTGCGCTCGCGATTTTCCGTGTGTTCAATGCCGAGCAGCATCAAAGGAGTGTGTTCGTCGACGTCAAGGCTCTATAGTTGATGCCTTCGATGCCGGAGGCGAGAGTTACGTCGAAGCCTTGCAAGCACGCATTGCCTTCTTGAAGGCGAGGATTGATGAAAGCGCCAATACTCCTGGAGTCGGTCCTGAGGTGACAGCGTCAAACGCATCCACGAGTACCCCTGGTCAGCAACCAACTCCACGTGAGCCACGGGACGACATACATAGCACAATGCAGGAAGCATCGTATTTGTCATTGTCGGCCATGGCCGAGCGAACCGACAAGCATCGTACTATTAGTGAAGGGCTGTCGTTCAGATCACTATTAAATGCTGCGTGCTCGGAAAGGAGATTATTTCAAGGCAAGAATTACCACGAGGCTAGCAACGGCAACGGAGTGGATGAAATTTTCCGTAAGGGGGACATGTCGGATGCATACCAAGCTTACGCACGGCATGTGCACAGTTCCTACCCATATATCGAGCAGACAAGGCTAGAAAACGCTTATCAATACGTGATTGACGCACACAACGGAGGTGCAGCCTCCGAGAAGATCATCCTTGAACCCGGATACTTCGTCATTGTCTATCTTGGGCTGGCGACCGGTAAATCTCTATCGCCAGATTACCATCGCCATGAGCAGGATGTACAACAGTTAGTCAGGACCAGTCAGCGGATTCTTCACCAAGTCTTGGACAACGGTGATGATCTCACTATAGTGCATTGTCTAATTGCACTAACTATCTGCTCGTTGTTCTCGGAAGACGCAGGATTAACATGGCACCTCCTCGGCCTTGCAATGACGCGCGGCGTTGCGTGTGGGATGCATATCGCAAAGGAATCAGAACCTGAGATACCGGCCAATTCGACAGAGCACGATCGTTCTTTCTGGGCACTCTTCTTATTAGACACGCACGTGAGCAGTGCCCTGGACCGACCATTCTACTTGGAGAACTCTACTATTGCAACGCCCAAGAACTTTTCTCGAGAAGACGACTTGTTCCATCTTGTTGCTCGAGCTCGCATACTGCGTGGGATGAGACAACTCGAGCAAGGACAGGCGTTGTGTAGTTTCATCAACCTACAACACTTGGTCGAAACCACCACTAGTCGAGGGTTATTGGAAAAATCCAACAGTGTCCAAGCCTATGCTGCAGGTCTCGCGGAGCTGTTCAAGTATTCCGTCATTACTTCCATCAGCAACTACAAGATGATCATCTCTGAAACTGAGGGAGTATTCGTGAAGTTTCTTGACTTATTCGAGGACCAGCTCATCTCGCGAGCCAGCGCGCCGACCTCACTAGACGTGATGCAGGTCCTTGCCGTCGGCACCGTTCTGTGCCGCCTGTATACTCTGGGGCACATAGTCGAGCAACAATCTACATACCAGGCGATCAACATACTGACGCTGCTCTCGACCCGCTACATCTACGCCCGGGGATTCCGCGACGTCCTGATGGAAAACTTGATGAATCCCATTGGCACCGAACCGCAGGAGTCAAGCACACGGATTAACGGCCTTATTGACAAACTCGAAATCCAACTGCCGAGTCGGATCGAAGCTGTGATCCTTGGCAAGAAACCGTTGTAGACGGACGTGACCGAAACAATGAAAGCGCGATCGGATGGTGCCCGAGCTCGCATCAACCAAGGGTATGTGGGGTTTCGGACCACCCCCGAAGTCCCTCCACCCGGCAATTGTCAGGCTCTTGCCAAGCCTACCATGATTTTTGTCCGCTGCCCGATTGACTTAAGATAATGAGATAGGATTCCCGCTGCTCGGTCATATATACTTGGCTCAACTGTTGTTCTGCCTGCAGCTTCACATACTTCCATCTCTCAACATGGCTCCAGGACGCATTGACTCTCCGACCGAAGGTACGCAGTCACTTGTACCTAGCAAGCCAACTGTTTACCTCCTTGACACGTTCCATCCGACCGCTTTGAAACATGCGCAAGCCAAGTTCAATGCCATTCTTCCCTCTGACCCAAAGCACTTCCGATGGCGCATGGACGCCGAGTATCTCTTGATCCGAGGCTCCTATCTTACGAAGAAAGACATCGACTCATGTCCAAATCTGAAGGCGATTGGAAAACAGGGAGTTGGTACGTTCGTAATTCCAAGGGTCATATAGTCCACAAAGTCTGATTTCTGGTGCAACAGGAATCGACAAGATAGATGCCAGCGCTTGCAAGCAGCGTAACATCCAGATATTCAACACTCCAGGCGTGAATGCGCAAGCAGTTGCAGAGACAGTTCTTTCCTTGACGATGTCGGTAGCAAGGCAAGTGGGCCACATCACCGCACTTCAGTATGAAGGCGAAGTCGTTCCCAAAGAGTCATGCTCAGGACTTATCATTCGTAACAAGACCATTGGTATTGTAGGCATGGGAAATATTGGTCAGAGAGTCGCTACGATCTTCCATGGCGGCCTTGGATGTAAGATTGTCGCGTACGACCCGCTTTTACCCGAGGATGCATGGGCCGAGATACCACACGTCCGTGCAGAAACGCTGGAAGAAGTTCTCGAGTTGTCTGACATTGTGACATTACACATCCCTCTCCTACCTCAAACACGAGGGCTGATCTCATACCCCCAACTAGTGCGCATGAAGCGCAACGCCATCTTGCTCAATACAGCGCGAGGCGGCATTGTTGATGAGTCGGATTTGGAGCGTGCACTCAACGAGAAGCTCATCTTCGGTGCCGGTTTGGACTGTCATGAGCAGGAGCCTCCGACTAAAGAGCGATACGGACGATTATGGGCAACAGGAAGGGTGGTGAGCACGCCCCATATCGGCGCAGCTACCGCCGAAACACAAATGGAGACTGCCATGGCAGCGATCGATCGATTGGCCGACTTCATAAATAGCTCTTCCTAGTCGAACGAGAATTGATCCCAGAAGTTGCTCTCCAAAGGCAAAGTACCCCATGCGTATTCGCCTAAGCCTGCCTCCAGCTGCGTCATGAAATCATCTGTGAGGCCGAAATCTGTGCCATATGTATTGAATTCGAGTGCGGCAGGATCGGTTCCCATATACGGCCAGCTACCGTCAACTGCGCCAGTGATGTGTGAGGGAGGTCTCATTGTTGTATTGACACCACTTGCGCCGTTGAAACCCTCCTGGCTGAGTGTTGGTGCAGAACTGCCAAGTATGCTGCTAACGCATTCTCCCTTTAGAAGTTCAAAGACGACTGCAAAAGATCCAGCATCTGGCATTTGTTCCTTGAAATGGCTAAGGATCTTAGCACATCTTGCAATCGTTTCGACTGCTTCGTCCTGACCTTGTGTGCCTTGTGAAGTTTGTGTCAACGCTCCCAAGCTTATACAATAAATGACTGTCAAGCCCGCGGTAAATATGACCTGAAAGTAGCTGCGTGTCCATGTGATCGCCCTTTTGTCCATAAGATCTGCGTATAGTTGGATAACTCCGGCCGCTGATGTGTAGCATGTAGTGAGAAGCTCGATGGTGCTACTGCTGAATGGTTCCAATGGTGAAGGTAGACTGTGCAGCGCACCGCGCGTAAGTAATAGCATGTCCTTATGATACATGAAGTCATGCCAGTCTGACCTTTCGTAAAGGGACCTCGGACTGCTGAATGTAGGTACGGTGAGTCGCCACGCGTCTAGCTCTGATTTAAAACGGATGTATTTGGCATACACATGGCCCACAGATCGAGCGTCCGAACGGTTACTGTTACTGCCAGAATGCAGTCCAACAGGTTTCCGAGTATAATAAGTGGTGTGAATACGCGAACTGATTCTCCGCAGTTCGATGAACACAATGAAGATTGACATCTCCGTAAAAACCGTGATTCCAAGTTGGTTCATCGCATCTAAGTCCTCAAGTCCAGCTGTAGTGATGTGATCATCGTATGCATTGACTGGTAGCTGCACACTGATATCCTCTTCTGATATGGCAAAAGGTCGACCAAGTATACCGGAGCTATACCGATCCAGCACATAGCATTCCCAGAAAATTCGACGGAAGTGTTGTTCTCTCAGTGCCTCTAGCGGTTTTGCCGGTCGCTCGTGGAGACGGAGCTCGATACATTGTCGCATGCAGACTTGCGAGATCTCCCACAACGAGCAGCCAATGTGGTGATACATTCCAAATCTCGCAATCAAAAGCAGGTTCTGGAGAGCCTCGGTGTCTTTTATCAGAGGAATGTTGCCAAGAAACGATTCAGCTGCCAGATAGTAGCCATACGGATGTTGAGCACATAGCCCAGCGCGGTATCGAGTTGTCGCACTAATAGCAAAAACCATCAAGAGTCGAAACCTGTCCTGCGCATCTGGCGCATCGACTACAGGTATGATTGCATCTGAAGGTGGTGATTGGCCGTAGAGTTTGTAAAAAATGTTGAGAACCTCCTGACGAAGAAGGAAAGTGTGGTGGATGTGGAAGCGGGTGAAGTAATTTTCAAGAAGCTGTTCTGCCTCAGGTAGTGGTGGGAGGTCATGAGGCGTAATGGTTTGCTTCAAGATTCTTGGACGGTCTGCGAGCTGTTCCAGTATGCGTGTTCGGTGTTGCTGCCACTTCTCTTCCGACAAAATATGATGTAGAAAACTGCTTGATCAGAACGTGTGCGGTGTTTGACGAATACAAACTCACCCTAGGCCACTTCCGTCACCAACAAATCCGCCGTGTGAGACTGCTGTCTCGCCGGTCAGTGGGCCTCGAGGTGTTCGTTCGGCATGGTCCGATGGCACTGTCCCAGGCCCATGGAGTGATCTTCGGGTCTCAAACTGAGCTTTCAGACGCTTCTCTTCATCTTCAAGTTGCTTAACGTAGTCTCTTGCATACTGCTCGCCCGTAGCAATATCGACGATGATGCATGCGACATTTCTTTTAGTGCAATTGCTGCACTTCGGAGCCTGTCGGTCACAGCGGACTTTCCGGAGTCTGCAGTTTGAGCATGCTGGCAACTGTGCGGATTCAGTCGACATGGTAAGACGCATTCATGTTCGTGGCGTTTATCACGATTCTTGTCCCAATCATGTTCTTCGGAAGATGTGTGAGCTGAAATGGATCCTTTCGGACAATGCCGAGGTGGAACACGTAGCGCGAGCTTACTAATACGCTGGCCATTGTGCGTAGTTTCAGCCTCCAAGATTCCGGAAATCACCCAGAGCAATTTTGAAAATGAAAAAAAAGAGTATCTCACCATGGATACTGTGGCAAGGATTGTTGGTGAGCCTTCCGGCTCATAAACAGAAATGCAGAACCACGCATGACGTCAGCGTCTGGCTGGAACCACTCCCAGTCTATCCATTGCACCATCCATTTCACACTGACATTACAAGTGTATTCACTGCTGGGATTTGGGATAAGACTTCTGAGACTATCGGTTATGATGTTACGAATTCCCAGTGCTCTTTGGGGGAAACCGGTTTGGACAGGTAACCATTTAATATGTATCTACAAGGCACTGCAATGTATAGTTACGGAAGCAGGAGAGAAAGTGAGGTGAATCATATATTTCTTTCCTAATAAAAAAAGATAAGCCTAAAAAGGATCAAGCAGCAGGATTTGAGCGATCGCAACTATGCAGGCAGTGTCGGCAAGCTTTAGACCGTAACCTGCAGGATGCATCCGCGAGGCGCTTCGGCAGGAAAACAGCCCTGGTCAGTCACGCATACTCAAGAAGCCATGGTTTGCCGTTGCTTGATAAGATTTACCGCTGCTGGATTGTAATCGGAGGTGAAACGTCGCCGTGAAAGCTGACGTGGTAAGAATAGGTTGACTTGGATATTGACAGGACGCCGCGGGAAGTACGGTTCGACCAAATGGTCCGCCTTTTCATCAAGTTACACAACAGCTGGCCTCTAGAATCAAATCTACATTCAAGCACAATATTCACTGTAGATCTCTAACATACATTCATCCACCCGCACCCAAGCCTATCTTGCCGCCAGCAGGAACGTCTCTCGCATTTGAGTCAACAAGTCTGAAAGCTCGTTCTCCGAATGTCAAAATCTATTATCTCCCTATCCAAGGAGGGTACGCTTTTGGGTCAGAGAAGGGAGATGAGAATTGTTCACAATAAGTATCTTACAAGGCTAGAGCATCTCGTCTAGCATTGGCGTAACCCAAGTCTCAGGAGGGCGTGATCTAGATCTTAGAACTTATTTGTAGTGCGCAGGGAATACGACAGCGCTGAAGATGAAATTTGGGGGAAATTGATAGAGACAGATATTGGGCGTACACATGTTTGTATTTTCGGGGTAAGAATCCCTTTATGAGAGTCCAGGCAGACATTGGACATGAAACCAGAGGAGAAGAGTGCAGTGGCTTTTGAGACGAGGCGGAGTAGAAGACCCAGTTAGGACAGCACAATTTTATTTCGTTGAAGCCCAGTTATCAAGAGCTGACAAGTGTTCACCCGAAATATATTCTATGGACACCTGCATCAGCTTGGCATGCAATCTTGCAGTCCAACCTCATGGCGCCGGCAGAATCTCTCTTTGATAACAAAACTAGCTCAGCTTTTCGATCGTTAACCTCCAAGCTTTGTCTCTCATTGTTTCACTCTACTTACCAAGCTCCACAAATTGTGCTGCAAGTTCCCAGTGGGCTGCAGCTCGTGCAGCAATTTTTACCGCCTGTACACTTAGTACAGGATCGTTTCGTCAAATCCACAACAGCACGCTCGTCCACGGATTCGATGGACGAGCCTGGCGTCGTAGGTGCGCCGTTATAGCCAGATCGGCCAGGCGCGGGTACGGCCAGGATTGCTGGGGCGATAAGAGTCGTAAGTGCGAGGATACTAAATGACTTCATAGTCGACGAAATAGTGATCGCCGAGACTTGAATGCGAGAGACAAGGTTGATATGAGTAATAATAAACTGCTGGGGGGCATATATGGGTCTTATATAGAGAGATTCTTACACCTTGACTGCACTAAACCAGGTTGTCTACACACGCCGTTCTTCATCCAATCGCAGCATTCAGGAAAGGTACGCAGCTTAGTTCGCATTCACTTTTCTATTCAGTGCGTAATCTCGGAGTTTGAAAAGATCAAGCATCCAATAAGATCGTTTCGTTTATCGCTATTAAGTCACGGAATAGATTGCTGTAGTTCGTCGTGCCAAATCGGGCTACATATGCCGAATGCCTACCTACATTCCATTATCCCACCACATATTTAACATCGTATATGTACCCCACATGTAACGTGTCATTTGTAGTTCTTCTTTTGCTCGGTCCGTCGGGTTTTCGGTATATCGCGCCGGTATTCGCATTCCGAGTCCCTTCTATAGGTAGCCTTGCGAGCAGTTACGGTGTATTTTGGGATTAGACTAGCGTTTCACGAGGGAACTCTTCCGTCGCTGCATGGCCTGGACTTGAGGCAGTGTAGTTCTGCTACTGTTCCAAGCGCTCTTTGCGCTTCCATGGGTTGCAAGCCTTGGTGAGGGCTGCTCTTTTTCGCTCACTCGCTGCAAGACCTGCACGATCGTCTCAAGAATATTGTCTCCGTGATTTGCGAGGAATACAGCTATAACGATAATCCCAGCAGTGACGGGAAGAGCTGTGGCCCAAAATACGCCCTGTCGTTTATCCATATCCCGAATGTCGGCAAAATTCATGCCGAAAAAACTGCTGACGAACGACCTAGATGCATTAGTTCTAAGCTGTGGCCGGAGTGTTTGTGAAGAACATACAGAGGTAAGAAAATTGTTGTGATCATGGTAAAAACAAAGATTGCCTTCCCGTGGTCTTCCTCCAGGATTTCTACGCTTTGCCGCAGCTGATTACGCAGATGCTGGACACGATCATCCAACGCTTGTAGCTCACTAGCTTCAATATCCAAGTCGTCTAGCGCTCTTTGCAAACCAGCACGTTCGGCAGGATACCTCGCAGTGCGATCTTTCGTGATTTTGGGGAAATACTGCGGGTCTAGTACGATCATTAGGCTATCGAGGCAATTTTGTTGCCAATCATTGACCCTGCGTACAACGTCGAGCTCTTCTTGTAGAACATGAATGTCATGCAATAGCCGTCTTCGAGGAAATTGACTGATTTGATAAACCTAGACGCTAACCATTAGTTACTTGACCGCAATATCAATGCCATGTAAGAACCATACCAATTTTGAGGCATACTTATGGTATAGCGCGTAGTTGCGCCGATCGTCATCTGGCAACAGTGCCCGCTTCTGTACATTCTGTAACAGAGCTGTGACAAGTAGCTCTGGCCCTGCAGACCCAATTTCTACCGTTGCAGCAGGGTCAGAAAGAACGAAAGCTTTCTCCGCACGCGTCATTGCCTGCTGGGCCCCTTTCTTTAGGTCGCCAAGTCTTGACAGTGCATAGCTGTCCATTTGCAGTCCCTTCTCTTCAAAGGGTAACATCGTCCTACACCGAATCTCGCTCTGTATTCCAAAAGCTATAGTCTTGATTTGAACGATAAACAATGTGATGATTTCGAAGCATTCCACCAGGCCTCCTGGCAAAGCAAAACCAGCATCTCCATCACCTCGGGCTACCGTACGCTCATGTATCTTTCTCGCGCGTGAGTAAAGCATGGTCAAATATCCGATGTAAAGTTCTACTACACGAATATGGTGATCGTTTGTTAAGTTGCTCCTTATCTGGTTGGCACTCTGTACCCAGTAAGCGAGCTGGTGATCTTGGACGGCTTTGCTTGAATTTCGAAAATGAACGGTTTTCAAATGCATGATTGCCTCCGTATGAGTCTCATATACGCAACCGGCTTTACAGTTCATACAATCCTCCAGCGCTATAGATGGTAGAGTGAGGCTGCTTTGTGGTTGGCATGGCCTGCTGGATCGGCGTATGACATATGTTTGCTGCGATGGCTCATCGTCAAGCTCTAACGTATCCATCATTATCTAGGTTATAGTGAGCTGTCGTTAACACAATACTGTAGGAAATGAGAGCTTGGATATGAGGTGGGCTTACCCGTGACAAGGACTCCAGCGAGCCCCAAATCTTTCCGAGCAGCGAGTGCGAAAAATCGCAAGGGATGAACAGCCCTACCAAATCTTTCGATGTTTGCACAAGTGTTTTAATCATAGTAGCAGTTTTTTCTCTTCGTTTCTTAGTAATTGAAGCCTGTCGGTTGTGGTCATCGTCATCCGAAGACAGGTGTAAATCGTTTTCTTGGTTCTCCGTGTGAGTAGAGCTCCAGTGAAGTCCTCCTTCGATGGGTTCTGCTGGTGGCTTGTAGAAGGCTTCCAATACAAGTTCAAGGTCTTTGAGAGCTATTCCAATGGCTGAAGTATATGAAGTTGCGTCGATACGACGCTTGATGTGATCGTCGCTATCCTGCAATATGCTGATCAGACTAGCGCCAAGACTCTCCGCAGCTTCTTGAGGAGCATTTGCTTGACTGAAGGCACAGTTGTTGATCCATGGCCAAGCCAAGAAAGAGCCTTTAGCAATGCTCTTGAGGTCTCTAAGCCTAATCTCTGCGGAGTCTGCTTCTGGCGACATGATGTTTGAGAATGCCCTTTGCGCGTCTTTGACACCACTCTCGCAAACGAGACGTATGATTGTTTGGACCGAACTTCCAAGCTCAAGTACTTCTTGCTCAATTGATTGCAGCCCAAGAAGGTTCATCAATGACACTCTGTATTCAGGCTTTCCAGCGAACTTTGGGTTTGCCTCTTCCAAGGACAGGATCTCTTGAATCTTTCCAGCAGTTTGTACACATTTTTGGATCTGCCGCTGCTCTTGCCCGTGTCTATCTTGTGCTTCTGAGGATATAATCCCAGACCAGACCTTCAGTATCGAAGTCACGCAAGTTTGGAATGTTTCCATGTACTCCGCAGTCATCTCCGGGGTTTCAACGGACTTCAGCATGATTCTCATGGATCTCAACTCGTCGTGTGAAGGTTGGAGGGGTTGAATAGGAACAATTGGCGGTACTTGATAGCCTGGTGCTGGTATTGGTAACGAGCCAGCTGAGTGCCGGAATAAATGGGGCATCTTTATGTGCTCATTTGACACACGTCCTGGTGGGAGGTCTTGAATCTCTACAACCTCCTTTTCGATCGGTGCAATGGAGGTTCTTTTGTTAGCGGTCTCTGGACAGCTGCCGTGCCATGTACTGGCTTTGTGAAGCGTTAGCGGAACTGTGGTACTGCTCCCTTTTTGCGTCTCCGCAAATTCGTTTACTTCAAAATCTTCGATACGCCTCCCTTCGAATAGTTTTACGTCTTCTGCATTCTTAGAGTTGTCGATACCATCTTTCACAACTTCTTCGACAGTGATTAGAGGCGCCTGTTCAGGTATCGGAGGCCAGGTTTGGCCAATCTGTTCAAGGGTCGGGGCGTGCTGTCCAAGTAAGACAGTATCTTGACACATTTCAGATGCACTCTGTTGTGTATAAGTAAGGACGTATTCTGCCGCAGTGTTAGCGTGGATCACTGAATGTTGCACCTTGGATAGCACTTACTGGAACCAATGCTCACGCACCAAACCTGAGATACTAGCATGACTTTATCAGCTGCGCTCGGAGAAATCTTGCTGAAGCTTGGTGGCATATCTTGATCAGATGTTGAATCATACGGATACAAGGTCTGAAGCACGCTTCTGCTGGGGTAGCCTTCATCGTTATGCCGAGGTCGAACGCCACGGGACTGCAGAGTCAGGAATGGGAAGCATACGAACGTTGCAGAGAGGTTCTGGGCGCTGCTATATTTTGACGTCGCACCATCGCATCGTAGCACTGCGCCGGGTGTCAATAGATACCCATCAAAGTAGTGTTGTTGATGTGAATTCCTGAGCTTCTCAAACAGTCGTGCAACAACGTTCTGTAACTCTCGAGTGATATTCGGAGCACTAAGGCAATGATCCTACCCGATCAATTAACGCTGTCACGATAAAAAGACAGAGACACTACTTGCCTCGAAAACTGTTAATCCCATGCATTCGCTTTGTATGTGTCTTTATGCGACAGCATTGCGTCAGTGACAGCTGCTGCCGTGTGAAAAGTCTGCCAAAAAGGGTACTTACAACCATTGTATTGGGCATTCACTACTTGCGCTTGGCAGCGAGGGACCTTGGCGGCACTGCAGATTGATAGATTGCCATCCGTCTCCTCTCTTTAGTCGACTCGCCACAAGCGCCTCACACCTATGATAGGTGTGAATATGTCCAAATTCATGGTCTATACTACTTGATTCAGGCCATTGATTGTTGAGCGTGGGTGCATAAGGATGCAATGGAATGATTGCCTTGAACCTCAACTGCTCCAGATGCGCCGGATCGATATCAGTGATCTCATTAGCAGCCGAATTTGCCGTGGCAACCGGACCTTGTTTCGGCCTAGTCACAATTCTTTGCTGAGATGTGCGCGGTTGAAGGGACTCATCAACCACAGTATTCGACTCATCATCATCGGAGTTGGAGTCGTACGACGCGACAAAGGGCAATTCAGGAGGTAAGTGCACCGAGGGGGGCGATGTAGGCGGTGATGTCGGTGGAGCAAGAAGTGCACGAAGTTCTGGATAAACTGGATCTTTTGATAGAGGGTGAGTTGGGGGCGGTGGTGGTGGCGGTGGCCCATACAGAGGTGTTATCATAGGCTCATTGTAACGTGGATATAAAGGCTGTCCATAATTCCTATCGTTTGGGTCAAGATAAGGATTTGCTGTATATCCTGGATAAGCCGTAGTTTGAGAATTGTAAAGGTACGTAGGTCCAGCGTAGTGTGGCCATTGTCTTGGGTTTAGGTTGCCGTTGCTGTACCCTTGTGCTGGAGGCATAGGAAATGGGTTCGAGTACTCGAACGCTTGCTGAGCAGGGTCTGGCGCCGCAACGTTACTACGCGATGCAGCTCTAGGATCGGCTCTCGCCCTGGTTTGAGAATAGCGAACGGAGACGTCTTCACTGGATGCTAAACTTGCACCATGCTTCCGTACAGGGTGCACATCGCGATGATGACTGAGAGGCCGCCGATGAGGCAGTTGGTGAGGGTCACTATCGTCCTCTAGTAGGTCCCACGAGTTTTCCTCATCATCAGTGTAACTGGACGTGTAGTCTTCTTCCTCATTGTTTGCCGTGTCTGCCTGAAACCTGCTCCTGCGCACTCCTGCGGTAAATTGTGTAGATTCGAAACTGAAACGAGAGGAATTGGAGGAACGTGGCTGTTTTACTGCGAAAGGATACAGCTCATTTTCTGCTGTATCTGTCTCGTGGGCTGTTGGACCATCGGTTTCTGATGACGTAGTTGTGAATGATTGTTGACCTGTTGTAGAGATCTGGTCTAAACTCGAGCGAGAATCATACGAGCGTCTCGCTCGTGAAGACCTGCTTCTTTTTAGTACACGTCTTCTCGGAGCACGCCGATGGTACGACGATTTATTCGAATTTCGACTTGTATGGTGACTAGTATCGGAGTCTGGGCGGTGCTTGGTCTCGGGAACGGTGATAAATTTTGCAACCTGGCCTGCATCTTCGTGGCCAGTGCTGTGTCGGCCATTCAACTCTCGTGATAAATTCTTAGAGAACGGCAACTCATCCCAGATGTTATTCTTTGCAGGCGCTTTCGAATTGCCGTGTGTGGAGACTGTGGCTTGCGCAAGCGATGTGCTTCGTTCACGCTCCAGCTTGCAAGCATCGGTCTCAGTTCTTACCCCCTGAAGAGCATGATCTTGATTCCAAACATGATCCCCTAGTCGTTCCGGCGAGCCCCTCCATGTGTTTATCCAAGATGGGTTGCGCAGTTCGAGAGATGATTTACGCCCTGGCCCCAAGAGTTCCTTGCCGTTGCTCGTAGGCTCTTCTGCCGTATTGTGTACAGCAGCAGAGACTTCTGGTGCCAAATTCGAGCTTTTCTTCTGTTTCAAGTCTGATGGAAGTCCCAAGGTTGCTGTATGCTCTTTTCTCGCTTTCCCCTTGCCCCAGCCTGGTTCGAGGCCGCAATCGGATCCATCATCCTCTACCGTGGCCTGCCGACTCGTACTGTCGAACTTCTTGATAATTATACCAACTTCTTCCCGAGAAAAACTTCTAGAGGTAGTTTCGTGAATTTCAACGTTCGGTTCGGTCGTATCGCTCGACGAGGATTCAGCCTTCCCGTCCTTTCGCGCATCTGGCCTACCCATGCCGTCCATTCCTTCTCTTTCTATCCCCGGTTCAATATCAGAGTGAATCAGGCACACAGGATCCTGAGTTAGCCTTTGTTCAGAGTGCGGGGGCTTGAAATTTTATCGTCTATCGAAGAAGGCGGAGCAATGTTCGGGTTTTCGTGATTTCTTCTCAGCCTTGCATGCATGCTTGCAGGAGGCTGCAGCTGCGAACTCGTTCTGCATGCTGCATGGCTGCGCTGGCATGAGTATCACACCAATCATTGCAAATCATCTCTGTCAGGAAGGAGCATGCGCCCAGTTTGGAAGCCTAGGAACTTGGCAGATCATCAACTGTGGGGGCCGTGTTTTGTAGTGGCTAGGACTGGACGCGCGCGCCAAAATCAAGATGGCGCTTAAGCACCACCGTTAGGGTAAGGGTTTGCTATCGATGCGGTCTTGTCAATATAGAAGATAAGAGGTGATCGGTGAGCTATCTTTCCGTTTCTACATACGCTCGGCTTTCCCGACTATCATAGTTCTCGTAAGCATGCTTCCTGGTTATCGTAGAAGAGCCTGGAAGCACACTTGTCACCCAACTCAAGCTTGATATATAAGTTTTGCAGCCGAAGGTACTTTTCACTATTTTTTGCTTGTGTATGATTGAATTAGTACACCTAACAGTCACTTGAAGGTGTATTGTAAAGCAAATGCCTTTTTAGGATATTGTTTGACAAGCTTTGTTGCTGTGCAATCCCCAGTTACGTTCATCTCGCCACAAGCTTCAATGAACCCACCGTGCTGTCGAGACTAACGCTCGTAGAGCTTGCATAATCCGACATCGCTTGCTTGCTGTCCAGCTTGGAGGGATTCGCATCCTCATGTTCCACCTCGCAGAACAGTGTTGCCAGAACTGAGCTCTTCCACAACCTTTCACTCTTTATCCCTCGATTCTCGATGGCCACAAGCGCCAAGAACAACCCAGTCAGTCCAAGCATGACAGCTGGGAACGTAATCCAAGGCCATCGGATGTACATGCATGTCGTAGTGACCCACATGTCTCCTGGAACATTCCAGGGTGACCTTTCCACATCGCCTTGCGTTCGGATAACCACCGACATCGAGGTCGTCAAGTTACTCATTATCTCTTCGACTGATTCCATAGTCATGCTTCCATTATTCCATAGCCGACGCAAATGAATCGGCCCTACAAGGCCACCCCTCGGGGCCCGACGTACGTGTTGGTCGTCAAAGATGTCCACGAACGTGTCTTGTATGCCGCTTGTCGAGAATCGGCTGACGGTCCAGATGCAGTCATTGGGATAATACCACCATTTCCAGCCTAAGCTCTCGGACGAATTGAATTGCGGATCGGATATGATGGAGCCATCGGCGGCCTTGAAAAACCTGCTGTATCCTGGTTGAGGTGTCTCTGACCCGTCGCAGGATGCACGGATGCCGTTTCGTAGTGTGTAGTTTGTCGTCATTTTGTGAGAAATCCAGGCTACTTCGTCGGTGTACTGTTTGCTTATGTTGGATGGTTGTTTGAATTGCTCAGCCACTGTTTTCATTTGGATAGTATCAACGAGCTTTTCTTCCAACTGACCCTTGGTAATGTTGACTGCGTAGGTGTTGATGGTTGGGTATAGTTCACACCCGACTGCTGTTTGGTTGGCCTTACCATAAGAGGCGTATTCTCTGAACTGGATAAAGAACGCGACAAAGGAGGATTTCACCATCTGTGTTTCAAGAACAGTCCCATCATCAGGCATGGACACATTTGCCACGGTAGTAATGTTTTTACAGGAGTAGCCGAGTCCAATCGTTTGGAATGAAGCACCATCAGTTTCGGGGAAAGTGCAGTTACCGCTATCACAACCATGAGACAGTTCGGATGTAAGATCCCCGACTGGTTGAATTATGCCACCATGAATAGCGGCAAGCATTGCGGGATGGACATCCGGCTTCATGTTTTGGACTGGTGGACCGGAAATTGCGAAGTTGTTAGTCTGCGCAACACTCACTAGCCTGGTGTTATCACGTTGGGCACAATCCTGGAATTGAATGAGCTGTTGCGTGAAAAACCCAGTCAAAGATGCCATGATCGTTGTGAGTGCACCGAAGGCAGCAATATAACTTGAGATTGTTAGTGAAGCCTGTTTAAAGTAGCTCTGAATACTTACTAAGCGTGCTTTGGTCTAAAGTTGAAGAGTAGCGAAATAGAACCCCATGAACCACGACTGGCAGAATCAAACTGCTCTATGTGTTTCAGCGGCCTCGCTTTCTGGAACCAGTGCCACTTGGACTGGCTAATGCCTGACAAATATCAGCATATGAATAAAGGTTCATACAATCAAATGTGTAATAATGACCTACCTTCCGCTAGTATCACACCTACACTGGCTCGCATGACCAAAGAGAATAAAGAGATAATAGAGTTAATGGTAACCAGCTGTGGCCATTCCGGAAGTGGCTTGGCCTGGTGAGCTATGAGCGTTGCTATGAGCCCAGCGAACGCTGCCAGTGAAATTACGAAGCTGCAAACTTCAGCGGTCCATCTTTTATTCCATGCTCGTGCGAAAAAGGAAGGTTCTGATTGTAGTCGGCGTTTCTCAGGTTTGCTGCGGTCTTCATCAACTGAACCCAACGATACAGACGGATTTTTTGTGGGTCGGTGGGCTGTTTCTTCAGTTGCAGCTTCATGACGCGAAGCTAGAAGTGGATGAGCCGATGGCTCGCGCTCATTATTCATTTTTCATTCAGGAAAATGAGATAAAACTGGGTGAGAATTGCGGTCAGCGGCACAAAACCTTTATGGAGGCGGGACTCTTCTGAAGACTTTGTTTCATGAGGGGCCTTGGCACTGCGGTCACCCTTGTCAGCCATGTAAGGCCGCCACCCATAAGTCAGCTCAGTCGAGATTTGAGCCTGGAGCGTTAGGGACTGGTTACAACAGGTCTAATCTTTGTTGATGCTGCAGTGTACGAAAAAAACTCTTCAGTGTGAACATCTATGAAACTTTAACTTACTTCACAACGCAGAATATTTACGCCACGACAAAATAATTTACGCAAAGCCTGCAGTGCAACGTTATCAGCCTTATGCTTATTGTTTTAAGTGCTTATAGTAATTTAAGGTGCTGTTGCGGTGTAGATAGAAGTTGGCCAGTCGTTTTGTTGCTGGGAAGTGTTTTGGCCCCCAAAAAGAAAGGAGCTCCTTCCTACCTAGGTACGGTCAGATTGCAATCCACGCAGATCCGCCCCTATGAATGTTCATTGGGCCTGACCTCAGTGGCAAGACTAGCCAATTCTGTAAATGTAAACTACAAAACAGCATCAGTGGGTAATGAAAGTGCATCTGGTCTCTTCGACCCCCTTATGAACGAGTGCATAAATTAAACATACCATTCAAGAGATCTACGACGGGATCTTACTGCCGCCAGATCAATGATAACAAACCAAAGCACGAGCGATAAGCACGAGATGTAGAGATATTAGATGAGATCCACCTCAGCTTCAACCCCAGAAAAAGTCCTTCAGCCATGCATATGTTAGTTCTTTCCGCAATTTCACCAAACCCCAGTGTCCACGGACACACGTCCATATTTCTCTATGCCGCAATAACCAATCTCCGTCTCACCCCCTCTGCCCCGTAGAGAAGCTCAATCAAGATCCACAAACGCCCTTCTCTTCGCCGGCCGCGTGCCCGTCCACACAACCTCGCCATCACCACCCTCTGCTTCCACAGCCTCTTCGCGCTCACGCTTGACACGTATGAAGTTCTGTGCGTGTTTCTTTCTTTGTCAGTCTACCACACCAGAAATAACCAAGACAAGAACATGGTGCGTGAAGACGTACCGTTCTCTCAGCAAGCGCGGCAATAAGTTCCTCGCGCGTCATACTATCCGGATCGCGCGTTTCGAGCTCTGGTTCTGGCGAGCATGTTGGTGAGCGAGATGGTGAAGGGGTGCGGGGGATGATGCCGAGGGATTTGAGTGCGCCTGTCTTGGTGTCAGCGAGAAATTCTCATGTAGGTAGGAGAATGATGGGTGGTGACTTACGTGTTGAGCGGTAGTGGAATTTGTATGATGCGAATGGCTCTTTTTCCGTGTGTACTTCGTGGAACTCTGAGGTTTGCATTACTCGTGGAGTGGTGAGGCTGTTGTCTGTTAGTATGAGGTGTGGTTGCGGTAGATAATATAGGCTGTACCTTGCTTGGTGAGTGAGCACATCACCGGGCGTGGGTGCGCATTTCTGGCTGATCTTTTCGTTCAGCGGGTCGAGTTGCGATAAGGTGAGTCTTGGTACGTTCGGGTGGTGGGATTGTGTTTCGCTGATCAGGAAGTACATGTAGACTGTGATAGTGCCGATGCCTTCGAGTTGCCGCTTGAGGGCCTCCATTGGGCGAGTATGTTCGTCTGCACATGATGTTAGCTCGGCCCTCCTCAGTAGAATGAGGCTGCGCGCTGACCAATCTCGATCTCTGAGAAGCGGAAAGTCTGCGTGAAGGTCTGTCCATTCTCCTCGAACATTGTCATTGCGTACTTGTATCCACAAAAGTCGTCCTTGTCACCACTGTCTTTCCGAGGTGACTGCAGGTAGACACCATCGAGCATAACATCTGCGTGAGTTGCACGGCTGGTGTCAAACTCTTCCTTTAACAGCCAACGTACTGAGAACTCAGCACCAGAAGGTACTTCAAGGTACTTTGTGATGGAGTTAGAGAAGGTGTCGTAGCCAGTACTAGCGAGGTCTTCTTCCTCGTATTGGTGTTCTGGAAGTGGAACATTGTCAACTTCGACAGTAACCTCGAGACCGGGTACTACTGGTGCTATGGCCATTTATCCGTAAATCAGTCAGTTAAAGATAGTATCGACGTCTGGAGGAGATGAGAAGTAAGTACAAGTTTTAGGCAAGTGGCGGCTGGCGAGGCTTGACCTGCGAGCAAGTGAGAGAATGCAATGGGGGGGGCGGGGGGGGGGGGGGGGGGGCGAAGTAGCAACGTGATAACAGCGCTAGATAAATGAGACTTGATGACTCTCGAATCTTATTTGTTCGCTGACTACGATTTCATAATATTGCCTGACTTAGGGGGCATATAACGTACCATATCCAGCTTAAACCCATTTGTGCGCCGCAAAGGGAGAAGTTGTCGTGGAAATATACCAGCCTGGGGACCCTGATGATGCCTTGCTAGCGGACTACTCAGGTGAGATCAATCTCCTCGTCACCATTCCCGTTGATGGAAGTCCGGCAGTTCTTGCGCTGCCTCTTTGCCGAGACGACCGTCACTTCGTCGTCATCAGCGTCGTCTCCAAAAGTGTCGCTTCGCTCACGCCTCCGCTCTCGTTTGATACCGCGCTCCTGCTTGACGGCTCGAGCGGCTGCATCTCGTGCCTGCGGTGTGTTAGTCTTGTTCCGTGGCCCTGGAATAGCTCCACCTACCCGTTGTCGTCGCAACAGCTCGCGCATCTCCTCTGCACTTAGTGTGTCGACGTCTCGGTCCTCTAATGGCACTGGGCTGGGGCTTCGTGGAATGACAAGGAGAGATTTAAGTGCCTCTGGGGCGCGTTAGTGGTTGGATAAAGGGCAAAGGAATTCGGCTAAGGTACCCCTGGAGCGATATTTGAATGTGTACGTTGCGAATGGTAGCTTTGCTGGGTCAATGAAGTCACAGGTCGCTGTCGATATCCTTGTAGTTGACTGTGGGGCTCTGAGTCTGTGATGGTCAGGATCAGTTACAAACTACAAAAAGTTCCAGAGATGACTCACGAGGCCTGGTGTGACAGCGACTGGCCTTTGAGTGCTTTCTCGGGGATTTTCCCAATCTCCTTGATGTTCCTGAGAAGACCATAGTCGGAAGCAGCTAGTGTGCGGAGGTTCTTGACGAAGAAGGCCTTCACCGTAATTTCGCCCATGCCCTTAATATCCTTCATGAGCTGCTTGTGAATCGGTGTATCTGCATCATCTAAAAGAGTCAGTACGTTCTCTGCCTCCAGGTTCACTCATTCTCACCAATAGTGACCGCTGAAAACGCAAATTTGTGGAGGTAGCTTTCGCCGTTGACCACGGTACGAGCTCCTTCCGTCGTGAAGGTATATGAAGGCTCCTTGATGTGTTCTGGCTCGCAATATGTTCCTCTGGCCCTCTTTTGGTCGAGCCAGTATTCGAAAAGGATTGTATATGGAGGCCATGGCGAGGTTATGTCTGAGCGAATGCTAAACTCTGCACCTGAGACAGCTCCAACGTATTTTGACTCCAGCTTGTTACTCTCATCTGCATTCTCATCCTCGTACTCTTGCAATGGGGCTCCATTGCACACAATTGAGATCTTGATACCAGGGTGCGACGGCAAGACTGCCATGGTGACGACTGTCGATTTGTAGGGTTATTGCTGCACCTGGGTGCTTTCAGCGGTTGAGGAGCAATGGGAGTTGGGAGGTAGCCTGATGTTTGTTTAAATGGAAGGAAGGCGAGGCTGAGACACACCTGATCAAATAAGCTATATGGCAAACGCGCTCGCACATGCCGCACTTTCACTTTCACTTTCACTTCGCGTTTCACTTCCGTCTTCACAGTGAACCGTTCTCACCACATAGCATAGCGAGCAAGGAACGTCAACTCTGTCACGTTCACTTGCACCTTTACACTCACTCAACTTCCTCACCGACATGGCACAGCGAGCAAGGAACGTTAACTCTTTCATTTCTTGAAACTGTTCTGTTTTTGACTTCTCTACACTTGGTCACACACGCACTGACCAACGCAGCCGCGCACTCCAATCTCCAATACAAACGACTCCACCCATCTATCTGGTATCCCTGCAGGCCGCAAGCCGCCCACTTTATCGTGGGGCAGTAACAATGGCAAAAATTACGCCGAGAGAGGTGGGGTAGCCCCGAGAACTCTGAAACCGAAAAACCATAAACCGGTGATGACAAAGGAAAGACCCAACCGCCTTAATGCTGTTGTGTGGTGGTATGTGGAAACAAAAAGGAAACGCTATGCAAGTCGTGAATGAGAAAGCCTGCCTCCATGCAAATGATGAGTACGATGAGGTCGGCCGTGACAATGATTTGAGTGTCTGTGTTTGAAGGAGTTGATCGACCAGAGGCGAAAAGTGAAGGGTGCGATACTGGTAGCATGTCGAGGCTCTCAGCTGCCAAAGAAGTGTTCTTCGATCTCGCTCGCGCGATAGACGCACTCTTCGTATCGGCAGGTGGCTGGATACTCTAGGCAACGTCAACATCTACCAGGCCCCAATGCTGGCAGAAGAACCGATACCATAACTGCCGTTCAACAGTTGCTGTCGAATAGACATGGCATCAGTTTGTCCTCCGGCCGCGGGAGCAGGTGTTTCGGCAGCCATCCAGCCAAGACCACCGCGCAGTTCGTTGTCTGCTTCTTGCATCTTTCCGCCTGAAATCTCATTGTGCTTTGCAATCTTCTGATCCCAACCGCCATAGAGCAGCTGCATGCCCCCGGCCTTCTTTGCGGCCTCGCGAATGACCATCGCCCAAGCTTTCGCCATCTCCTCGTACGCCTCCTCCTTGTGACGGTTGTGTTGGTAGGTGTCCCAGTTGGGCAGGCGGTGGATAACGTCAGTAGCTCCGTCAAGGAAGGCAAGTGATGTGGCGGCTTGCTGTTCGTTTGGCGGGAGGAAGTGGGGAGTGAAGTCTTTCAGCGCTTCGAGCAGTTCAGTGAGCTGCTGTCGAACCCGGTTGTATGCGTAGTCGGACGACGAGCTGCCGCCAAACGGGAACGCCGCCTGGAACTCGGTTTCGTACTTGGAAAGCACCTCCAAAGTCGACTGTATGCTCGGCCGTGGTGCTGTTGTAACGACCTCGTTGCCGATGTCTGGGTGGCGCTGGCATATCGATTGCAGCAGGTTACGCATTTGGTCGGGGCTGAGGGTTTCGAGGAGGCGGGGTAGTGGGAGAGATCGGCCAGAGATGTTCGAGCGCACGCGCTTCTGTAGGGAGCGGGGCGGTGGTCGTGAAGAAATGGCGGGGGAATTGGACGGTGACTGAGACATGCGCTCGTCCTCGATATCGTCATCGGCTTTGCGCTTACGGCCAGACATGGCGGAAGAGGGCGAGAGGACTGCGATGGTGTTGTTAGCAGGTGTATAGTAGTGGCGGTATGGGCGGCAGCAGGTAGACGTACTGTTGCGGATGGGTGAGTAGCGGTTGTGCAGCTGGTGTGGAGCGGAGGGGAAGTTTTGATTGATGTCACACATGGCGACCGCCCCGGCAAACGACAATATGGAAACGCTCTGTCTGCGTGGTCGGCAGTCGGGACGAGAAGCGCAGAGGGTCGATCGAAAGCAGTGGAAGGTCGTGGGGTGTAGTTGGTGGTGTTGGTTGGGCGTGTGTTGTTGTTCGGCGAGGAAAGCCACAGGACGAATGTCAAGGAAGCTAGGCTAAGCTGTGGGTCCCGGCCAGAGGGCCGTCCATGCGTCACGCTGCCCAATCACGCTGCCTGTCAGGATCCAGACACTTCCAGCACAGCAACGAGCAAGACATCACAGTAAGAGACAGTAACCATGATCCGGGGGATCGTCCGCCGCAAATGTCGGCGGCATCAGATCTAGTTGATTTCTATCCAGGTAGCAATCGCGCCGCAACGCCTCTCGGTTGTGCACAGCGCCGATGCATCTTTCGTACGCCTGAGACACTGGTATGCTCCTGTGGCGTCCAAGCCTTCTATGCATAAAGAGACGCAACGCCGGAAAGAGCACCAAACTTACCAGAACGTCGATGAAAATGCTATACAAATCCCACATCATTACCACAAATGCCAATACAAAGCTAAGCTGTTGCCTGAATCAGAGATACAGGGATTGTGCGGCGACCAAGTCACGCCTGACAAGCTCAAGCGCAGCGGTGAATTTCTGCTCGAGCTCCTCGCTGCCCATGACTTTAGAAGCCTGAGCGATTTGTCGCAGCAGCTCTTCAAGTCGGCGGAACAGGCGGATCAGACTGCCTTCATAGACATCGGTCATCTTGCTATAAGCTGGTTAGCGGATGTTGCTAGGTGCGGGTAGGGCTTTAACGTACCAAATCTGTGCAAAAGTTGCACCCTTGGACCATGCGTAGACAACATCCATGAGCTCGTACTTGAATGTCTTGAGATATTCGTCCTCGTTGACTGTTAATTTGCTCTCTTGCGAAATTTTTGCGATCACTCTTGCTTGTTGCTGGATTTCGCGGTATGGCTTGGCGAGCTCCTCTTTCAATGCTGGAACCTCGCTGCTTTTCTCTTCAAAGATGAAGCAACTCAAGCAGGCTGCGCATTGCTCCGGTGTGAGCTCGTTGAAGAATCGGTTGAAGAGCAGTTCGCTGAGCACGAGTTCGTCACCGGTGCTGATCTCACAAGCAACACGAGCTTTGAGCTGGACGACATCGGCGTCATCAATGAAGCCTAGGCGTCGCAGCACGCGCTTCCTGCTCTTGAGCTCATCAAGCTGAATAACGGACAACGCATCAGAGATGTCCTTCTTGACTTTCTTGATCTTGTCTGTAAGAGCCATCTTGCTCGCGTACTGGCTGTATAAGTCGGGCAACCTTGGCGAGTTGTGGAGAGGATTCGACAACAGACGAGACTCAAGAACTTCGATTTTCTGGGAACGTTAATGAAATATCCAGAAGCCAAATGGGAGCTACTTACCCGCAACAGACGCTTGAAGCTCTCGTCTGTAATCTTCATGTTCTCGATTGGATCCAAGATGGCAATGCCATCTGGGAAGCGCTTCTTGACCTCATCCAGAGCCTTGCGCACGCTGTTCTTCTGCTCTGTTGATTTCAGCTCGTTCGGCAGGAAGACGCGCAGATGTCCTATCGACTCGATGCAGCTCAGTAGCACGGGCACAACTTCCATCTTGCCTTTCTCGCCTGCTGGTGGCGGCCGAACACCTGGTGGCAGACCGTCGTTCGCTTGTGGTGCAAACTTGCTGTCACTCGCAACCGACAGGAGGACATCGACAACATACGACTCTTGTGGTTGCAAGATCTCGCCCTTGTTCGCTCTCCGTGGTGTGAAAGCAACAACAGCGCCCCATCCAAAGTCGTAATCCTTGAACTTGATCTTGACCAAACGACCAGCTTGCAGGAATTGCAAGCAGTAGTTAGGGTGCATGATGACATCGCGCATGTCCTTGGTGTGACTATCAAGCTGCTGTCGCAAGTTGTAGTAGTCCTTCACAGTTGCTTCGTCAGTGATGACTGTGCTTGCTTTCTGGTTCTCAAGCTCTCCCAACTGTTTCTCTAAGCTCGAGACACCTGCGGTGTTCTGGAATTGGAAGAAACAGCGCTCGAGCATGAATTCTGGCGAGATGCCTTCAACACGCATCAAGTTCAAGATCATGTTATAGCCGAGATAGAACGCAGAGTTCAAGTTGTCCTGCTGTCCACGAACAATCTCCTTCGCGACAGCTGGATCCATCTGCTGGTCGATCATCATGATGACGATACCACGGTCATCGAGACCACGACGACCTGCACGACCAGACATTTGGATGAACTCAGAGGGGGTTACCCATCGCTGTGCAACACCATCAAACTTGCGGACACTGGTGAAGACGACAGTCTTGGCCGGCATGTTCAGACCGATTGAGAAGGTTTCTGTCGCAAACAGGACCTTGATCAAACCCTCCTGGAACAAGATCTCGATCGTTTCCTTGAGGATGGGTAGCAAGCCCGAGTGATGAACACCAATGCCTCTTCGCAGTAGAGGGAGAATGTGTTGGATTTGGGGCAGAGCACGATCTTCCTCTGACAGCATCTCGATGGCACTGCTGAAGACCTTTGAGACCATAGCCTTCTCTGAGTCGTCATTGAAGGAAAGCTGGCTCATGGACAAGGCGTAATTTTCGCAGTCCCTCTTGCTGAAACTGAAAACGATGACCGGGTTGTAGCTCTTGACCATGATCATCTTGACGATCTTGTAGATGTCAGAACCCTCTTTATTGCCACCGGTGTTCGTCTTCTTGTCCTTGCCCTTGCCCTTGCGCTTTGCCATGAAATCGTTTGCCGCGGTTCCTGCCTTGTCTGCGATGGATGACATGGCCTTCTGGAAGTTCTCTTCCCGGAAGACACCCTTCTCGTCGACGACCAGATGGATGCCATCTGCGCCCTGTGGGAAGAAGTAGTGTTGCAGGGGAGTCGGTCGGAAATCGGTGTAGACAACGTGACACGGCTGGCTGTGTATCTTGGTGATCCATTCGGCAAACTGCATGGCGTTGGGGATGGTGGCGGATAGGAAGACGTAGCGGACCTTGTCGGGCAACAGGATGATGGTCTCCTCCCAAACCACACCACGCGACTTGTCACGCAGGTAGTGGACCTCGTCAAAGACGACCCAGGCGACTTCGCGCATGATCTCGGAACCGCGGTACAGCATGGATCGCAGAATCTCGGTGGTCATGACCAGACAGGTCGCGGTGGGGTTGATTGTGACATCACCCGTCATGAGTCCAACGTCGCCGAACTCTGCCATGAACTCTCGGTACTTCTGGTTGCTGAGGGCCTTGATGGG
The DNA here is from genome assembly GCA_004835665.1 of Phoma sp. XZ068. Taxonomy (NCBI): domain Eukaryota; kingdom Fungi; phylum Ascomycota; class Dothideomycetes; order Pleosporales; family Didymellaceae; genus Phoma; species Phoma sp. XZ068. Next base: position 143,408 of record RBKR01000002.1, read on the forward strand.
GCTCGTGTAGATGACTCGCTGGTTGTTCTTCAAACATTGCGCAATGGCGTACTCGGCCACCACTGTCTTTCCGGCAGAGGTATGCGCCGAAACCAGAACACTCTCGTTTCTTTGTATCGATGCAATGGAGACTTGCTGGAAGGGATCGAGAGTGAAGGGCCATACGCGCGCAGGCTCGGCGGGTGCCTTGTGCTGAGAGATGGGGACGTAGTCGTAGTCTGGCGGGAGGGAGACCTGATGGCGGACCTGATGCGAGAGCACTACGCCCTGTCCGTCTGGCACAGTCTGAGCCTGCAGTCCGGCGGCCGCGGCGATCTCACGTGTCTGCTCTGTCTCGAAGTCATCTGTCACAATGGCCTCAGGCTCGGCATCGCGCTTTTGTCGCTTCAGGTGCTGCGGTGGTGCACTGCTCTCCGGCTCGTTCTCCTCGGAAGGCTCGCTGTCCGCAGGCGGCGCATCTGACATGGGTGCATCTGCAACAGGCGACTTGACAGTGCCGTTTGCCTGGCGCTTCTTGCTTTTCTTGGGCGCGTTCTGTGCGCCGGTGGGCTCGCCATCGAAGACGTCGAAGAGGTCGTCCATGGCGGCGGTAGGAACTCGGTGTCTTTTCGATATCACGTGAAGGAAGATGCAGTGGCCGTCGCTGGTGTGCACAGTATCGGAGCCTACGCGGGCGCGGGGCTGTTGTGTTCTGGCGAGAAAAGTGACGCCCTCGCAGACGAAGATCCTAAAAAGTTGACGGCAGGCGCGACACAGCTCGGGCGTGTCGGTGGGTCGGTGCTTGCGTCCTTGGCGCTCGACAGCTGCCGCCGCAACCTCGTCAAAGCGCATCACTCCACCAGCAACGACACCTCTCCGCTCTACTACAACGCCAAAGTACGCTCGCTGCTGCGCCAATTGCCCTCTCCGCTGACTCTCCAAGATGCTCGCCCGTGCTACCTTCCGCGCCGCCTCGGCCCCCACCCTCGTCGCCCGCCGCGGCTTCCAGTCCACCCGCGCGCAGATGTCCTCCCCCTACCACTACCCCGAGGGCCCCCGCAGCAACTTGCCCTTCGACCCGCTGAAGAAGGGCTTTGCCTTCAAGTACTGGGGCTTCATGGGTGAGCTTAATCCGCTCAGGAACGCATGATATGACATGGCTAACCCGACCAGCTACTGGCTTCTCCCTGCCCTTCCTCCTGGCTGGTAAGCTACTGCTCGCCACTGCATCTCCATCGCACAGTGTACTAACTGCACTCTCCGTACAGTCTGGCAGACAAAGAAGAACAAGCCGTAAATGCTTTCGCACGACTTATGCACTTGGCTTGGGGGCATTGAGAGATTGGGGAACCTGTAGTATAAGTGGAAATCCCGGCGACAACTGTACTAGACACAACAGCATCAATTTCATTGCCTGTCACTACTGCAGCAATTTTTATAATCGTAGCTCCCGCCACAATGGCTAGGCTACACATGCATACCTTCGTGATGATGCAGTCTTGGCACGAGTGCACACTAGCGTGAGTCGTACCTCGAATGAAAATTGTTCGATTTCCACCATCTTGCCAGGCGAGCTTGAAAGCGGCCAAATACACAAAACACCGGAAGCATGCGAAATCTCAAGATTGTGGGAAGGTCGCTCCTACAATTTTCTGGACAAGACCCGCTGCCCCTCACCGCAACAGCGTGGGACGCTGCGTCAAATTCGCTGATATGCGCCTTTGGACCATCTGAGTCACGTGCAGCCATCGAACTCAAACGATTACACTACACACGCAGCGGCACAGAAGACCGACTGGAAAGCATAGCGGCATGGGATGCACCGTGCCCACTGCCATCGCTTACGCACGACTCGATACTGAGCCTGCACCATTTCGCGGACACAACGACATCATGCCTGATTCTAGCTGGCGGCGATATTATCCTGGTTCGAGAAAGCCCACTTGCAAATGAAGACCTGGTCGAGATTGTCGGGTCAGTTGACGCTGGCATCGCTGCTGCAGCATGGTCACCAGACGAAGAACTGCTGGCAATTACAACACAGGCAGACACACTTCTCCTCATGAGCCGGGACATCGAAAACATCGCAAGCATTACACTCGCGCCAGACGATGTGAATGTCTCGAGCCATGTCTCCGTTGGCTGGGGTAAAAAGGAAACACAGTTCAAGGGCAAGAGAGCAAGAGCACTGCAGGATCCTACAGTTCCTGAATACATTGATGCTGGAGAATTGAGCCCGTTCGATGATCGATCTGTCACCATCAGCTGGCGAGGCGATGGCGCCTACTTTGCGTTGACAAAAGTCGAGCAGGAGCAGCGCCGCATGATTCGCGTGTACTCAAGAGAGGGTCAGCTAGACAGCGTCAGTGAACCAGTAGACGGTCTTGAAGGCGCACTTAGCTGGCGACCTTCCGGAAATCTCATCGCCAGTGTACGTCGCACCAGCGAAAAACTTGAGGTCGTCTTTTTCGAGCGAAATGGTCTTCGACATGGCCAATTCGATCTACGCATCACGCAAGACGAGCTGTCAGCTTTAGTCACACCATTGACTGTGAAGTGGAACAGTGACTCGAGTGTACTGGCAGTGTCACATCCAGACAAGGTACAGCTCTGGACAATGAGCAACTACCACTACTACCTTAAGCAAGAGCTCGTGTTTCCTGAGACAGCGACACGGACAGCGTTATGTACCTGGCATGCTGAGCGACCACTTACGGTCGCCATCTCTACACCAGGTATGCACTTTATCTGGATCGTTTGGGAACTCACCTAACAGTGCGATCAGGTGCACTTCAAATTGCCGAGTTCCTTGCTACTACAGCGGCTGGTTCAGTTGCCCCACCAAACGACTACGGACTTGTTGCTTCAATTGACGGCTGTAAGTAGTGCATCCACATGGCGTGTACTTTTGCTAATAAATCAAGTGTCCTTGAAGCTTACTCCGCTGAGAGTTGCTAATGTGCCACCCCCAATGGCGTTCTGCACGTTGTCGCTAGAACACAAGCCCACTGATGTCGCGCTTTCAGAATCGGGTACAAGGCTTGCGGTTTTGTCGGACAGTCACCTGGCTGTTTACGGGCTCGATGTGACCAAGCGGCCTATGGTGAGACCCTCGCTTCTGTGGCAAAGCGATGCACTCGAGGGTCAGTCAGCACGTCATGTTACGTTTACCAACGATGAGCAGCTGTATGTATTGACAGACAGTTGGATCGAGGAAGAAAGCTCGCTATGGAGAAGCGAAGGGCAGATGCTTCTTCCGCAAGGTCCTATCGTAGAGGCGGAAAGTGTATCATCGCTCACCACTGATGTCGACTATCAAAGCCTCTACCTGCAATTGCAGAACGGATCACTACACCGGATCGACACGAATGAGGCAGCCTCAGATCTGCCACCACAAACTTCGTTAACGCAGAAGTTCCTTGCGTTCGCCCCTGAAGCGAAAGTGGTCACCGTTGACGAACAGGCATGTTGACCCTTCCAAAATCTGGGCCCTTTCACTGACCATTTCAGAACATTGCGTTTGGCTTAACGAAGAGCGGTGTGCTATTTGCCAACCAAAGGGTACTCGTCCGCAACTGCACCTCGTTCATGGTCACAGCAGCTCATCTCATCTTTACAACTACACAACATCTCATTAAATTTGTGCACTTGACTCGCCTAGATGGTAAGAGTCCCCGTAACTCCTCACAAGGGTCACACTAACGACTGTTAGAACTCGAAGTACCAGGAGATGAGCCACAAACAGATGAGCGCTGCCGAAGTATCGAACGTGGCGCCAAGCTGGTGACTGTTATGCCAACAACATATTCCGTCGTCCTGCAGATGCCACGAGGCAACCTCGAGACCATCTATCCTCGCGCACTCGTACTCGCAGCCATACGACGTAGTATCGAGGCTGATCGGTACAGTGATGCGTTCTTTGCATGCCGTAATCAGCGCGTAGACATGAATATATTGCACGATCACGACCCTGAGCGCTTCATGAAGAGCATCGAGCTCATTGTTACTCAAATCAAGAAGGTGGAGCACATTGATTTGCTCCTATCGCAGCTCCGGTAAGCTCAAGTCAAGAAGTATCACAACCAAGCTAACCATGTTAGTAATGAGGATGTGTCGGAGACTATGTACCGCGAGACACTGAAGACAAAGGATCTTGTGAACAAGCCAAAGCTCTCGCAAGAAGAAGTAGCGAACAAGGTCAATCGCATCGCAGACGCCTTCCTGGCCGTGCTGGAGCAGCAGCAGTACAAGGATGAGCATCTGCAAAACATCATCACATCCCACGTTTCAAAAGTACCGCCTGCTTTGGAAGCCGGTCTCGAGATGATTGGAAGATTGCAATGTAAGTGATCGCCCCTCAGCTGCTGTGTTTCAAGACTAACGAAAAATAGCATCCAAAGACCCTCTGACAGACAAAGCTGCTGAGCACATTTCTTTCCTAGCCGACGTCAACCAGCTTTATGATACCTCGCTCGGATTATACAACCTCGATCTTGCTCTGTTGATTGCGCAACAGTCGCAAAAGGTAGGCCAATCCCACTGTTCCCATAATTCAGTTCCTAACGCGACGCTCAGGATCCTCGAGAGTATCTCCCACACTTGCAGTCACTACAAGACCTCCCCGACGTCCGACGAAAGTTCCAAATAGATGATCAATTGGGACGTCGCGCCAAAGCATTGACACACCTCAAGGAACTCAAGGTATTCGACGAAGCACAAGATTACATCCAGAAACATGCCCTGTATACTGAGGCCCTGGCTATGTATCAGTATGATGCCTCGCATTTGAAGGTAATCATGCGCCTCTACGCCGACTACCTTAGCAGCACGAATCATCACAAGGAAGCTGCACTCGCATACGAATACCTCTCAGATCATGCCTCAGCCTGGCCCAGCTACCGTTCCGCCAACCTTTGGCGTGAGGCCCTCTCATCCGCAACTCAGGCCGGTGTTTCCGACGAAGAGCTTATTGATCTCGCCTCCTCCTTAGCTGAAGGACTCACCGAGTCCAAAGACTACCTCTCTGCAGCCACAATCACCCTCGACTACCTCTCTGACCTGTCATCAGCTACAAAACTTATGTGTCGCGGACACCACTTCGCCGAAGCCACGCGCCTGGTTGTTCTGCGCCGCGAACCCTCTCTGATACAGGCCGTCATTGACCCTTCCCTAATCGAGCGTAGCGCAGACACGACTGAGTTCCTCGCCGACATGCGGTCGCAACTACTCGCCCAGGTTCCGCGCTTGCAGGAACTACGTACCAAAAAAGCAGATGACCCAATGGCGTTCTACGATGGCATGGATGGCATTGATAACAACATTCCCGACAATATTTCGCTTGCGCCCACCGACACGACAAGTGGTGGCACCTTTATGACAAGATACACCAAGCAGACCGGTACGGTCAACACCACTGCTACTCGTAAGACCAGCAAGAACAAGCGTCGTGAAGAGCGCAAGCGTGCAAGAGGCAAGAAGGGCACGGTCTACGAAGAAGAGTATCTCACCAATTCTATTGAACGCCTTATCGAACGCATCAACAGCATGCAGGACGAGATCCAGCGCTTAGTTGAAGGGCTGGTGAAAAGGAGTATGAGAGAGCGTGCTGATGCAGTGAGTAGGGCGCATCAAGATGTTGTCGAGAAGTGTAGGGATGCGGTCAGGGACATGTACCCTGTCGATCCTGAGGCGGCGAAGAAGCTCGAGGACGGCGTTGAGGGTATAGACGGAACGCTGAAGCCAACAGGAGGGGACGCGACGCTTTGGGATAGCTTGCAGGAGGTGGAGAGGACGAGAGTTGCGCCGGTCGTGAAGGGGTTTGAGAGGTTGAGCTTGCTGTAAGTTGGACGCGATTACCTTAGTGAGATGCAGGAAGGAGACATGGACGCAGCACCTACCTCAATTGAATAGGCCCGGCTGCATGTGTTGTTAAGAGGTTGGAGAGGTTCAGCTTGCTGTGAGTTGGACGTGATTGCTTTGTTAGATGCAGAAGGAGACACCGACGCAACACCTACCTCAAATGAACATTTTCGGCTGCATGTACGCGTGGTGCTAAGAACGTCCTCTAAATACTTCAATTCCCCGACGCGACAATCTTGCATCACTACATCGCTTGAATCGCTCGCATCGCAGCCTGCCTTACATGAATTTCTGGTGGATACTTGACGATGCAACCCTACTCATCGACGGAGCCTTGCTAATCGCCGCACGAAAGTCTGAGCCCAACTGGCCCCCTAAACCTACGTCTAAAGCCTGCCAGTCTCCTGCATAGTTTCAAGCCCAACGATTGACACGGCCACAAGATTGACAAAGTAACCAAAACTATCCCGTCATTAGATCAAGGGCAAAAGAGCAAGGACACCACTGGGCTGCGTCAATGCGCAACGCGAAGGAGATGGCCACGTTTTGTGAACGCTCGTGGACCAAACCCTGTCAAGACCCACGTCTAAGGTAGTGTCATGCATAAAGACAAATTCCCGATCGAGCGGTGCGCCGAAAACATGGAAAAAAAAGGTGGCGATGGAGATCATGGTGACACAGACGGTCCCAGTGTACCCAGGAACCAGGAACCACATGTTCAGGTGTGGATCGACACCCGCCAACGTGGTCTCGCTCGACAGAATTACGCTTTTCGTGTTAGGTTTCAACACTCTCGATCGAGAAAATTACCCTATTTGTGCTAGGTTCCAACGCTCTCACAAGGGGATCGACTATGCTGGTGGTTTCGATTTAAACACGAGGAGATTTTCGTTTGATGTTGAGTTCAGCGGCTCGGAAGCAGCCGATCGGATGCGGAGAAATTCGTACAGCTGCCAATCGGTTAGCAGGCCCGATGCTGATCGCGCGATTAAGGTTAGAGCTGAGCACCCAGCTGCAGCGTCACTGAACAAAGGCATCACAATTGATCACATTATGAATTGGATTGATTGGTCTTGGTAGCTGCATCTAGATCTCGATCTGCGGGCACGATCGGATCAACGGTTCAGGCATTACAGCCCCTCTCCTTGCTTGGAATCAGAGTCTATCTTTCGTTGCACTGGAGATCTGCCTGGCCAAAGACTCGACGTATGACTCGGTACAGCTACAGAAGATAGGCTTGTTCTTGTACCTGCTAACCAAGCCTCAAGCTAAGTAATGTTGACCCAGCTACTGCCTCAAACGGCACCTTCTTACTGGCTGCTTACTGACACTTTTTAGACTAGGGGGGGTACACACGTTGGAGCGGGGCTTGCCAGCTCCAGGCCACTACCTGGTTTCCCACGTTGATCTGCCCCAGCATCCCAGGCTCTGTCATACGCGTGGAGTCCGAGTGACAGCACGACGATCCCGCCTAGTCGGGCCGTTAATCTCAGTCTCACCCCAACCCTAGATGAGCAAAAATGGCGACTTGATTTCGGAGTTTGAAGCCCACTGGAGTTGTGTTTTGCGCCACGAGTGTGAATAGGGGGCCTCGCTGATGAGCCTCAGTGACTTAGGACCGTTGTTACTCATCTATTGCTATATCAACTCTCCCCCAGTCCAGGTCAGAATATTTCCTTGTATACTCAACCAACTATTCCTCTTTCAGACGTCAAATGTCTTACCGCGGTCGGCCCAGTAAAGGCTGTGAGCCTTGCAGAGCTCGGAAAGTCAAGGTGAGTTTCGGTGAGGCATGACTCGCTCCTTCACGGGAACGATGCAGCGTACTCCTTCCCTTCTCCACTCGTCTCTACGGTAGTACCTTTAGATATATGCTCATCGATTGCCGAAACTGGCTCTGACATCTGCGATGTAGTGCGATGAGACGAAACCAGCATGCAGCAGATGCATTAAATCAAGCCACGAGTGCAAGTATCGTGACCAGGACGACCTCCTCTTCCGAAATCAGACGGCGGTTGCTGCGCAGAGGGCTGAAGACGGATGGCGAAAAAGATCGAAGTCTCGCCAAAGAACACTCAGCGGTAGCAGAGACCGTCAAAGATCTCTCAGCGGTAGCAGAAACAGGCAGAGATCTCTCAGCGGCAGCAGAACCAGGCAGAGATCACCTCGGAATGACAGTAATTCCCCAACCGGACGCAATCGCGGTCGGCACATCAGTGGGGCTCCGCTCCAGTCTGCAACTATCTATGAGGGACACACCGATCTTCTCGATGGCACTGCGGCCATCTCCAAGTTTGATAGCCTGTCCATTGCACCGGAGATCACGCCAGATCTTCGCCAAGCAGCTTACGACCGATTCGTGTATGATTTTGTCATACAGGATTTGCCACATTACACGATGGACGAGCGGTCTGACGCCCTGTTCAGTTTCATCGCTCCGATATACCAGAGAGCTGCGGAGGGTTCGTGTGTAGCAACCGTCATCAACGCTCTCGCCTACGTCAACTTTGCAAATCGATGCCATGCGCCACAAGCTGAAGCGCTTGGGGAAGAGTGCTTAGGAAAAGGCATGATCATGTTATCAAAGATGATTGCGGATAAGACGCAAGCATGCTCTGACGATGTCCTCTGCTCGGTGTTTCTGATGGGTGTCTATGAGGTATATACCATCCACATGCCTAAGATTAAAACTAACGCCTATGCAGAACATAAGTTCTCAACAGCGTCAAGACGCGTACATCGCTCACTCAAATGGCGCCAGCGCATTACTCACCATGCGTCCCATCGCACAATTCTACAGTAACCCCGTCTCTGCCAGACTCTACGAGGCATCATATTCCCAAATGGTAAACCTCTATTTTGCTACAGTCTATTAATCCTTGCACTCGGCTAATATTTTGGAAACAGCTACTCTGTAACTTACATGCCGGGACGCCACCACCCCTGCCTGTCAATGACAACAGCAGCGTAAAGCGGAATATGCCTAGCCTGTATAACCTAGTCGGTATATCTGTGATGCAGCTCCTACACAGGGAAGGACGGCTGCACGCCAGGTGGCATGAGATTAAAAAAAGTGCAAACCCTCCCAAGACTCGGAGAGATCTTGTGGAACTTCTGCAGGCCGCGCTTGACTTGGAACAAAAGTACCTGGCGTGGGAGGTGGACATGCCGCCCATCTGGAGATATCAGATGGATCCCAACACACCGGAAGCCCGAGCGAAGTACGATGAACGGTGGCAAAGGCTTTTCTTGGACAGTCGTGGAGCGCCGCCGGAGATCCATTCGTTCTCTAACCTAAGAAGATGCTGGGTATGGGCTTTCTACCGTTCAAGTCGTATCTTCTTGTATCGCGATCTACTTGAGATTCTAAACTGGATGTTCCGGCTACCAGAAGCGGACCCTGCTATAGTAACTCCGTCATCGTCAAACTTTGCCAGCCCCTTTCAGGAAGAAGTCGCACCAGTCATGTTCCATAGTGCAGCGTTACGCGCTCACCATGTCTACGCCACCAATCAACTCGTCACTATTCTGGAGCAATGTTGCTCTGGCATCCTCGGGGCCTTCACTGCGCCCGTGGACGGCAAGTCGTACGAAGACGTTATGGGCATGCGAGGCTATTTGAATCTATGGCCTCTAGGTGTAATGGACGCTGTGCTCCGTGCAGGCCTGGTTCCGGACTCGCAAGCGCCCATCAGCCCACCGAGCACATGTCAGCATTCGCCACAATCCCCTGAATCCCCTCCACCAGTGTCGGACGTATGGACGCAGAACATGTACCATCCATACGGAACACCGCCATATCAAGACCAAAGTCCAGAAACAATTTTTCAGGAGGAAGACTTTCCCCCCCTGATACCCGACGCTCCGCATGTGCGACAATCCCTCTCTCCTGATCGCATCGACGTAAAGCCAACGCCAGTGTGGAGCTCTACGGCTAAAAAAACGCACATTTTCGATACCTCGCCACCACATCCTTATGACCACCCTGACAACCAATGGGTACTGGGGGACGATATGATACAATACAAGAAGCTTGATGTGGCCGCCCGACGGGAGTGGCTGAACTGCATGCTGTATTACATTGGTGCAGGTCTGGGTATCAAGAGGGCCATGTATGTGCCTCTGATGGAAGGGTTATTGCCGACGGTCAAACCGAGGGTAGAGGCCGCCCTAGGATGGTAACTCGATGTACCACTGCGAAAGGTTACATGTCTTGACTTTGACACCGGCAGCATGCTGCGCTGGTTTGTACATAGAATGCTTTCATTTTGTCGGAGGTTTGGCTGCATGTGCATTGTGGTAGATGATAGGCTATGATAAAGGAAGAATTTGAACGTGCAACATATAGATCAATTCGTTTATGAAATGGTAGTTTCATCAGGATTGTGCAAGGATTTCTGGAGTTTCTCGATCGAAGTGCTCAAGACAACGTCAGGTCAAACACGATCAGCGCTCTAGACTCACATACCCATACACAATATTGAAGAACCCCTCAAGTAATGAATATATTACCGAAGTAGCGCCCCACACAATCAACACCAAACGACGTTCCTCCCTATCGCATCCCAGCATCAACATCAACATGGTGGTTCCTGACCGCGACCTCCCATTGGCCACGCCCCGCTGACGTAACGCACAGCCAAAGTTTCCGAGCGTCGGAACTGCCACATGCGCAGCACAGCACCATTTCACCCCAAACAAAACCCCCCCGCGCCCGAGGACATCCAACATTACAATACCTGGCCTGGAACGCTGCATTCCCCCCAAATTTATTTCACGGCCGAATTGGAGTTGAGAAAGAGATAGTTAGGGATCATGGATATTCGCCTTCTTCAACCCAGCGATATCCCGCATGTGCAGCTTGCGAATATTACGAATTTGCCCGAGAATTACTTTTGCAAGTATTATCTCTATCATGCGATGAGCTGGCCGCAGTTGAGCTATGTTGCTGTTGATGTGAGTATGAAGCTTTCTGTGGATGAGGGGTGGGTGGGGTGGGAATGTTGAGATGAGGGTTAAGAGGCGAGAGGAGTGAAGAAGGACAATGAAATTGAAAGAGATGGATTAAAGTGTATATGGGATCTACTACCTTCTCGGCTATCACGACGTTTCCTCGATTCCCACTCTAACTGTTTAACCCCCACCACACCGATCCCATCATCTAGCATGATATACACCCTACGTGGTAATTGATCTAACAACACCAGGTCTCCCGCCCCCCAAAGTCGCCCTACGATCCCCCCAAGATCGTGGGCTACGTGCTGGCTAAAATGGAGGAAGAGCCCGCCGACGGCATTCCCCACGGACACATCACCTCGCTGTCCGTCATGCGCACGCATCGGCGTCTAGGACTCGCAGAGAAACTGATGCGTCAGAGTCGTACGTCTCAATTCTCTCTCACTTTCACATAGCCCCTTCCCTTCCCTTTCCTTGCTTGCTGGGCATTTCGTCGAGCACGTGACTTCACCCTCCCTCTGAACGATGAAACCACGACGAAAATATGAATGAATCGACCACTAATACATGCATGAATACACAGAACGAGCAATGGCCGAAACCTTCTCAGCCCGCTACGTCTCCCTGCACGTCCGCAAATCCAACATCGCCGCCTTGAACTTGTACAAAGAAACCCTCGGCTTCAGCGTCGACAAGGTCGAAGCCAAGTACTACGCCGACGGCGAGGACGCGTACAGCATGCGCATGGATTTGACGAATATTCCGCGGGACTTTGCGGCGGAGGATGAGGACGAGGGGGAGGCGGTGGGGAGTGAGAGGGTGCAGAAGGTGGCGATTGGACGGCAGAGGGGGGTTGCTGATTTGGTGGAGGTTGTGGAGAAGAAGGATGGTGCTGTGGCTGCGTCTGCTTAGGGGTGTGTGCTGGGTCGTGCGTGCATGCAAAGTATAAAATAAGAGATGAGATGAGATGAGATGGGTATGAGAAGAGACAGCGGATTCATTATCTACATATAAAAAGCCTGCTCTCCATATCCAAGAAAAAAAACGCCATCGCTATGTATGCGACCCACACGGGTATCAATCCCCTTTATCTCATAAAATCATAACCATAACTCAGTCTCCACAGTATCATCTACATCAACCCCCCCAATACCACTTTCCCCACTCCACCAACCTCCCCTCTTACACCCTGCCGACAGCTCTCTTCGAATTCGCGCACGACACCGGCTAGGATAATCTTCCGCACGCGCGCATCCGCCTTGGAGAATAAATCCCCAACCGTACTCGGCACGCCCTGCCCCGCCAGCGCCACAGACTCGGGCGTCGACAGCATAGACAGCATCTTGGTGTAGCAATCAATCAGGACGTCACAGAGGGTTGCAAACGTGCTGAAGAAGTCTGGGTCGAAGGGCAGACTGGGGGTCTGGAGGTAGAGATATGTTTCATTCGGCAGCAGGTCGTCGGTGGGCGGCGAGTCGACGCCCATGGTGCTCGCGCTGTCACTGCCGAAGGAGGTCTGTGGTGTGAGGAGGGGAAAGTCGCCGGTCGCTGAACTACTACGACGACCCTTTCCACCTAGATTCGCGCGCTTGAACATCTGCGGGATGCGGGCGCGGCTGAGACTCGGGGCGGAGCCGTCGGTGGGGTGCATGGACTGGTACTGTTCGAATTCGAGCAGCAGGGCGTTGAGGGCGCGCAGGTAGTCGGCGGGCGAGTTGGCGTGCAGGTCGAGGATGGTGGGCAGGCTGAAGCCGAGGAGGAGGTACTGGGTGGCGCGGCGGGACTGGTTGCGGGGGGTGAAGGAGGGCAGGCGGGTGAGGTCGTTTTTGGAGAAGAGGAGCGTGTTGAACCAGTAGATGCGGCCCTCGTGGCTGGGGGTGTTAGCAGTGCAGGTATCGTCGGTGTGAATGGACTCACGCCTTGCGCAGGTAGTCGAGGGTGGAGATGCGCTTCGAGGCGAGCTCGTGGATGTGCTGGAAGATGATGTTGGGGTTCGCGCCGTTGGGCACGGGGATGGGGGCAGCAGGCCCCAGGCCGGCGCTGCTCGCCTGGCGCTGCTGCGAGTGCATGTCCTTTTGGGTGTTTGCGCGCAGCGGCATGGCGGCCATGCCAAAGGGCGTCGACTTGGGCTTGTCGAGCGCACTCAGCGGGGCCTTGTCGTAGTGCTGGGCGCCGTCGGGCTTGACGTTGTCGCTGCTCTTGGCCTTGCTGCGCGAGAAGGTGGCGATGGAGAGGGTCGGGCGCGAGGCGGACAGGGGCGCGGCGGCGGGCACGCTCTTCTCGGGCGACAGCGAGAGCGAGTGCATGGTCGAGGCCGAAGGGGCCCGCTTGTGGAGGGACGAGGCGGCGCTGCGCAGGGAGGTGCTGCGGCTGCGACGCAACTGCAGGCCGAGGTCGCCCACGGTGCTGGAGAAGCTGTGCCGGCTGCGCTTTGGGGTGGTGGGCGCTCTGGCGGGCGGCTCGTGTTGGCCGTGCTGGCTCGCGGGAGGGGGTTCGCTCGCGGGAGGGGGTGTGGCGGGCGGTGCCGACGGGCGGTCGTGGCGGTCGTGGCGGGCCTCAAGGGGCGCGGGCAGCTGCAGCGTCGGGGGCACGTTGGAGCGCGAGGCCTTGTGTCTGCTCTTGCTGCCAAAGAACGACGGGCGCCGGCTGAAGACGCTGCTCGGCGGAGGCTCCATGGCGCATTCCACGGCCAACGCTGTGGGGGCGCTCAGGGGCTTGTCGCAGGTACGCGGGTATGCGGGGGGAGTTAGCGGCGAGGCATGGCGTCGACGATCGCGCGGCCGGTGCAGTGTCGCGTCTCTTGCGCAGGAGGGAGGAGGAAAAGAGGTCGGCGGGCGCAGCGGGCATGCGGCGTGCAGGCCCTCAGCGTCGCGGTGGCTACGCGCGACACAAGCTCTGCGGCACCAATCGAGCCCATCCTCCGAGACGCAGGAACCATCGCAGGTGGGCGCGCAGATGGCGCACGGAGAGTCGGGCGGCCCCAGCCAGTCAAAGCGGCGCAACACCGCAGCGCGAGCGCACCCTGGCCCTCGCCCTCGCCCAGGGTCCAGCATGCCCTGCGAGTGTCGATTCGCTGCCGAGCGCCGGTGACGTGCACTGTCCCGCGGGCCTTGAGGTCGACTTGCATTCTTCCACACCTAGCACTGTATATACAAACGTTTTGAGGTTTACCCATCACCGCCATGTCCAACCTGCAGCGCCGACAGAGCGCAAAGGTCTGCTCCTCCGCACCCCGCACTGGGCCTAGTGCCGCCGGCTAACGACCGCAGGGAGAGTGGATTCCCGCCGAGGGCGCCTGGCCTGTCGACCCGCAAGAGGACGTCGAGGTCTCACAGCACCGCATCTGGGTCGACGGCTGCTTCGACTTTGCCCACCACGGTATGCCGCCCTTGCCTTGACCCAGCCCACCCCTCACCCTCACAAACCACCACTCACACCACTCACCGCAGGCCATGCCGGCGCCATGCTGCAGGCCCGCCAGCTCGGCACCGAGCTGCTCGTCGGCGTGCACTCGGACGAGGCCATTCTCGAGAACAAGGGCCCCACCGTCATGCGCCTGAACGAGCGCATCATGGCGGTGGAAGCCTGCCGCTGGGCCACCAAGGCCATCCCCCACGCCCCCTACGTGACCTCGCTGCCCTGGATCTCCCACTACGGCTGCCACTTTGTCGTCCACGGCGACGACATCACCTCCGACAGCGACGGCAAGGACTGCTACCGCTACGTCAAGGCCGCCGGCCGCTTCAAGGTCGTCAAGCGCACCCCGGGCATCTCCACCACTGACCTCGTCGGCCGCATGCTGCTGTGCACCAAGTCGCACTTCATACAGTCGCTGGAGAAGCGCCTCTCGGGGGATGAGGGTCCTGGTGGGGAGCTCGAGAGGCAGAGGGAAGGTGAGGCCATGCTGCAGCGCATCAAGGACTATGCGACTGATGCCAGCGGCCGCGCCCCGGGCTGCGACGTGTGGTACTGGCACGCCTCGAGGCCGGCCAAGCTACGACGAACCACCACCAGCAACACCAACGCCGCCTCAAACGAGCCGCGCCCAGGCGTAGGCAGATCGCAGACAACCAACTCAGTTGGTCCCGTGAAGGAGGAGAAGGGTAAATTCCACCAACTCGTGCAGGGCAAGGGCGTGAAGCCGGGGCAGGTTGTTGTCTACGTTGACGGCGGCTGGGACCTCTTCTCCTCAGGACACATTGAGTTCCTGCGCAAGGTCACCGAGATCGAAGAGACAGCCGCAGCTGAGCGCGGGTGGTACACCGACGAGGCTAAGGCAGACAGGGTATCCAAGGCTGGCGAGGACTACGGGCCCGTCTTCCTGATTGCAGGCATCCACGATGATGAAGTCATCAACCACTGGAAAGGCATCAACTACCCCATCATGAACATCTTCGAGCGCGGCCTGTGCGTGCTGCAGTGCAAGGTATGTTGCAGCCTCTTGATATCAACCTCCACTAACCACCCCAGTACATCCACGCCGCCATCTTCGGCGCCCCCTTCTCCCTCTCCAAGGCCTTCCTCCTCACCCTCCCCTACGGTACCCCCATCGCCGTCTACCACGGCATCACCAAGTTCATGCCCCTGACCTACGATCCCTACGCCGTCGCCAAAACACTAAACATCTACCGCGAGGTCGACAACCACCAGTTTCAGAACGTCAACGCCGCCGAGATAGTCGCGCGCATCATGAGGAGCAGGGCGCTGTACGAAGAGCGGCAGCGCAAGAAGGGCGAAAAGGGCGCAACCGAGGAGGCCGAAAAGCTCAGGCAGGAGCTAGAGCGCGAGCAGAGACGGAGGGAAGTCGAGGGTCAATTTGGCATCTAGTAGACGCATAGCAGACATAGTACCTATGAGTGGAGTGGAGCGGTCGTGCTCGGCGATTAGCTAGCGTGATTTTTATCTCCATTAGCGCGTATTTTCGTCGCGTCAAGCTCTATCGTCACCACCGAGTACTTCTCCCAGCGTGAGATAAACCACCGCAAGCCTGAACCCCGCACTTCTTTCTCAGATTGTATTGTATGAAATTGCAAGCGTAGACTATGCCCCGCCCAAAACGCATGAGCGACATCCTCGCCTCCTCCACATCTACATCCACACACATAACATCACCCACACCCACCGCACCACCATACTCAAGCGACGGCCCAACCCTACCCATCATACCCGCCCCGTCTCACGCCCAAACACCAGCGAAAGGTCGGAAACGCAAACGCGGCTCGAATACCGCAGCAGACAAAGAAGCAGAAGCAGACACAAATGCGCAAGGCAAATCGAAAACAAACTCGCAGGACCGAGAGAGGAAAACGAATCACCCCAGTCTCTACTCGCCTTGGACTCTCCTCCCCAAACGCGAGAGCAAAGCGGTTGAACAGCGGGGGGTAGATAAGGTGGTGGTTGTGGTGTGGAGTCGGAATCAGAATGTTAAAGCTGGGATTACTAGATTGGTGCGGTATCTTGGCGGGGGGACGGACGGGAGGGATGGGGAAGGTGGAGGAAGACCGGGGGAAGAGGGAGTGTTGAACACGAAGCAGGGGGAGGGGGTTATTGCCATCTCGGCGCAGGGAGAAGGTACGGTTAAGCTTGTGGGGATTGTGGATGTTGCTAGGAGGGTTGTCTCACAGGATGCAGAAGGGAGGGGAAAGGATGGGGAAGGAGAGGCGACGAAGTGGTTCGCGTACACGGTTCTCAGCAGTGTTGTTGCGCCGCGTAGACCTCTAGCTCGGGATACTGCAGACGCGCAGGGGGACGACGGCGATGGCGACGGCGAGGCTATGGATGTCGATGGCGATGTCGATAGCGATAACGGCGATGACCAGGCGAAATCACAACACAACACACAATCTTCAACGAAGAGGATCCCCGTTCTCACTGTCTGGCTATCGCGAACACAAATCCCCGGTTTCAAAGACGCGTTTGGCGAGCAGGAATTTATGGTGCACAACGCGCCTTCTGAATGATATGAATGGCTCATCCCTGTGGAATAAAAGATCTATCAATTCAAGTTTTCACGTGTGAGCTATGGAAGTTGGAGAGCCTGTTTGTGTTCGACTCGACATTGAGGGTCTCTTGGGTTGTCGGGTGGGCGCGATGGTATTCCTAGATACTTCTTGAGTAGTAAGAGATATGGATGGACGGAGTACTTGCGGAGAAGGCGGGGAATGGGAGAAGGAGAAGAATGCAGTGGGCAGATCATTAGATCACTACTATAATTACGAAGAAGCTCATTTTCATTGGCCGAACACTTTCAGCAACAGCAAGACTTACAAACTTCTTTCCCCAACGCAACAATGCTCTAGTTCCTACAACCACTTGTGATACACACCTAAGCCTAATAACACTATTTTGCGTGCTTAGAATTCATGATCATGTTGCAGTGCTGGTGTTCTATATTGTTGAGGAAGATGTTTTTTTTTGGTAAAGGCTAGTTCTTTGAGGAGCGCGGAGGGAAAATGATAATACCCCAGTTCATTTTTCTTGCTTGGTGGGGTGGAAGGATTGATTGAGCGCCGTCCAAAGCCGCTGCATCACAACACGCACACACCCCTCCCCTCCCCTTCCACAAGTTCGCTAGAAGCAGTGCGTTGCCACCCAACGCATCGTGCTGTTTTGAAGGGCAGTAGTGTAATTAGCGTTTAGTACGTACAGTAGGTAAATGAATCAGTGGATAAACTTTCTTGCTTGGGCGAGTACTTCAAACTTCGACTACTAGATTAGTGATCATGGATGATACCCGACAACACCACACCCAACAATACCCAACGAGACTAAAGTGGTAGTGCTGACGGGCTGGTCAACAAAATTAATTAAATACTGCATGTGAATACATGTGAAAGAGAATAGAAGGTGAGGCGAAATGTCAGCCTTGGTTTGGACCGCTGCGTTTGTTTGGTGTTGCGAGACACTTCCACATCATCTGCTCTGCTCTGCGGTGAGAATGCGGCAAACCACCGCTGGTGATATGAGCACGGTTAGCACATTTATAGGGTCTCTGCTTAAAGGTTGCGGCGTTGGAGGAGGAGTATTGTTAGATGCGGTGGGGGATTGAAATCGATATTGATATAGCGATTCGTTTTATAACAGAGTTATCAAATGTACAGTTACGATGTGTACCTTGGATTCAGATTAATTCTAGCAAGCGGTGGAAGTGAAGAGAAGGTAAGGGTAGATGGAGATGAAGGTGAGATGCAAGGAAAGAATCAAACTGAGGAAGGTCAGTTGGTTATTTGTAGCTGGTCCTTGATTGTTTATTATCTTAGGGCTCTTCTTGAACTTGCTTGGTTAACTGCATTGTCTGTAGATATATTGGTTATAGGTGTTAATTGTAAATAAATATAGTGAACATAGTACATGTAGCTAGCTAGGAAGCAAAATTGTGCAAGGAATATCTGTAGAAAGTGGACTGCACTGTACTGTACGGGGTACTACTTTAACGTAGTCAAAGTACGAGTGATTGAGTTACATAATTTAAATAAATACTTTGGGGTCTGACTGAGGGGTTGTTAGGGGCTGGAGGTGTTGAGAAGGTTACGATCGACCATCTTCATCTTTTGAGAGTGGCTGCTGGTGCTGTGCTCTCTCAAGACGACTCTGTGGGTGGATGTGTCGTTTTGGCAAGTCAGGCCATGAAAGAATATGATGGGTGGTCCAGACGCACAGTGTCACGAAGCGACGTAAAGTGAAGACTGGGCTTATGTAAAATTCAAGCGTCCCGACCACAATGAACAGAGCCACGAATTTTCTTCCTTGCTCGCTGCGGTTCTCACATGTATCCTCGACTAATCTCACAAATTTCCCCAATAGTTGAATTAAAACTTGCGTTGAACGCAGCTCACTCCTCTGTCGGTATGATGTTCGTAAACCAACGCAGCATCTCAGGTATAACCTTAGAGATCTCCGCTACACCGACTATCGCACGTCGTCAGCCACGTCCCACGGTTTTTCGTTAGCAAACATCAAGGTCACAAACATGTTATCCCGTACAGAGTCCTTGCCTCAGCCCCAAACGACAGCACACCCATATTGCTCTGCTTCAACTGCTCCTTGTCAGACTCTGTATGCCTCCGCCGTCAAAACTACGGATAGTAATGACCTTGATTCGTGCACTGCAGCAATATATTCGCCGAAATCACCACTCGTTTCCAAGCTTCCCCCCCCAGAATGGCTTCTCCAAAAGTACGGATCCAATATTGTGATACGCATATACTCCAGCCAGACGCTAAGACCAATTTCTTCCTTCTGGACTGCAATCCATTGAGCCGCTGGAGCAACATGAAGGCATTCTAATCTTGTGATTCCTCGTTCTTCAAGATGTTGTTTAGTGATTACAAGCTGCTGACGGCACGACGATACCCAGAATGCTTCTTCTCGTCTGTAGTGGTTGGGGTGGCAACGTTTTTGAGACCCGCACCTTTCCACGTGTGATACCATTCTATCTCCTCTAGGTGGTCGCTGAGGCGATAGAGGACTGCGACACCGTTCTTGAAGAATTCATTGAAGACAAACCGGTCTAGTAAATCGTACCCGATTGCGTCGGTTCAGGGAGACGTGGAGTATAGATATGTAATTGTTGTGGAGAGCGTGTTGGGCTAGCTGACTGTCACGTAGATACATGCGATTCATGAGCAAGGTTCGCGACAATGACAGCCAGAGTGGTTCTCGAACTTTGGCGAGGGGATGGAAATTGCTACTTCAGACGATTCAGACAAGCTAATGCACGACTAGCAGAATGAAAGCCTGAGTCATCAGAAGAAAGAGACTGCCTTACGCCGAGCACGGAGATGTCATGGCTGTCGAGGAGACGTTGCACTAGGAGTTTTGACATGCAGGTCACTTGGTTATGTAAGATGGCCATCTATCTGGGGGTTCGACTCTTTGACCCGATGTAGCAAAACTTCCAGCTTCACCCAATTGGATGCGTTCCTGTGTTAGCTTCTCGAGTGGTGTACGATAGTTCACGACCTCGGAAATGCGCCTAGTCTTGATCGCAAGTACAGACTTTTTCTGCACTGCGGTCATCTCGCCAAATAGTTGGAAGTGATCTTATAGCGTGTCAATGACCGTGGAGCGTTTCCTAACATACGGCTGGTTACCGAGGCTTATTGAAGGGTCGAGATACTATCAAGGGGATACATCTTCGAAGTAGAAACATGTGCTCGTTCAGGTGTGTTTATTGCGCGTCCACTTCGTGACAAGTTGTCAAAATTCGATAGATGGACAGGGAATCGCTGAGCTGTCCGGATATCGCATCGTTGACCTGGGACAACAGACATCTAGCTCTGCCACGGCTGGGGTTTGTTGTGCCAGGGCTGATTTCATATGCCGAACGGCTTCTGAAAACTCACTTTTGTCGCATCTAGGTTCTGGCCCTTCATGCAGAGTCGAAGGACACTATATGCCACAGGGTCGGCGCAAGTGTTGGGTAATGCGGCCGAAGCAGCCAAGAAACAGCATTGGATGTTGGGAAGATATCAAGAGTACTACAAGTTCCGTATAATTGCGTGAATTGAACCAGGTGGATGTGATAAAAAGAATATATGGAGGGGTTAGCGTTTGCTGGTGGGGAGGAAGTCAGAAACAGGCTGACGTCATTGTCCGACTGCACACAACTTCTGCACCAACTACCACAATCTTCCGTGATATTCTGCAACCATCCCCCGCATCAACTCAGCATTTGTACAGATATTGTAGAAAGTATCACGAGAGAATGGAGTGAGGGAAACCCTGTTCCAACGATGTCCTGTCATGGACGCGACTTCCGACACGCTGTGAAACGCGATTGCGCTCTTCATCGCCACCACGGCCACAACAGGACGGCTGCCAAAGAGCCGCATGCACAAAAGTTAGCCTAAATCATCCGGATTGCGCTTGTCCGCAGCCACTATCTTCTCTGCGGTCGAGATCAATCAGTGCTTGCAACATTTGATCCATTACCGATCCCTCGTATGGAATTAGTCTTCTTCAAAGATGCGCGAAGCTTCTCCGCATACGCTTGGCCCCGTTGATCATTATTGTTTCCTCAGGTGTT
Source organism: Phoma sp. XZ068 (assembly GCA_004835665.1). NCBI lineage: Eukaryota > Fungi > Ascomycota > Dothideomycetes > Pleosporales > Didymellaceae > Phoma > Phoma sp. XZ068. Next base: position 164,229 of record RBKR01000002.1, read on the forward strand.
TATTGCGTTCCTAAGGCGTTCGGGTGTGTTCCTCAGGCGTTTACTACAGTGGGGACATGCGCGTTTCATGATTCACGCCCAGCTGAAACACCAAGATCGCACCTGAACGGTCGCAGATCACCCGGATATCGCTATCCGACCCACGCTGCAACACAATACAAGCCTAGAGTTCAATGCTTAGCCATAGTTAAGCATTTTGAGGCAACCTTCTCAGGGCTCCATTGGCTTCATCGGCCGTACACCGACCCACTGCTCAATGCTTCCAAACCGCACGGGCCTGGGCATGAGACTCGGCACGAAACTTTCACCTGTTTACGACTTCCAGACGTCTGGAGACCCTTCGTGACCGTCTCGTGGGCGAGAAGTGCGTTTTCGGTGAGCCTCAAGCTCCGCTTTGCTAGTCGCGTGGTATCCGCTCCCGGGAACCCTCGCGAATCATCCTCATGTGGGAAACTATATATCTTGGTCTTGGAGCGGCCTCTCCCTAAGGACCAGAATTGCAGGCCATTCGCATTTACTTCTTATTCCACTACCTAATAATTCCTTCCTCGTAATTTTCAGTCTGCGACTACCCATTCATCACTTTCGATAATCTATTTCGACGACTACAATTTTCAAGATGCTTTTCTCAACCATTCTCGCTGCCGGGCTTGCCCAAGCCATGACAGCTTCTGCTGCCACTATGATGGTCACCGTCGCAGCAAACAACAAGTTCCAGTTCACTCCCAACTCGGTCACCGCTCAGCCCGGAGACATGGTCGCTTTCAACTTTGTTGCTCAGGTAAGACATCATCATCTCTACATTTGAACACAACACTGATCTGATTCAGAACCACTCCGTCGCCTCGTCGACCGCCAACAACCCTTGCCAGCCTGAGAGGAACGCTATCTTCTCTGACTTCCAACCTATCCCCGGAAACCCCAATGGCAGCCCCAATGGCGCCAATGCTGCCGCAGCTGGCGGCAGGAACAGGAACAACAACCGTCAAGCCGGCAACACGCCCATGTTCATGGTCCCTATCACCGACAACCAACCTATCTACATCTACTGCTCCCAGGCCCAGCACTGCCAGCAAGGCATGGTCATGGTCATCAACCCTCCCAACGGCAATGCTGTCACCCAGTACGCGAACAAGGCTGCCCAGGCCAACAACAACGTCTCCCCCAGGGGCGGCATGTCCGGTGGTTCAATCACAAACAACAAGGCTGGCACAAACCCCAGGAACGTCCTTGGTGCTCAAGCTGGTGATGCTGCTACTACTGCCACCAACAACGGCAAGAACGGTGGCGCTGCTGCTGGTGGTCTTGCGGGTCTTCTTGGAAAGGGGAAGGGAAAGGGAAAGGGAAAGGCAAAGGGAAAGGGAAACTAAATGGTTGATGATGACAGGCGAGTTGACTCTAATGATGTGATGGGCTTGGGGCGTATGGGTTGGGTTGAAAAATATGAAGATCATGTACATAGAAGCTGGACATTCTATCAATATTAATACGATATCTCAGACTGATGGTTGTTTTTTGCTGTGTGTGCGAGCTACATGCGTCCAGTATTTCCACAGGCGTTCTCATTCTCGTTCGATGATATCTCGTCCATTCTTCCACTTTCGTGGGGTTAGGGCGATGGCTCCCACTTTTTGTTCCGTGAAACGTTTCGACTCGGCATCAAGGTCTCCGGGTTTTACTTCTTGGCTCAGCCTCCGCAAAGATGGGGGCTACGGAGCTTGATGTAGTTTTGAAACTCGGGTTCGCCTGTCACCGATGACCCACTAAAATTGTGTTTCAAGCACTTCAAGATGTTCGATTGAGCGCAGTAACCATGGACAATAATTTGGATAAAAGATTTCTAATAGGGTACAATCATAAGCATATTGTGTGGGATATGTCGATATCATTTGGCAGTGATCGCAGCTGTCGATTTTGAGCCCAAGAGCATCGCTCCTCCCCCCCGATTTGCCACACTGTAGAACAAAACAATTCACACGGCGAAAGTGTATAGTCTACCTTTATTGTAATGATTTAAGCCAGGCCAAGCAAGGAATACGTACCTTTGCGAGGGAAAAATATTGGGGCCCATAAGGTCAGATGCATGAAACTTCAAGGATTATCTGCTCAACTTGATACATTCCGAAAGGATCGGAGCGATAGAACAGCCATATCTGTCTCATGCTAGATTGATTTCGACACCTTTGGATGAGCATGCACGAAGTCATGCGGTCTGTCGTTGCGAACTCAACCCAAATTTCACGGAGTATTCCCACGGCCTCGTCCTGCTGTCGCGGGCAAAGCACACTTGTCTTGTGCCACAAATCCCTTGAAAGCCCCATATACGTTTCCAGAAAGGCCGAGAGAAGAGCCCGTCACCCTTCAGTCGATGCAAGCTGAGTGGAGTCAGCCCACCGAGTAGATCTGCGCCTGCATAATGACTTGTATTGTTTGAAAATGAGTGAGCGTTGTCCACAGGCTGTGAGTGGCTATTGTATGCAAGTGGGTGTCATTGATTGTTGCTGGCCAACCTGTGCCGCCCGAGGCGTACGACAGAGTTATTTATTACGGGCATTGATAAACAGTACCTAGGTAAGATCACACGTTCGGAATTGGGGTGATGCAGGCACCACTCACATACAAAGCCACCCTAAACTGCCTTGCAAATAAATCCTCTCAACCTGCTCTTAAAATCCGCCTTGCAAGTTTTATAAGCACAGAATGCGACACGATTGGAGAATCTGAGTTTCTGGTGCCGATGTTATGCCGAGAACTCTCTTTTAGGCGGTCTTACGGTGGTCTTTCTCCGTATTCCACTGCGTGAACAATGACATCACCGCCTATTTGCCCAAGACCATGAAAGTGCCAATTAAATGAGATATTCCTTGAGCAACAACCTCGGTTTAGACACTCGAAGCCAAGTCGGCCTATGTTCCTAATGAATACCGGTATTGACAGGCACGCAGGATCATTCATCAGGTGAGGTGCTCACTTCAGCCTTAGCCTCGGGCCCATCGCCGAACTCCAGATTTCCCGATGCCCGGGACGGCGCGTATGACGACCTGGCCTCCACATGAACCTAAGGACATTTACCGTATTCTGCAACTTTATTGCCGGCAACTGCCTCATTGCGACAAGCCAGCCGATGATCTTCATGGTTTCCCCACAATATGATAGTCATTGCAAGCATCGTCCACACCCCATGTCAAACATAGCCACCAATTACAGCTTTAGGTCCTTTTAAAGAAACCGAAGAGATAGGTGCCCAAGCCTTCAAAAGGGATATAGTCGCCTAGGCACGCTGCTAGGTACCACGAAGCCGGTCGGGTTTAGACCGATGCACGTGGTGCTCCTCCAAGCTTCATGTATCCTACAGATTGCTGGATATGTTTCCCCAAGAGGAAGCCGGAGCGGATGACTCCTGGAAGAGGATACATCGTTGATGATCACTTGTCTATGAGGGCGAGAGGAGGATGTAGTATATATTTCATGCTCCGCAAATATGAGAAATCGTAGATCCCACAACATTGGCAGCCCAAGATGCACCTTTTTAGTCTGCTTTGCGGTATTGCGCTCCCTGTAATCGTGTCCGCCTTTCCCAATGCGCCTTTCGTGACTTCAGGTCAATGGGTCCATGACTCTACAGGCGAAAACTTCACTTACGTAGGAGTCAACTGGCCGGGTGCTGGCGAGGTGATGATTCCCGAGGGGCTTCAATACCAGAGCATCGCATCCATCGTATCGAAGATCAAAAGCCTTAACATGAATGTTGTTCGTTTGACTTTTGCTATCGAATTGATCGATGACATCAAAGACAACGGCGGAGATGTTACAATTCAAAATGCGTTCAAGAGGGCATTGGGCGACACCAACGGCACTGCTGTCTATCAGCAAGTGATAAAGAACAACCCACAGTTCGGATCTTCGACCACCAGACTTCAGGTAAAAACTTGTCCTGTTCACAGCCAACTATTTATTGACCCTTGATCCAGGTCTACGACGCTATCGCTGCTGAACTTGCGAAGCAGCAAATCTACGTACACCTTGACAACCATATGTCCAAGGGAAAGTGGTGCTGCTCCACCAACGATGGCAACGCATGGTTCGGTGACACAGAATTTGATGTCGCCAAGTGGAAGCGAGGTCTTCAATACATGGCCGAACATGTAAAACTTTTTACTCTCACACTCCATGCGGTAAGCTAACAAGTTCTCCAGAGCAAGCAGTGGCCCAACATGGTCTCAATTGGTCTCCGCAACGAGTTCCGCAAACCAGACAATGCAGGCTCATCCCTCCCTTACGACTGGCCTACTTGGTACGAGCAAAATGTAGCCGCTGCCGACATTGTCAACGCCGCAAACCCAGACATCCTAATCTTCCTCTCCGGTCTGAACTTCGATACAACCCTGCAGCCTATCCCTTGGGCCGACGATCTAGGCAACGGCAAGAAGTTCCTCCTTACTGACTTCAAGTATGCCGACAAACTCGTCCTCGAGATGCACAATTACCAAAACTCTGCCACAAATTGCGGTGACATCGAAGGCGGCCTCTGGAACAACGGATTCCGCGCAACCGGCGAGAAGGCCGTGAACAGGATGCCGGTACTGCTTACAGAGTTCGGGTTTTCGCAGTCTGACGGTAGCTATAATAGCGTGTATGCATCCTGCCTACGCAAGCTGATGCCACAATGGAAGTCCGGCTGGATGGTGTGGGCTCTCGGCGGGAGCTACTATATTCGCAGTGGAACTCAGGATTATGAGGAAACATGGGGTTTAGTAAGTCATGACTGGACGGCGTGGAGGAACGCCGATGCGATAACAGCACTCAAAGGCATGGTGGACGCCACACTAGCATCTGTGCAGTAACGGCAAGTTGTCCGATCGTAGATCAGCACAAGAAATCAAAAGCATTTACTGGTCAACTCACCCAAAATATGCCTTCGAACAGTTGTAAAAAATGTTGCTAGCTTATCACAGCAACATACCAGCTATGGAGCCCAGCGAGACAACCACAATGATGGCGGCTCCAAGTTTGGAGCCTTCTATGGACATACCATCTGTCCTACTTGCCGCGCCAGCGTAGATCGAAGTAGCGCTTGCGGTAGAGTTTAACGAAGGGACACAAGTAGGACTGAGCCTGTTGAGAGAATCCGTCACCCAACAGGCGGATGAACTAGTTGTGGATATGCTACTCATTGTTGTTGTTGCTGAGGTCTGACTGCTTACAGACGTACTCCGGCCACCCTCGATTTCGCTATCGTCCGGCTTGCACACCACAACTCTGGCCCTCTTCGCCAGACATCCCATCAAGTCCTGCCATGACTGTCCCACTGCGTCGCAGGTCGCCTGGCACCCATTGAAAACACCGAACCCATCTATCCCAGATTCTTTCAATTCGGCGCCATTACAGCATGCGTATAAATCCCAAAACGCGTGTGGATTGTCGCATTCAGAATTAGTGATAGCACATGATGCATTCTGACTTGTTGGGTCTTGTGGAATCATAGACCAGCGGTTGCAGCATTCTTTCCGAGTGGCAAATGGAGCTTGAGTCGGTAAAAGAGAAGGTGTGGTGAATGGGGGCTTCACGCTTGTAGATGAGTCGCCGGTAGTCGTATATGTGAACGGGTATGTAGTTGTTGGTAATGTTGTGGCTGGCGCTGTAAGGGTGGAAAAGTGTATTACCCGGCCGTGTTGGAAAGAGGCCATGTTGATGCACTGGTGATACGATTTGGAGGTATGTTGAAGGTAGAGGCAAAGTTTGCATTGAATCCTTGAGATGGTTTACTAAATATTGAATGAGAAATATCCTTACAGGCTGTCCTGTCTTTGCTTTCGGAAGCGGCTTCTATACTCGGGACGCCGGCTTCTAGCGTTCACGCCGCCAATATCGATTTATAGTCAGAATTCGGCATTCTCAGAGAGTTTGGATCACGTTGTGATGTGGATATATACGGTGAAGCCAAGCCTGATCTGTATAGTTGCCGAGATGAGCCTCACTGGTGTACTGGTGGCCTTACCGAGCCGCCCCCTATTTAGTGGGTCGAAGTACAAGCGAAATCACGATGATTCTTCAGGTTACAAGCTGCGAGTAATTTACGAACAAGCCATCTTCGTATGAGAACACGAAAGGAACGAAATGACTCTGTCACCAAAGACTACAGTTGCACCGATATGTTACTCTACAACGTGGCCTAGTAAGAAGGGTTCAGCCGGCAAGAGCAATATAAGAATCCGCGAACAGTTTGACAAAGGCTTTGGTACTTCAGCTGGTGAAAGTAGGTTTCATCTTTCCAACCTTGGGCCTTTAATTGGACAATGCAGTTCCCGGTAGTTGAGCTAAAGCACCACTACTGTGTAGGAGCACCGAAATTGAATGTCCTCTTAACCTCAAAACATCATCGATGGACCAGTGATCTTACTCCAACTTTTACTCACCTTAAAGCTCGGCAGGCGGTCATTGAAAAGAGCTGCATCCAACATCATGATATTCGTAACTGGAGCTCGTTAAGACCAGTTAGAAGAAATCGGCTCATTTTATTTAGTCAATTCGCAGCACTACCACGCTAGCTGCAGCAAGCGTGTGGCAAGGCATGAACGGTCGTGCAACGTTGTGGGCTGGTGCGGATGAAAGGTATTTTCGGGAGATGCCGAGGCTCAAATTAGCGCGTCCACACTCTTTCTGTTGCTGCTGAGTAACATTTATTCCAGCAGTCACTTTTGTCATTGGTAAGTCATTAATCTCAATGTATTAAAGCACTCTGAGTATGTTTTTTTTTTCCTTGTATTCATTTGGGCAGAGGCTTTGAGAGCCGCTGCCCGCCCACCTGCCCTTGGAGTTAGGCATCCTGCGGTTCAATCTCGTTCACTCCTCCTCGAGCTAGTGTCATCTACACCGAGGCTGTCGAGTACACGGACTAGCATCACGATCCTCCCGATGCAACCCTTGCTCAGATGCCGACTGGTACGCCTCGTGTACAATACGCCTGTGCCGGACAAGGAGTGGCACCCTCTTCCTCCTCCAATATATAGCAAGTAATCTTCTCAACCGCGCTGTTCCTTTGGACAACCATAATTTCAGGTTCCAACGACTGCATCAGCCAGACTCGCAGAACGCTGGCAATTCACCAATTACTTCTCGTCAACATGCACGGATACCTTATCGCCCTTGTGACCTATTCAGGGCTCGCACTTGCCCAGAACAATACGCTCGAGTTCTTCTGGCCTCACGCTGCCATCTACGAAGACCCCGCTGTGACTGTTATGTCCGTCAATACCTCCGCCACAGTCATTCATATCGCCTGCCCGACCCCAACTGCCAGCATCCTTAAAGGTCCCGAAAATTGCAATTGGCGTCGAGGCGTTGATTACACTATCTTCAATGGCTCCACATACGAGGCGACAATGACCGGATATAGCTACGCGCTGACTCGAACATGTTTGGACAATGGCAGCAAGGGCGTAAACTGTTACGCAGAGGGACATGACGATAGGATTAGCTCACAATTCATCGCAAATGAGCGTTGGGCCGAAGAGAACACGAATACGATCACTGCGACAGTCACCTCCGGTGGAGAGAAACTAAGTGCAACACATAACGCTTCAACAAGTACAGCTTCAACCTCCAATCCGTCACCGGCGACCGGATCCAGCGCGACTTCCGGCAGCCACATTGATGCTACTGGTAGTAGTTCGAGAGCAAGTGTACCACAAGCTACGAGCGCTGCAAGGAAACTTTACGTACACAATTCGGCGCTTCTTTCGCTCCTCCTTGCGGGTACAGCTGGGCTGTGCATGTGATTTGAGCAGCCTTCTATTCCTGGCCATGGATATGATTTCCTGCCCTCCTCTACACATATTGCGATTATCTTGGGACAGAGACTGGACTCCTGCCCACATTTTACAAGTGTATCTGTTCTGAACGCTGTCATCTTCTCTGCCTCATTCAACGTCAACCTGCAATTCCCCAGTCATCCTGTAAGCTTTTGTGACATTCACGTAATTACATAACGACTCAGATGGGTTTCCTATACAAGTCCGTTTCGACTAGATGAGCGAACTAACTTTGATTAGACGAACGAACTGATTACACGGACAGAACCATCTCTGTCACGGAATCCCACAATTTCCTGAGCAATTTGTAGAAATTCAAAGAGCAACCTGGCACAACCATAAGTGCCACCAAGCTCTCAAGCTTCTGCATTTCAGATTCGTTCCTAAAGTGCGACGCCTCAAATGGTGCTGTCAACATTGAGTCTCCATAGAGACCCCAACAGTCTTTACTCTATTTCGCGGTCCCCTTCCTCTACAAGCACTATGGCGCAACAATGCACGTCCTCGACAGAGTACCGGCACGGGATCCTTGGTCAACGCGACATCAGACTTCTCAAGCTCACTGGTACTTCCAAAGCTGATTATGCTTATGATCTAATGGAGACATCGTTGGACGTGGCGCCGCCTTACGAAACAATCTCCTATGTATGGGGAACCCAGGAGCGGGCACTTACGCTGGCACTATACTCGACTGCTACAGTTTCCATCACTCCAAGCCTGGGAGCAACTCTTGCTCATCTCCGCAGTCACTGTAAGACCGATTATCTGTGGGTCGACCAAATCTGCATCAATCAGAACGACACACTCGAACTCAATCAGCAAGTTGCGATTATGGGAGAGATCTATAGCCGAGCAGCGCGTGTTCTCATATGGCTTGGCGAGGAAGAGAACGAGATTCAAGACATATCGATGTTGCTTCAGGCTTCGCTCCAGAGCAGTACTTCACTAGGGAACGAACATTGTCGTGTTTCAATACGGAATGTGCTGAGCTTACCGTGGTTTAGCAGGGCGTGGGTCGTACAAGAGGCAGTATTACCCCCCGGAGTCATATTTCTTCTTGCATCGCAAGCGTTCGACATAGTGACTCTATGGACTCTGGTTTGCAAAGTCAGAAACATCGAAGAGGATCAAGGAGCCAGTGCCCCTGCAGCTCCCAGCATCCGACAGATGTCGGGTTATCTTGTGTTACTCGAGATAGTACAGCTCAGGCAGCAACGACAAGAGCGGTTAGAAGCGTGCTTCTACTACACTCTTTCCAGCCTTGCACCCCGATGTCGGAGTACGAAGCCTCAAGATTCCATCTTCGGCTTCCTGGGGCTTGTAGGCGATACTCGCATCTCAATAACACCGGATTACAACTTGACTCTGAAAGATATTCCTGCCATGGCTACCATGGAAATTATCAATGGAACAGGAAGCTTAGACATATTCGGAGTTCTGCACCGAAGGCATTCAGACGCAAGCCAATGGTCAAACCTCCCTTCCTGGGTCCCGAATTGGTCAAAGCGCCTTGGACCAGAAGCAATGGTTTTCTTCAGAAGCCCAAACTATTTCAATTCTTCCGCTGGACGTCCTCACCAAAGACAAGCGGCCATTCCGCTCAATTGGTCGCCTATAATCGTCTCTGGAAAAGTGGTTGATCAAGTACAACATACATTTCCTTTTACCCAACAGGTACCAATACCAACCTCGAACCGCTGTGGATGGGATGTTCATACATATCTTGACCTCACACGGTTAGAAGAATGTGTGAGAAAGATGTGGCCGGAGAACGTTCCACCTCCTACAAAAGAACGTTTGCTGGCCACAATATTAGCTGATGGCTCGTTTTCGTTCACTAAGACGGAGCGTTCCTTGTGCCATGATGGTCTGCCAATGTCCCACATCCACGAGCTGTTACGTACTTATGATAGGCTGGAGGCACCGTTTCCATCCAATTGGGGCCGCAAACGAAGAGATCAGGCCATAACTCTTCGTAACGCTTTTCGTGATCATGCACGAGTCGCTTGGGGACGGACCGTTGTCGTCGGGAAGGGCTGGAACCTCGGACTGACGCATGACTCAGTCGAAAGAGGCGATTTAGTCTGCGTTGTCCATGGATCTAAGGTACCGCTTGTTCTACGCCCCGATGCAGACAATAATTTTCGTCTAATCGGTCAGTGTTACTTTGAGGGGATCATGCGCGGAGAAGCTGTGAATTGGAGCGAAAAGGATGCGGACCAATTCGTTCTTATCTAAAGTGAAGACACTCTGGTCAATAGTTAGGCTAGGATTCAGGATACTTCACCTCATCAACTAACGCAGCATTCGTGACTCATGCAGAGTAGAAAATTGGTTCAACCGATAATTAGAATTAATGTGCATATTTGGGATGTGAGTTGCTAGATATAGGTAACTGCAGTCTACAAGACATTACTCCGGGTAACACATGTTGTAGCTTTCAAAACTCTACGAGCTAAGCGTAAAGGATTAAATCTTTCCGATACCGGCACCGTTCTTGACGACCTTGGTTACATCCTTGAGCGATGTAAGCTTGTACTTGTAGGGAGCCTTGGTGAAGTTTCCGACTTGGGTGATGTTGACACGGGCCTTGCCGAAGTCGTTCTCTGCAGGAATGTGAGCATTTATCTCTACCCACGAAAAGACATTACTTACTTGCACCAAGGTTGGCAAAACCGTCAATCTCAAAATCTCCATCAGGGCTAGTGTTGGGGCTGTCCTCAGGGATGACGAGACCGTAGGTGCTCAATGCCTCCCGTGTGTTACCGGTGAACACGTTTCCCTCGACAAGAACCTGGTTGTCACTTCGGCTGTGAATGGCCTGATACAGGAAATCCTGGTACAGGTTGTTGTAGATGTGCTGGTGACCAAAGCGGCCAGCAGGACCTCGGGTGCCGGAGTTCCTCCAGTAGTTGTGGTGGTAGGTGACGTGAAGATGGCCAGTATCAACGTCCCTCAACGCATCACTGTTTCCAATCAGGGAGCTCTTCCAGTGGTCATGGAAATAATTCCAAGAAACAGTGATCCAGTCCGAGGCGCGGACAATGTCCAGTTGTCCATCGTAGTAGTCAGGGCCAATCTCAACGGAGATCTCAGAGCTGAATTCTGGTAATTGTCAGAAGCAAGTATGAATGTCAAAGATGATAGATCCTACCGTTGTGATCAATCCAGACGCGAGTGCTATTCTGAATGGTGATGCCATCGTTGTTGACAATCTTGCGGATAGCAAAGTTACGGAGGATAACATTGGTCGCATTAACAATTGAAATACCTGCACCCGTGATCTCGGCGCCTTTGCCAACACCAATAATTGACTAGTATAGGTTAGGAAAGTAAAAATGCTTTATTGAGAATTTACGTGCCTTGTTGCTACCAGGTCGCAGACGGGATGTTAGGTTGAAGTTGCCCTTAGCATAGATGATCTTCGGCTCTGTACCAGCAACGGCTGAGACAAGAGCAGCAACTGAAGAGACTGTAACAGTCTGGCTGTTCTTGCCAGCGCCGCCAGTAGTCGGGCCAATTGGGTTGTCCTTGGCGAATCCGACCAGGCTGTAGTCAGCTCCTGATGGGGTAGCTGTTGCTACGAAAGCAAGGGTAAGGATAGAGATGAGTGAGAGCTTCATCTTGAACTATGAGACAAACGGAGGGATCCCTGGCTGCTCAGATATCGGACCGCTCAGCATGATACTTATAGTCCAGGTATTACACTGGAATGGTCGAATCTTCAACCCGGCCTTTGGGTCGCCCTCGTGGCTCAACTGCAATTCTTCCGCGCCGTGGCGCACACCTTACTAGGAAGGAAGAGGCTACATGTCCGCAAATGCAATTGATATTGTCGCTGCAGAGCAGAACCTCATCGTTAACAGCTTGACAAGCCGGATGATGGCATTAAGCAACAAGATGAAGATGTACGATGGCTGAGAGCAATGAAGATGAGTGGTGGAACAATCTAACCCCAGATTATCCACAGTTGAAGAGGGAAGATCGACCGTCTTGGAACATCTTGGCGACTGGGGAAGAAATGCGGGATGAATGACCTCGGGAGGCCTGTGCCAGGCACCTTTCCGCCTGCCAAGTGCACAAGCTCCACCAGGCTCCACCCGTGCTTGGCCTCGACTCTGCTCCAACTGTGGTCATCGCTTGACGAAATGAGCAATTTAATGTTGCCATTCACCGTCGGTGCTTCTCGTTTACACATATCGTTCGATGCTCTATGAATGATACGCTCATGATCTCTCCGCGGCCGCAGTTTGCACACCTGCATGTTCGCGTAGGTTGGCTTGGCGCATCCATCACCGCACGGGCATCGCCACATGGCCGGTTGTGTCTACCCTCTCGAATCGTAATACAAATCCCTCAAAATCACTTCGTTTCTCGTTTTTCGTTTCCTCGTACACTACAGATAAACCATCGTCTTTAACCGCATAGAATTACAACCTGTTTTACTCGTCGAGTTCAGGAGCGCGGGATTCTGAATGAGCGACGAGGACCGAACCGAGTGCGTGCGTACTGTACAGCTAATCCCTTGCAGTCCTTCTTCACCTCTTTCTTCACCTCCTTTAAATTCTTGCTGTTAACTCTTACAAAGCTTACCCCACGCTGGAACCTTGGACTTGCGCCCCCACTGAATCCTCGTACCCTGCTGGATCCTGCCCCAATTTGCAGCCTGTCATGTTGCTTATATTGAGAACTGTGCACGATCAGATCAAATTGCACGCGTGTAAGTCGTTCTCTGAAACGGACCGATTCGAAGCCATTGTTTCAGCATTTCCAAACTTGACATGTTACGTTGATCAAGGCTAGGTATCATAGGTGTAGAACAGAATCTTATAGAGCCTAAGAAATCTAGGGCAAAAAGGACGTTCTACATGTTTGCTTATATGATGTTTATAAAATTGTCTAGCCATCTTTGTTTTCTCGTCTACATTGTAAAGCTGGTTATAGCTGTTGTGTAACAGATATGTAAGTGTATATAGGGTTCGTGCTAAATTTATTTAACCAGGCATACATTCACTCGCTAACGTTTAATCCAGGTCCAACAATAGACGCTCATGTTGTCTGGCCATTCTCCATACTCTACTTCTCACAAACATCCACCTAAATGCCCATGAGAACTGCGTAGAAAGACCTCGGTTTTGACTTCCAGGAACAAGCTCCTCTGCACATTGTCCCGTCAGAACAGTCACATCAATACCTTTTCTGGTAGAGGATGCCACAAGAACAGAGATGTCCTTGTACTTCGTCTCAAACTTATTCAAGAAACTCTTCAGCGGGACGCCTTGACCTAGACTGTAAGCATTACCGTCATGATGAAAGTAAGACCGAACATCTGTGTTATCTGAGCATACACGGCCGTAGAGGGATTGCAGAAGCAGTTCAGTTCTTGCAGCACTCCAACCCTTCGTGCACGAAGCCTGTTCAGCATGGATCTCGTAATTGTGCAAAACCAGGCCCAAAAGTGGAAGTCGGCCAGCGAGTGGGGAAGAATGTTGCAGCAGTCATTATAACTTATAAGGAAGTCTAAAAGCCAGAGAAAACTGGTGTATCCGGAAAATCTGTCAGTTCCACTCCGTCCTTTTTATTGAGCTGGTATGCACTTTGTGGGTTTCAGCAGCAGGCGATGACGAAAGGGGCTCTTTTCACGCGTCTTCGCGAATATCAATTCGCACAACGCCTTTGATCATGTTCGTCAGGAGCTGAGACCTAAATTTCTTGTCTCTAGACCTGATGTGGGTGTCCTGGGACAAAGAGAAGCACAATGCGATTGCCGAACATAAGATGTTTCTAACAAGAACACGAAAGAAATTTAATCGTGTCAGCTATAGCATGTCTTGGTATTCATCATGGACGTTTGGGGTTTGACATTCCAAGGAGATATCCGATAACCACAACCCCCTTATCCGTCTCCCACCGCAGTGCACAAAGAGAGATGTCGGTATGTTCGATCTTAGAGCATTGTATATCGCCTTCGTATTGGAATCAACAGCTTCAGTAGGGTTGTCCGAGTTCACGGAGGTGCAGGACTACAACCCCCCCCCCCTCCCGGCAGCAAATAAAAACTACAACCCATGGTTGAAAGAGCTGCAAAAAAAAAGATGGACTCGCGGGGAATCGAACCCCGGACCACTCCCAGTCAGGATTCGAAGCACTAGGTGCTTGCGAGATGCTAAGGGAGTATTATACCACTAAACCACGAGCCCGTGGATTGAGTTATTACTCCTTTGATGAAAATCGAATCCCAAATGCACTACATATCTCTACTACAAAGCTATACAGCGTCTTCATTCCACACGCAATTGGCTCATTGTGTTGGTGATCGTAAATGATATTGGTACTTTGTGTGGGGCTGCGAGAAAAATTCGCTTATTAGGGCCAGTTAGTGTTCTCGAAGTCTAAAAGCCGAGTGGGCCATTTCGAAACCTCAAACAAGTATAGGTGATTTTGCGACACTGAGAAGTTCCTTACGGTTTGGTCAGTAACAGAGCGCTTTGATGCGACCAGATTCCCTATTGTCTCCATTCATGTTCTGTGTCATGGGAACGGGCGTGGTTCTCTCACACAGGTGCTATCGGCTCGATTTGTGGACGTGACGAATAGACTCATCATCTGGTCATACTAGTTGCATTTGCATGTGTACTGAACAGGTATACTCAGAACGACTACGCCGCCCCTTTCGTAGTGATGCACCTAGTGGAGATCGTTTCCTGCCTGAGAGCGCTTTGCTGCCTCTGTTCCATCAAGATCCATCTTCTTCTTCAGGAAGCTACTCAACTTTCCGCCACGACTGCCCGATTCCACTTGTGATCCAGACACTGGCGGACCTCCATATGCTGTCTTGATTGGAGGGACCGGGGGCGCATCAGCTGCAGGTGGTTTGTGGTGAAACTCACGCGGTGCGAAATGTTGCGATTCGATTTCCTGTCGTCCAGCGGCAATTGTGGCCTGGTTTTTCTCGTGCACGCCGCTATTTGGGGCCGTGTAGCGGCGGTCGATCGAATCATTGAAGGTGCCTCGTAAGGCTTCTGTTGCGCCCTAAACGTTGTCAGTAGGCTGATCCGTGTCACTAGAACTGCGTGAACCTTACATGTATTCCTGCTGCTGCTGCTCGCAGATTTGCCATAGTCGACTGCTTCTGAGCAACGTTGTCACCAGGCTGCTGTGGGGCATGTCCCATCCGATACGGGACCGGTCGGCTTGGATCGTCTAGACCTTGTTGTTGTTGGACATACTCCTCAGACTGGCCTGCTGGCACCTGTCGTGGAACACCAGGTGGCGGCGCTCTCGAAGGGTAAGAGAAGTTTGCCCGCCCGGGACTCGCAGGTGTGACAGGGCTCACTGGCTCGTTCGCTGTTGTCTTGTTCATGGGATTTAGGCGCTCAACGGCAGGAGAGACAGAAGATAGCTCGACCCTGTGTCGAATATTGCTCTTATTAGGTATTGGTGGTGAGGAGTTCATAGGAGCGTTTACTGACGGTTGAGTTGGGAATGGCTCAACGTCGTGTTGTTGAGGCAATGGTGTCTCAGCTGCAGGAGACACAGAAGCAGGAGTTGGTGGGCTTGGTCCGGACATGCTTGTGACGCTGGGTGTTGCATTGCTGCCGAGAGGCTGTTCTGTTGTTGTAGTGCCACCTGGACCGGTGATGGTCGTCGTAGTGGTTGTCGTTGTTGTGGTTGTTGTAACGACATTTCCCGTTCTATTGTCCATGTGTGTCTCTCTTGAAACGTTCTCCGTGCTCGTAGCTTGTTGCGGAGGTTGCTGTGGTGGAGCGAAGCTACTCTCAGGAGCGCGTGCAGGAGATCGTGCGGGAGATCTTGGAGGTGGAGGATAATATTCATATGCTGGCTGCGCCGGTGGGGCTCGACTTGGGTCTGTTGGTGGTGTAGGTGGGATTACATCGGTCGTAGGTGCTTGGTTGTAAGCAGGCCCCGACTGTTGTGGAAATCCCTGAGGAGGTGCTGGAGGAGGTACCCATTGCTCTCCGGAGATTGGTCTGCTCGTGAAGCTGGGGTTCGCACTACTGTTAGGCTCACTACTGGCATATGCTGAGTCAAATGTGTTGGCTGAAGACTCTTTACGGATTGTATCCTTTTCCTTTTGATCCTCCTTGTCCTTGTTTTTTGAGTGGAACCCCGATAATCTCCACCTTGACTTCTTCTCCCTGTCTGCGCCGGACATAGTGTCTGAGGGTCCTTGAGCTTGGGGTTGTGATAAGACTGCAGGCTGATTGCCTAACCCTCCTGACATTTGTGTCCGCTCAAGCTCCGCTCTCTCAAAGTCTTGCCGTTCACGGCTTTTTCGTTTCTGTAGTTTCGCAGGCTGTCGCGACTCTTGCATGGCAGTTGGCCGGGAGTCGATGGGTATGTCGCGTTGAATCTTCAGATGTGCAATATCGCTTTGCAGGAATTCTCAAGTTTTAACGCTCATAGGAGAAGATTTGAGTCTGGAATAGGAAGAAGAAGCTGGTCGCAGGTCTTGCAAGGGCTGGGACGGGTAGGCACACGGCCCCCGCTGTCCATGACCCATGATATCATACTGGAGTTTGTGGCGCACGTTGACTGTGGCACCCAATCATGGTTGCCTGTCATGACGATCACAAACCAGTGGGGCTCTAGTAAAGCGGGTATGCCTGGATAGTGTAATGCTCAATGGCGTCGGCGGCAGGAAAGCTTGGAAGAGGCAGGTTTCTAGATGGCGCTTGACCAATTCGGACTTGGACGGCACAACGTTCCGGACCCTCGCATGACAAAGTAAACTTCCTTCTAAGACGACATCAAATTGACTTCAGTGCGCGACATGTTGAGCCTTGTAACTTTTCGATAACATTCAACTGGGTTATGGTGGGGTATCTTCTCACCAGGGCATGGTTAGCGCAGCCGCACGTAACCCCACCAAGAGCTGAAACTTACTCCAAGGCTCGTTTTGGCCTGCACTTTCGCTTTTGAAAGCAGACATGTTTTCACTTTCAATAAAATTCATTCCTTTTTCCATGTAATCATCTTACCTCTTCAGCACTTGCAAAAGCAGATGTATCGTCATGGCGGAATTGGTCGGCCTCGTTGCAAGCGTGATTCAGGTAGCTGGTGCAGGAGTTCAGCTGTCCAAAACGCTATACGAATACGTCGATGGAGTTGCAACTGCGGATCGGAGGATCAAGGATATTGCTTCTGAGATCAGGATGACAAGCATTGTCATTGAAGAGCTGGGAGATATGTTCAAGCACGAAGAGACGGCGTCGCTCGTTTCTGAAAAAGCATTGGAGACGGCAAACGACACAATTACTGAGTGTTCTGCTCTCTTCGCCCAGATCGATGCATCGCTCAAGAAAAGCAAGAAAACCACATTCGGCCGATTAATTTTGCCCTTTCGCGAAACAAAGCTTGAGCTCTTGCGCAGTCACGTTGACAAATTGAAGAGTACGCTGCAGCTGTTGATGCAAGTTCTCACACATGCATATCAAATTGCATCAAGAAAACTGGATCGTGCTGCAGAAGCACGCCAGCGTGAAGAGATCAAGCAGCTGCTGGAAAAGAAGGAGGAGTCAGCTAAGAAGCATGAGGCTCTTTTACGCAGGGATAGCACGAGCGCGAGTAGTACTCTCGTTGACGAAAATGAACTTGGAGAAGACAAGGAGCAAAGTGAAAGGCCAGAACCCGTTATAACTGCCTCGGCTGTCAACTCGACCATCACCGCCCAAAGTCTTGCGACTTGCGTGCATCACGTTCGTGGCCTTATGCGAGACCTTGAAATGCTACAAAAGGCTCTCGCTTCTACGGCAGCTGGTGATGATCATTCACGGCATCATCAGAGTCTTATAGATTCATACTTTCGTACGCGCGGTTACCTTGATCAAGTAGTACTGGGCAGTTCGAAACCTCGGATACCTCCAATGAAAAAGTCTGCTAAGCCCAAGACCGTCAAACAGGCCAGCAGCTGTATCACCGCCAAGGTCATGGAAATCATTGCCGAGGAGACCGTAACCGACATATCCGAGTTCGTTGACGATGCTATGTTTGAGGACCTTGGCGTTGACTCCCTCCTTGCTCTGACCGTTCTGGTCAGGTTTCGTGAGGAGCTCAACCTGGAGGTACCTTCCACTCTATTTACTGATTGTGCTAGTGTTGGGAAGCTGAGAGAGTTCTTCTCCCCGTATGAAAGCAGTAATACCTACCAGGCTGCAGAAGCACCACAGGCTTCTGATTCTAAAGAATGCGATAACCGTATGGAGATTAAGCCGGGAGCGAATGAATCCTCAGTCGCTATCTCCCAACACCCAGGACCGAATGTAACTAGCAGCAAAATAGATCAAATACGGACAAGCAACCCAGCAAAGCCAGCTCCCGATATCTCAAAGGACCTTCTGCAAAAATTGCGGGCATCTCACGTGTCTCGACAAGGTGCGCCTGTGTCAGGCCAGGAGAGCGATTTACCTTCGAGTTCAGAGTCATATCTAAAAGCGCAGGACCTTCTGGCCAGATTGCGGGCATCTCATGTGCCTCGAGAAGGTGTCCCTGTGCCGGGCCCGGAGGGCGCTTTACCTTCGAGTTCAGAGTCGACGGTAAGACCGCCGCGCAATCAATTTCGCAGCCGTCCTATCTCGACGGGCAGCGTTCCTCACAACCTCCTCACGCCTGAAGAATCTTCAACTGGACTCAGCCCCCAGGCAGCACCTGCACCGCCTATTCATTCTGACCGTCCAGCCAAGCTGCGTGGTACAATAGTGCTTACAAACAGTGATTCGAATACCAACAAGCGACCAAGCATGGTCCCCACAGATATGAATAGCGAAACACCTAAACGCATATCAGATAACCATTCAAATTCTACGAATTCCAAGGGTGGTGTAGTTATGTATAGAGGCAGTGATGTACCAATATCACATGATGTAGCTGCGCAATCAACGGGCGATGCGGCTTTCCACAGGGACGGTATTCATACGGATGAAGAAGAGCGGATCGTACAGTCTTCAGACCAGGTCTTGGGGTCTCCGGACTTGTCACAGTCTGACCAGATCAAAGGTCAAGGGCATATACACATCGTACCAGAGCGGACAGAAGTCGATGAGGTCGATGCATTGTTAAGGGAATGGACAGTCGTCCTCGGCTGAACCTAGAAGACAAGTATCAGTAGTTCTTGCATACAGCATACACCTTGGAGATGGCGAGCCTCCAAATCTTTTGCCTCTTCCACTTTGTGTTTGTTTCTCGCCTCGAGGCACGCGGGATATATATTTACCCGGTGTATGGCACTGACAGCAGAACAAAACAATCCCGACCCACCGCAGCCTACGGAAAACATGCACCTCATTACCTGACCACACCCACTCGTGCTAGTACCAAAGTGACGCGGAGCCACTTGAGCATCCCACGCGACACGATCTGATAAGATCAATCTCTTCGCGCCGCAATCTCCCGAGGCTCCCTCCGAAACACCCTCCGAGCACCATTTCCGGCTCATGCCGGCTGTCTCCGGCAGCCATTTGCGGTCGGCACTTCGTCTGGGACGCGGCGAAGCGCGTCGAGAATCCAGGGTCCGCTGCCAAGTGCTGAATTTCTCTTACTCGATGACAACCGCGTCTGTCTAGCGTGTTTTGCGCCGAATAGATAGTTACTCGATTGCTACACGTTTCTGTGTGCACGCGATGGGCTTTGGGGCCAGCGCTGGTTTGCGGCCATGCATGTCGGCCCGTGATGTGTCAAGAGGTGAGAAATGGTGTGGAATGGAAGATGGATGGCTAGCTGGAAGCGGAAGAGAGTCCGCATGCATGAAGTTGCTTTTGCAACTTTTGTTAATTTTGCTAACGTGCAGAGGTTCTGGGGATGTTGCTTTTGGTGAAGCTTGCTTTTGCTGCCTGCTTGCTAAAGTTCTGCTTTTCCCACGAGATGTTTTAGGATCGCGGGGTATGAAGATAGTTTTATCGATATGGGGTGCCGTAGTGTGACACTTGATGGCGGGGTGGGAAGGTCGCTCTGTAATGAGTGTCTACAGGAGTTAATACTTCTGTGCAACAATGCAAAAGTGACGAGAAGGTTGTAGTGTGGTATCAATCTATTCATCAAAGGTATCTAGTATCCATGTGATACGTCCCATATGCCAAACGCCATGCCCAAAGTGAAGTAATCATAGGTATCATGTACAAGAACAGCGCCGTTCAACAGCGAACTGTTCACCACCAGTCACCCTGGTCGTGCATAGCAGCAGCGACCTTGCGGAAACCGGCAACGTTGGCACCTCCGACGAGGGATGGGAACTCGCCCTCGGCGGGGGTAATGTACTCCTTGGCGGTCTCGAGGCAGTTGTCGAAGCAGTCCTTCATGATCTTCTTGAGCTTGCCGTCAACCTCCTCAGAAGTCCAAGACAGACGCTGAGAGTTCTGAGCCATCTCAAGACCAGAAACGGCGACACCACCGGCGTTGGCGGCCTTTCCGGGAGCGTACCAGATGGCCTCGCCCTTCTTCTCCTTGCGGTGAGCCTCGAAGACATCGATGGCCTCCTGGGTGCAACCCATGTTGGAGCCCTCGGCGATGAACTTAGCACCAGCCTCAATGAGAGCCTTGGCCTCGTCCTCGGAGACCTCGTTCTGGGTCGCTGAAGGAAGAGCAATGTCGACCTTGCCAACCTCCTTCCAGGGGCGGGCACCCTCAACATACTTGAAGCTGTGGTTCTCAAGAGCGGAGAGAGCCTTGCGCTGGAGCTTCAGTGTAGCAATCTTCTCAATGTCATCAGGGGAGAAGCCCTTGTCGCCCTCGGCGATGAGAGCACCCTTGGAATCGGACAGAGAGACGACGATACCACCGAGCTCGATGATCTTGAGAGCAGCGTACTGAGCAACGTTGCCGGATCCGGACAGAGCAACGCGCTTGCCCTTGAACGACTCCTTGCCGCCACTGGCGTAGGTGATCATGTGCTCAACGTAGTAGACAAGCCCATAACCGGTGGCCTCAGGACGGATCAAAGATCCTCCCCATGAGCCACCCTTGCCGGTGAGGACACCCTCCCAGCGGTTGCGCTCAGCCCTGTATGTGCCAAAGAGGTATCCAATCTCACGTCCACCGACGCCGATGTCGCCCGCGGGAACATCTGTGTCCGCACCTGTCATTTACGTAAGTAAAATGTTCATTGGAAGCTCGACGCATTTATGCATCTCGGCGGACAAGTTCCCAACGACACGGACAAGATAAGGCTAGCAATAGCCCGCTCGCTCCTGTTGGTCGCCGTAACTAGCTGCCAGATACGCGGTATGCGGGACCGTTGAAGTGAAGGGTGCGACGCCCCACAAGAGGCGCAACGCGTGCAACGGGTGTAAGACTTACCAATGTGCTTGTTTAGCTCCCTCATGAAGGAAACGCAGAACTTGCGGATCTCGTTGTCAGACTTGCCCTTGGGGTCGAAGTCGGCACCACCCTTGCCACCACCCATGTTCAGACCAGTGAGAGCATTCTTGAAGATCTGCTCGAAACCCAAGAACTTGAGGATAGAGAGGTTGACAGTGGGGTGGAATCGGAGACCGCCCTTGTAGGGACCGAGGGCAGAGTTGAATTGCACGCGGTAACCCTTGTTGACCTGGCACTCGCCCTTGTCGTTCTCCCAAACAACGCGGAACTGGATGATGCGCTCGGGAACGGAGGCAACCTCGAGGGCCTTCTTGTACTCGGGGTTCTTCTGGAAGAGGGAGGAAGACTCCAGGGTGGAGACGAGCTCTGTGAATGGAAGTCAGTATTGCTGTAGACATTTGAGGGCCGAATGAAGCAAGAGTTTCTTGGTGAAACATGCTTTTGCTGTATGACAATTGAAGATGGTGGTACATACCCTGGCGGGCCTGCTCAAACTCGGGCTCAGACATTGTGAATTGAGTGATGTTGGTTTGTGAGGAAGAAGTTAAGCTCGTGAAGTTAATCGGAGCAAGTTGAGTGTCAAGGAGATGGCAAGATCAAGTGGGAGCAGATAGCTGTTATATACGCTCAGCCTAGGGACTACCTGGGGCTGAGGGAAATCGGCGGGGTGAGTCTGCCGTGACGATCCAAAAACAAAAGACTCGATTCGAAAACGTCAGTGGCCGACATATCGCACGCGGAGGAGCATTCCCAGTGGTGAATGGCTGTTCTCGCCGCCAGCTGTATACTGCTACTCGTTTCCATGGTGTACTTTGATAGAGATAAGGAGAATGCAGCCAATCAGAAGCATCGCGCGGGCGAACGCCTTGAGATACCGCGAGGGCTCCGGCCACTGCATGCTAGCCGCGCGATGTAATTCTTGGTCGTCATCCATGGGAAAACCGCACCTGGAAGTTTGCCGGTTTCGGGCGCAAACGGCGCGGTGTCGGGCTCTTACGTGTAGTTCAGGGTTTCGTGGGGCACTTAACAGATCCGGTGGGGTACACTCACGTGAAAAAGTCGGTCCCGCGGAAAAGTGGCTTGTGCTGCGGTTGGCGGGCACGCGACAGGGACATCTCATGCAGCGGGATCACCGTGAATATTGCACAGCCGTCCAACATGCATTTGCAGAGTATTCTCTCCTGATGCTGCCATGACATGTCACTTACTTCACAGCCCTCTCCCACAGACAATGCAGCCCTGCAGCTACCCCCACGCATGTGCTCCTCCGTCCTCCACATTACGGACAGTCTGTGGGGTCCCAATCTAGAAGCGAGAAACATCGTTAGCTCAAGTGAAGGGTGTTGAGGAGATGGTGTCGCCGAAATCGCACGCCGAACACTCTTAACATGGGATGTGCGGGTCTGACAGCTGTCAAGAGGTACTTACCGGTGACCAGGTATTCATCCAGACCATCCATCGTCTTCATGTCACCCTCCTCGATCTCGAAGCCTCCGATTTCCGAATTCTCAACGATGCGCTCCTTCTTCACACTCTTGGGTAATGGCACATAGCCATGCTGTAGACTCCAACGAACTAATAATTGTCCCTGAACGAGCGAACCGTTAGCATATTCTTGGGAAGATATCATAGTCTTGGGTCGAATAAAGAGTTCATGAGAAAGGAATCTCTTCAAGTCCGGAGTGCAAGTCACTTACTGTTGCCATGTCAGCAGGATAATAACCACAATTTGGGCACATGATTGCATACCAGGAGTGCATGAGTACTTCTTCGAGAGGGATGCGATCTTAGGATGCTTCATCTTCAAGGCTCGAACAAGTGGCGCGTAAGCCTCAACAACGATGTTGTTCTGTTGGCAGAAGGATGTTATGTCCGTCCGTGTATTGAAAGGATGCACCTCGATCTGGTTGACCGCTGGTGCAATCCTGGGTTTCGAATCGAGAAGCTCCTGCAGCTGCAGGGTCGTTAGTACAACATTTCTTGCAGTGGTTTCCGGTTGAAGCTGTGGGCTCGGAGCGCCTGCGGAATGCTCAATGGGACCATTCAAAAAGGTCCTCTTTGATAAGAAGCTGATGTGTGGTTGCACCGCAACTCCGGGATCCTCGCTACCCGAGGCAAAGCATCATCGATAATATCGTCGGACGGGTGGAATGACAAGAGCTACTTACATGCTTGACGCCGTAATTGGACACACCTCCAATCCTTACTTCGCCGTCGTCAATAGCGTCCTCTACGGCTCTCCAGCTTTCAAGCCGTGCTTTCTTGCCGCCGTAGGGTGAGTGCAGGAGAAACAAGTCAATATAGCCAAGTCCACATTCCTTTACCGACTTCTTGATAGCCTTGCGAGCGGTGTCATATGACGAGTTGGACGCTAATTTGGAAGTGAAGTGGATATCCTCTCGCTTGAGGGCGTCGATGTTATCCTCGGCAGACAAGAAGTCTAGAATGGCCTTACCGCTCTCTTTCTCATTGTGATACATTTGCGCGCTATCCACTCTGTTGCATAGCCATCAGTAGTTTTACATATGCAGGGGTAAATACGATGAGCTTACCCACGATATCCTGACTGCCGGTGTCAGCATGGTTAGCACTCGGGACTTCAGACCAGGAACAGAAGGAAGTATACCTCTAGCGCCCATCGAACGGCTTGGTACGTTTCCCTCCCGGACGTGAGGTAAACACCAAGGTGGATTGTAGGCATGGAAAGCCCATTGGCGAACTGCGAATGGTCAATCAATGGAGGCGCTCGCTTATATGTCGGGACTCGCGACGGACCTTGGTACGAGAAGCCAATGAAAACGTGTTCTGCGCCATGTTGGAGTATTTCGGATAGTGTGGTGCAGGGCAGATGAGGATGTGCGATGCGGCGGAGGAACAGCCACGATGTTGACAAGTGACGTGCCGCATGGACATGCTCGGCGCCAACGTCGGCGATTTCAATCGTTACATCATCTCGCTTGTACCTGGCACGCGGCTTCTCCAGTATGGAGGGTGCCATTCCAGTGCATGCAGCACACGACACTACACATGCACGTCTTACGGCAGTGCTACTCCTGCGTACCCTGACCAGCTGGAAACCAACGACGCGTTCATGCATAAAAGCAACGAACCATATGAGGCTGAGCGACGAATAGCGTCCGGTGACTAGTGCCGGGAGGTTTGCACTCGACAAGCGAATTGCTTCTTCCTGCCTACAATTGGGCCGAATCGCCGAATAGCTCGATGCGCTGAAGTGAGCATCGCGAATATCTAGTCATTGGATCGTGTGCAACAAGTGCAGCCTCGTGGTGGTGTTTGATCGGCGAGCACACAATCTGCATTGGGTTGTACAAGATACCGTAAACCTGGAAGAGACGGCTGTGCAGCAGTGGGACACTGTTTCGTGCCTGAATCCTCTGCAATGGGACAATTGTCGCTGCCGCAACCGCCGCAATGGGTCGTGCTACCGCGAAAACGATTTGAATCACTCTCTGTAGGGATTGAGGCGTCTGAGGCGCCTGTCAGTTCTGGCTCCTAGATGACAAAGTTGGTTGTAGTGATCTCGACGCCTCGATTCTGGCCCTGATGCGCCTCGAAGTTCGGCGCCTCCGGGCTTCCAGGTGCATACTGCGGATTACAGACACGCAACGCAGCAACATGGTGAGGGAGGGCAGCGAGCAGCTGAGATGCACTACGATCTGCAGCAACGGATTGTGCAGCGTGGTATGAAAGACGATCCTCGATGGTCGCACTGGGTGCTGGGCACAACTACAGCGCTTTGGCGCGCCGGCGCTAGAGCAGTTCTGCAGCTCGATGTCAACACGAGTCACGGAGGAAGCGCATCTGCAAAGCCACACCTCAAGCGCGCGAGCGGTATCTCCGTCCGCCGAAGGAGCACGCCGACCTATTGGCTCGGCCCGGCCAAGTTAGCTCAATGGAGCCGAATGGTGGCTCGTCTTGATCTCCTCAAGGATGATTCCAAAATGCGTCAACTGAGGGTTTCAATGAAATCTACGGGAGGCTTGAGGGCGGCGGCCACCGAGCCACTTCCTGCACATCCATTAGCCTCACCCTCACGACGGGCACGAAGCTATAAATCCCCTATTACACTGACTAGCCTCCCTCATCTCCCCAAGGCCGAATAGCAACATCGGGTCCGTCCGCCAAACGACATCGCTGTCGTCATTGACTATCCGTTTTCTATTGCAAGTGGACCCCAAGACCCTGAGACCCTGAATAACCTCAGCTCCTGCCAAAAGTGCTCGCAAACTATCCGACGATCCATCCTTCTTGGGTTTGTTACTATTACAGTAAGCCTGGTTAGTTGCGATCACAAGTTCACATAAACCTGGTGTTCCCGCCCCGCTCAACCACCAGGCTCTGCTAGCAACGTTCGTTCCTGCAGTAGTTACATTACTGCGTGCACTATGGCAAACCTTCCTGGATTCACTACCAATTTTCCTGCTGGATATCCAACAATCCCACGAGCATCAAATTTCGCTGGCGGTGCAAGCAACACATCATCGACAGGCTCTCCGGGTCAGAATCAGTCTTCTGCGCCGCAGTTCGACATTTTCGACTGGCATCCTGCATATCAGAGCTGTCAGCGCTACTTCCTCGATCATGCTCAGCACGACAATACAGTCCAGGTTGTGGCTGCTCTGATCAACATCTGCCTCCCGTTCCAATGGACACCCCACCCTCTCATGAGTTCGTCAGGCCCGCTACCACACTCATCCGGCCCTGCAGCATACACACAGCCCTGGCCTCGGCAAGGGCCTATCCTCAATTCAAAAGGACAGCCAACACCGGCATGGGTGTCGCTGATTCCATTCATCAGGCGCCTAGTTATCACAGGGATGGATCAAGCGGCCGTCATGCATGGGTTTTTCGGCGATGATTGGAAGAAGGGAGTGGGTCCAGTACACGAGTGCGAGAGGCGGAATTACCTTTTCGCAGCCAAGAGCGTGGGATGGGCAAAAGTCAAGTGCCAGTATGACATGTCCCCACACGAAACAGTACCGTTCATGAAACCTCTGCAAGATGTTCAGCTTGCAGAAATCGAGGGCGCCGAAAAGACTTGGAGTCAATGGCTGGCAATGGAGGATTGGATGGTGGGGCCACGAGCACCAGATGCCGATGATCGATTCCCAGATGCTCGGCGCCGTGAATCTTGAGAGAGTCAGATTTAGTGATTGGCGTTGCATAGTGTCTGGGAACTGTCAGGGTTGATGGCGTCGCCTTGGGCGGAAAGAGGCGCCTGAGGCGGATGGAGTTGCAGGGGGCCAGGATGTAACGATGATGCATTGTTAGTCAGGCTGCATAGCGGCCATCTGTACGCTGCTATACGAGTTGATCTTCTGTTCGGCTATCTTGATGGAATAATGTGGCTAGGCACAATATGCACGTCGCTATGCACGCTGATTTGCCCTAGGCAAAAAGCCTGCGCGATCGGAAAGAAGCAATTTATTCACGCACCATGCATTGCCCCGTCCGTACCGTGCCACCAACCACGCTTATGTTGATTGACGCTCCTTGTTCTTTGCCAGAAAACCATGCGTTTGTTTCAGTACGTCGAAACGCGTGTTCGATGGTTGATGGTGCATCATAGATTGAATGCATCGATCTAGCACAGACCTCTTCGGCTAAACTTGTTTGGTTCGGGTCTTCGTAGCTTCAGCGTCGCGGCAGCACCCTTCACCAACAACCCCAGTTAGCGATTATTCACATCCATCCAGACCTCTCTATTATCGGAACACATATTTAGCTGGCCCCCAACTTCCCGGACTCACGGGACACTCGGCATCTAGTCGATGGAACATGGACTCCATGGTCAAAGAATGGGCGGTATTCCTTGACCGATGCCTGCACCATCGGGTGCAAGCCGATGTATTTGACGCTGCAACTGCACAGCTGCATCAAAAGTCGCCACTGCCTGGACGCAAGCTCGTTGCTCTTCTGCTCAAACCGCGATCTGCAAGCACAAGTAGCGTTGACCCTCGCGTAATCATCTACCTTGAGCGGCTTCTAGCGCTGAAGAAGGTTGACGCATCAGATGTCCTGTCTGCGACCTTCTATTATTCCAAGGATCGACTACCAAAGACTGGTCAAGATCCATCGGAGAGAGTTCCCAAATGGAGCAACTCGCCTGAATTGGAGGAGGTCGTGTGTCACCGACTTCACAAAGCCTTTGCTGCTGAAGAGCGCCCTGTCAACAACACAGAAGGACTGCAAACACTAATTGTTATCACAAGATGGATGCAAGCTATGGTCACTTCACATGCCAGCGATACCATGATGCAGGCCATGACCGGTATCTCGCAGCAGCCACAACAACAATCCATCAATGTTCGCGAAGCCTTAGGAGTGCTTGTAGTCGGTCTCATCGAGAACTCGAAGATCTTGCTGATGTTGAATCATCCCACTACCAAAGGTCAGTGCACATTTGCCTTTTCCAAGCTCAGTGATCCTTCAGAATACGTAGTGTAAGAGTGATTCCGCTTACCCATACTAGATTTGCGCAAACGTTTGGCTCAAGCACTGGCTTCATTTATTCCATTCTTATCTCACAACTCCCTGGGTTCTCAATCATCATTGGAGATCGCCAATAGATTGGAGATGTCCCAGAAACAACACGAGCTCTACGAGAAGCCTGTAACGATAGAAGGTATGCCAAGTGAAAATGCAAACCTCGAAGTGGCTGCGCTGCAACTCGAGGCGGTCATGGACTTGCCGACTGTATCGACGAGAGCTGGACTCTTCATATTTCTTAATTCATTGGTAAGCCTCATTTCGCTTTGGCCTCCCCAATGCTGACATCTTTCCAGCTTGTTGCTCGCCCGCTTACGGACGAATTTACAATTATCAACTATCTACATTCAAGATACAAGGTACTTCAACTCCAAAGACGAGGTGACGCAGCATTGACCTTTGATAGATGGATGCCCAGAACATGGCCACAGATCTCATCACCGCGTCTTTCGACATCCTTGCCAATGCAATGTACCGCAGCGAGCACGCTTCGAGTATGTTTTGCCTGAAATCATTTTTGATCAACAAGGTTCCGATACTGTTATCACAACTGTCGGCATCAATTTACCCCATGACGCCCGAAATTTGCATCACACAAGCCCTTGGTCACGTTGACCCCAATGCATTTCCTGCATTCTCGCAGGGGTTTGACGACATTATGGGGGGAAACAATTCGCTCTCCGATGTGAGGCAGGACTTTCTAAATGCTTGTGCACTTCACCAACACATCACCACGACTACCGTTGAGCGACTTCTGGGGGAGACACCTATACAAGGGCCACCCGCTACGAGATACGAGAAGAAAGCGCTGCTAGACCATTGTAAGAATAACTTCGACAAAGTCAACGCTTACATTGATGAGATGGAGAGCCTTGATGGCAACGCCGGTGCTATCGTTGGCGCTGTTACTGAGGTAAGATATACTCCCTTTAATTACCGTATAATCACGCTGACCTCTCTTCCAGTTCATTGCACATCTTTGTGAGACTCAGGGAACGATGTATCTGAAACAGATTTGTAACTTGTTGTCTAAAAAACCGCAGTGTATGGATGTTATGCTACAATTCACCTCGCCTGCTAGCATACTGCGGCCACTGTGTCAGTTTCTCGATGACTGGCATTACGATAGCGACCAGGGTTAGACATCTCACCTTTAGCAAGTTACATCCGCTGACCCACATAGGAGAGTATCAGCCCGTCTATGATGAGTTTGCAGCTATACTACTCTTGATCATGGCATTTGTGTATCGCTATGATCTTACGCACACCGAAATTGGAATCGGTCAGGAGTCATTCATCGCCCGACTAATTGAGCATGGCAATCACACCATTGCTCCCGACGACTTGACAGAAGACCAAGGCAAGCACCTCGCAAGTTGGCTAAAGGGCCTATATGATTCAGGAAATGAAGGGCTCAGCAACGATGTATTTGCGTCATGTCGCCCACAAGATTTCTATCTGATAGTGCCGACGTTCTTCAGCCAAACAGTCATGGCGTCCTCCGCCGGCGTTCTGTCACACGAGACCGTTAAAGGTGGTCTAGAATGTAAGCACCTCCTCCAACCAACCCCTGACTAATCTAGCGGTATACTGACGGTCCATGTAGATCTCGGAGAAACGTTCCTATTGCCTTCTCTCATCGGGGGCCTGAGTTGGATGGCAAGCCATGCCCTCAAACAAACAAGTACTGACCTTGATGCGATGATGAGGATATTTCACGAGACAATCCTTACAATACCTTCGTCTGGGGACGCACAGGCTATGCATGCTACGATTATTGCGATGGTTTCGAGTCGCTTGGAGAAGTGCTTCCGCACATTGCAGCGACGCGATCCAACCCGAGCCAATATCGAGCCTCTGCTGCAGGCTATCAAAGGTAACGCACACTACGATCGCTCAACGTACGCCTCCATACGGGAGCTAGAGCAATGGACAAATGCGCCCAATAGCACCCTGAACACAGCGCTACGACATACCATACAGCAATTGGCACAATGGGCGTCTACTGCTGCCATCAACCCAAACCCACCCAGCTACACACATCGACAAGTTTACGCATTCTCAAGTACGCTAGGAGTGTACCAGACAGTGCGAGCGATTGTAGACGAGGTCAAAGCCCAGACGGAGGGTGGCAATGGCGCTGCCGCATTGGACATTGGTGTGTCGATTATCTGCGCGCCAACAGTTGAAGACAGTCCGATACCGATAGATTGGATAGGAAGCTCGATACCTGCGCCGGTACTACCACGTACCAGAATGAATTTGCGCGAGATGCTGAAGCACATGTTCGAGAACGCTGCGAGCTTGGTCGCGACAGATGTGTCGTGTGCAGAAGCAATCGTACGTCTACACCGACGAGTCGAGGCACAGCTCGCCTCGGTTGGACAAGCAGGTCTTCAACCGGCTGTTATAAGCCTCCCGAGCGTCAACATCAACGACATGCAAGCTCAATCCATCTCCGACGACATCAACCAGGCTATGGAAGATGCAGCCAACGCCAGTCTAGCCAATGACTTGGAGATACCCAACATGGACAAGAAGGCGTTGGAGCGTAGCATGGAAGAGCTTACGGGTACAGGGTTGGATCTGTCAGGCATGGGTATGGACACTGGCGACAACATGACGGGTGACATGAATGGAAACTTGGGGAGCCTGCCAGATCTCGACTTGGGTGATATGAATGGCATGGGCATGGGCATGGATATGGATATGGATATGGACATGGACATGAACATGGGAGGAGGCGGTGACGACGATTGGGGTCTGGATTTCGACAACATGTAGGAGCAAAACGCAATACAGGCCTGGTATGTAGAGATGAAACGCTTTGCTCGGAAACTTGAGGAACTACAATATTCTCCGTTGAGCTCTGCACGCAAAATTGTTGAGCAGCAATCCGACAGACGGAGCAAATCTCTACTGGCAAGCCAGAAGTGGGTCTCTCGGCATACACTGCTCCGGGGAAGGTGGTCGGTCGGAGAAGTAGACCTCGGCCGCGGGACCGGCATCAGTTTCCCCAAGCTCTCAGCCACAGCGTGCCGACCCCACAGTCCTAACCTCGACAGCTCCGTCAGCCATTAGCAATCCCCTAATATGTACATCAAACAATAACAGCACACACCCAATCGCCATGTCGAGCCCTTGTACCCCCGTTTCTCGAATTATTCCGCGCGTTGGGGCGACGTGCGCGCGATGCGGTGGGCTGAGGAATGGACTGAGCAGCCAGCCGGCAGCGCGGCGATGGATGAGCAGCAGCCAGTCGGCAGCAAAGAGGCCAAAGACTGCCATATTCTTTCCTGGTACATCGCAACAGCATGGAGAATCTGGGAAATGACAACATACTTACAACGACCAGGCCAGGGCGTGCAGCGCGTCGGCATGATCACACCATGGCTCGAGGCCTTTCCACGCACCGCGAAGCCCATCCTCGAAGAGATCGACGACACACTCAACCTGCCCGGCACGCCGCTCACCAGAATCATCGAGTCCGGCACCAATGCCGAGCTCACGTACACAGAGAACGCACAGCCGGCCATCATGGCGACCAGCATCCTGATCCTGCGCATACTCGAGCACGAGTTCGGCTTCAAGACAGCTGAGCGCGTTGACATCACACTGGGCCACTCACTAGGCGAGTTCGCTGCGCTCGTAGCTGGAGGCTACCTCACCTTCCAGGACGCCCTGAAGATGGTGCGGCGCCGCGCCGAAGTCGCCAGCAAGTGCAGCAAAGAGGCGGTCGAGGCCGATGGCGGCGAGTTTGGCATGGTCGCGCTCGTATGCGAGTCTGAGGAGCACATGACAGCGCTCATAGCTGCCATACACGAGTTCTTGCGGCTGGGAGGCTCACGCTCCGACTCCAGCGACGACCTGCCCGCAGTCCAGCAAGTCCTCATCGCGAACATCAACTCAAAGAACCAGATCGTGCTCAGCGGAAGCATAGCGCGCATCAACACCCTCCTCACCAACTTGCGCCAGTTCGGCGGCCACGACCCGCGAAACGTCCGCCTCAAGTCCGACACGCCCTTCCATGGCCCGCTGATGAAGCCCACATACGAAATAGTCAAGCGCATGTTGTACAAGACGAAGCCAGACGGGAGCGACATTGTCACCTGGCCGGGTGTCATGCCTTGCGTGTCAAACGTCACGGGGAAGCCCTACCAGAGTAAAGAGCAGCTGAAAGACTTGCTGGCACGCAGCTGCATCGAAACAGTGCAATGGTGGAAGAGCGTCAAGTACCTACATGAAAAAGAGCAGGTGCGCCGCTACGTCGGCATTGGGCCAGGGAAAGTCGGCAGGAATCTCGTCGGCAAGGAAGTCGGCATGAAAGGCGCCGTCAAGGGCGGCGGCGTATGGGCCATCACGAGTCCAAAGGATATGGAGGAAGTTGTGCGTGCACTTGACGATACGGAAGCTTTCGAAGACTGAACACAGTCTCCGTCATCGTTTTGATTCGACGACATCATGCGCCCTGTATATTCAGCCCGGCATCGACCTGGATACGCATCCCCGTCATACTGCTATTCTTCGCCAACATCACAAACGCATCCACGCAGTCCTGAAGGTCGGTATCCTTTTTCAACGCCGCAGCATTCTTCAGCGCCTCGATGCGCTCCGGGCTGTACTTCTGGCCCCACTCTGTCAACAACAGACCAGGCAGGACGGTATTGACACGGATCTTGGGCCCTTCCGTGGCAGCAAGGCACTTCACAAGATGCAGCTGCGCAGCCTTGGTCACACTGTACGGCATAGAGGAACCCGCCTGAGAAACGCCCTGGGGAAATTAGAACACGCACGCAACTGAACCCCGTCTGGGACGGAACAAAGAACGGTAACCCACCGCTATCGACCCCGTGGTAATCATCAGCCCACCATCCGGATTCGCATCGAACGTGGGCTTCGCAGCGAGCAGAAGCGCCCGCGGCACCTTGACATTAGCAGACCAGCACTAATCCCATCAGTACTATTACTGTAAAATAGCAATTAGACGTAGGAAAATAAACATACCTTATCCCAATCCTCTTCACTCATTCCCTCGTGATCTTTCCACTCGCAGAACTTGGTCCAGCCCTGCACCTGTCAGCACCGCCGTTTGCGCAATCAGAGCGGAATTACGTACGGAGTTGGAGAGCACGATGTCGATGCCACCGAGCTGGGCGATAGTTTCTTGTATGGCACGACGCGCTTCGGATGTATTTGTCATATCCTTCGCAGACGTTAGCATCAGCCTTAACTTAACTGCCATCAAGTCTAAACCTTGACTTGAGAAATCCAAGCGGTACTCCAATCACAAGTAAATCCCACCCCTTCTCTTTCTCATACTTCCCGTCTTCACCGTCGCAATTCCTCCTCTTCCTCTTCCTTTTCAAAACCTGAATCTGAATTGAACTGAATGTAGGTAGGGGAGGTGAGACGTACAGCCTTAACAACGACAGCCCTCACCCCCTGTTCTTCGCACTCCCTCTGCACCGCTTGCGCCGGCTCCAGCCGATTGAAGTAGTTAATCGCTATATTGCAGCCTTCTTTTGCGAAGGTTGTAGATAGGAGGGCGCCGAGGCCGCTGTTATATTTGTTAGCTATGTCTTAATTTGATTGAATGATCGTTTGCGTTTGTGTTGTTAAGAGGGTTGTTGATGTTGATGTTGGTGTTGACATGGGGTGGATTGGGGACGTACGCGGAGCCGCCTGTTACTAGGACGTTACGTCCCTTGAGTGAGTACGGCATGGAAGTTAGATATTCGCGGTTTAATTCTACGGGGGAGGAATTCAATTGAGGTTTTTAAGGCGGATGCGGAAGGTAGGGAAGTTAAGGTGTGCGAGGTGGCTGACTGATACTTAGATACTGAGTGGTAGTACTTAGCTGGTGTGGGGTGGTTGGACCCCGCATGAGGATGCTCTGTTGGTGCCCGTTTGGTTACCTCGGTACGGGTCGCGTGTACCACAAGCGCGGTGTTCAGGATGGAGATTTTGGGAGAGTGAGAGGTGTTGTATTTGTGGTTATGTGTAGTCTTATTGTACGTAGTATAGAAGGGGAAATGTTGGTGGTACTTAAGGATATCTAAAGCTTGGTAAATCATCCACCTCTCATCAAAGGATTTCCCTCACAAACCTCCATTTCTTCGAAAAAATGGTATTCCACCCTCTAAATCTAGTTTCTTACAACTCGTATGCGGCATCCACGGGTAAAAGGATACTTCTTACCTCGTTTTCGGCGATCAACGGATTGTCCCTTCCTTCTGGTATTACGCCGAAACTATATCCTGACACAAGCTGGCACCATTTTCTTTTTGTTCGTAGCACGAGCTGCAGGAGGAATATGCCTGCGCAAGCGAGCCTCCCGAACGGTGTGCTTGTGACTCCAAAAGGTAATTATGCCCTCTTGTGATTGGTACAATGTAGTCTACTCGAACAGTTTGGGAAGGGGATTGATCCTGCCAGACATCTGCGATATCTTGGTTTGTGGTTCTATCTTTGTCCCCCAATGCACTGCCTTCTCTTATGCAGAGCTTTGGAAGTGTGAGGAGAGAAGGTGTGATGTGATCGTACGGCAGGGTAAAGAAGCGCTCCAGGGATTGCCTAGCACTAGTAACGTACTACAGCGTGCCATGCCTCCTGTTGGCAAGCTTATGATTTAGTGAGCGAGTGGAGGCTGTAGGTAGCAGCTCCAATGGACTGCAACTGACAATACCTTGATCGAAGCGGAAAGCTGTTGGACATTGGGCCGCAGGATGCAGACAAACCTTGATTCTTTCAAGACTTGGGGCATATGGTGAGTCCGTCTGAGAAATATAATACTACAAAAGTGTAAGCGTCTTGTTACAACAGTAGTAGACTTCCTGTTTTGCCAAATCGGGTGCATCAGTCATGGAATCAATAGTGGTAGCACTTCGCCCTGCGAGGTTTCCTCCCCAGCAACACGTGCGTCTGGATGGAGGCATGCTGACACTGCCGCGCAAACAGGGTCGCAACGCGTAGTAAAGGGAAACCATCGGCCATGAGCGATCTAACCTTTTACCAAATGCTCATCTTGTGCTGGGTGTCTATGCATGTGAT
Organism: Phoma sp. XZ068; assembly: GCA_004835665.1. Classification (NCBI taxonomy): domain Eukaryota; kingdom Fungi; phylum Ascomycota; class Dothideomycetes; order Pleosporales; family Didymellaceae; genus Phoma; species Phoma sp. XZ068. The sequence goes on from RBKR01000002.1 coordinate 198,932, forward strand.
ACGAGCTTCACGTACCTGTTGTGTAGCCGTGGGATTCAAATCGGGCCTGGTGAATTACTGCAATATGAAAAGTCGATATGTGCGTTTTGTTGGACGACGTTGATGAGGCTGCTCGTGGAAGATATTGGGCGCGTCAGGCTGGAGAACTGACGCGTGCAGGGGTCCACGGGAGGCTACCATCAAATGTGGGGCATCTGTCCACATGGAAGTTGCGACTCCGAGTGTCAGCAAGCTACAACACACTCAAGCTCCTCAGAGTGTTGAATCGCGATTATGGATTTCCTGAAATCAGCAGTGGCTTCGGCGATATCAAAGGGGTACCCAACTTGGGGGTATACCTTTGGCGATCGTGTGGACATTGACGACTCCATCTGGACATTACACAATGGCACAAAGCGAGTATGGCCCTGATATCTCTGCTATGCGTACTGCCTAGCTGACTGTATCCTGTAGGAAGACGGCTCCAAGTGCAGCATCTTCTCCTTCGACATAAACGCGAACAAGTCTCGATTGCCCCTCGCGCGCAATGCGCTCCGCAAGCTACGAACCCTACGACACCCCGGCGTGGTGAAGGTCCTGGACACACAGGAAGTGGGTACACCTGATGATTCTGGCAGGAGGGAAAGCTAAGCAAGGGCAGAGCGAGACACACATATACATCGCGACCGAGCGACTGACGCCGTTGAGCTGGCATGTTAAGCGGAAGAGCCTCACAGAAGAGACGACCAAATGGGGATTGCACAACATCGCAATGACCCTGAAGTTCATAAACGCCGACGCTGCGTCGATTCATGGCTGCATACGCCCCGCTTCGATATTCTTTGGCGAGAGCGGAGAGTGGAAGCTCGGTGGATTCGATGCGCTAAGCTCTGTGAAGGAGGATGACTCCATTCTGCCGACTTATGGCGGCCTTATCCCAGATGCTGGAAGATACATGGCGCCTGAGATATCAAAAGCAGGGTGGGAGGTTATCAAGCAGAACCCTACACCTGCGGTGGATGCGTACAACTTCGGCATACTGATCTTCGAATGCTTCACCGGCAGCTACAACAGCAGCGACCAGCTGGGGCAAATGAAGAGCATTCCCCCGAGCATGCACCAGTCGTACAAGCGCCTGTTGAACCCGAACCCAAAGTCACGGATGAGCGTTGGTCAGTTCTTGGACCAGGGCAAGCGGATAGGAGGGTTCTTCCAAACTCCTCTAATTCAAGTCACTGAGGATATCGACAATCTGGGGCTGAAGGCAGAAGACGAGCGAAATGAATTACTTGGGTTCGTGAATACGCTGGGTTTTGCTGTCTTTGACTAATTGTTTATAGGAAACTCGACAAGGTGGCAGATGACTTCCCCGCCGACTTCTTCAAGATGAAGGTGCTGCCAGAGCTACTCAAGTCGGTGGAGTTTGGCGGCGGCGGCGCAAAGGTCTTCGGGACCGTCATGCAGATCGGACAGAAGCTGACCGACGAAGAATACGAGTCGCAAATCACACCAGTCGTCGTCCGATTGTTCGCAAACCCTGACCGAGCTATTCGTGTCTGCTTGCTGGATAATCTGCCACTGATGATTGATCATCTGCCACAGAAGCTCGTCAACGATAAAATCTTCCCTCAAATGGTATGTCAGCGCACCTTATTGAGCTTGACAGCCCGCTAACTTCAACGAGGTCACTGGCTTCTCAGATGTGGCGCCTGTCGTTCGTGAGCAGACAGTAAGGGCTGTCTTGACAATAGTGCCAAAGCTCTCGGATCGAATAATAAACGGCGAGCTCTTAAGACACCTGGCAAAGACAGCGAACGACGAGCAGCCTGGAATCCGCACAAACACGACCATTTGTTTAGGTAAAATTGCGCGCAACCTAGGCGTTAACGTAAGTCTTTCGTAGACAATCGTACGAGTGAGACTAACAACTTCACAGAGCCGAGCGAAGGTCCTTGCAGCAGCTTTTGCACGCTCGCTGCGCGATCCTTTCGTTCATGCCCGAAATGCTGCACTCCTCGCATTGTCTGCAACGGCCGATCTATTCAGCGAAGAGGACTGTGCCACCAAGCTTCTACCCATCATGTGTCCGTCCTTGGTCGACAAGGAGAAGCTCATTCGCGATCAAGCGCAGAGGAGTGTGGATATCTACATCGCCCGGATACGAAAGCATGCTGCAACCATGCCCGACACCGTCCTTCCATCACCCGGTCTGGCGGCCGGTGCCACTCCACGCATCGGGACACCAGCGAACGAAAGCGGTTGGGCGGGCTGGGCTATATCCAGTTTCACCAACAAGCTCGCGTCAACAAGCGGGACGATCGAGTCGGGCTCAACCGCGAATGGTACTACAGAGCGGTCATCCTCTGTGCCAGCTACAGCCTCAACCAAACCCCCAGTGCCCTTGGCCTCCAAACCGGGAATGGTGCTGCACACCGCAAAGAGCTCCGCAAGCATACCGACCATCAAGTCGCCTGATCCCGCAGCAGCTTTCAACGACGAAGCTGAGGACTTTGATGGCGACTGGGGCGGCTTCGCAGACGACGATGGCTTCGGCAATGGCGCATCGACCAAGGATGAAGAGGAGGATCCATGGGGCACGCCGGCAGTGTCCAAGCCAACCAGCACGACATCATACGACGACAAAGGGGAGCCCGACTTCGCCGGGTGGCTGGCAGCACAGAACCAGACGAAGAAAGCAGTCAAGAACTTGCCGAAGGGATTGACCAAGTCATCCACAGCGCCGACAGCGAAGAAACCGATCGTTGCAGGGAGACCGAGTACAGCAGGGTCCACACGCAAGGTCGTTGTAGCGCCAAAGAAGGAAGTCAAGAAGGAAGAACCCAAGAAGAAAGAAGACGAGGTCGAGGGCTGGGGCGACGACTGGTAGAGCGTTGTATATGTTGCATTGCGATGGCGTTGCCGGGTATAGAGCTCGTGATATCGTACACCATTCTTACAGTCCATGATACTCAAACATATCCTACAGCTTCCTCTGCGCCCGCAGTATCTTCTCCACCTTTGCGTTCCCCTGTCCCGCCTTCCCGCCAGGATACGTACTGGAAGCTATCGCGCCGACGCGCCCACACGCCGCACGGAAGCGTATCTCACGAGTGGACTCCTCATACCACAGCCCAGATTCCATATTAGCAGTGTCCGCATCCTCCCCACCAACCTCATAAACCCGATGCACAACCAACCTCTCCCCATTCGGCAGTACGCACCACACATCCCCCAACGCGCGCTGCACCGCCATAATCCTCCACATCTCCATCCCCATGAAATCCACCCTCCGATCCGCCTTCGTAATCTTCGGCGCATACGCCATCTCACCCCTATACCACCCCACATCCTCAACAGGCTTCACATACACCCCCGACCTCAGAACATCCAGCAGCATCTCCGCCCCCACCACCTTCAACCTGCCCTCCAGCTCCCCCGCGGTTTCCCCAGCGCCAATGCATATCCCAGGCTGCGCAGTCTGCTTCAGCACAACACCCTCGTCGAAACGCGTGGGATGCAGCGTCTGCACGCTTACACCCGTGTACCGTCTCCCCTGGAGTATGGCATGTGGGATTGGTGCTGAGCCGCGGAGGTCGGGGAGGAGCGAGGGGTGGACGTTAAGCCCGCCGTGGGGGGCGAGGGAGAGGATTCGAGGGGGGATGAGGAGGCCGAAGGATACGGCGATTATGAGGTTGAATTTGAAGGGGGGTGTCCAGTGGGTGAATGTGTTGAGGGGGTGGGTGGGGAGGGAGAGGGCGGTTGCGGTGCGGGAGATTGGTACTGTGGGCTGTTAGAGACTTGTTCTGGAGTTCATTGGTGAGGGGGGTGAGGGGGGTGGTGTGCTGAGTGTTGGTAAACACCGTTGCCAACACAACACCGAATGTAATGTAATGTAATCCTACCTTCTCGCAGCGTCTTCAACCCCCTCCCCGTCATCTTCGCCGGGCGGTGAACAACGTGAATCTCCTCAATGAGACCAGGGTCATCCCGTCGCACCCTGTCCAACGCTTCCAAGCTGGCGATGCTGAACGCGTCGGAGCCACAGAACAGAATCCGCAGCGGCTCAACCGCGGAGCTGTATGCGCGCGAGTTTGACACCAAGGCGCGCACAGGACCGCGCAGCCTCCACAGCATGATCGCAATGGGCAAGGAACAGGGAAATCAAATTCCCATGGGTTCCGCATCCAGCGCCATCGAGATCTCCGATGGCGCTTGGCGGGGCGATGCAAGCGAGGAATCGGATGGCATCCCTGCTGTCTGACGCTGCATCGCGATAGGACGCACGGCTTGGTCTTTGTTGCGTGGCTCTGGGTCGTCTAAAAGGCCAGGCGGGCCCGCGGCTTTGTTGGGCAGCGAGCATGCGCACGCAGTGGCCGAGTCGCGAGGCGTTGTGTTGAGCGAGATTCTGAGACCCCCGACGTTGGCCGCAGACGGCGCGACAAAGCAGTGACGCAACCGACACACGAGCGAGCGAGCGAGCGAGCGATCAGCACGGCAACATTCGGCCTCAGCAGGCTCGCAGCTCGACATCACGATGAGTTCGACGCTGGGATCGAGAGTGGTGCCCGCGCAGCTCAGCTTCCTCGCTATATACAGCCCCGCGCTGGGCGACTCGGACGAGACGTTCCATAAGCAGATTGTCTTTTACTATGCGAAGGCGGCCAAGGCCCGCGCGAAGGTCAGCAATGGGAATGCGGCGGCCGAGAAGGAGCTGCGCGAGGAGGAGAACGAGAAGCTGCGGCAGGTCGGGCTAGCACAGGGCATGGTGGGCTTTGCGAGGTGGGTGAGAGTGCATGTGTGTGTTGAGCGGCGCTGACGGCAGCAGGTCCTTTTCCAACGGCGAGACGGTCGATTCAATCGAGACGGAGAAGTCGCGCATTGTGCTGCACGAGCTGGAGGCAGGGTGGTGGATCCTCGCCGTACGCCAGCACCCGATATACACACGCATACAAGACTAACGCTCCCAGTCCATCGACCTCACACAGCTCCCCGCTGCCACCACCGCCCAAGACGCGCCCCCCGCCGTCGAGTACTCGTCCCGCGAAGTCAGCCCGCCCGCGCTCCTCGTCCAGCAGCTTGTCCGCGCCCACTCCGTCTTCACCCTCCACCATGGCTGGCCGCTGGAGCAGCTGTTCAGGAAGCACGGCCGCGACAAGTTCTGCAGCATCATGAGCACCTACTGGACGCGCTTCTCTGCGCGCTGGGACGTCCTGCTGCACGGCAGTCCGGCCGTCGACATGTTCAACGGCCTGAAGCTCTCCGCTGGGGGCGAGCTGGGCATGGGCGTGGGCGAGGAGGAGTGGGGCAGCAGCGAGCGCGACGTGCTCGAGGACTTTGCCCGCCGGACCGAGGGGCTGGTCGACGTGGTGGTGTCACGGTTCGGCGAAGCGTCGCCAGCGCAGGACACAAAGGGCAAGGCTGCGTCAAAGGCGCGAGACGACAGTCCCGTGCAGCCGTGGATCGGCGGCGGAGGCAATGTCGCTGCATCCGATGGTGTGGTCTTCTCCGGCGTTGGCGGGCTGAGTCGAGCTTCCCTCAGAGATGTCTCCCACTGGACGGAGACAATCTACCACTATGGAGATCACGCATACGGCATTCGCGACAATCCGACCTCTGACCGCAGGAGACGGAGGAGAAGGAATCCCAACGCACCCCCACGGCAAGCAGACGCCCCTGCAAAATCTAGTAGCACAGACAAGTCGCCGCCACACGACTCGGGGACTGGCGACGCACCTCGCATACCGCCGCCGATTGTCAAGGCGGTGGAGACCTCCCTGGACAAGGCATCCAAGGCCATCGACGACGCCGAAGGGCGCAGTGAGCCCGCTGCGAAGCAGGAGACGGGACACATGCTTGCATCGCTGGGCGACACCGAGACCTGGATGAAGTACATGACGCTCGGATACGGCACAGCCTGGGGCGGCAAGAAGGACGCTCTACCCACATCAACACCAGCACCAGACACGACAAGAAGCGAGCAGTCTCCACACGCCATGCGCTACGTCGAGCCCGCGCCCGACGTCGACCTCGTCGAGGAAAAGCGCAAGGCGCAGATCCAGGCCGAGAACGACGGATACTTCCTCATTGGCCTGAAGGGCGACATGGTCGAGGCGGACATGGACGACGAGAACGACGAGGGGCATTGGAATGCGCGAATCCCGCTGCGAACGGTGTATGTGGAGCAAATCAACAAAGGCTCATCTATTTCAGAGTCGGACGAAACGCCCAGTGAAGAAAGCAAAGAGCCCAGCTTCAACACCACGACGAAGCTTGAAACAGCGCGGTTACGACCGGTGGTTTATGTGGTGCGTGTCCCTTACTCCATCTTCGTCTTCTCGATACTGATTTTACTAGCACCGCCCCTTCATATACACCTTCCTCTTCGCCCACCACACCCCCTCCCTAACACTCGCCTCCTTCTACCGCAGCCTGCACTCCTTCTTCGCCCCCCTCCACCGCAGCCTCGACCGCAACACGGCCCCCACACGCGTCGCCCAACGCCTCCTCGCCGCCCAAACAACCCAAACAACAACCTCCTCATCCGCAGCCCACACCGCAAACACAACGCCCATCTACGACCTCGTCTGGGACCCCCGCACCCTCACCGTCCACTCCAGCATCCCCAACATCCCCGACCCCGGCACCTTCACCGAATCCCTCCCCAGTAAAAACGGCACTGAAGGGGAAAAATGGAGCAGACTCGACGCCCTCAACGTCCACGCCCAGATCCTCTCTACGGGACTAACCACGCGCCGCAGCCTCAGCGAGATAGAGAGAACGTGCAAGACGGCGCGCGGGTGGTGGGTCGTATGGATGCGATTACCGCCTAGTCAACCCTCTGCGCCGGATCCGAACGAGTCGGCTGATCCCAGCGGGGAAGAGGGGGGGAGCGTGGCGTTTAATACTGATGAGTTGCGTGAGGCGTTTCTTATTCGGAGGGCGAGGGACGGCGAGCCAGTCCAGGGTAAGATGACGGGTGCTAGGCTTGCGAGCGGGATGTGGAGCGGTATGGGGCTGGGTGGGAGTCAGTCGCAGAGTGAGCGCATGGGTGGCAAGGCCGCGGGGTGGGGGCCGAGGGGGTTGGCCGAGGGGATTGGGATTGATGCGCGGAGGTATGTTGATGAGCTTTTGAGCTTGAATCGGTGATTGAGTGGGTGGGTGTATGTATATACGAAGGGGGGTTGTAGGTATGAGATGGTTGAGAATGTATACTTCATTATGTTAAGACCATGAGGTTTATGTGCTGCTGACATGACCGAACTGGACTGAATGAACTGTACTGTACTAACTAATTGCACTTTGACTCCTCAATAACATGTAGAGACGGTGTGGTGGGGATTACAACCTCACCTCCTTCAGCATTCTCGGAAACTTCACTATTAAAAATGTACGCCTTACATATGACTTAAGTCTGCGACTAGACAGACATATATACGATGTTCCAATGGTTATTTAGGCGGTATCACAACGGACATCTAAGAATATATAAGAACACCTCAGCAACAGCTATAGTTAATAAGCTCTTGTGTGTTGTAGTGTGTTTTATTTCGTTTTCTTCTCTTTTCAATTCGATTTCGCTTTAGCACATGAGAGATCGACTACAGTGCTGTACTTTCCATAGAGTGTGAAGTTTAAAAAGGACGAATTATCAAGCTGCACTCCGTCCTAAAGTCTGTGACTAGACGAATATCTCCCAATTACATAGATGAATATCTCAATGATAGGAAAATTTTGAGGTGTTAAATTCTGTTCTATTCTGTTGAGGGTTTGTTTCGTTTTTTTGGGGTTTGATATTATTTATAGTTTTGAGACTGTAGAGGAGCCGTAGTTTCTTGCTAAGGAGGTTCAAGAGATGCTCTAGTAAAATTAAAGCCTTTCTGTAAATAAAGCTACGACCTAGATAGATGTCTATATAGAGATCTTGAACGTAGGTAAAGCCAGTAAGGTCTCTTATTCCGTTTTGTTTAGCTCTTAGCACTACGATCGCAGAAGGGGAATTGTATTTTGTAAAGATTTGAGGAAGTGTTGAGAAGGGGATAGAAGGCTGCGTGTGAAGAGTATGGGATTTGGATAGATGTCTATAAACATCCACCTAAGTATCTACATAAGATACTTCAACAGTGGATTAAGTCAAGAAATCTCATTTCTCAGTTCTTAGCCCTAGACATCGCGCAAATGGATTTGTAGGTTCTCGGCAGCGTATTAGGAGGCACAATAAGAAAGTAAAATACTTCTATATAAGGTGCATGTGATTTGGAACATCTCTACCTAAATATCCACACGAACGTCTCAATAGCAGATAAAATTCATAAGGTCTTACGCTTTGTTTAGTTTCTTGTACGAGCACTGCAGATCGCGGAAGGAGGTTCGCCGCTTCTTGAGAGAATAAGGGTATGTTGAGAAGGGAATTTTTTACTTGGTAAGATTATTGGCCGGGCAAACATTCGCATGTACAGGAATATCTTGACGGCAGCGAAAGCCAATAAGATCTAGTGTTTTCGGTCCATAGTACCCGAGATTGATTGAGGTTGGTTCATAGCTTCTAAGGAAGGGTTTGAAGGATACAGCATCGTAAGCTAAACCCTTTCTACCCAGTCCGTGAGCTGGATAAGTAGCTACCTCGATATCTTAACGACAGCGAAAGTCGATGAGATCTCGTCTTTCGTTTCGTTTCTCGGCGCCTGAGAGCGCTGGGACTGGATTCACAGTTTCTAGAAAGCGGTTTGGGAGGAAATTCCATAACGATTGCACTCCTTCTACATATGAGCGTTCGAACTGAATATATATCTATTGGATATTTTAGCAATAGATCAAGTCTAATGTTTCTGGTTTCAGCGCCTGAGAAATCGCAGTGAGCGGGATTTGCAGCTTCGAGAGTCGTGTTTTGAGGATGTGTCGCAACCATGGAAAGTAAAGTCCTTCTACACTTGAGCCTTTAATCTGGATAGATATCTACACAGATATCTTAAATTCAGCCAAAGTCAACAAGATCCCGCGTTTCGTTTCGAGATCGCCTCCACAGATTCAGCCTCGTTAACTGAGCTGAGGCTCCACCGAACACCCGCTCCGGTCAGCAAATCACAGCCTCATCTCTTAACCACATACCTTTCTAGGTTACCCCAACGTCTCAAGATTACGCATGACAGCGCTCGCAGGACCGCTCGCAAGCGCGATTGGCGTGCCTGGCCTCGAATCGCTCGTTTCAGAGACCCAAAACCGGCTGCTTGGTAGATGGTCAGGGGCCGCTTAGCCCCACATCGACTCCAGATTTCGCATCCTAACCCTGCCGTTCGCTCAACACGGACAACTAGACGTCACTGGGATCGAAGGGTGCATGAAAGCGCTGAGAACGAATATGACTTCCCGTCGTGGTCTGCTTCCTTGTTCATCCCTTCTGCGACCGTCCTGAGATTGTATTGCTGTCTCATACGGACTCGGCGATCTCACACTCCCGCCCTGGCCTGACAGCTGCAATCGTTGAATTGAAGGCTTGATACGCTTGCCTTGCGTTGAGTTTACTGTACTCTGTCCTCGACTTCTTAGTTGAAGTTGAGTTCTTCCTTCTTCATTCGCCGCCATAATGCATACCCAGCTATCGACATGGCTCGCTATATCAGCAGCCCTGTGGCCGACTGTCACGGCCTTCTATCCCTACCAGTATGATGACGGTAGCACAACGTCGTCCTCCAGTCGGCGAAGTGCGAGGCTTTCAAGACCAGACTCGAATTCGATCACGCTTCCGCTACGACGCGTGCCTTCCCTTTGGTCTCGACAGAACAGGTACAGCATTGTCAATTCGAAAGACCCGAGCCAGGCGAACAGCGTCGCAATTGATCAAGATGGGAGTGATCTCAGCTACATGGTTGCTGTGACCATTGGCGACAGCAAGGAGGAGTACCATCTTCTCCTCGACTCGGCAGCAAGCAACACATGGGTCATGGGCGAGGACTGCAAGAGTGAGGCCTGTGGAACACACAACACATTCGGCAAAGGCGACTCGAGCTCTCTCAAGGTATGAAGGCCGCTCAGCAACGGCATACGTCGCTGACAATTGCAGACGCAAGACACTCCCTTCAGCGTAACCTACGGCACCGGCTCCGTCAGCGGCACTCTCGCGACCGACACGCTGCACATCGGCTCCCTCTCCCCCTCGGTCTCATTCGGTCTCGCCACCAATGTCTCCTCCGAGTTCAAGTCGTACCCCATGGACGGTATCCTGGGCATCGGACGTGGCGACGTCGTACAAGGCACCGCGCAGCTCATGGACGTGTTGAAGACCGCCAACCTCATCAGCGCAAAGTTATACGGGATACACCTGAGCCGCGCCAAAGACGGGCTCAGCGACGGCGAGCTCAACCTCGGGGAAGCAAACAAGGCGCGCTTTTCAGGAGATCTGAACTGGCTCGACTGCATTCCCAACGACACGGGGTTTTGGGAGATTCCCATCGCCGACGCCTCCGTCAATGGAAAAAAGCTGGGTCTCGGCGGCAAACAAGGCATCCTCGACACGGGGACATCGTACATCCTCATGCCGCCCGCTGATGCATTGGCACTGCACTCGCAGATCCCCGGGTTCGCGCAGTCAGGGGAGACGTTCAGCGTCCCCTGCGACACCAAAGCGGCGCTGCAATTCGTCCTCGGGACGAAGGGCTACAGCATCGCGACACAGGACTGGCTGGGCGGCAGACTAGACTCTGGGCTGTGCAGGACGAATATCGTGGGGCGCCAGGCGTTTGGCGAGAATCAGTGGCTGGTCGGCGATGTGTTTCTCAAGAACGTGTATTCCGTGTTTGATTTCGACGGGAGTAGAGTCGGGCTAGGCGTGGTGGGTACAGACTCGAGCTCGAGCTCGTCGAGCGCCAGTTCGTCGGGCTCCAGCTCAGCGAGTGGTGCTGCGTCGTCGTCGTCACCTACTTCGCCCGCCGCTTCCACCACAACCGCGTCGCCGGGCGTGATGCAGACTGCGGCTGTGGAAGGCAGCGCGAATCCAGCATCGAGTGCTGTTGCAGAGAGCCAGGGCCAGAGTAATCAGAAAGGCGGGGCTGGGCTGGCAAAGGCTCCTTTGGCGTTGGTCATCGGTGCACTCGCTATTTCCCTGTGCATATAGGGTTCTTTTAGCGCATTTGGTTTGGCACGGTTGGGCTGGTGTTCAAGGTTGGACATCATAAGGACAAGCATAAAGGCGTTCGCGGCAGACAGGCATGGCATGGCCTGGCATATCATGGCATATCATCACCTCGGGATAAAGTATATGGTATTCAGGAACGATAATGTATAACGGATCGTAGTACTCTGCGAATCACGCATGAGCACACATTTGCAATCTCCATCTTCCAACCATCCAATCTTCCAATTCATACAGCATCTTCTCTTTCCATCCGAGACGTGCAGATCCACAACCCATCACAGTACATAACAACACGATTCATACTATCACACGCAACCGCTCTCCACCCTTCTTCCACTTCACACCTATCACTTACCACGCATCACGCATCACCTTTCCTTCCTCCACAGAATACCAAACAGCCGAACCAGTGAATCAGGCCTCCAAAAGGCCAGACTTCCTCAAAGGGGAGATGCAGGACAGCGGGGCGGAACCTCGGAACAGCTTACGCGAGCGCGAATCGGGTCAGCCCAGAGGAGTGGGTACTTTCACCGATGTAGATGCACGTGCGGTGTTTGCCTATCTGGCAGGCGGGTGCTGCGGGGATGAACGTTGAAGGGAGAGTGGTGAGAGATTGCTTGAGGAATTTGCAGATTAAGATTGCTCAAGGATTTGCTGACAAGATTGCTTTGTTATGTGTGCAGTATGGTGTTCAGATGTTGTGTCGAATGGGCGGCGCAAGAGCGGTCAAGCGGTCAGACATGGCGCGAGACATGATGTGATGTGACGAGATGTGATGAGCTAGGTGGATGCACACGGACGGGGAAACTACAAGCAAAGACTCCGATTGACCGAACCCATAGCAGCGTGAGCGAGCGGTATAGACTTCCAAGCAATAAGAATGTCCAGCAACATGCGGCAAGCAGAGCAAAGCAAAGCACATTATTAGAAAGATCCTACCATTGCTGGAAACCCATAGCTGCTCAATCTCGACCCACACGCTCTGAGAAACATAACCCCATCATAGACTGCCCCAAGATGATGTACTACTTCCAAACAAGAAAGATCCAGCGCAGTAACGCCTCGAATAGGTGCCGTGGAAGAAATGGCTGTAGCTAGCCAGGACAGACGACTCATCTTCCATCGCACCCTTCATTCACATGCGGTTCGCCTCAATTAACACATGAAGGCCGCCACAGTGTTGTTCTTGTCCAGGAGCAACATGGTGCGGCTGTGGCGGCTCGTCCTTTCACACGTCCATGAGGACTCTACAAGACTGTGCACTTGGACTTCTTCTTCTCTTTCCGGGTGAGCAGGGCAGCTCGTGTGGCGTGCTCAAATACCTCTCGGACACCCTCGTTGGTCTTCGCCGAGCACTCGAGGTACTTCTGGGCGCCAATCTTCTTGCGGACATCCTCGGCCTGAGTGCGTTAGCTATCAATACAGTCTCGACATGGGGCCAACTGACCTGCTCGGGGGTTACAGGCTTCTGGGAAGTCTTGTGCAGCTCCTCAATGGTCTTCTGGTCGAAGCGCAGATCCTTCTTACAACCGACAAGGATGATGGGCAGACCCTGGCAGAAGTGCAGAACCTCGGAGATCCACTGCGTGTGTTGTTAGTAGGCGGCATGTGTAGGCTGGGCACGGAAGACGTACCTTCTCCTGTACGTTGTCGAGCGAGTCGGGCGAGTCGATGGCAAAGCAGATGAGGATAACGTGGGAGTCGGGGTAGGAGAGAGGGCGGAGACGGTCGTAATCTTCCTGACCGGCGGTATCCCAGAGGGCGAGCTCGACGTGCTTGCCGTCTACCTCGACGTCGGCGACATAGTTCTCGAAGACAGTGGGGACGTAGACCTGCGCGGGAAATGATGTCAGTGCATGTGCTCATGGGCGCAGAAGTCGTGTTTGCTGCGGCGGAGGCGCGGTCGGCCAGGCTGACGCAGCTCAGGGCCGGGGCAGGAGAGCGCGGAGGGGACTGACCTCAGGGAAGGTTCCCTTGGAGAAGACGCTGCACGCACGCTGTCAGTCGTTGCGAGGGCGGACAAAGGGGGTGAGGCCTGCGATAGGCGTCTGGGCGTCGACTTACATGAGCAGACAGGTCTTTCCGCAGGCGCCGTCACCGACAATTACGAGCTTGCGACGGATCTCGGCCATTTTGCAGTGTGTCGGGGAGGGTGGTGGGACGGGTGGTGCTTGCGGTGGTGCTGGGCGGGTGGAGAGTTAGCAGGTGATGGAGAAAGGGTGGTTGATGTAGCGTTGTGAGGATGAAGGGCACGCTCCACGCAGCTAGGCTGGGCGGCTGGACCGTGCTGCGGCGGCTGAGCACCAAACGTCGCCCGGGGAGGCTGTGGCTGTGGCTTGCGTACCGTGCAGTCAAGAGAGCAGCTTGGGGCGCAGGCTGTTAAGGGGCGATTGTGGTGTGGGAGCAGGGCGTGGGCAGCGGTGGTCAACGGGTGTTGATATGAGGAGGCAAGACGTTCCACGGCAACGAGTCGGCTAGCGTTGGAGTAGGTGCAGGACGACGACGACGACAAAGTGGACACTGATAGACGGCCTGCACCATGATAAAGCCACGCGCTGCTCCCCTCGTGACCTGCACCTATTCCTCCAAGCCTCTAGTACTACACTGCCTGTCCTGCAGCACTGCGACACTGTTCGCAGAACCACGCACCCGCGCAGTCTTGCTGTTCCAGCGGCCACGGCGCCCGCCGATGGCTCAACAATCAGCAGATTGACGAGCGCGTTCGTCATCGCAGCAGCACTTTGGCAGTGTTTCAGATCCGGTTTGATATGGCCGTCTGCCTGTCATTTCCCCACGTCTCGTCCCGCAGGACAACAGGACAACAGGACAACAGACAGCAGACGCAGACAGCAGCCAGCAGGACAACAGCACAACAATCGAGCAATTGTGCTCGGTCAGTCACCGCTTGTCTAGGCAGACTCACACACCCAGCTGCCTCGCCTGTGCAGTCGTGCGTGCCTGTCCTTCTGTGCTGCTGGCTGGAAACTGCGGGGCCGCCGGTGAAATCCGTCACAAACAAGCAATCCATTCGCTCGGCGTGTCTTGTTGTGTTTTGCGTCTTTGTTCTCCGCAACTTTGTCTGGCGTTCAGGGTTCGCCGTGGTCCACTGCTGCACGATGCGTCCCTTGGCACCAGTTGCTGACTTTAGGACGCCCTGCACGTCTCGTAAAGAATGTTGGCACTTAACAATGCGTCTTGATAAATACCACGCTGTGCACTGACTAGTTGTTACTTTCAAAGCTTCACGTGATTCGCTCAAGATGCACCTCTGGACATTACAGGGTATCTGCTTGCTCCTACAATGTGTACATATTAGTATCAATATATCCCTCCATGTTACCCAGAACAACCGTTCGAAAACTTGCATGGCGAGAGCCATATCGTTGCCATGTGTTACCCGCAACAACACGAATGCGCGTTGTCCAGTGCGTCGTTGGCATCTGTGCTTCCATTTGCTTCTATCTCGACGCGTGAAATGGCGAAGGCGCGCTGGGAAGCTAGGCTAGGCTGGCTAGTGGGGCACCTTCCGCCCGCTACCATAGAGAGCAGTGCACTCTACATCATTATCAAGCTTCACTGTCTGCGGCGTACAACGTTCCTTGTCCCTTGGTTTTCAGCGCCATTTCCTTCTCTCCAAACGCAACATGGCAGACCACGAGATGACAGATCCACCGCCACCAGAGCAAGACACAGCCATGTCTGATGCCGACAAGGTACAGCTTCCTGACAGCTCTCGCCCCAAGAGACAAGCTGACGACAACCTTGCACAGATTCGTGCAAAGCGACTTGCAAAGCTTGGAGGCTCCTCCACCCCACGGCCAGCATCCACAACACCTCAAGCTTCAGGTTCCGGGTCAGCGTCGGGTACCTCATCGCCAAAGCCTCCAGCGCAGGCACCGTCGCCGCAACCTCGAAGCCAACCGCCACAAACCCCCGACATACCCTCGCAGACAGACGGCAAGACAGAGCCAAAGCCAGCTTCTCGCATCCACATCAAGCCAGCTGCCGCTGCGACCAGCGCCGCGACCCCACCATCGACGCCGAGGCCCCAAGAGACCAGCAAGGAGGGGTGGGAGGATCGTACAATTAGCGCCATCTTCAGAATAACACTCGAGGATGGGCGCACGCAAGATGTACATGGTCACAAGCTCTACTATGCATCAAGCTTAAAGCAAGACCTGCAAGATGAAGGACGGCCACTTCAGTTCAACACCGATGTGCTGGACTCGGTTGTGTTGGAAGCTGCGTCAAGCCACACACATGGAAGTGCTTTGGAATATCTACTTGGGTGCTGGAAGCGAGTGGCAAGGCTCACCAAGAGCATCACCAACAAGAGCGACCCCAAGTACGAGACTGTGAGGGAGTTGCGACGGATATGCTTCAATTACACCATCTTCGCCGCCACCATGCCCGACATGTTCGGGGAAGAAGCGCCCATCGAGAACGCTCTCACCGACCGTTTACTGCTGGGGCCTGACGATGACCGGGGCATCTGCTTTGATTTCCTTCAGGAAGCTTGCAATCGTGCCGAGGACGACGAGACTGCTAAAGAGGCGCTGGTGAGCGCTGTGGAAGATCTGAGTCGGCGGTTGGCGAAGACGTCTATGAACAGCGACTACAAGCCTTACATGCTAGCTCTTCGTAGCCTCATTCGCTTTCCTCCACTCGTCACCGCTCTGGTGCAGTCAGAAACGTTCTTGCCTGCCGACGTTGAAGCGCAGCACATCGAAACTCAGACCCTACTTGGGCCGTTCTTTCGACTATCGCCCATGCAAGGCGATGTTGCGGTCAACTATTTCTCCGGTGCAGCAGGTGGAGACAAGGGCTTGATTGCAAATGCCCAACGGGCTCTTCGCATGACCCTACAAACACATCAGGATGAGCTGTTTGACATTGCAAACACGTTCATTAAGAACAAAGACTCACGCGAATCCATGCTCAATTGGTTTGCACTTACAGTGAACAAGAACCACAAGCGACGAGCGCTGCAAGTTGACGCTAAGACCGTGTCGACCGATGGATTTATGGTCAACGTCACTGTTGTTTTGGACCGACTGTGCGAGCCTTTCATGGACGCCAGCTTCTCCAAGATCGATAGGATCGACATTGATTACCTGCGACGATCGCCGCGTATTAACATCAAGGATGAAACCAAGATCAATGCCGACGAGAAGACATCGGACGAGTTCTACAGCACAAAGTTGGATGGAGCAAGCAACTTCATCTCTGAAGTATTCTTCCTGACCGTGGCAGCCCACCACTATGGTACTGAGGCTGCAAATTCGAAGCTTTCGTCCTTGCAGAAGGATGTTAAGTGGTTGAAGAAGGAGCTCGAGAAGTTTGAGACCGAACGTCATAAGTATGCGTCGAATCCCATGCAGTTGCGGATATTTGACGCCCATGTCAAGAAGATCAAGGATCAAATCGAACGCGGCACCTGCACCAGCTACGCCATTGCAGGTGTACTTGGAGACGAGACTATGCAGGCTCGATCCATGCAGCTCATGCGCTATGTCATCGTCTGGCTGCTGCGTCTGGTCTCTGGCGTTGATTTCCCCAAGCAAGACTTGCAACTGCCCTTGCCAAGCGAGCAGTCTCTCGCTTTCCAGTGTCTTCCAGAGTACTTTGTCGAGGACATTGTCGGCAATTTTAAATTTATAACACGGATGATGCCGCACATCATCACGTCAACCCAGTGCGAAGAGCTTGTGAAGATTTGCATCGTCTTCCTTCGAAGCTCGGAGTACATCAAGAACCCATACCTCAAGTCCGGTCTTGTGACTATTCTCTTCCATGGAGTTTGGGAGATTCCACACCGCTCGAAAGGTGTGCTTGGTGACACTCTTTTCGGCAACAAGTTCGCCATGAAGCACCTGCTACACGCTCTGATGCAGTTCTACAATGAATGCGAGAGCACCGGCGCGCATACGCAGTTCTACGATAAGTTCAACATCCGATACGAGATCTTCCAGGTCATCAAGTGCATCTGGCCCAACCCGGTCTACCGTGATAACCTGGCCACAGAAGCACGGTATGTATAATTACCCCAGCTTAATTATGACACTAACAAGAGCAGTGTCAATCTCGAGTTCTTCGTTCAATTCGTTAACCTGCTGCTGAACGACGTTACATTCGTTCTCGACGAATCATTCACTGCCTTCACACAGATTCACGAGGTCTCAAAAGAACTAAAGAGCGATCCCAACATGGATCAGGCGGTGCGACAGGAGAAGGAGGAGAAGCTCACGGCTGCCCAGGGCAAGGCCAAGAGCTACATGCAACTGACCAACGAAACCGTGGCCATGCTGAAGCTCTTTACCGAAGCCCTCGCCGACTCTTTCACCAAGAAGGAGGTTGTTGTTCGACTTGCGCACATGCTTGATTACAATCTCGAGGCCCTGGTAGGGCCCAAGAAGTCAAGCTTGAAGGTTGACAACCCTGAGGAGTACGGATGGAACCCTCGCCAGATGCTGGCTGAGCTTACAGATGTCTACCTTAACTTGCAGAACAAACAGTCTTTTATCGACGCCGTCGCAACCGACGGGCGCTCCTACAGGCCGGACTACTGGATTGAGGCGCACAAGATTATGGCCAAGTTCTACCTGAAGAACGACCAGCAACTTACGCAATGGGAGGCGATGGCCGCCAATATCAGCGCTGCAAAGGAAGCTGCTGATATGGAGGAGGCTGATTTGGGCGAGTACCCTGATGAATACACCGACCCTCTCATGGCAACTCTGATGGAAGATCCTGTCATCTTGCCCATCAGTAAGCAGATCATCGACCGCAGTACCATCAAGAGCCATCTTCTCAGCGACCCGCATGACCCCTTCAACCGTACGCCTTTGAAGATTGAGGACGTCATTCCCAATGACGCGCTCAGGGATGAGATTCTGGCTTGGAAGGCGGACCTGTTGGCAAAGAAGAGGGCCGAGCGCAGCAGTGCGGCTGGAGCCGAGGCCATGGACACCTCGGAAACCTCCTAGGCGATTAATGTAGTTGAGTTGGCGGACAGCCTGTGGTTGACATTATGACCATGCATTGAGGGCGTTCTGGCGTTTGATCCTGTTGGGCTATCGGGCACGATGTCCCAGGCCATGACAATGCATAGCTGGTTTAGAAGCACTTTGAGAGACTCTAGTTATATGCATTCGCGACGTGGCATCCTACAACGGGCAGAGACGAGGTAGAAAGCCAAAGAATGAAAATTCATCAATACCTAATCTCGCGTTTGACTGACGCCCTTCAAAAAGCTCATCGAAATTTCAGTCATGACTCCATGGGCGTTCTTGTGCAAGATTATTCCGATTTTTTAACGGTCATAGTATCATACAACAAACTACATTACAGCCATTATATGGGTGAAGCCTACGTTGACTTCTCCTCCTTCTCGCGCTTTCCGAACGTGTAAGCCAGCCCGCAGCCAACTACATTGACGGCACACAGAGCCAATGAGGCACCCCGTACGGCTCCTCGGACCGTGAATTTATTCCTCAGTTTCTGGGACTTGTCAGATTACAAAACGAAAGAGAGAATACAAGCCAACGTACCTGGCTTCTCCTCAGTGCCAACAGACCGTACAGACCACTCCACGCAGCAGTAATGCCAGCAGAATCGGTCTTGTAGTTGCTCAAGTTCAGGTAGGATGAGAACAACAGCACCGGCGCAAACATCATTGGCAGTGGTTGGAATGGGCGCGCATGCTGGGCGGTGATGAGTGTAGCAAGGAGAGTCGGCGGTACAGAGTTTTCTGGAAAGCATTAGTGACATTACATTGTAGCATATCGAGGTCTTCGTGAAGCCAAGAGCACGTGAGAGCTGCAACGAGAGAAAGGCTTGAATACGTACCACCCCAGTTGCGCAGCGATTGGATGGTTGACTTTTTCGTTGCTTCAGACATTGTGTAGATATCTGATCTTGAAAGCGAAGGGCAAGAGGGAATTGATGGCTTGCCTTCAAAGGCCGACGTGAATGTCGAGTTCAATGACGTGAAGTCCGTGCTGCCGCGGGCTAGCGACAAGTGTGGCCTCGACCGACATCAACGCTGCCGAGCCGCATCTGGCATCTCACAACAACAGATTGCCGTGCACCCCCCCAACCGTCCACTCCGTCTGCGCATCCTTTCCAGCCGCCGTTGCAACACCCCACACCACACCGGCTGGTGCACCGCTTTCCTACCTCGCGGCCACCTTTTGGCCTCCTCACCACCCTCACCCCTCCTCCACAATACACCACCACGACCATGTCCGAACGCGCGCACCACGACGGCTCCGCCGGCCGCGCCTACACCGTGGAGCAAAAAGCCGCCGTCCTACGTATAAAAAAGTGCGCTCCCACAGCGTACTACGAGATCCTCGGCCTCGAAGAAGTAAAAAAGACATGCACGGATGGCGAAATAAAAAAAGCCTACCGCAAGCTCTCGCTGCTCACACACCCGGACAAGAACGGTTATGCGGGCGCAGACGAGGCGTTCAAACTCGTCTCCAAGGCATTTCAAGTGCTCTCCGACCCGGATAAGAAGACCAAGTTTGACCAGTTTGGCGGCGACCCGGATGCGCGGTTTAATCCTGCGGCGGCGGGCGGCGGCGCAGGAGGCTCGCCGTTTAGCGGGTTTGCGGGGCAGAGGGGCGGTGGGTTCCAGGAGGAAATGACGCCCGAAGAGCTGTTTAGGCAGTTCTTTGGCGGGGGCTTTGGCGCGCCGTTTGGTAGGTCCAAGTGCCATACCCACGTTGGTCGTGGGCGAGTTGGGAATTCAGGGCTAATGTAGATAGGCGGATTCGATACAGGGCCCGGCTTTGTGTTCAACCTTGGTGGCGGTCCGGGTGTCAGGGTACATCAGTTTGGCGGGGGACGACCGCGGAGGAGACCGGGGACTGCGCAGCCCCCGGGGAGAGAAGAAACGCCTGGGATTGGGAACGCGTTGGGGAACTTGCTACCGCTGCTCTTCCTCTTCGTTCTGCCGCTGCTCTCGTCGCTGTTCTCCGGCGGCTCGTCGAGTTCAGGCCCGTCGTTTGCCTTCACGCCCCAGAAGGAGTTCACATGCATGCACAAGTCGCAAGGCGCGTTTGGCGTAAACTACTACGTCGCGAACTCGGTGTGCTCAGAGTACGGCAGCAACCCGCGCGACAAGCGCTGGAAAGCGCTCGACAAGCAAGTCGAGACGTCGTACGTGCACACGCTCGACGTGCGGTGCAACAACGAGCAGTACACACAGAGCAAGAAGATGCAAGACGCGCAAGGCTGGTTCTTCATCGACGAAGAAGCAATGGCCCAGGCGCGAAACATGCCCATGCCCAACTGCGACTTGTTAGCCAAGCATGGCCTGCGTCGGCGGTACTAGCCCGTCTGCACATTGCATGGTGGTGCCTTTTTCCTTTTCGATTCTGTAGTAATTATTGGCCGGTTGGGGTCGTTTGGATAAGCATGTCACGCATATCAAGCACGCATGGCGTAGAGGCCGATCATGTCCATCAATGAAGAAGACTGCACATACGCAGTATATTACCTGTTTCAACGTCTGTATATACGATTTTGAGGGTATCTAACGCTCGCTTTTGTAGTGCATGCAGTGCAGTGCAGTACCTAGTACAGTACGGACACGGGCTCACCCTTGTCGGTGATCAGCGCGTCGGTCGTTTTGACGGGGCCCTCGCCAACGCCGGTCAGAATGACCCTGCTTACGCCCTCCTTCAGCAGACCAACGGCGACTTCGGCCTCGGAGTTTGCCTTTTCGGCGGCCTCGTAGTTGCCCTGGACGGCGGCGCCGCGCTCACCGCTCCAGCCGTCCTTGTCGGCCAGAAGTGTCTTGAAGACGCCGGCGACGGCCTTTTCGTTCTCCTCGAGGTAGTAGATGACGGCGTTTGGCCCCGCGTCGAAAGTGTAGGCTGCGATGATCTTGCCGGCAGTAGCGTTGATCTGCTCGACCATCTTGATAGCCGCCCTCGACACATCATTCAGGTAGAAGATGGGAGGATATGTGTCCAGGCAGGTAGCGTGGAACGAGTTGCTGTCCATCATGGTGACCTTGCCGAACGTCTCAAAGTCCTTGTTCTGGATGGCGTCTTGCATCTCCTTCATGCGCCTCGGCACGGTCTCGCTCGCCCTCGAGGCGAAGAGCGAGGATGTGGCGACGGTGGTCTGCATGCCAGATGTACTCGAGACGTCCTTCTTTGCGGCGCTGACAACGAGGATGACGGCGCGCATGTTCGGCCAGTGGCTCGCGGGAGCGACCTCGAACGCCTTGCTGTCGGAGCCGTCGGCGGCAGAGCCCTGCTCCCAGCCCACGTAGCCACCGAACAGACTCCTGCATGCTGAGCCGGACCCCTGGCGGGCGATGCGCGAGAGCTCTGTGGGGTCGGCGGGCAGCTCGTAGAGGTTCGCAATTGCGCGGACGAGGGCAGCGAAGCCAGCAGCACTGCTGGCCAGTCCAGCGGCAGTGGGGAAGTTGTTCTCAGACACAATCTTCAGCGGCAAGTCTGCGAGCTTGGGCGCGTTCGCGTCCTTGGCCTCGACCTCCTTCCTCAGCGCCCGGAGCTCGCGGAAACACGCTTGTGTCCTGGCGCCAGACACATCCTGGGGCTTGCCGTTGAGAAGCAGCGAGTCTTCGGCGGGGTATGACGACGAGCACGAGGCGGTCGTGTGTGTGCGCAGGTCGTTCTGCGAGAGGGTGACGCTGAGGGACGAGTTGGTGGGGAGGTTGAGCTTCGCATCGCGCTTGCCCCAGTACTTGATGACGGCAATGTTTACGGGCGCGGTGGTGCTGGCACGGTAGATTTCAGACATTGTGGCGGTTCACGGGTCTGTCTTTGTATGAGTGTGGAGGAGGGGTGAGAGAAGGGGGTTTGATGGTGGGGGTCTGAGGATTGTTTATGCAGGGTCCAAGACGTCCAAGATTTCAACAACGCAGCGCTGCAGATTGAGCAACAGGGCAGCAGTCGACTTTAAAATATTGTATCAAGTACGATCGTCGCTTCTCCTTTTCTTATATCGACAATTCTACCAGCCCTCGACTCGTGAAGCTAAACTCCTCCAAAGCGGTGAGCTAGCCCAAAGCATTGTAGTCCAGGCCCACCAATCATAGCAGACGGCAATCATTCGCATGCCGAACGAGTCCAAGCTCAACTTTTCTGGCCGGCCATCTCGTCATCGCGAGTCTTGCAACACCATCCTCACACAATCACCAGAATGTCTTCACAGCACGATGAGGCCGCCGCGGCAGGATGTCCCGTAGACCACAAGGCGCGCGAGGCATGGCTCCAGCAAGCCCGCGCAGCCGGCAACTCCCAACCCAACCCTCACACCTCCGCGCCTCCGCCGGCAGCACCCACACAATCGCAAGCAGCAGCAGCGCCAGCAGCACCTACAACATCGCCCGTCCAGCAATCATGCGACTCCTCCACCCTCGACCAATCCACCGCCTCCCCCGCCCCCACAACAGGCGCCCTCCTCTCCGGCCTGCGCCTCGGCACCGACCGCGAAATCAGCACAATCCCCCGCGCCATGCCCAACACACCCACCGACCGCCCCGCAAACAACGAAAAAGACACGGGCGCCGACAAAGCCTCAGGGAACTGGATCTACCCCAGCGAACGCATGTTCTTCGACGCCATGCGCCGCAAGTCCTTCGACCCACAAACCTCAGACATGAAAACCATCGTGCCAATCCACAACGCCGTCAACGAGCGCGCCTGGCACGAAATCAAAGCGTGGGAAAAGGGCCGCGGAAGCGATGCCTGCGGCGGCCCCAGACTCGAGAGCTTCAGCGGCCTGAGCACCAGTCTGACGCCCCGCGCGCGCTGGAATGCGTTGCTGGGATACCAGGCGCCGTTTGATCGCCACGACTGGGTTGTTGATCGCTGCGGGACAAAGGTCGAGTATGTGATTGATTTTTATGCGGGTAAGACGCAGGCTGGTGCGCAGGCTGGGCAAGGCCTGAATTTCTATTTGGATGTTAGGCCCAAGTTGAATAGTTGGGAGGCGGTCAAGACGAGAGTGAGTAGGTTTTGGGGGTTCTAGGGGGTGGTGGTGTGTGTGTGTATGATATGTTTGGATTGATTGATGATGTGAGGGATACGTTGTATTATATCGTGGCTTGGGCGTTGGCAGTACAGGCTAGCATGGCTGGGCTTTGTGTTGATTGTATTTGTACATTGCAATGACGAGCATTGAAGACCTGAGTTGTTCAGGATTTACCACTGCATCACTATAGGTAGCATAGGGATATGCGTATGGTCAAGAATACTGATTCGAACATCAATGCATCGAACCACTGCATATATGGACTATGCACATAATACACGGCTGCCTCTTATCGTACAGCTTGAATCATCTCCGGCTGCCTCGCAACAGCAGCTGCCTTCTTCGCATCCGAGATCTCCAACATACTCATACCCATGCCGCTCAGGTACTTTTCGAAGCTACCAAGCACACTTGTCAACCCCTTTTGCAGACACTCCCTAACCTGGTCGACCTCCGGAACCTTCTTGCGCGCTGCTTCAGGCTTGGCCAAAGTCTCCTTGTCGCTCCAGTGCACATCGAGACTAGCCATGTAGGCATCAATCTTGTTGATGGCAGTGGTAAACGTACGGATGATGGCCGGTACGCTCTCGTGGAACCGTCCGATGGCGTCTTCGGCAATGGAGAATACAGCGAGGTTGGTGAGCGCGGTAACGGCGTTGCAGATCAGTGAGATGCGAGAGTACGGTGCACCAAGAACAACAAGCTTCGCCCTGCGCGGTAACGAGTGGCTGAAGACGTATCCAAACGGCGATGAGAGAATTTTGGTGGATGCTGTCGACGCAACGGACTCGGCTTGCTGAGCGCCTTCCTGGGCTTTCTTCATGCCCTTGTTAATAGCCTCTCGTCCGTACGCTTGCTGGGAGTTGCCCGGCGAGCTGTGCAGCTTTGCAATGCCCGAGGTCGCAGCCTCAAAGTGCTCCCACCTTGTGCTGGGCTTCGGAGGCAGTGCCACAACCTGCTTATCATCCTTGAGAGGCTGGGAGATTTGAGGAACGAGGTTGACAGATGGCGCGGGCTGCGGAGCAGCAGGGGCAGCTGCAGGCTGATAAGTAGGGTCAAGACCAACGTTCAGGCGATCAATGAGGAGCTTGATCTCCGCAAGGCAGAATTCAGTGACCTGTACGAAAGTCGCGGCTCTCTTGCGTTCCATCTCAGCATAAATGGTCTTGCGGCGGTCAGGGAATGCGTCTGTGATCAATGCCAGCTCCCAGAATGCCATAGCCTAGCATGACGTTAGCAGGAAAGACGTTTTTCAAGGAGATCCAACATACCTTATTGGCTTCCTTGTTCGATTTCAGGCCATTCAGCAGTGTCCCGTTAGGATCCTTGGAGTCGCTAGTAATAGGCTTATTGTTCTTCAACGGCTCCAGTGCAATATACAAATCGAAGGCCTTGTTGACAAACTCCCACAAGAGGACGAGGAGTGTTCCTTCCACAACGAACTTGGCCACCAACGGTGCAAACGGCGCCAATCCAGTGGGCCTAGAGGTTTTCGACAGGCTGATGAAGTATCGGCTGAAGTTGTAGTAGTACTCCCAGATCAGGTAGCGGGGCCCGACAAAGTAAAGAGTAGATCCAGAAACAGTGACAAGTAATGCCAGGCTTGCTGAAGTAAGGAACATGGGTTTCAGCTGCTTCACAAGCACCATCCTTGGCTTGGGCCCTCTCTTCACAGGTGTCTCGGCCGTTCCCTCTTCTTCAAGCCTCTTGGGTTGCATAGCCGGCACTTCGATCCTGTCGTAGTCCTTCCATAGATGCATACCAGTCTGAAAGACCGCCAGCACGAAGAACAAGAAGCGCATGTATAGTGGTCGTTCGTTCAGCTTGAGCCTCTCGTGAGCGCGCCCTAGCTCGGTGAAATTGAGCTTGTCCTTCTCGGTGCGCGACCATGTATAGACCTCGCTGTAGAGCCAGGAAGAGAAGGCGTAGAAGGCGAGCGTCAGAATCGTGTTCTTCCTGAGGAAGTACTTCTGGAAGGTTTCGGCGCGTGTCAAAGTTTGTCGCTGGCCAACGTGCCATTGCGCAATTCGAAGTAGATAGATTGTGAGGGCGGGGATAAAGAGGAGAAGCGTGCGAATGCCGGTGGGACCGAAAGGAAGCCATAGCCACAGGACTGCATATCATGTTAGTGGAAGCTTTCTGGTGAATGGAAGATTGGCTCACAGCTAGTCCATTCGCCCATCCAACATGCAATGAGATAGCAGAGCAAAATGGTGTATTTGCTGGCTCTTATGAACCGTGTATGGAGCGAGGGCGTCAGGTAGTCGCGGTATGGGCGCGTTCCAGTGCCCAGAGGAGCGAGGGTCGCCATCTTTGCGGTACGTCGGATATTGCGCAAAAGTTCGATGTGTTGAAGCTGGTCGGAGCTTATATCATGGTAGGACAGGCGGAGAAAACAGGCGTCGCGCCGCCAACAGAAAGGACAGACTGGAGGTGGGGTCGGTGCAGCAGTGAGGCAGCTCAACTTTCTCAAACAAACAATCGGCGGTCCACGAGATGATCCTCGCCGACTTGCCGCAGCCTGGACTTGGCATGACGAACGACGCACGCGGCAGGTACCGCCGAGGGACCAACCAGCCTCCAGGGAGCAGCATCAACACTCACACCCACACTCCTCTCCAAGCAGCAGCCACCATCTAGTAGCGGTCGCAAACACCGAGCCGTCATCTCCGTCGCTTCAACCGTCGATTTCAACCTCTATCGCGACTATCCGGCAGCATGTCCTTCCAGCGCAGCTCCGCTCTCGAGAGCCAACCGACCAACTGGAGGCGCGACGACGACCCTCAGTACGCCGATGACCCAGAGTTCCGCGACTTTGCCAACAAGATCTCGGACGACCTGTTTGCCCTCACTCGAAATGTCGCACGCCTATCGACCGAGATCTCGAAGCTGGGCACGAAGCACGAGACAGCACGAGTACGGGAGCGGGTGAAGAGCACGACTGAAGAGACGGCAGAGAAGTTCAAGGAGATAGGAGAGGGCGTCAAGAAAATCAGCCAGTGGCCTGATGTCGGGGTACGTTGAGGACGTGTCTGTATATGGAGGGTGCAGGCTAACAGCAGGCAGCCATCCCAGAGGTTTACGCAGTCGAAGCTCAGCCGCGAGTTCAAGGCCTCTCTCACCGAGTACCAACAACTGCAGAAGCAAGCGCTCGAGAAGGAGCGAGCATCCGCATCTGCTGCACGAGCGGCTCTCGACGACCAGGCATCCCCCAGCGCAGAGCGCACCGAGTTTGGCCAGCAGCAACAGCAGGAGCAGCTGCGATTGGCGAACCAAGACGAGGTCGACTTCCAAGAATCGCTCATCATTGAGCGTGAATCTGAGATCCGCAACATTGAGCAGTCCGTCGGTGAGCTCAATGAGCTGTTCCGTGATGTTGCGCACATGGTGCATGAGCAGGGAGCCCAGCTCGACATTATCGAGGAGAATGTTGAAGTCACGCACGATGCATCGAGAGGCGCACATGTGAACTTGAAGCAGGCGAGCAACTACCAGAAGAGTGCCAGGAGTACGGCTTGCATCCTCCTACTCATCTTGGCCGTCGTTTTGGTCATCATCATTTTGGCTGTTGTACTGGACTAGACTCCTTCTGCATCCTTTTACGAACTGTTCTTGCCTGTTTCCATCTTTGTTAGCACTTTTGAACATACGAGGAGCTCTTATACCATGGCGTGGGGCGCGTAATTTGATTTTATATTGTTCCAATCTCTCTACACGTTGTGCAGCGTTATGTTAGCGTAGAATTAATACAAACGCTGCAACGTTTGTGCGTTCATCAGACTGGCTTTGGTTCTCGCATTCGTGCCGCCATTCACCTCATGTTACTTTCCGAGGTCGTAGCTGCCAATGCTGCCGTCAGTGCTCGGAGGCAGTGGGAGGCGCGTGATCGTCACCACCTCAACTCCAACGTTCACCTTACCACGTTCATCTGACAAACTCCAGACTCCGCCATGAATAACGCGGTCGATAGGACTCGCAAGGCCATCCGTGCCCAGCTGTTGAGAGACCATGCTTTCAGCCGGCCAGCAACAGGTCAGTCGGTCAGAGCGCAACAGGGAGGTATTGGAGCTGAGCCGCCGCTTCACAGGGAAGCAAACAGTCTAGCAAGAGTGTGGCAAACTGCTGATTGATCGACAGTGCTATTGCACGCCAAACTACACCAGACAAGATCACCGTTGAAGTCGGGCTTGAGCGACTGAAGTATCATGTATCCGAAACCTTCCTCAGTCACCACTCCCAATACTTTCAGCGCGCTCTTTCTGGGGCTTGGAGGGAAGCTTCGGAACGTATTGTGGTACTTGGCAGCGATGTCGAGCCCTGCACCTTCAACCTCTTCGTCGAATGGCTTTACACCCAGACACTGCCTGCTTTGTCACCGGACTGGCGCCGCATCGCTGATCCCTTGCATCCATACAGCGTCTCAGCCAAGATGCTACGCCTGAAGCTGTACGTCTTTGCTGATCGCTTCGTTGTGCCTCTGCTGCGCGAGCAGCTCAACCGTGCCATTGTCAACGACTACGACTCCGACTGTCCAGCTCTTGAGGAGTACGAGACTGTCATCTACGCCTTCCACAACCTGCCATCAACCGACCCGTTACTGGACCTTATCGTGGATCGCTACTTCATGGTCTGGCGACTTGATCTCGACGAAGGAGAGGATGAGGAGGCCTATGACACTCTGCCGCATGAGTTTCTGCTGCGATTCTACAAGAGGATCGGCAAGTGGCGCAAGGACGACCTCCAGAATCGTCACCAGCTGTTCAACATGGACTTCTGCAGCTATCACGAGCACAAGACTGAGCAGGAGAAGTTGCAGTGTCCACACAAGACTCAGAGGATGAAGGCGGGTCATGTTTGGCTTCAGCGGGAGTCGCGTCACCCGTCCGCAGACTTCGAAACCAGCGCTCCTTAGCACAAGCCGACGTTCGATGATGTGTACCCTCGCATAGTCTCAACTGCTTCCCAACTCTTGGCGTGCAGTCTTTGCAGCTCGGGAGATACTTGCCTTTGCAATGACCCTCCAATACGATTGTAAATCCATTCAGCTACGTAAAGTCAAGAAGCACACTGAGCACTGGGCAGTCTTCCTTACATACGTTCATTCGTTTTCTGTGAGCATCAAGGTGATGGGCGTTTTTGGTACGATGAAGCTGGCTCTAACTGAAGTTGTATGTGATCATCATAATATACGATGCTGGACAGTGATGGAGTCTAAGATCCTTATTGTAATAGTGTTTGAACGCTAGGTGCAAATATGAACGCCTGTCAAAGAACTCATCAACACTGTATCTTCACATGCACCTAGAAGGATTTTAACATCTCCCAAGTCTTGTAGTCGCGACAAAAAGCAGGTCCACGCGGCACCGTAAACCTCAACATGCAAATACGAGCCGCCTAAACTTTACTTTACGACATCTCAGGGTCGAGATCATCGCCGGTCTTACAGTTCGACCCAGCAAGTCTCAACGCCTCTCCTCCCGCGCGGTCCGTGGAATGATGGAAATTTCCGAGACGTCTATCGTAGCTGCATATCCCGTACAGCAGTGGAAAAAACTCACTGTCCGCTCGAAGCTGATTGGTACACGGCCAGCGGGACCAAGTCCGCCCATAGAGATTACGTTACGAGGCCACAATGAAAAAAGGTCTCAACAGCCTTGTACGATTCGTATAGCCACGGGACACAGCCTCGAAGAAGCATGGCTTTTATCTTGAAGCTTTCGGAGCAATAAAAGCGAGACAAGTCATTGCACTCACGAACACCGCGTCCGAGCACCCATTGACGTGGTGGCGGTAAATGCTAGGTATACAAATAAGGCTGTCAGACCGAGAAGATTCCCATAGTCCCATGGAACACGCTCTTGGCAGCATACACCTTGCAAATACTGTACATATGGCCGCATACCTGCGGCCACGCTTCGCCCCAAGCACCCCGACGTCATCGAGGAGACGACACGCGACAGCTCCCCGGGCTCTCGGAGACAGGTCCGCGAGAATGGGTCGAAGGAACACTTAAGAATTTCCAACCGCAACCTGCACTGCATACTGCATGCAACGACGTCCCGTCTCTGCATGTCTACGACCCTGAACAGGAAGGTTCAAGCACTCTAGTAGAGCAGTGATGTGAGCGAGTAAGTGTCTCGCATTACATATGCATAAGCCCTTCACACTACTTCGGCACAGTTCCGAGTCGGCAGCGACCGCTTCGCCATTGTGCTACGTATCGTGGAGCAGAAAGATGGGTCTAGCGGCTGTGGCCTCGGCGGGGGAGTCGTATCGAACTACGCTGTTCATAAAACAGTTGCAATTGTGTGTGGGTGGCCGTCGTTGTGGGGCCCAAGGTTCGGAACCGGCGTGAGCAGGTTTTGAGTCGAGGTGAAGATTAGGTTTGCCAGTGCGGATGATGTGCAGCAAGTTTTGGGCCGCCGCACTGGAAAGGGCGTTAAAATGGGGGCTAGAGAGTTAGGGTTTGCGCCGCGTGGTAAGCTTTGCGACCACGCAAGTGTGGTTGGTGATTGGGTGTGATGCAAAGGTGGCCTAATCTGGAAAATCATGGGAGAGGCAGGCGACGGTGAATGGTGCGGAGAGTCTTCCCCTTCGTATGTGTGTGGTGTGCGCTGCAAGTGTTAAATCTGAACAGAGAGTTCAAGCTATGTGGAGCATGCGTTGCATGCCTTGGCAGGCACACGACACAATGCTCTAGGCGATATGTTTTGATTGCATAAATCGACTAGTGTATTGCTCTACCTGTATAGTGGATGAGGTCTATACCGGTGTACTTTGAAGTAAGCATGACGATAGTAAACGCTTGCAGCGATTCATGTACAGGATCAATTCAGAGATGATAGATGCAAAGTCCAATGCCAGCAGTGTTGCAGACAGAGGTAGGTTTCTTACAGGCTTATCTTACATGTGTTGATGATTACAGCGTCATAATGCATGACGAGTCGAAGGTTGTAGCCTTGAACTCGATGGTGAAGTTAAAGTGCTGTTGGACTGTGGCCAACGGTCAGAAGCTAGGCCAGATTTAAGTCGTCTTTGGCTTCTTCTTTCCAATGTTGTAGCCCCACTTCCTCAGCGTCTTAACGACCTTTGGCAAGACGGCAGCAGTGAGCGGGACCCTGAAGAAGATGAGGGATTTGTGAACAAGGTAGGCCAAACCAAGTTGTGTCCAAATTGCTGTTTTTCAATCAGCCAGAGGTCAAAGGCAGGGAACCACAGTCATTCTTACATGCATCGCCACCGTTTCGTGCCTGGACAGCTGCTACTTCGCCAGCATCTAGACTACCCTCCCTCAGCGTGGCCTCGGCAGTCTCCTCCAGTGAGTGCTTCTCGGCTGATGTTGTGCCTGCTTCTGGGAAGACTAGTCTGACGAGGTTCCAGAAACCATCCTTGACGACTTCTTCATAGTGGCCTATCCTGTCTGTGCCGAGTAGCCGTACCGCAAGGAAGCAGAAGGGGAAGTCTAGGGCAGACAGGCCCAGGTATACGCCCAAAGCTGCCCATCCATACTCTTTCGAGAGGGCCTTGAGTCTCTGCGACAGTGATTGCGCTGGCTCAGGACTGCCTAAGTGTGGCGTTGGATCAGGATGTGACCCATTCGGCTTGCTGCTGTTGAAGCGGACAGTGCGGAAGCGGCGTGCGAGGACCGATCGCTGGAATCGAAAATATAGCAGCGCGCTGTGTTGCAGTGTTCTCGGCGCTAATCTAGTCCTCGATGAGTGTTGTGCTGACGAGAAGAAGCTCCGCAGGAATGGCGCCGGTGGACGCGATACAGAGCTCTTTGTTGCCTGAGAGCTCCTAACGAGGAGCTGCTCTGTCCAGATGCGTGCGACTCGCGTCTTCATTGAAGGCGGTGGTCCAGATGAAGGTGGAGTGCAGTCGTGTGCACGTGGTGAGTTGTGTATCAGGTTGTTGTCGCAGCGTACGCGCAGACTGGACGTTTCGTCGCAGTGACGATAAAACTGCCAGGGTCCATCGCAGTCGGCGAAAAAAGCTCCGATGTTGCGCTTGCACCCTGCCGCGACCTCACCGCCCGCCGGAAAGAGTAACACACTCAGGAACAGGACAGAGCGCCTGTAACGTTGCAACACACAATTCCAAGGAGGCAAACCTTCTCCTGGTTGCTAATCGCCTCCCTCGTTGTCGGCGTTGTTGAGACGTGGACACAACGAGTCAAACGGCGGCTCGTCAACATCAAATGAATCGCAAAGGTTGACGCCAGCACTGGCCTGCACTTTTGGTATCCTTCATTCAGCATCGATTATTGTCTCGGCTTGCAGCTGGCTCTGATACGGGCCGAAGTCAGACCACATGAGTTCAGCGACGTTGAACAGGTCGAGGCTCCCTGGTCGCAGTGGCCTCCATGCCTCGGCAACACGGGCTGTAAAATCCAGGTACCAGGCCACAAAATTTCCGAGTCCAGAATACGGACTCTGGAGAACCCCTGACTTTCGTCCGGGCACCGTTGTCAATAATGTTATCGTGAGCCTGCGGGTCATTATGATTGCGACTTCAATGGCTTCCATGAAATTGCAAGACCCCAATCGAGTAGTAGCATCGATTGGACAACTTCAACGGCTTCCCGATCAATGCGCGGAGGAGTGTGCAGGTGTCTGTGACAACAGTGCGCCTGACCAATGATATGGAACGCCTTTGGCTGTCAATGTGTGGAGGCGTAACAGAGCTTGTTGACTGGACACGTCTTACTCTTGGTTCGTCTTCTCACTGCTGTGGAACAGGCCTCAGCATTAGTAGGCCTCAGATATCTCTGAACACTATCCGGTGTCACTTCAAACGTGCATTGGAATAGCTGCACTGCGGCAGTCCACTCCGGCCGCCATTCAACATCGCCGAATCCTGCCCCGGGTGCTATCGCTGGATTCTGCATTAACAGTCCGATGCCAAGTGTTCCCATGCTGATGATCTTATTATCGCACCTCGTACTCTTGAATTCTATACAGCGGGGCAGACGCGTAGCTTCATCATCAGCCGTGCGGGCCCAACTCTATGCGAACCTGTTTGCTGGTACAGTAGCGCTACCTATGGAACAAGGAGTAGGCTCCGTCGCATGGTATCACTTCTAATGCTCGAGTCGGCGCTGTCGCGTCGCAGATTCGTCCCTACTGCCCTTCGTGTCAGGCACCCGGACACACACTGCAAGAAGGCATATTTTGAGTAAGTGCGTATCGCAAGACGGCATCGTAGTGTGGCATAACCTTGAAGGATGGCGTTGGACTGCTTGCGGACCCAGCCGGCTGCTAGCAATGCTCAACGTCTGACGTTAGCCTTTTTCGAACTGACATGGATCCATACATGCTATGCTGCATGGAGAACCCTCGCTAATTGGCTCCCCCGATGCGGAATTTGCTTTCCCTCCCTGCAACAACGTGCTGCATATGCCGGTTACCCCAGTACATTGCCGGGTCATCAGGCAAGCCACCGTCACGACACAGCACAACACATCACAACGCCTCGGTCCTCATCTGCAGCTCCTTATTTCTGCCTTTGGCCACATCGTCGTTGACGACGCTGACGATCAACTGAATCAAGCACACGTTCTAAAGCGGCTCGGGGCCTGACTGCGGGGCCTGCGAAGGTTTGCGGGTTGGAAACAAAGTTTTTGGCGTATCAACAACCTTGCTCCTGTACCAGGTCTCAAACTAAGGCCTTCCGCGTATCGACCTGACGGGTGACCAAGAACTTAATCGTCTTTCAGGCTCATCAAATCCTCTTCAGGCAGCGTCAAATTCCTGATTGGTTGTGGGGCCGGGTCGTTCGTGGTTCGTCAGCATTCAAACGTTCCAGAGTAGTGGGTAGTGGGCAGGGCTGGTCTTGGACCGGGAACGTTGTCTTGCATACCACCTAGTAGCTCGGCTGAACTCTGGAGTGTGTTCCTTCTCTTCTTCTTTGTGGAGCTCGGCCGTCACTTGCTTCCTGGCGGACCAGGGTCCCTGCCTAACGCATTCTTTGGACGGATAGTCTGCAGCTTGGTGTCGCACTCACCCCTTCGCCTCACAGGTCACTGCGCCCAAAACGGTGCCCTCCCGGAACCAACTGTTTGAGGCCTCGACCAAGCTCTCGCGCAGCTGCATGAGCTCGTGCTAGGGGTCTGCCTGCTTCTCCACGTGGGTTCACTCTCCTTCTTGAAATGACTATTAATATGCTTTGCTATATGTACCCGTCTCCCGCACTACCCCCTCACATTTCTTGATTTCATTGCTTTCACACGCATACCGCTCATTCCACTCTTGTTGTCAGCAAGCATAACACTTTCCTTCATTGTTCCGATTTGCAAGCGTCTCGTTCTAGACTATCAACCTTAGCCATCATCCGTTACTTTCTCTTCAACAACATGGGTGGTAACCTAGAAAATGTAGCCGGACACGGTCAACTCTCCCTCGGACAGGCTGTTCACATCGCCCAGAACAGTGACGGTGGTATCGACCAGCGACTTGCTCAATTCCTAGAGAAGCGATTAGCAGAAGTCTGGGCAAAACTCAACGCTCAACCCACATCATACGTCCTTCCTGCAGACGAGTTCGCCCTCCTCAACTACTATCGGCCACGGTTCGGCGATTCCGCGGTTGTGAAAGACGCCACAAAACGATTTTGGGACAATCACAAAGGTACTGCTTGACCTAGTGCAACCCTGTTCATTGCTTCCATCCTTTGACGAGGTATCTAAAGACATTGCTACCTGGCTGGCTCGCAGACGGACTAACACAGAGTTCTAGATTAAGTTTTCTCGATACAAAGTTCTTCTATAGGCGTTTTAGCGGATTGTAAAACATTGGATTCTCGCACGATACCTTGAACGACGGCGCACCCGGTTTTCCTTGGCGGCAACCTACGACTCAGGTGGAATCCAGGGTCCTATTGCGCGTCATGTACGATTCAAAGCAGAGCTGCACCCAACTGCTTGGGCAGCAAAATAAAGAGTTGGCAACGAGATTGAAAAGGCAAAAGTCGCCACGACAATCGGCATACAACGGCAGATTGCTACAACTTCTTTCCATTTGTTTAATGCTAAGCACGGTTCCTCGTGTAACATCTGCTCTCGTCACGCCACCGCAATTGCTCGTCCAAAGTCCTGCTTCCAATAGCCTCACCAATGACTCTCCTTTGCTCGAATGCCTGCAAGTCGCGCCTCCCATTGTAATTTCTTCAGCGGCATGTCAGCAAACTCTGATGGTACATACTTTCGCCTTTTCTTATGGCCAACCTTTCATAGGTACGTCATGAATGCGCAGAGAGGTTTCTCGACCCAAGTGTGCGAAACGTCCATACATGGAAATTCCATCTAGTGGAACGAAGCTTACCAGACATATAGGCGAATACTATCCACCAGACTGCAACTATGACCGTGTAACCTTCAACTTTACCGTCACATCTGCGGGACGTCAGTTCGATCGACTTGCTTTGATGTTCTTCGACGATGTCGAAATCTTTCGTACGTCGACGGCCGAACCAACACAGGATGGCATCGTGTGGAACTACGTCAAGGACATGAGTAGCTACCTTGCCTTATTTAGACAGCCACACAAGATCATCTTCGATCTTGGGAACCTTGTCGACGACACGTATACAGGCGCTTGGCACACCACTCTCACGGCAACCTTTTCCACCGGCGAAGATCTACTGGATCCCCCGGGTGTCATAATCCCGGTCTCTGCGCGCAGATCTCCCGTAAATAAGCCGAGTCATTTCGTTGTACCTGAGTCAAGGGCTGTCGATGCTCTGACCATCCCACGGAACGCCAGGAAGGCCGTGTTCTCGATCTCAGCTTGTGGTCAGGCCGCTGAAGAGTTTTGGTGGAGCAACGTGCTTTCTTCTGACACGCACGTGTTCGGCGATAACAATACACTCTATGGTCACTCATCTTTTAGGGAGCTGCAGTTGCTCATTGATGGACAACTAGCCGGCGTAGCATGGCCGTTCCCAGTGATATTCACCGGCGGCGTCGTCCCTGGATTCTGGAGGCCTCTCGTGGGCATTGATGCATTTGATCTACTTGAAGACGAGATCGACATAACACCCTTCTTGCCGATCCTTACTGACGACAAGGACCATACATTTGAGATTCGAGTAGTTGGTATTGAGGACGATGGTAGCGGTCAGGGCAGAATCACGCAGTCGATCGAATCGAACTGGGTTGTGACCGGGAAGCTGTTCATTTGGCTTGATACTGATACCACCGTGATCACAGGTTCGAGTCCTGCAATTCATACCCTCGAACCATCGGTTTACATCTTCTCGAAGACCACAAAGACCTTGGATGGTGCCGTGCTCTCACTCGAATACTCAGTCCAGGTGTCTCGCTTGATCCACATATCATCCACACTCCATACCTCGAGAGGCGCTGAGAAGGTCGTCTGGACCCAAAACCTTGCATTCTCCAATTACGGCACGCTTACGAACAAGGGCAACGACCAAAACCTTCAACAGGATACGAGCGGGTCCAACACATCTCCAGCTTCAAACTATACAAGAGATTTTGCGTATCCGCTATGGGTGGCCTCATCCTATGATGCAGACTCGAGTGGTGGCCTCGCCATTGACGCTATGATGAGGCGAGGCAAGAATGTCGGGCAGATCGGTGAACTTGCCTTCCACAACGAACGGAAGGCAGTAGCGCCACAATATCCTGACCTTCGTGGAACCAGAGTGACAAATTCGCAGAACGGTACGGCGTCCTACACCAGTATCCCAGCAGAAAGGAGAGCGTACGGGTCTGGTAGCACGGAGCAGCACTATTTGCTTAGCGGCATTCGGGACGGTTCCGACACAACGGCGCAGCATGACAAGGTGCTTTATCAGCGACATGTACTCGCACTGAATGGCTCGATCGTGATCGACGATCAGGCTTCTGAGAGTCAGGAGACAAATGCTATTGGCTACAGCGTTACGCCATTCGCAATCCACCGCAAGAGGCTGCAGGACTACGCATCGGAAGGTATTAGGGCGCTGCTGGGGAGAGGGCCGGACTAGGGGAAGCTAGCAACCAATAACGTGGCAAGCGGACACGGCTGCGAGGAAGGAGCGTTTTGCATCTGCTGTGAAACACTTGACGGACACCCGACATATTGCATAGAATGTGGCTGCAGGAGCATTTTTTGATTGAGACGCTAAATACGAATTCTCGTTTGGAGTTGCAATTTTCATCTTGGGAGGCTGAAGGAGCAGTTTTGCTTCTCTGAATTTCAATGACCAATGGAGAATGAATAGTGGATCAAGTACTCTCTTGAAAGCCATACAGCACTCTGTCCTACTCGCAGCTGCACCTCACAATTCGCGGCTGTATAAGTCTCTGTAAACAACTTCACATAGCACAAGGAGCCACTGCACTCGATTAACCACAGCATTCATCTTGTATGGACAAACCTATATTCAAACTCTTGGCCATCTATTCGACATCTTTTCATTAGACTGACGGCTTCGTTGCGCCCCAAAACACTCAGGTACTATTAGGGAAACTCTATCCAGAACCTACAAGCCGCGTACATGTTCCACATACTAAACTTTTCCTCGCGCACATCGCGGTTGAGCTTCACTTTGTGAATGTGGATGTGGTGCTCCCCACATGAGCTATCATCGTTAGTGTTATGGGTGGAGGACCAGGTGGATGGTCTCAGCTCCCGAGCCGCCCTATAACGTCTCAAGTTATCAAGGGATAGTCGCTCGATAGGCACTAAATCCAAGGCCCGTTCTGGATCTTGTCGGTGTGTGAAAACTGCAAGGCTGATGTTTAATCTCTACCCGGCTCCAGCACTCTGAGAAGATCAGCATGCACTACCAATTTGGAACCGGTGCTTCAAAGCTCCCGTCACGGAAGAGAAGCTAAAAGTCTGACGTCGGACACACCGAAGCCAACATCCGTGATCGGCGTATGTGGATGGGCAGATCAACGTTCTACCGTTTTTCACCCAGCTTCGAGAGATCCAGTCGTTGGGCACCAAAGGATGTTGAAGGTTCAGTGCGGGCTGCGGTGTAATACATGATGCAGGAAGTATGCATCCGGCCAGGTGATCATGCTTGCTTGTGGTGTAGTCCATGCATTGCAGATGATTACAAGGTAGAGAACAAGGGTCCTCGTATCGAGCCTCAACCTGGCCAACTACAGAGGATCAGCGAACAAGCAGGGCATAGCGGCTGTCCGGACCCTGGGAAGCTGAGCGGAGTAAATAGTTGCAATGCTTTCCCTTGTTTGAGAAATCACAAGCATCGCTGTTGATCAGCTGGTGACGTGCGACAGTTTTCCGCTCTCGCACATGCACAATACCGGCCTTATATTACGGCGATGTTATTGACGCACCGTTCCATCCCGCTATTGAGACCATGCCTTATCCCAGTCTGTCAGTTGTCATTCATGCAGGTGCTCGTGGGATATTCCGAAGGATCTTGGGAAACTACCAAATCATCGCACCTGAAAGCGCCACAAAACGTCAGTAATCTCAAAGATTTTCTTCGTGCATGAGAGCATCGACAGGCCGCCTGTGCTCTGTGCTCATATCCCGTTCCCCCACCCGTCCATGATCAGCATCTACATGCGAAGCTAGGCGAAGGAGGACATGACTCGAAGGCGCCCCAGACGTAAGGCTGATACACAGCCTGGTACAAAACCTCATCTAGCTTGGCATTATCCATTTACAGAACTCTATCATAATATTCTGTTCCATTCGAGTTGCATCATAGCTTATTTGTCCCGAAAAGGCAATCTCTGGCATGGGAGTGCGGAATGCTGAGTCGCGGATCAAAGCTCTCATGACGAAGGGGCTCGTGGCAATGGTTCGGCAGCAAATTTCCGAGTTATGAGCTTGCGAGTCGGATGTGGGGTTGGCCTTCGACGGCAAGTTACGTTCCCGTTGGGCGTCGTGGAAACAAAGAATCATTCTAGGGTACCAAAATCAGTGTGTACCCTTGAGTCGCGGCTTCGCTACCACTGTTCGCCCGCCTGTGCTGCACTTGCCCATGCGCGGTCACTCTGAAGGTTCCCTGCCGTGTTTCAAACTTGCTCAAGCGAGCGTGATGGGGCATACATAGGGATTCCGAAATGGGAGTGTTACGCAGCAGAATAATAGCGTCGGCTAAGGGATTTGGGTGACTTGCTTCCGCGTTGGTGGAAAGCGTTCCAGCCAGGGGGGCATCAGCAGGGTTTGGATACTCACTGACGATTGATGGCCATGAAGAAGGCATTTGTGGCTTTTCTAGCTACTGGCGTTATGCATGTGCCAAAATTTAAGTGCATGTTCTTGCGTTGACATGGAGCATCATGCGATATCGCTAGTACCGTCACACAAGCCTGGTCGCTTGCATCCCTCCTATACATCAGCCGTCTATAGGAAACAGTCTCGGGTACACGGAAAGGAGCCGTTCCGTCGAGAACACGCCACTGGCTGTCTGTACGACACTCAACGCTTTCCGACTTTTGATCGGTGAGGCATTGCATGAAGGCTCCGAGGCCTTCAGGGGTAAGAAAGTGAGCCGAGCGAGCGCTACATTGAAGTGATGCGGGGTCCACGCGCAGGACGGCACGAATACGTGGTGGCCTGATGATAACACTGGAAGATGCTAGATGTGGCCCGGGATGTTGATGACGAGAATGTGCTTAGGAAGCTGTGCTTCGACATATCTGCGGTCGGTGCTGTGCTTTGGCGCCTTCTGGGATACTTTTTACATCTTCCGCGTGATCAAAGTATAATCCATAGTATCGAATCGAACCTTGAAGTCTGTATGTGAGCCTGTCCTCTGTCTACTACAATCGAGATGTTGGTCTCCCATCTTGATTCCGAGTTATGCTGAGACTGACGAAGTAGATTGGTGCAAGCAAAAAGAGAAGTTACGTTACCGGTCCTACTCAGAAATCGCATTTAGATTCTCGCATTTAAAAATATGGTAAAGTCGTTCTTAAAATCCCATGTGTCTTCATCCGGATCTTGCTTGGTGCGGGGCCAAGGAACGTCATCGTTCAAGGTCGACCACATCAACTCCGTGCTCAGACCTAGACTCATACCTCACAGTGAACGTTGACGTTAGGGCTCAGTCGTGAACATGATCGCTACTGCTAAAGATCAATTAGGGATCGGTATCCGGAGTAATCGGAGTAAACCGAGGATAACGCGGGGTGGCTGTGGGGGCGATTCTGTGTCGTGTGCTCTCTCACTCGCTGAACATCAACATGCACCTTCCTCATTACCGTATCGCGCGCTTAGCTTCAAAGCCTTTCTGCGCTTTTCATCATGGCTTCCCAGCACCGTCATTTCATCGCAGACCCTCAACAGGACCGTTCACTGACGCGCGATGAGTGCGCTACCAGATCCAAGGGACTTTGAAGACGACGATAAGTATGCTGCAGGCGAGCGGCTTGCTGCATTTGAAGCCGAAGCCGCTGGTAAGTCCGGTGGCAATAAGCTGGAAGGGTCTCTGAATGTCGCACGTGGGGCTATACGAGTACCTTCCCCGGATCCATCACTTCTCTCGATAGACGACAGCAACAATATACGATTTGGTCGTAATCCTGACTATTTCCCCGATCAAAGTGGTCGTAGGCATATTTCTTTATCTCCGGAACCTCCACAAACTGCCAAGGGCAGGCTACAAGCAATATGGACGAAGAACAAGGGCCTCTTCTTGGTTTTGATATCACAGTTCTTCGGCGCGTTGATGAACGTCACTACAAGGCTGTTGGAGATGGAAGGTAATGAAGGTAAATTAAGAGTTACACTTGCTACAACACCTACTGATGCCCGACCATAGGCAAAGGGTACCATCCTTTTCATATTCTCTTCGCTCGTATGGGAATCACCGTCTTATGCGCCTCAGTGTATATGTGGTACAAGAAAACTGAACACTTTCCTTTCGGCATGA
This sequence comes from Phoma sp. XZ068, assembly GCA_004835665.1. Taxonomy (NCBI): domain Eukaryota; kingdom Fungi; phylum Ascomycota; class Dothideomycetes; order Pleosporales; family Didymellaceae; genus Phoma; species Phoma sp. XZ068. Next base: position 238,920 of record RBKR01000002.1, read on the forward strand.
GGGAAGTCCGACCTTTGCTAATAGCTCGAGGGCTCTTTGGCTTTTTCGGAGTGTTTGGCATGTACTGTAAGTCTCGTCCCTGTCCTTCGGTGTTTCGATTACTGCACTCTCAGGATCTGCTGCTAGCACGCTGTACTGAGCTTCAAGGCATTGCAACAAGTCAACACCTGAGCTCTGCCAATGACCTACTTCCTAACTCTCGCCAGACTCACTGCTCTACCTACCTCTCGCTGATGCTACCGTCATCACCTTCCTAGCACCTAGCCTTGCATGCTGGGCTTGCTCGTATTTCATTAACGAGACATTCACCCGGATGGAACAGATCGCCGCTTACATTTCACTATTCGGTGTTGTTCTCATTGCCCGGCCGGTATCGCTCTTCGCGTTTCTGTCGCACTCTGGCGAGGCCGTTCCATCCGCAAGTGGTGATTCAGATATTGTTGTGCCAGTCAACGCTACGGCCGACACACACCGTCTGGCGGCTGAGCTCGATGCGGTTACACCAGCTCAACGAGCATCAGCTGTTGGAGTTGCTTTATTGGGGGTTCTGGGAGCTGCAGGCGCTTACACTACCATTCGATGGATTGGCAAGCGAGCACATCCACTTATCTCAGTGAACTACTTTGCGACGTGGTGCACGATTGTGAGCATCATCATGATGGTAGCTCTGCCTGGTGTTGGATTTCTCCTTCCGCGATCTCTCATAGACTGGTGCTACCTGATCTTTTTGGGCATTTGTGGTTTCATTATGGTAAGTTCACCTGTTGGACTTGCAGCAATCTCTCATTAACGTATGACAGCAATTCCTCCTTGCTGCCGGTTTACAATACGAGAAGTCTTCACGGGCGACGAATATGGTGTACATGCAGATGCTCTTCGCGCTCAGTTTCGACAAGCTCATCTGGGGCACCACACCGGGGGCGTTGTCCATTATTGGCTCGTCGCTGATTCTAGGCTCAGCAATCTACGTTGCTATGCACAAGGAGGACCCAAGGAAGACAGGAACCAGTAGAGAACGTCGAGACCAGGAGGCAGGGCGAGGTTTGATGGCTCCGGACACAGATTCAGACCAAGACGGCGATGGACAGGGCATACATTTGACTTCTGTACGTGGATAAGCGCTTGGGGTCGGCCTTTTACAGAGGCGGTTCTGCATTTGTACGATTGACCTGGAGTCTTCGGGCATACATATAGACTAGAATACCCTAATACATTTACATAGACGAGTTTTGAACATTAGATCTGACCAAATCTTGGGCGATGGTAACAATTTAAAATCCGCAGTCGACTTCTATTATTGCTGCAGGAGCAGCCACTCTCAAAGAGAAGGGAAATCGAGCACAACGTCGATATTCACAAACCTGACAGCGCCTTCATAACTCAATCCTGCAACTCAGTCTGCTCCATATTACTTCTGTACCGCATCACCGTGCTTCGAGATCATGTCAAATAGCTCCAAAGCTGATCAATTGTGATCCACCCAGAAATCCTGCGCCCAACGTCAACCTCAAAGGATGGCATCCTCGAGAAGGTTACAAGGGCTTACATAAACAGACAAAGGGCTCGATCCTCTAGTTATCATCTTTCATTCCAGACGTAGTTGGTATGATGGACAGGGTTCGTGTGCATATATATAGTGTTCTTTGTGCATGATACGCTTCGGTTATGAACTGGAACCCCACTGTTCCGTCAAATCCCCGTCAATCCCACTAGCCTCGCCTACTAACCTGATTCAAAACTTTCCCACTAAACGAAAGATCCGCACGTTTCATCACATCCCAAGTATTCCATTTATATTATTGCGAGTATAGGATATTTGTTTTGCCAAACTTCCATCACAAGTCGTGGCGCAACCACCAACTTGATAGCAAGTTGATCCTCCGTGGCGCAATTGGCTAGCGCGTCTGACTGTTATCCGCATCTCGCTTGATTGCACATCAGGAGGTTGAAAGTTCGAGCCTTTCCGGGGGAGATAACATCTTTTTTGCCTCGATGATATACTCGAGGCGGAATGTAGTGGACGTTCTTGGGGCATGCCTTTTTGCGCTTTTGTAGGCTATACACCTACTGGAATGTAGTCTATTGCTCTGCAGTTGCAAAACCTTGTTTGGCTTGTTGTATTGAGATAACCTTGTCCTCCGCCATATGCTGAAATGTATCGTACAATAGACTCTGCACTTTCCTGTATTATTTGCTCCAGCAAACAAGCTACCCAACTAATGCCTCGAAACATTCGTTCGGAGCACACGATCTATCTGACCTCTCATGTTGCAAGAAAGGCCGAGCAGGGGAACTGCCAACTTTTGGTTCCTATATCGTGGCTTTGGGCTCTTTGACTCTTATTCGGCCGTAGCATTTTGTGAGCAAATTCCACTGTGAGCTACTTCGTTTTTGTAAGTTCATGAGATTCGTTCAAGCCAGTCGACGAACTGGGAACTATACGCTTGTTTCCAACTTTTAACGAAGGAAAGACACAAAACATCATTCCAATAGTGGACTCGACATCTTTTATAGCGAACGTTGCCATGGCTATGTCAATCATGCGACTATTGTCTCTATGGACCATCACTCATCTGTGCGGCGATATGGCAAGAATGGGTTCAAGCTACTTTCGGTTATTCCAAGACTATCATTTGACTGCCACTAAGAAGAGGAGACCCTTTGAAGTTCTCGGTACAAACACCTGCTCTCCTCCAACCCCGTTGCCCGGCCGATTTACATATGATCAAGCCAGTCCTCGCGCTACCAAGGCGCTCTACTCCTTCGTCATTCTCGTCACTAGAGCTGTCGTCTTCTGTTGGGTACGGCGCGTCGTATTCAAAAAGAGGAAGGAACATAAAATCATCTGCTGGGTCTAGGTCTGGATGTCGCCAGCCACTATAGTGAAGTCCACCTCTTTCGTATGATATGTCCTCATCCTCGTCAATGGCGGCTCGAATAGCATCCGAAAGTGGTATTGGGCGTCCAACGATGTATAAATATGGCCATGTGGCATATTTCTCCTCGGATGGAAATAGCGTGCATTCGGTGGACATAAAGACAAAAGCCAATTTTTTGTACTTCGGGTACTGTTTGAAATGGGGCATCTCATACTGACCATTGTAGAAACCCCAGTGCCAGCTCGGCATTGTGTACTCTATCTCATATGGCTCGCGGTATGGATGAATGATGTGCCAATCAAGGTAATTGCACAACGCGTTTGGCATGGTTTCTGCCAGCATGCCACGATAGTACTCGTCAGAAGTGAGAGCTGCTATGTGCTTGCCGATACCCTCCAATGCCTTGAGCAAGTCTTTTTCACGATAGGTCAGATCAGCTGCAATGTACTGCTTAAGCGCCAAGAACCAGCGGCTATACAGTGACGTCTTGTCAATATCTTCAAACCAGCGATTGAATATCGAGCTAGATCCCGCATCGTTCCACAGTCCAGTGTGAGGGGGGTCCATCAAAGGAGGCACGTTTTTGGTTGTCCAGAAAGAAAATTGGTCAACATCGGGTCCGTAAGTCACGGCGTCCCTTGTACGCTCCCACTCGCCAATTGGGAACAGTTCGCAAGAGTATGCTTCTGAACATTGCCAATGAACAAGCTTTTGGGAGAACAACAACATCCTTGAGCTGAGTACACATTCTTGTACGACCCATGCCCGTTTCAGCAATGGCGAGCTTTGTTTCAAATACCTGGAGCAGTACGAAGAATCGTGATGTAGCTCGGCATCCCACGAGTTTCGATTCCAAATCAGCGCGGGGTAGAGGTTCCACGCTCTTCGAGTTTCGCCATTAGTGGTTGGGCACCACCGGATGCCTCCAGCGTTGAAAGGCTCTCTATTAGAGAACAATCCATCTTGTGGCCCAGACGAATGTGCAGCTCCAATGTTAATGATGGAGTTCGTATACACCATGTGCATTTTCGAAGCCTCATGTTTCCAATCTTCCCCGTCCTTTTGGATTATGCAGTAACAGTCAATCCATATGTAATTAATGCCCAATGCGTGTACAGTAGACATGGCTTGCTGAAATGTGAGTGGGAACACAGAGAATGGACTGCCGTGATATAGATCTCTCACATTGTCCTTCGTCGTAACCCAGAAACTGTCCGTTCCCCAGCAGTGCGAAAGTGTTGCATAGGGGCCTTCCACATTGTTTTCCGAAGTTTCGACTAGCCGAATCTGAGGCTCTTGCAGTGGTTCTGCCGACAAGCCTCTTAGGTCGAGCAATCGAGTAGGTAGCCAACGAGGGTTTCTGAATACGCCACATCGCGAATGTGATTTCAGACATCGGTCCAGTGTGCCTCTCGCATATGCAAGAACCTCAGGTGAACCGGTATTTCCACAACTCAGTGACTGAAGAGCGAGATTCGAGAGAATCCTATCATCGACACTCTGGCGACCAGATTGGAAATATCCATCGTTGGTCGTTGAGGGTCGAATGACTACCTTCAAAGGTGGCGTCTCGGCCGATCTCGTTGTGAAGGTGTCCACTATCAGGTCATAATCCTCGTCTGCTGCATTTGAATTTGGTCCGAGCAATTGATAGCGCAACGGAGCGACGAAGGCCTTTGCCTCTCCACCTACATGAGGTACCTTCCCATAATATACGAGAATGATCGAACAGAGCCGACAGCCAGCTGCAGCGCCACTCTCTAATGTGTTTTTGGAAGAATGATAATTTCTCCAGTACTGACATTTGCTACACCCGGTTCGTCGCTTGAGCCAACTTTGGGCATGATAACCGCATGCTTCTCTCGCAGCGAATACGCTGGTTTTGAATTTGTCAAAGGATCCATTGCGAAAGATAGGATTGCACACGTCACAGAACGGCTCCTCGTCGAGCAACATATCTTGAGATGTGGGCATGATGAGCACCTCGATTCGGCATAGGTAGAATAGTGATATATGAGGATTGTGGAGAGAGCGGCAAGTTTAACGTCCAATAAACGTGTAGATCCTGTTGTTCGACTCTTTACACGAAAGACCAAGTTCAACCGAAAGGCATATCCGGAGTTTATGTGGGAGGTGGTGAGGAGCTCTGTGGCCACGTGCAAAGGATCTCGGGTCAGCCCCGCGGTGGATACAACCTGCATGGTCCGAGTCACGTGGTAGGGTATCGTTCGTTGCTTCGGCCTGATGAAGCTGTGGGGAATAGAGCCTCCTTGTCTCTGGTAAGTCCTTCTTTGAACGTTGTGAAGCTGTACCTTGAATTGAAAGCCGAGAGTGACATCATTCCTCGCCGACAGTCAAGCCAAGCCTGGCTTCGATAACGGCCACGATCTCCCTCCAATCTTTCATTGCGCCGCCGCCAACATCTCCGCAAGCCAGCTCCTTCATCATTGGTTGCAAAACTTCATACCAACCACCATTCTTGACGCCCCACTCGTCCTCAAGCACCTGAACTTGCTTCTTCGTGATCGGCTGTAGCCACATGGCTGTGTTCATTGATGGCGCAACGATTATCCTCTTCTTACTTGGTCCTTCCTTCCATCCTTTTTCCTTTGGCCACTTCACACCCGGAATATCTCTAACCGGATCTACCTCTCCCGTTGTATCCCAAGCCCGTGCTACAGACAGCAGCAGGTTATCAGACCAGCCCTGTGTAATCTTTGCCATCTCATTTGCGCTAAGTGGGGCAATAACCATGATGTCTGCCCACCGCCGCAGCTCGATATGGAGGATTTTGTTGCCGCGTTTCCAAGGCTCCTTCCATTCGTCCTCGTCGAAGTATATCCCTTCAACATTTGGAAGCGCTTCTATCGTCATGAGTGATGGCTGTTCTTCGCTCTGTCCTTGCAGGAAGTTCTTCGCCGAGGTGGTGAATATAAGTCGAATCGCGATATTTGGATGCTTCGCCAGTGCGTTGATCATGTTGGGTATCTTAATCGTTGCGACGGAGCCTGTTGCACACAGCAACACGTGGATCTTCTCATCGTGGTGGTCGAAATCAAAACGGCTGTGGAATTGTGTGGGCGGTTCGAAATGTTGATGCCCGAGGGGTTTGAGCTTGGACAACTTTAGATCACTAATCTCTATAGACATGGTGGTGCTACTGTGTGTACGTTCAAGTATGAAGATCAGTGGAAGAGCGATGACGTCGTGGTGCTTATAAGCGCGACTGGACGGTTTTTAGTGCGTTGATGCTGTAAGCTTCAGGCAAGAGTCAGAGATCTCGGCTATCGCCAGCCACGTGGGGTAAGCATTCGTTGTGCCCCTGATTTCTCGAAGATCCCTTGTTCGTCCGCGTTCTCATGCAACGACGGGCTTTAACATCAACATTCGGCTCCATTGGGCTTGCACGTGCGCCATTTGACAGATGGGTATAATGGACTTATCGTCTTAACTCCGGTCGGCCGACGTCTTGGTTATAGATGAGTACGGAATAGTGGTACGATATACACCCACTCACGATGTATGAATAATTGAAGGATTAATTGGCGTTGCACTGAAGAGCTTGCCCATGATGCTTAAGTCCGTTTTTGTCGGACTATCATGTTGCACTGTATTCATTCTTGATTTCGATCTCATCCCTTCCACAAACATCACAACTCCAGGTTCCACTTCCCTCATCTACTCTTACTCTTATCATATCAACTAAGGATGTCTCTACCGACAGCTCAACTAGGTCGTGATGGTCCTCAGGTCACCCGTCTGGGACTTGGCCTGATGGGTTTGTCCGTGTTTTACGGTGCGCCGAAGCCAGACGAAGAGCGCCTTGAGCTTCTTACGCAAGCGCATAAGCTAGGAGAGCACTTCTGGGATTCATCCGATTTGTCAGTACTGTCAGAACATTGCTGTCAATTTCTCCATTGACGCAAGGCAGTTACGGCGACAACGAGGTGCTCCTGGGCAAGTGGTTCGCCGCCAACAAGGACAAACGCAACGACATCTTCCTCGCTACAAAGTTTGCAGTAGACCAAAAGACATTTCACGTTGATAGCTCACCCGAGTACGCTAAGAAGGCGTGCTATGCGAGCCTTGAGCGTCTCGGCCTTCCTCAGATTGACCTGTTCTACTGCCACCGTGTTGATGGCAAGACACCAATCGAGAAGACCGTTGAAGCCATGGTCGAACTAAAGAACGAAGGCAAGATCAAATACCTCGGTCTCTCAGAGGTGTCGTCCAACACGTTACGCCGCGCCCATGCAGTCCATCCTATCACTGCTGTTCAGGTCGAGTATTCCCCATTCGCACTCGAGATCGAGAGCAAACAAATCGACCTCCTTGCAACATGCCGCGAACTTGGTGTTGCAGTTGTTTCCTACTCTCCACTGTGCCGTGGCATCCTTAGCGGAGCCCTGAGGTCCCCTGATGATTTCGAAAAGGGCGATTACCGCAGCCAGTTTCCTCGTTTTAGCCCCGAAAACTTCCCCAAAAACTTGAAGCTCGTCGATCAGATCACCGCATTGGCAAAAGAGAAGGGTGTCGAGCCCAGTCAGCTGACACTCGCGTGGTTGATGGCACAGGGCGATGACATCTTCCCTATCCCTGGTACCACCAAGGTCAACAGGCTCAAAGAGAATCTGGGTTCGCTGTATGTGAAGTTGAGTAAGGAACAGAAGCAGCAGATCAGGAAGGCGTCTGAAGAGGCGGACGTCGGTGGCGAGCGTTATCCTGCTCAATCTTTGGCTCAGTGCTATGCGGACACCCCAGCCTTGAAGTGAGAAAACCCTGAGTTCTGGAGACGAGACATAACGACCAAATTGAAGCGTTGTCAGTGTCGTGTATAGTCTATATTGTATCCCGAAGCATGATGCACAAGGCTCCGCGGAGAGGTTTTCCAAGCCACAAAAAATCAGATTTCATCTAACAAATGACCTTGTATCGGCCTTTAACTTGATACTCGAACATGCAATGTCCTGTCACTTGGCATGTCTATTTTCGCGATTCTGACTGCTAGGAGCAGCAGGAAACCGCGGTTATACCGCCTCGCCCTAGTCCTCCATGTATCAGATGAGTCCCACCACACTCCTGATATCACTGTAGGCGTCTTCCCACGTGTCCAACATTGCATTCGGCGACCGCTGCATCGGTATGTTGTCCTGGCACCAGGGTGGTCTATTGATGACCTCGCCTCCCACCATGCCACATTATGCCGGCAATTAGGCGTTTCCTCTCGACTCACCTCCCGAATGCAGACCATTTCTCCGGGACAGCCCCATATTCCAGCACCCTTTCAGTCGGAAACATATCACCGAGCACGTTGTGGACCGTGTTGAGGAAGGACGTGGCGCAACCAGTCACGGCGTAGTGGTGTAGCGTTGAGTAAGGGGGAGTATCCGCGCGCGACTGCGCCGCTGGGGCCGTTGGGATAGAGTGCCAATTGGGACCGCACCCGGTGAGATGGTAGTCGGGTATGCGAACCGTAGATCAGGGAGTTGGGGAATACTTGATGGCGAGGAGATTTGAGACGTGGTGCGGGCCAGATCGCGATCGGTGGCGAGACATGTGGGTGCAGTATCCACGAGAAAGTCACGGCATTGCTCGAGAGTTCCTAAAGACCTAGATACTACTGCGCTTGGCATCGAGCAAGCATAATACATTTCGGTATACCTGCTTATCGTTCTCAGCACTGCTCTGCTGCGGTCGGGAGACTACCTCCTCATCAACGCTGTGGATGATCCGCTCACCTTTTGCAGGTCTTTGTTGAGTAACTGACGTGAAAATCTTTGTTCTGTTTCCAGTTTCGAGGCTTGTCTTGTGGGTAGGATTAGGTGGCCAAACTGATGTTGCCGTGCGCCGCGTGCCTTCACTGCAGGTAAACAACCGAATGTCGTAGAGGCTAGGCGCCTGAGCAAGATCAACAATGCTCAACAGAACGCAACTGTTACCTCAAGACATTGTGCGTTTGCGGCGTCTGCTTTACCATGAATCCCCAGGCTGCTACAGCAATGACTTGAACTACTGAGACAAAAGTCCAACGAATTGTGATGAGCTTTTTGAATGATTGCGGACAAATCATTGTCCCCCTGACAGCGGTCATCTGAGGACTCGGCCAAAACAAATTAGCTAGGTAGATCCGATGGACGTAGTCCAACTTGCAGTGTACGTTACTATGGCCAATAGCTGAGTGAGACAGACTCTTGCAAAAGGTCATAGGCACCGCTGGCACGCTGCTCGGGTGTCGCTGGGGTTGTGGGTGGGGTCGATTTTGGACTGTGGTGAAGAAGAGCGTGCCGTTTTCAAACCCAAATTGCTCATCATCAACAACACCACGCGCTTTTAGCCCCACCACCATCAACCACCACCAACCGTCAATGCACGCTATCCTCTGGACTCTCGGTGCCGTAGTCGCCTGCTTGCTGCTGCTCGGTAGTATCATCGCCACCTACCAATACTATGCTCTCATCGCCGCCTGCAATGCTGCCGAGCAGCGGGAGCAGCGCCTCTACGCTGCTGAACTCGAGCTGGAGCAGCTTCGAGGCGAGGATGCCAGGTGGAGGGCGTATTGGGCGGGCATGGCCATCTACAGGCATTGAGGTAAGCACATACTCACCTCTTCCTTTACTTCCCCTCCACATCAACCTCTAGAAATAGCGCTCCAAGCTCTTTGCACCGATGTTCTCTTCGCCCCACCTTCAGAGGCTTTTGGCGCTTCAAGGAAGTATTGTCAGCGCCATGCTCTACCTCGAGACATGTCTGTTTGTTGTGTGGGATCCGGAAAGCCTCCACATGTTTGTATACAGCGCTGCGACGAGCAGATAGATGCCGTGCAGTTCTCTAAAAGTAGCTCCGATCAAGTCCAAACAGCAACTTGAGAGCCCGTAACCGTCTAGGAAGCTCTACACCATGTACCATGGCCTCCTCATCATGCAGGTAAGTGATGACCCGAATCCCTGGTATCAACTCGCCAAAACTAACTCTTGCAGACAATAAAGACCTGCCTCTACAAACAACTCCAGAGCCAGACCAGCGCCCTTTCTACCTTCGCTGCGCGAACTGACCTATAGATGTTCACGCTAAAAGAAAACACGCGCATACATGTTGATTACTTTCTTCTTACACAATTTCGTCAACACAACGCTCTGGATGGTGTGCTCCACAACGAGTGTGCGTGAGGCTCGAGAACACAATGATGGTATGAGGATGGAGCGTCACTCGCATGAGCCTCGGGTTTATGGGTGCCGAGTCAGTCGACAGACATTGCTCACTCTTTCGAGGCAATCGCGCTACATGTCATTGAAAACCAGGTACATCTGCCGCGCACATCGTGGCTGCGACATCTCATGTACGATCTTGCGATCCTTCAGCCTCCAACACGTTCGAGAACACAGGGCCGATGTTCGCCGCGGACTGCCTTTGTTGACGATAACCGCCTCTCAAAGCACTAGCCGGAACTATGCATCCCTCCGGCTGGCCGCCTCAAGACCGGGCTCGAGACGGTGCACGAAGCAAAAGGTCCCCGCAGACACAACCTTCTACCGAGAAGGATTTTGCCAACGTGTGACCATTTAACGGCCCTGATAAAGACCCTGCCTCTTCTGATTGACAATGGTGGACGACAAAAGTCTCACCGACATTCCTGACTCGAGGACTTCCTCGGTACAGAAGGCCAGTGCTGTCCCCACCCAACACGCGACTCGAGGACAATCATAACAGGCGGCAATATCGGTGGAGAAGAACGAAGGGATTCGCAATTTTGAGGGACACGCACAATGTCGGCGTGATGCGCACAGCCCTGGTTGAAACAAACTGCAAATGAAGAGGCGTGAATAAGTTTCGGAGCGACGTTGGTGAGCGTCACTTAGAAACTCGCAACCTCGGATAAACACAAGCAGCGCTGTCAACCACGCGACGGCTGCAGTAGTGCAGAGATGTATCCAGTGGCAGGCGTGGCAGGTCGCGTCGTCCAAGTCAGGCACCTCTACAGGACAGGCAAGGGCAATATCGTTGGTTGCACGACTGGAGCACCAGCGTTCACGCCAGGGCAAAGCGGCCCGCTAGACAGAAGGAATCGATTGCCACGTGTTGGTACCCCTGGCGCCTCTGGGACTCTGCCCATGACTCGGTCCGCGAGGCCACAGTTTTTCTGCCGAAAAGACGGGTGATCCTCGCCGTGACGGCTTCGATAGGGCTGTAACAGCGAAATGACCTGATGGTGTTTCTTCGCGTGTCCAGACCTAGTCAGCTTCGACATGGTCTGTCACATCGTGTGCTGATTGTCTGCTGGTCGGCAACTGTCTCCGGCAGTCAAATAAGTCGTTACAGCAGAAGTTATTTGGTGTCGGCTGAGGAATCCGATGATCTGGAAGCCTTGACATGGCAAATGAGCCAGGGGAACACGATGCAGACAAGTCGATGTTCAGGCGCCATTAGCTGTGTCTGACAAACTTCACTAATTCCGCACTGGTCTTGGCGAGCGTCGAAGGAACACCTCTTGCCTGCTGTCCGCCAGCGGAGAGAGCTGCTGCACTGTGTAGAATTTCTGGAAGGGCGTTCGACGACGGGAAGGAACGATACGGTATGGCATTTCCCGTCGGCCTCCAGATAGTGGCGATCTCAGCATCTCCTCATCTGTACTTTCCATCGACGACACAAAAATAGTCCGGAGTGCAATTTGCCCGGCAGAAAGGCGGAAATGCTGCCGTGCCCTGAAACACAAGCGTGTGGCTGCTTTTTCTTCAAGCCATCGCACGTGGCGTCAACTGTTCGGAGAGCTCGAACGTGTCGCCTGTCTGCACCCAGCGGAATGATCTCCGCTGAGACTCGTCGACCACTGTGTTCAGGGTGTTTTTCGACGTTTGGCCTGGGGCGCATGGATTTACTGGACGCTGATGATCTTACAGCAATTGTAATCGCCCTTGGCAGCAGTCACCGCACCTCCGATAGTGCTGATTCGTTAACTGCATGGGCTCCGCGGAGCACGCTGAAAACGGCCATGATGAGCAAGCGAAGCCTTAAACGGTCCAATATGGCGGATTTGGCGTTGCGGGCCAACAGCCAAGGACTTGCCAGGTCGAGATGTCTCGCATGCAGTGCCCAACGCATAATCGTGTTGTAGTGGGGTTGCACACTTTGAAAGCGCGGGCTCGGTCTCCAGTGAAAAAGAAACGTTTTCCACTCCACAGAGAAGTCTCCACGTCTGGCAGGGTCAGGAATTGATCGGGCTGGACCTGCCAAATGCAGCTCAAGATAGGCATTGACATGGCATGATGGGGTGGTGGTACGCGGTGTGACGCTGGTCAACGACAAGGGCACTCACGTCCTCCATCTCAAACCACATCTTGCGAAAAGGAATATGCTGCTCCGTGCTGACCACCGATGACATACAGACTCGTGTCTGATGCAAGGGTGCAACGTGCTGTCCACGTTTCTGCAATCCTCCGCGCCTCTCAGAGTCGTGATTGCGTTCCACAGGGTGGGAACGTTGCGATTGGCAGGTGGCTGGTCTTGTACGACTTGCTGACTGCATGCATGCTTGGAATGAGTCGCCCAGGGCGTTACGGCAAACCGCGTCCTGTCCAAAGGCAAGCGAGCAAACGGCGCTGCAGCAGCCGAGACTTGGTTGTCCCTGGTGTGCGAGGCTGTTGTGTGAGCCCAGCGGGGTTCTGGAGATGAGGATGTTGCACAGACGACCGCTCTGGACAGTGGGTGCAGAAGGGACAGCCGTCTGCAGGCTCGAGCTGGGCGAGGAGCTTGTCGCAATATCAGGAGCACTGCAGCGGCACGCATTCCACTGGCCGTACCATTCTTGCATGCAGATGAATGCGGCCGACACAAAGAAAACCGCAAAACCCCTCACTGTGGTCCTCTTTCAGCGTGTTTGTCACTGCAGCTGGGTGGCTCCTGCTGCGGTACGAGACAGGACTGAGCAGTGCGAGCACGACGTACACGATACTGCTGCTGCTGCTGCTGCGGTAGTACCATGGAATGTCTCGGATGGGTCTGCCGACGGCATCATGCTTCTGCCTCCCACCTGGCTGCAGCGTGAGACGTGCCGCATCGCGACAGGCAGCATCACGACGGGCAACATGCACGCTTCATCAACGACAGTACGTTCTGCACGCTCACGACTGTACAAACAACCGGTACGAAGCAATGTACTATAGTGGCCCCCATTCCGTCATTCCCACGGGCAGCGCGCGAGTCATGCAGGCCCGGGCACGCTGTCGGCGGTATACGTAGTACTGGCTGGCTCGGCACACGTCTCACGACCAGACAGGGGGCGGCTGGACAGCCCATCGTCGGCCCTGTGCACGCTGCACGCATGCCAGGGATGCCTCGTGGGCGCCGCGATAGCCAAGTGCTTTATTCCCATGCGGGCGTGTGCGTGCATGCCGCCATGTGTCTCGCGCTGGCGCTAGGGCGCCGCTGCGATTTAGCGGGCGTGTGCCTTTGTCAGAACTGCGTGCGCTTTAGCCCACGGCCGGCGTCTTCTAAGCTGTCTTAGGAGGGCGGTGTAGCAGACGCAGACACTGTGGTCACGGACCCCCCAGCGCCTGTCGAGCGGACGGCCAATCCTTGCTAGAGTACCCACTCTCTCGCCCTCCGTCAGTCTGCGACGTCTCTCCGCGACCATCCTGCCTCTAACGGCAATGCCCTTGACGACTCCATTTCTGCCTCTGACTGTCTCTGCCGCCTCGCTTTCTTCCTCCAACTCCTCCCACACCGGCGAGCCGACTGACACCGGCCCTGACAGCGACGAGCCCCAGCTGCGATTTGACCTTGAAGCACTGTCGGCCGTATCTGAAGCCTCCGTAGCCAGCAAGCCTGCCCCGTCCACCGCTCCTCCACCGCCTTCCGCCCGCCACAGCAGCAGGCGCCTCACCTTTACCCGCTTTCCTCTCCTACGAAAGGGCAGCCGCGAGCTCACCCGGTCCTCCTCCACCCACTTCAGAGGCAGCAGCATTTCGGCCGCCGCCCCGCCTTCCCGCGCCGACTCGCCCTTCCTCTCGACAGGAGCCCCCCGCGCCTCCAGGTCCTCGTTTGCGCGTGGCCGCACCGAGCAACCTCCTCTCGACCCCTCGAGCGCACGCGAGCCGTCCGCTCAACCCAGCCTCCGCCCCGCCAGCATTGGAGGAGACGAGCCAGGAAACACCCAAGATCCAACGAGTCTGCCCCAAACAGCGCAGTCAGGCAAGATGCATCAGACCAGCTCGAGACTGCTGCGTATGACCGACGATGAGCGGCCGTATACGAGGGTGAGTGCGTTCAGTGTTTCCTACACCTCCATGCACTGTCAAACAGACGTCAAAGTGCAGCCCTCTCCAAGATCTGCCTACCCTGTCTGCCCCAGGGTGAACATGGCAGATACAAGAATGCGCATCTCGCCCCCTTGCCATTGCCTGCTTCACCTGTCATGTAGCCAAAGGCCGGCCCACCGCGGTCGCTGCTACGAAGACAGTTGTTTGTTGCACGACCACAGCCAGACATTTATTTCACTAGCTCAGCCCACCACGTAGAGCGGGCAAACTTCAACCGACGATCTGCTTCATTTCACACTCACTTTCGCCGCACGTTCCGAGGCGCATCGAATTTTGCTAACGATCATGACAGGACTTCAAGGACCTCTTCTCTACCCTCATGGTGTCGTTACCTCTCACCCCTCACCGTGTCCGCTTCAGGATGATTGACTACACATTCACCTCTGACGAGGCCATCACCAACCTCGGCTCCCTCAAGTTTTCTCAATCGAACCGCATGCCTGACCCCAAGGACTCGTCACGTGTCGTCACAACAACCACCACCACCACCTTCTCAATGGCGAAAGAAATGGCCCGCTCCGTTTGCCAAAAGTTCCTCGAAGCCAAGTTCGTTGAGTCTGTCGAAGGCAAGACCGACTTCACAAACAAGAGCTCCGTCTGGCAATTGACACCCAAGGGTATCCACATCCTGGAGCGCTTCTGCACACGCAACGGCATCCAGTCTGCCCACGTGAAGGCTGTCATCGAGTCTAACCGCAACCCCCACCTTCTAGTCATCCTTGAGCGCAACACAGAAAACGACAAACTGCACCACGACGAGCAGACTGTCGAAATCCTCTTCCGCCGATTCATTGGCACCACCGCAAACGAGACACAATCCGACTCAGATTCAATACACGAGTTCTCCAAGTGTGATGTTGGAGTCAAGCTCGTTAAGCACCGACCTACGACCAGCCGTCAGTACGAGTACACCTTCAACGGTCGCAATGCTGCACAGTGGTTGATGGACTGCACCACAATGGTTGATCCGCGAGAGTCGATAGAGATTGGATCCCTCTTCTTGCAGCTCAAGTTGATTGCTCCCGTCGATCCCCGCGTTCCCGAGCACACTTTCCAGCCCGTCAAGCAGGTTCACTACTTCGTCACCCCACACGGGGAGCGCGTAGCAGGATGGAGTCTTGAAGAAGTCCCATCAAGTGGAGAGGCTATTGCTGCAAAGACTCGCGATGGCATGGCCCGCGACTCAAACAGTAACCGAACAAACGTCATCATCCGCAACCCTTCATGGCGTCTTCTCTACCGCGAGTTCTTGAAAGAAACCATGTGTGAGGAGAACTTGTCTTTCTATCTTGAGGTCCAAGAGTTCAACAGGCAGTACCGTGCCGCCGTTAGCGACAAGGGCGAAAACAAGGTCGAGACCATCCGTGAGACCCTGGCTGCCGCCTACGGCCTGTACAACGCCTTCTTGGCTCCTGGGTCACCAAACGAGCTCAATATTGATCACGGTCTTCGCACACAGCTTGCTACTAGGATGACACGTGCCGTTGGCGACGACGCTGCCATGTTGCAGAGCCTTAACGAGGTTGCAACATTATTCGACAAGGCACAAAACTCGATCTTCAAGCTCATGTCTAGTGTAAGCAATGGTCCCACTACCAGCCTTACACATTTTATACTAACATATACCAGGACTCTGTACCAAAGTTCGTCAAGCACCCCAAGTACGCCCCTCAGCTACGTGGCCTCGATGCCGCTGCTGCGTCCTCGTACACCGCTCTCCCCGCCGGTTCTCGATGAAAGACCACAATGGCTCTACCGATTTTCTTCAACACCTGACGATTTGCTTCACCATCTTGGACGTGTTCCTCGGACCGATGCATTATTCCCCATCTTTCTCGGTGCATTCTCATAGACTTCTGGCGTTTCCGGATTGGAACAAAACATCAGCATTTGGCGGGCGACTGGAATCGTTTCTGTTTTCTAATTCCCTCGGCTACCGGATTTGCGGCAGGTTTTTCTGACACGCCATCCTAACTATCCGGTTTCCCACGCTCGTACGACCTTTCTTAGCAACATCTGCCACCTTTGCGGATTTTGGAATTTATGGGGTTGGATGTCCACTCAAGGTTTACTGCGCAAAAGCAAGTTGCTTGCTGGATTTCTTTCCTCAGTTCTCTTTGGATCGCTTTCGAACCCGCACAGGGCATATAGATGGCAGCGGTGGGCTCTACGACTTTCAGATGGATATACCCAGCACGCTCACGCTTTGGCTCCGCTCCATTGCAAGTGCAAGGATGTGTCCAGGGCGATGGCAGAGGATTCACTTTCTTCCCCTTGAGGGAGAGATAGCATTGGTACACTCGGCTGTACCTCCTAATCATAGGACACTTTGACACCACAGTTGTCTGTGTACCTCGGTGCTCAATAGAAAGACTCATGACAATTTTTCTCCACTGTAATTCGTAATTGACTGCCTCCATTTACTGCCGCACTTACAACAGCCTAGGCCTTTCTAGATTATCGACAGAGTCTACGCGTCTACCATCGGCCATGCTTTTCAAACTTTCTTCCAATTCAACACTCAATGCACAAAAAAATCCGAGTTCGCAAACGCATTGTTCGCAGCAAGCGACGCCGTTCCGCGATCTACATCCAAAACGGCATTCTCGCCGATACGAAAGTTCGCACTACGCTGCGCATCCCTTCGCATCCTCGAGCATTTAGCACCGAAAGGCGCTGCTGTAGCAGCCTACGACAAGAACTACGCATGCACACATGGATGCGTCCGCCGCAGGACCGAAGTAGCGCGTCGCCAACCGACTCGGAACAAGGCGGAACCTGGGCAGCGCTCGTATAAGGCAAGATGGACAGCGTTGCCCTGGCCTCGTTTCCAAGAGTACCGCCGAAAGTAGAGCAGCCTTGCCATAGCATCGGATTTGGGAGTCGGACCGTGACAGCAGGAAGAATTCATCTCCGCCTCCATCTTCGTACGCCCGTACACTCCGTATACTGAGCCCGTGCCTGAGTGGTCCCCTTATTGCTACCCTTTGCTAGCTCTGGCAGAATCTTTGAACCCTTTTCCTTGCACCTGCTGTCAAAACTTTCAGATGTTACAGCGGTGGCTTGTCTAAGGCGAGCTTGTTCGGCTAGACGTCGCTCATTCCGAGCGTTTGGTAGGAGTGCACTCCGTTGGGTTCGATTGGGGCGGAAACCTCCGAAAGTTTGAACCGCGTGGCCGGCCGCATAAATCCGATCTCCGACAGAGTCTTGTGCATCATAGTGTACTGAACTATGGTGGAGTCAGGAGGTTGGGTTTTGTGATGGTGGGGATGTTGGGAGGGTTCGAGGTTTGGTCATGCGAGAAGGACTTAACGGTCTGCGGAAGGATTGCGGGAGCATCTTGAGATCGCGGGGAAGACTGGGGTGGCTGTGATACGTTGCTACCATCAGCGAATGTGTTTGTGAGATTTAGAGGCTGTGCTTTAGATCGGCATGGTGCCCAGACGCTGCTGTTCGTCAAGCATTCAAACGTCTTGGAACCTGGTAAAGGGTTCGCTATAGTCGAATTTGACAAGTAAATCCGGGTCAAGGGATTCGGTGCAGCAATCCATCCAACCGCTTTCTTCTCTTCATCTGCAGGGGCATTATCTGCCCGTATGCCCAATCCTTGATGTCTAGATTTGAGTGTCTACTACATCCCTAGTCTTCCGCGCGGTCCGAGAAGGAAAAAACAACCTCGGTTTCTCCATCAACCAGCAGTAGGGACCGTTCGGGAAATTGAGCTGCTCCGTTGAAGACATTCATGGATTCCCTTTCAAGGCAGCCATGCGGCCATGCAGCCATGCATGATGGCAATGGATCCACACAGGTTTGCCAAGCATGCTGCTGAAGTATATTGTACCCAGCGCAAAGGCACGATAAGGTTTTAAATAGAGTTTGGAGATGAAGCGGCGTGGCTGGCCGCCGTCCGCAACTCGTGGCGAACACGCACATGCGTTGATCTCTTCCTCCGAGGTAGCTTTACTAGTGCGAATTTTAGAGTTTGCGGGTAACGGACTGTTTCGTGAAAAATCCCGATTGTGCGCATCTTGATCGGCGTTCGTCTGGTCTAGGTGAACGAGCCGATGTGGTGGGTTTGACAGGAAGTAGTTCCAAGACAACTGTTCCTCGTGTTACAGTTTGAGAGCAGACGTGGTACCTGATCATTGTTACACGTAGTTCCACGAGAGCCATATCTAATGGGTTCGACGGTCCGGTTAATTGCTTTGTTCATATAGTCGTATACTTGATTACTCTTCAATGTCAACATCTCCCGCACTCTCGCTTGAATTGAGGTCCGCAAACAACGCGACTCAAGCATCGACTTCTTCACGGCTCACAAGCTTTCGGTGTGCATGAGGCTAGCCAGCGAGTTGTCGCCGAGAAGGATCGAACGCTTAACGCACACAATAAATGGTATGCCCTTCTCTTGGCTTTTCGATGCATCGCATGTAAATGTGGAGAACAGTGGCTTTCTCACTTAACTATGTATGGAATCGTACGATCGTTGGCAAGGGTCAAGCAGACCTGATCATATTGATGAGCTTGCGGTGGGTGAAAGAAGGTAGCGCGAAGGGAAACATAATTAAGGTTTCTGTTCGGACGACATAATCCGAGAGGAGCATTTTTATTTAATACCTTGAAATGGAAATGGAAACCATGCCCCTGCACGTGACTGCGTGATAAGGAAGGCGCGATAACGCGCGAACAAGGCGCGCCTTGAGTCAGAGCTTTTGCCATTGTTTGGGCGACGCGTTCAGGTCAACATCCAGGCAGCCGCGAAAGCGACTTCATCTCCTGCCATTACACTCGTTTCATCTTTGCTAGACTACACACTCCTTGTATACAGTCGATTGCGCTTTTGGATATATTGCATCGAAATGGGCGCACCGCCTGGGGTAAGTACTTTTCACTGTCTACTGGGCCCACAATGTGGGCGCATTGATCCAAAACACGTTCACCGCAATTTCAAGGCCAAAAGTCCCCCGCATCTTCGAAACAGCTATGATGATGTCATGGTTAAACTGCTGACATTCATTGTAGAGCCAAGTCGCTCCATTACCCTCAAATTTGCCCTTTCGACTCGTCAGCAAGACAATAGGCCAGGGTGCTTATGCATCGTCAGTAAGGCCTCCAGCAAAGGTCTTCGCGTACTGACAGAGGCTTCAGCATACGGAAAGCAGTGCCCCACGACAAGCCCAAACCCGTCATCGCGATCAAGTTCATCAACAAGGAACATGCGTTCAAGCAGGGTCGGCTCTCGCCGAAGCAGATTAAGATGGAAATCGTCTTGCATCAACATCTCGGCAAGCACCAGAACATCGTACACCTCCTCGGCTCCGGTGAAGATGCGCTATGGACGTGGATAGCCATGGAACTTGCAGATGGAGGCGATCTCTTTGACAAGATTGAGGCAGATGAGGGCGTAGGAGAAGACATCGCACACTTCTACTTCTCCCAGTTGATTAGTGCTGTTGGATATATGCACTCTATGGGCATTGCGCATCGCGACATCAAACCTGAGAATGTGCTGCTGAGTGCTGAAGGGGACCTCAAGCTGAGTGATTTTGGCCTTGCAGCGCTATTCAAGAAGGACGGCAAAGCGCGCTTGTGCAACACTGTATGCGGTTCACCACCATACATTGCTCCTGAGATTGTCAGTGGCAGAAGAAGCAAGAGAGCGGACATGCTGGATGTTGGCTACCACGCTAATGTTTGCGACATCTGGAGCTGTGGTGTTGTGTTATTCGTATTGTTGGTCGGTAACACGCCCTGGGACGAACCTACAATGCGCAGCGAAGAGTTCAAGGAGTACGTTGAAACAGATGGGCATACTACAGATGAGCTGTGGCAGTTGGTGCCCCCAGATATCACGTCGCTCCTCCGGGGCATGTTGAAGCTTGATCCAGCCTCACGATTCACACTCGACGAAGTTCGACGGCATCCCTGGTTCAGAAGACCGAACGCATACTTGTCATCAAATGGATGCAACGCAAATCCTGTTGGCATGGCTACACAGATGCTTTCTCAGTTACGCATCGATTTTGCCCGCGGACCCACGCAGTCACAACGAGGATTTTCACAAGACTCTGATGCTATGGAGATCGACACATCTCCGAGGCGCTCGAGTGCGAACCCTGCGAATGCTGTCCATCTGCTCTCTTCCACACAGCCCGAAACTCCAGCAGGCGAGTCTGTCTTCGACTGGGAACGACCACCTCGCCTAGCTTCCCACGATGGAGTATCCGCTTCTCAGCCTATGGGCGATAACCAACGCCCAGTCTACCAGTCCCAGACAATCTCTTCAACTCCATTCATGTCGCAGCTCCCACCATCGACACAGGACATGCTGTCCCAGGATCCTGGCATGGCACAGTTCACCGCAACACCGCAAGTGCCGCTTACGCTTACGCAAATAGCACGCCGATTTGCCGACATCATGCCTTCGTACTCGCTCGCGCGTTTCATCTCGCCACATTCTCTGTCGTTCCTCATTCCTCTTCTGCTTGAGGCTTTACACCGACTTGGCGTACCTCCACCAATTTTCACCGAGGGCCAGATTGCGCAGTGTGAATTAGATGAGAGTGCAAGTATCAGAGTCAAGATGGCCGACGGGCGGCGACAGGGTCTGAACGGACACATTGTGATCGAGAAGGCGGTATATGATGGTATGGCGTACAGTGAGGTGAGGTTTGTGAAGGCTAGTGGTGATCCTCTGGAATGGAGGAGATTTTTTAAGAACGTTGTAATACTGGTTGGTGAGGTGGTGTTAAGGCCTGGCTAATAAGCGGCCTGATCAAGACACGTAATGATAATGATACGAATGATTTCCAACGACATGCATCTTGATGCAACACTGTTTGGCTGGGAAGCAAGTGTGGCCATGGCGGAAAGGAGAGTGCTTTGCTCAATTCAGCAAGTTTAAAGGAGAAAGTCATCGAATACTCAACGTACTCTTAGCATTATCCTAAGTATGAGTTGTGTAGTCAACTCGGTAGCTGTCATCCTATCTCCAAACTGTAAACAGAAAATCGACATCTTGGGAAAGAACAGTCATCACAATCGCTACCATACCGGGCGCACGCAGACGCACACACACACAAAACCTACCGTATTTCCGATTCCACGGCTAAAATTGGAGCGAATCCATTTCGAACTATCAATCAATCACCAGAAGACGGTATTGATGAAGGCTGACTTTCTAGGTATGCATCTACAATCCATGTTCAAGCCAAAGGATGACTGTTCAGAGTGAACAGACTTGCGAGGCGCCGAACTGGTAATC
This sequence comes from Phoma sp. XZ068, assembly GCA_004835665.1. Lineage (NCBI taxonomy): Eukaryota > Fungi > Ascomycota > Dothideomycetes > Pleosporales > Didymellaceae > Phoma > Phoma sp. XZ068. The sequence goes on from RBKR01000002.1 coordinate 260,375, forward strand.
GATGATTTCGCTTCCTTGCGGTGATGATTTCGCTTTTCACTTGCGGTGATGTTTTCGCTTTTCACATGCGGTACTGCTATTTCGCTGCAGCTGCGGTCTGTTCGAGGTTCAAGGACGAACGTCGACAGAGAGAAGAGGAGTGCTGGCCGGATTTTTTTGGAGAGCCAAACCTTGCTGTGAAATGGGCAGCGGTACTCAGAAGAAGCTGTCACAGCGAATCAGGGCCTCGTTCTTGTCAAAAGAACGTACTGCACCAGGACTGAACTGGACGGCAGTTTTGGCTTTTCCGTAGTACGCAAGGAGGTGCTGGTACTCGATGGTGAACTCGGATCCCGGTGAGCAGTTGACGTAGGTCTGCTTGGAGAAATGGTCAGACTCGCAAGTTAACTGGCGATTGTCAGCCCCCACAAAGTAATGGCGGTGATGCTCCTTTTTGTGGGCGATGCCCATCCCACCAAAGCTCGTGCAAGTCCGGAGCTTCGCGAGCTTGATGCCTTTGTCCTCCCATGCCTCAGTGATGACATGGGGGTGGTTCCATGGAGACCCTGGGACTGCTTTCTGGTGAACGACGCTGTCGACCGGGACTTGGCTCTCGTCAACGAGCATGACTACTCGGCCAACAACCCACTCGAGGACTGGAGGAGGTGGTGGCAGGGCGCCAGCGTCACTGCGCCAATTGCCGGTCAGGTTCCGACGAGCAATAGGCGGCGATCGGGGTGAGGTTGAACGCGGAGTCTTAGGTGGTGTTATGAATTGTGATGCCAGATCACCAGAGCCACTGAGCCGGAGGGGTGTCCTCCAGGCCAAAGGAAGAGGATGTGAGGGGGTGGCCGGATTGGCATGCCTGGCCATTTTGGCAAGCTTGTAGGGAGGAATGTATGGGGAAGCCATCTTGATAGTGACGCAAAGAGTGGCTTAAACGTTGAAAGTAAGTGAAAGATTAAGCAAAGTTTAAGTCAATATAGCAATGACCGAGAATGAGAGAGCTGATCAGAGATTATGAGAAAAGAGAAGTGAAGCCAGATCGGACGGTATATAAGGAAGGGTTCAGAAGTCTGGTACAAATGTACCGTATTATCGCTCAAAATATTAGAGAGGCTAATTTTCTCTATTGATGGATATCTCTTTGATATTTCCATGGTATCAATATGGGCGAGCATCGGCTGACGACGACAAATACCCCTCAAGGGCACGGCTGTGCCGCAGAACCCAGAAAAAGAATACTATTCCAATGGCTTGGATTATAAGGACAATACTCCAAGTTGCTCTTCAACGCGGACAACATGGTAAAAGCTAGATTGATATCCAAGCAAATACTTCTACAAAGACAAGGCATACAATGATTGTCATGTGTATGCGGCACCCCGGAAGTTCTGCTACGACCCCTTTGATAAATAGAGGGCTGTGTATCTGAATGGAGAATGAGGTGTCAGCATTATTGTCGCGTGCTTTCTTGATGCTGTCAAATCAAGAGTTTTTCTGCTAGCGGAACCACCCCTTTACTGCCTTTGAGGCATGGAATATTATGGAAGGTAAATATATTGACTTTCACACCTTGGTCCACGAATCAATTCTGGAATGGAAGAGAGGAATGATGCTAACATCCTCCAGCAATAGAAGAAAAAGCTGTAAACATGGTTTTGCGATAAAAAGCGTGTAACATCTCATCTGCACCATATCTATCATGCCCTCTCCCATTCAAACACGAGCAGTATCTGTGAACTTACACACGAGAATATTCAAACCAGTTACAACTCAGCATATAAATAGAAATACAGTACACAGAAACAATTGTTATCTAAGATTATCATGTCAAGTCAAAGTTTCGCAAAGCCTGGTACTGTCACTTATCACAACCACGGTTCTCCACCCAAGAAAAATACATGTCAGAAACGCTTCTCCGCACGACACCAAAGTTTGCAGCACGATCCATGGTTCTACAGTTTTATTTTCAGACAATTAATCTAGCGACGCAGCAACTTCTCAGTGTTTATGGACCGAGGACAGCTCGACCATGGTCTACGTGTGAGTATACATCTGGACCTCCCCTGAGTTATCCAAACAAAACCAGGAGTCCCCAATCCAGCGACTATAGCAGCAGGCAACTATCTCGAGAGGGCTGCAAGAAAACGGATGGGGCCAGAAGACGTCGAGGTAGGGTATGGGTAATAGTTCAATTTGGGCATTTGGTGACTTCCATCCTATCAAGAATTTGACGCAACTATCAACTGTTCATAAGACCTCACCCCGACTGTGCACGCTCCCAAGCAACTATAAGCACCCAGCAACAATCAAGTCACATGGCCCATATGGACAATAGCCCGGTAAACATCAATCTCATGGTTTCCTCTCAAGTGCAACCCAGCATCAAAAACACATGCATGCCTGCACCTGCAACCGGATCTGCAAATAGTTACAATCCGCGCTACAGGCCTGACCACATCATGTCGGCCACAGGGGTGACTTGGCCGCATTTTTCCAATCGACACCCTTCCTGTGGAGAACCGCGATCAATGCTGGGCGTAGATTATTTTCTTCGTGTCACTCACTGAAGAGGCCCAAAAGCGATTCAGAACCAACCCCAACCACCACTATGGCGCGTGTCGGCTTCTTGTCTATCTCCATAAGCATGGAGTGATGTTTAATTATGCAGATGGGCCCAGCCACCGCCCCAAATTCCCTGTGACCTCGAATGCTCTTTGAACAGGTCGTCTGACTGACGTAAGTGACCCTGATTTGTGTTTGGTCATAAATTCGTCTCGTCCTTGCTTCACATTCTCCTGGTCAGTGGCTTCGATTTCATAGCCGGCGGCATCTGGAGTGGTCTTTTGCAGGCAGTGAAGTTTCTAGGGGCAGGATATTTCCAGTCGAGCCACTTGTTCCAAAGCATGACCGATGATGTGCTTGAAGCCCAGTAGAGCATCAATCCAGCAGGCAGATTCTGGCAAAGCGGGCCAATAAGTAAGGAGACGCCCAAAAGTATGCGCCTGATAGCATTGGGCCAGTTCTTATCGTTTGTGATCGTATTGTTAGTGAAGTAGATATTCGAGAACATGAGTCCTGATACGATAAACGGGAGGAAGGGATCTGGCATTATCAAGTCCGGGAACCATAGCATTCCTTCGGTTGCGAGCGACGGTTCGAAGAAGGAGCTCGAAGCTGTAGTTGCCATTACGTCGGTGCTGGTCATAGCGGCTGCATCACTGAGAGCGCTGGCGACTGAAACCACATCATGACCCTCCAGTGCATCTGAAGTCTCCATTGCATCGACTTTCGCGGCTGCATTTGCGAAAGCATCGGCATCAGCTTTGAACCAGCCTTGGATCCCTTTTACAGACGAAGCAATCAGGGCCAGAAGGCCATCTCTTGCACCGCACATCTTCCTTATGACCTCGGCCATGGTGAAGAAAATGGGTATTTGTACTAACGTCCAGCCTAGCTGACCTTTGATTGTGACTTTCCACCGATTGTCCAGTTTTGTCACCACTTGCTTAACTTCTCCCATGACGCGTGTCTTGGCTTCCTTTGGTGTTCGAGCGCCGCCTTGTTCGTGCATCTGTTTGAGCACCTCATCGCGCTTCTGACGTGCAAGTGCCTGGCGGAGGGGCTGCAGGCCAATGTAGCGTGCCATGAGCGAACGCGCCCAGGTTCCGAAGCTGGTGACGAGAGCGCCTCGAAGCAGAAAGGCCGAGGCGGGAATAGCGGCGTACCATGGGACTTGGGTGTGGATCAGGGTCATCATCTCGTGTGGGAGGTAAAGGACGGCATCGAGGAGTGGGTCCTTTCTGGGTGCTGATGCATGGAAAGCACGTGTTCGAGGACGAATGCTCGATGCATTGGGTGTAACATGGCTCCGAGCGAGCAATTGACGTGCTGGATGCCGCAGCAGCCCCGAAGACATTGTTGTGTGTTGCTGCTTGCCTTCAGTGCTCGTCGCGTGAAGTTTCGCCGCGGGAAAGCGCAGGCCTCCGCACGTTTCCAGGGTCCACTGCGCCGGCGCGTCATCCCACCTGCCGGTCGTATTCGTGTCCAGAGTCAAGCTCCGTGTCAAGCGTCGTGTCCATCTTCCTTGCATGCAGCGTTCTGCTTCTTCTCTGCACCGCGATACCCGAGTCGGAGCTGCTCGTCATGGCTCTTCTCTTCATTCTTCTCTCGCTGCTGGTTTCTGTCGTTATATCTCTTCTATTCTTCCCGACAATTGTGCGTTTCGTCGGTGAGCAAGTGGGACACTATCTGCGCCGCTCTTCACGTACCAGGCGTGAGCTGCTGCTGGCCCGGGTTGCAACCGAGTCCAAGAACTATGGATCCGAGCATTCCGAAGTCAAGGACAACGAGTGGGAGCAAATCGCCTCTGCGGCTGCCGGTGGTCAAGTAGAGCACAAGGCAGACAAACAGTGGGACGGTATTGTGGGCTTCTTTCACCCATTCTGGTACTGACGCTACTCCCAAGAAATGAGGTTACAATGCTGACGTTCTGTGTAGTAACGCTGGTGGTGGAGGCGAACGAGTCCTCTGGGCTGCCATCCGTGCGACACAGAAGCGCTGGCCGAAGGCTGTCTGCGTCGTCTACACCGGCGACCACGATGTCGACAAAGCTGCGATCCTCAAGCGTGTCAAAGACCGCTTCAACATCCACCTCCACCCGCCAACCGTCCATTTCCTGTATCTCACAACGCGCCACTGGGTCCTGGCCAGCACTTGGCCGCGCTTCACATTGTTAGGCCAGTCCCTGGGCTCGTTGGTGCTGGCCTACGATGCATTCGCCCTGCTCGTTCCAGACATCTTCGTCGACACTATGGGCTATGCTTTCGCCCTTGCCCTGTCGTCGCTGTTCTTCCCGACCGTGCCGACCGGTGCCTACGTTCACTACCCCACCATTTCAACCGATATGCTGGACTCTCTGCAGGCCGGAGGTCAAGGTGTCAATGCTGGCGCTGGAAAGGGATACCGAGGCGCTGCCAAGCAGAAGTATTGGCAGCTCTTTGCACAGATTTACAGCAGAGTGGGCAGCACCATCGATGTTGTCATGACCAATTCCACTTGGACCCAAGCTCATGTCAGTTCTCTCTGGGGCCCGTCCCGCAACAAGCGCAACAACACCACCACCGAGAACGACATCGATGTTGTCTTCCCGCCCGTAGCAGTGGAAGAAGTCACAGAAGCAGTTGAAGTATCGCAAGCCAGTGAAAAGAAGCGCGGCCCGTACATCCTCTACATCGCACAATTCCGACCGGAGAAGAATCACCAGCTTATCCTCGAAGCATTCGCAAAGTTCCTGCGCTCAAATCCTAAACTGCCAGCCTACCCTACGGAAAAACCACAGCTGATCTTCATTGGCTCAGTCCGTGATTCTCTCGACGAGAAGAGCGTATACAAGCTGCGGTTACTAGCCCACGAACTCCATATGAAGGAGAATGTCGAGTTTCTTTGCGATGCACCATGGCCTCAGATGTTGGGATGGATGGGTAGAGCGAGTGTGGGCGTGAATGGCATGTGGAACGAGCACTTTGGCATTGGCGTTGTCGAGTACCAGGCTGCGGGGCTAATATCGGTTGTGAACAATTCTGGCGGTCCGAAACTCGACATTGTCGTTGAGGTGGATGGTCAGCCCACAGGTAAGTTGATATCAACCCTCTACCACTATTTGAAATCACTGACGCATCCAGGCTTCCACGCCACCACCGTAGATGAATATGCCGAGGGTTTCCGCAAGGCGCTGACCTTGACTCCGGAGGAAACATTGGCTATGAGACAGCGAGCACGCAAATCTGCGGAGCGCTTCACGGATCGCGGGTTTGCAGAGAAGTGGCTCAGGAACATGGACAAACTTGTGAAGCTGCAGATCCAGCGCACGAGGAAGTAGAGCGCATCCCAAGAGGGCAGCAAAAGGCTTGGAGTTCTGACGGTGTGCTTTCGTAGACTAGTTGATACCATTAGCATTGGGCGGAGTGATAATCACATTGTTTATTTCGAATCTTGTCTGCTCATTGGCCTTGTGATGGCAGTGCCTCACATAAACTCGACCAAAAATATGGCGGCACTGTGGCGCGTGTAATTCGTGAGCGATAGGAAATATTCACGTGCAAGACAGTCAATCATGCATGAACAAGAATGGTAAGTACAGTCAGGAAAATGGTCAGGAAAATGGCCAAACGAGAAATATACATCGTTTCTGTTAGGTGGAGTGGGCTTGATATCAAATTGTACAAGGTGCAAGTGAGTCGTGATCATAATTCAGGCGAGAAGCAGCACTGAGCACTAGACATTACGAGACGGGAGGCATTGAATGAGGAGTCGATCACATTGAGCGGACATCGCGGAGGAGACCCAGCTACGTCGTAATCTTTTCGGTTGTAGCCATGCCGCACAAAGCCAGATCGTCTGGAGAAACCCAACACATCACAAGGTGGCTCCAGCTTTTGCACTTTTTGGATTTGTTCCATTGACCTGCCGACCTATACGTATCTCATGACGCCGTCATCGTGTTCCGGTTCGGCTGGTATGCAAGCCGTGTCACTGAAAGGTCGTGACTATTTCCACCCCAGCAATGGGAATATGCACCGTTGATCCGTGTTGAGCAACCCCGAGAAAGGCAAATGGCGAAAGAAAGGACGAGAGAGACGCTTAGTCGAAGAGACCGAAGCCCATGTCGTCGTCGGACTCCTCCTTCTCTGTAGCAATTTGTTAGTGTCTGTTCTTCCAGTGTCCAATGTGCGCGGTGTAGCGTACCCTCAGCCTTCTCCTCCTCAGCGGGAGCGTCAGCAACGGCATCACCGCCGGCAGCGCCGCCAGCGGCAGCGCCAGCAGCGGGAGCACCGCCGCCGGAGCCGACGTTCAGGAGCAGGTCCTTAACATCCTTGCCCTCAAGAGCCTGTCCTTTGTATCAGAAACGGTATTCCATGGATTCTCTGAATCGCAGTTGCGCACCTTGGCGAACAGGGTTGTCCAGATGGGCTCAACCTCCTCGATCTTTGCGGCCTTGATCAGGGACTGGAGCTTGTCGGCCTGGGAGAATTAGCACCTGCGCACACTCGCATTTTCAAGTCCACTTCGGGAAGCGTACAGTGATGTCGACACCGTCATCAGCGAGGATGAGGGCTGCGTAGGAGGTGGCGAGCTCGGAGGTAGACATTGCGACGGTTGAGTATCGTGTGAAGGATAGGTGTCGGTCGAGGTGTTGAAGTTCGCGCTGTTGGAGTGTGGGCTCGAAATCGCCGTCCTCTCGCCTAAGTTGCGCTTACCTATCTGGACTTAGCGGCACGTGACCGTTATCGACCCCTCTAGGTGACGTCTGCAGCTTCCCCACTATGCAGTGAACTTGGCTTCCGAATCGGTCCACTGGCACCTCGCAAATCTGAAAGCTGCAGACCGCTCCGTCCTTGATTCTTCTGCGCCGTTGTCGTAAGAACTACTCTAACTCGTCCCCATCAACGATTGTAGCACGCAATGACGGACTCGCCGTTACCGAGGATCCCGCTCGACCCGAAGGAGCAGCCCATTCTCGACAAGCTGCAGGCGATACGAACACAGCTCGAATTGCTGAAACGTGACCGATCGACCTATGTCAGGAGCCAGGATGTCCTGCAATTGTATGATCAGGTTATTGAGCAAGTGATGATTCTCAATGAGATTCGAGTAACGAAGCGCCTCGAACAGAACAAGGGTATGACGGCTTGTTGAGGATCGTGTCAACGAGACATCGCTCACATGACATGACAGTTGATTATTTGTTGGACGATTGCTTCCAGCTCATCTCGCTGGCCTACATGACAATAGGAAAGAACCACGAGCCACCGGCTGTGTATGTACCCCTCTCTGTCGCCACACGTCAAGCGCTAACCACGTGCTACAGCTACTCGTATATCTCCACCGCAAAGGTACCTATTGTTCGAAGACATCCTTTGTTCTTAATACTGATCTGACGCAGCGACTCTTGGACCACCTCAAAGAAGCGATGTTCTACTCACCTAAGGATCTGGATGGAATTTGCGATCAGCTGAAAGAGTGCCGGCGGTATGTTGAGAGAGGCCAAGAGGAGTACAGCCCACATCTGCTCACCCTCCTCGACGCCCGCATCAAAGTGTGCGAGGAGATACTGTCCACACTTCGGCTCAATCTCTCACACCTCACACCTGAACTGGTACCAAAATGGGACAAGCTCGTTTCTCTGCTTCGATCGCTGGCCGGCTGCAACGCAAGATCGAAGTTTCCCAACGATGAAGTCGACGCGTATGCGAAAGAACTTTACGAACTTGAGGAAGAGCTCAGGAAAGATGGAATCACGGCGTATGAGAGTACTGGCTCAACCGAAGATAGGCTCATTGAGATGACCGAGAAGATGCAGTTGACTGCGGCCAAGGACGACCCAGCGCCTGAAGCTGAGACACTGATCTCGCAACTCCTCCGAAGAAACCTCCTTTGGGTGGCCTTGATCAAAGAAAAGTCAGTGCTCTAGGTCCACTTAAGGAGACCAAAAGCTAACAGATCAACAGGCAAGGGCGAATTAATCCCGCATTCCAAGACGTATACGACAGGCTTTTGTCCATCCGAAACAAGCTGGAAAAGTTGTCGCTCACACAGGCATGGTCTTTACGTGAAACAGATCTCTGGGACTTCCAGCGCCAGCTCGATCGTATTGACGAATCACGAGCTGAGGATGGCAATTTCTACGATGCACTTGGCAGACCTGCTGAGATTTATGAGCAGAGGGTAGGTTCTCGTCACAGCTCAATGTAAATTCCGGCTAACGTATGTTCAGACATTGCTCTATCTGCTGCGCAAGAGCTACGCCATTATCTACCAACTCCTGCTAACTTCTGAGCCCGTTTCCGAGGCACTACTGCCGATCTATAATCAATTGACAACGCTGAGAAAATGCTTGCTCGAGGTTAAGAAACTTGGTGGTGTTTCTTCTCCGCGCGAACTGTACCCATACAGCATGAAGGTATGCAAAACGGCATCAGACCAAATTGCGAATTCTCGCTGATGATGTATAGCTTAACTCCATCGATAACATGCGCGTCGATGGAAAATTCATGGTTGGCGACGAAATTCCAGACGGGCAAGGGAGCGTGACGCAGCTTCTCGAAGATTGCTTCGAACTCGCCTACGAGCTGAGAAATGACGCAGAGGATAGCAGCTCGGCGGAAGCAACACCAGCGGAGACTACGCCGCAGGGCGAAACACCCAGCGAACCTGTATTCGCAAAGTCATGATTAATGGTCGTCCTTTGTCTTAGGTGGCGTTTTGTCGGGGTCCAGGTCATCGGCAGCCAGGCGTCCTTGTAATAGGACTTGGGAGGTTTCCATTGGGTTTTCGCGCAATGTTTTAACGTTCTGTGCCAATATACGCGCGTTTAACGCTCAATCGACCTGAATCGAATTGAACATTTCAAGCTCTTCTTCTTCGGGTGGGGGTGGGACCGGTGCATCGGCATCCTTGAACGTGAGATGGTTTCCATACGATATACCTTCATCTATCAGAGGCTAGATCCTGGATCTTCAGCGTCCACTTACAGAGCTCTTCGCCAACTGGAATATCACGCAGTGCCCTATATGTGATAATGAGGCGTTCGGAATCTCGCTCCCATACAACGTTTTGATCTTGGGTCGAATGATTGAACATTGATCCTAGACCCAAGATGACAGCTTGTGCCACTTGTCCAGTGCCCTGAGAGTCTATGACAGGCCAATTACTGTATTGCAGATCAGCAAATCGGCTGCAAGCACATGACTGGGATGCATGCTTACTATGTGTAGTGAAATAATGATGTATGCTCGATGTGGGTTTTGTTTTCTTCCATGCCCAGTATTAGCACAGGGCAAACTTCGATCACCGTCTTTGCAGGAATGAGTTCGGTAGCAAATACACCTCGTCCTATATCTAGATCAGCCACATAGTCACACAAGTCAGCAAAAAATGCGATCAACCTTTAGGCGTATCGACTTTGATGTACAAACCTGCACACCGCTGCAAAGGGATGTCCAATTTATTTGACGGAGTAGCCATAATGTCTGGGGATGAAGAAGTTGATTGTGTGCTAAAAAGTTCGTGAAAGAACTTAATTCGCAACTGCACAAATGGATTGACTGGTCAGCCCGAGCAGCTCGGGGATGCCCCACCATCTCCGTCATGTTCAATGGGTCGACCGTCAATCCCCGTACCTGACCTTCGACGCGACCTTTAGCAAACATGGCTCACCAGCGCAACCAGCCTTCTATGGGCGAATCACTCAAAACGCCTCATTCGGTCAGCCTGAAAGTATTGAGGTATGCTCTGCGCTACGAATCCAACGCATAGAAGCTGAAGGCAGCTACAGACTGTCACGGCCATCGCTCGCAACGCAGTACCCGCTGCCAAACTCGCAGGAGCTTGGGATATCACCCAAAGCCTCGCTCGCATACCCGTCCGACACCAATAAGAACGACAAGTTTATCCTCAGTCCAGCCCTCAACCTTCCCGAAGCCTTCGGCAGCGCATACGTCGGCGAGACGTTCTCGTGTACACTATGCGCCAACAATGAGCTTCTTGCCTCAGACAGTACCAAGGCGATCAGTGCAGTGCGAATACAAGGCGATATGCAGACTCCATCAAACCCCACAGGCTCGCCATTGGACCTTGCTGGAGCTGATGGAGAGCTTGACGGCTCCGTCTCTCCTGCCCCTGGCGAGTCGCTGCAGCGGATACTGAGATTCGAGTTGAAAGAAGAGGGCAATCACGTCCTGGCAGTCACCGTCACATACACTGAGACAGCTCTTGGAGAAGGCAAGGCTTCCGGTGGGCGAGTACGAACATTCCGGAAGCTGTATCAGTTCGTTGCGCAGCAACTCTTGAGCGTACGCACGAAGGCAGGAGAGCTGAGCCAGAGAGACGGGATGTCTAGGTACCTACTGGAGGCCCAATTGGAGAATATGGGCGAGGTTGCTGTATGCTTAGAGGTACGTCGACTAATTTCTGTACACCCTTGTTTACAAACACTCGACTGCACGCATCTCGATAAGGTTCATCTACATCAAACGCGTCCCCTGCAGCCACAAGGTGGTCGCAATATACCACGGATCTAGCCCCTCGACGCTGCATGCACAGCTTTCGTGCATCACGGAGGCCATTCCGACGCTTCCAGAAGCAGTCATTCTATGCCTCCCCGTTCTTAACCAAGATTTGGAGATTTGGAGAACGTGCCCAGATGGCTAATACTAGACAGGCAGTCACAGTCAATCCGAAACCTCCCCTAAATTCAACGTCGCTAAATTGGGACATGCCTTCCCCAGGATCTGGTCTGACTAATGCCCCTATCCTAACACCCCGCGATGTCATCCAAGTAGCGTTCCTGCTTCAGCAGCAACCGAGCACCGAAGAGACGGATGACGAAGCCTCGACGGCAGGAGGCGACTCTAGAAAGGTGCTGGGACAATTAGCGATCCAATGGCGGAGCGCGCTGGGCGACCGCGGTTCCTTAAGCACCGGTTGGTTGACAAGCCGACGATGAGGCTCCGATAGAGTTTGGCTCCCAAAGCTACTTTTTGCACCAATTCTCCGACACGGTGTTTGACTTTGGTACCTGCAGGGTCCCAAGTCAGAAGACCAATGCGTCGGTGCAACCGAATCGTTCGGAATATATTCCGAAAATATCTCCATGGCGCGTGATTGGAGAGGATGTGGGAAATCTCGGTAACGGACCGAGGAGTAAGTTGCTGGAGTTATATGCCGAGACAAACAGGGTTGCTCGTACCCGCATCCAGCGCGCGCCTCTGACAATAGCAGCAGGACTATTGAAGTTGACAAGTCATGGTAGAGACGGCGATCATGATCGCTCTATTAATACCGACGGCAGACGGAGCACGTACACATTATTTGACTTATATTGCAAAGTGTAACCAGGGGCCCTGCGGATCGTCGTACGAGAGATCAAGATAGATTGTGATTGCTAGGGTCCTGCAATGCGGATCGAGCGGCGCCGTCCCTTTTCTGTTCATGAAGATGGGAGTCAGATTTATCCGTCCAGGTTAATCCTTTACAACTTGCATAATCGCCCAGGTGAAGCGAACACTAGAGAGGTAGTCAATCTAGATCTGACACTGTCGCGTGTGCTGTCCAAACAAACACCGCGCCACTGAGATCTGTTGGGTCCGATGTTGGGTTGTGATGTTGGGGAGCGATGAACTACGCATGCACGACTCGTCAGCCGCCCTACCGTCTGGAGTGTCGCCGATACGTCAAGATCTACTACGCATCCCACTAAACCGCTTCTATTCTAACATGTCCAAGATTGTGTTGCACGGCAAGGTACCCCAGAGTTGGCGCAGCGCGCGCGGTGGGGCATCTCGGTGCGACGGCAAGAAATGGCAAACCTGCTTGACTTCACACACCAATTCGTCATTGTAAGATTGCGAGCAGCGAACCGTTGAAGGGTCCTTGCGAGGGTCCTAGGAGGATCAGCGCGGGCGGTGATGAAAAGCGGGATTTTGCGATTCTCAGGGTCGCCGAGCGGTGGCGCAGCGCAGGTGATGATGTATGAGTTGTGGGCAATAAATTTGGCCATGATGACGGCCTGCCGTGTGGTGGTCTCACTATTGGCCGTTGTGACGCGGGCTTGACTCTGCAGTATCGATCTTGACATGAGGGTGTATTGACTGCTGGAGCCCTGACTCTTGAGGATGAACATCACTTGCTGCAGGGGCGGTGATTTGAGCCGCAAATTGGAATACCTAACACAGTAGATGTGGAGCGAGCATCGCATCCTGTGCAAATTTGAATCAACCTTCCTAAGACGGTGGATGTCTGCATGCGTAATGAGTTCGTTCCTGAACGAGCCTCCGGGGCTACTGTATGCAGGGGAGTGTGTTAGAGAGGCTATCTCCGTTGTCTCGCACAATCGCACAGTGTTCCTTCTACGAATTACGAGGTTTTTCATTCACGGTCCCGCTGGCAAGAAATTGGCACCCGCAGACCGGCTCGACGGCTAGAGCAAAACTAATGTGTGTGCGCCGTTGTGCTGGCAGAGGCGGCATGCATTGTGTCGGCGGCAAGACGCAGGTTGGCATTTGGCGGACAGATGGCAGATGGCACTGTGCACTGTCGACGTTGCACACGGAGGTAGTTCTGCCAAGGCATGAATAGACACGGTAGCAGGAGCTCTACACCTGAAACAAAAGGCGGCTGATGCTGGCTGTCGAAGGGTATTACGTGCATAGCACTCCTCGGATGGATAATGTCGATGATTTGCAAAATCCTGGGCAACTGTTGGCGAGCACTGGATGCACATCCCTGCTCGCCCCTCACCTCCAGCTCAACGCGTGGAGGATCTTCATAGCAGCCTCACAGAGGTGGCCACGGCTGTTGTGAGGTGCAAGACACGATTCCACGCTGATTGTATCTGGCACAGTCTCAACAGTGTTGGTGGCTTCGGCTATTGCAGCAGCCCGCAGCTATTCGTGATTGAGCATCCTTGCCCCTGAGGCCCAGAAGACGCGTCCCAGATAGGCAAGGCCCCAGCCGCGACTTCCAAATGCGATGCCGTGTTGCCGCAGGGGTGCTGTCTTTACGCGGCCAGGGTCCGCAGATGCTTGCAGACGAGAGCCATGCAGGCCCCAGGACGACTGCTGTGTTCGTCGACGACGTTAAAGCGGCCCACGAATCGCGCGCTCGCTGGAGGTGTAGCAGCGGCCCAGCAAATGTGGGTGGCCTACCGACTACTCCCACACCGGCGCTGGCGTGCCTGGCGCTCGTTCGCGTTCGTGTGGGCGGCGGACCCGCGACCAGGATGGGCGCTCTGGTGACAGGCCACTGAGCGTGAGAGGAGCGGGAGGTGTCGTGCGCTAAACTCAATGCTCGCAGGGCATCTGCACGATAAGGTCGCGGGCGGGTGTGGGCCCCAGAGGGCATTGCAGTGAATCTGGCCTAGCAGCTTGGAGCGCTCATTTGTATGGCTTGTGACCGGCCGAGAAGCCCACAAGGACCCTCTTGCTCTGCGCTGCGTCTGTTGCGTCTCGCTGCATCCGCCTGCTTTGTCCACTGCTGTTCCATACACGCCCATACAAACACTTTCCCTCCGCCCCAGCTCTTACCAGATACCCCCCACGTCCACCTGCCCGCGCTCCCCTCGCTTCTGGCTCTCTGGACGCAGCCGGCAGCCGTGCTACGCATTCTCGCCCTGTCACGGTCGCACAGTCGCAAGCCTTCCCGTGCATATCGCCCGCCTCTGATCACACAAACAACCGTTGGAGCTGGCGTCCAATCCCCAATGACCTGAGGCCGCGGCCGACCTCCACGCCCTACTGCCCGCGACCGCGCACTCGACGCCCTCCCAGCACCCGCCTTTTTGGATATCCTGTGCCCTGCTAGCAGCCCGGCATGGCTCCCGTCTCCTCCTCCGACAGCTCCTCGGTGCCGCTCGCCGACTATTTCTTCATATCTGGAATCGAAAGCTCGCAGGTCTACGACGAGCGCCTGCAGCCAAGCAGCATTGTATCCCCGCTTGCGACCCCGCCAGTCGACGAGACGATTGAAGAGGACCGCGCCCTCGAGACCGATTCGATTCGCCCAACCTCGCAGGACGGCCTGCCCAATGGCGGCAGCACACGGCGGCGCTCTGGGCAGCGCCTGAGCGAGAACCGCCAATCAGTCGGCACAATCACAGGCCTCGACAGCAAACCAACAGTCACAGCTAGCAACCGCAGCAGCACTACCATCAAGGGCGTGAACCTTGGTGGATCTGGTCTCAGTGACATCGACTTTGAAAACGCGCTGCGCAAGTTCGCCTCCGAGCGCGACACGTTCCTAGAAGAGATACAGTTCACAGCGGGCGTCGCACAACAAAGTCGCCAGACGCCCGCAAGGCCACGTCCAAGGCCGCCGCGAGTCTCGCAGGCGCCTACTGCAAATGGCGAAGACGGTATTGCAAATCTGCGATCCGGCGTAGGAAGCATTCGAAGGCGCCTATCGACGATGCAGAGCAGTCTGAAGAGGCAATCTTCGACAGCCCGTCAGTGTAAGTGTGGTCCCAAGAAGCTTTGTGACACAAAGCATGCGTAGACATGGATTATTTGCTTTTTGATCGACCGTTGCTGACATCCATGTAGCTTCAATACGCACGTCCAAACGCATGTCAGGCTACAATTCTGTCATCCCTGCGCCACAGCCATTCCATCCTGAGCCAAATATGCACCCTCTCCTCCGGCGCTATGAGCCCGTGCTGCTGGACCGCTATCCACCCAGGAATATGGTCGAGGAGCTTAAGCGCAGAAATCCCTTCCCGGATTACGTTCCTATGTTCGCATTTCCCAACGATGTCAGTGTGGTCTCGGCAGATGAGCGGCCAAAGACTCAGTGGCACGGGTTTGCCATGACCAACGGTGACAGTTCCAAACTGTACGGTATCACTATGATTGTCTGGTTGCCTCTGAATTCCACTGCAGCCGAGGGGCTCGAGCGTCAGTGTGAAGAGTGGAGGAGAAACCACATGAATCCGGAAGAGAGGGAACTGGCGAGCAGCTTAGGCGAACGTCTCGCCTTGGAGCGAGCGAAGCTCTCGCAGCTGTTGGCCAAACTACCAACAGTTCAGCCTGATTCTGAGGAGCGAGAAAACCTGGATGAGGAGATTGGCGCGGTTGAAGAGAAGATCCAGCTTATGACGGACCTTCTTCGACCTGTGAGGCACGGCGCAGCATCAAAGATTGAAGGACTGACCGACGGAGAGAGCGGCCTCTGGATCCCACGTGCCTATGGTGTCATGGGCAGAGACGCCAGTCTGACACCTTTGTGGAAAGAGTGGCTGAAAGCAATCGTTGTTCCAATGACGAGCGGTGCTATCCTGCGTGTTCCGCCAAGTTCGCCACGAGTGGGAATGTGGCAGCCACTCGAACGTTACGTTGTCAACCTCTGCGCGGAGGCTCTTAGCCCGATCACCTCAATCACCCAAGTTGAACTGGCTGTACGCGAACTCCGCATGTACGCCCGAAAGGAAGCTCTAAACGAGATTCCTGGCTCCCGCAACATCGACATCTACGCCCTCTTCCGCTGCCTCTCGATACCGAACATCATCACTCTCTTCGAGTACGTTCTATCTGAGGCCAGGATCATCCTTCTCTCGTCTCACACAGCTATGCTCCACCTCGCAAGTATGGCCATCACGAACCTTATCTACCCGTTCCAGTGGTGCGGTGTGTTCATTCCTGTTCTACCAGCACGTCTCGTACAGACGATCGAGGCACCATGCCCTTACATTGTTGGAATTGAGCGAAGATACGAACCCACCGATTATCCGGATGACGACTTTGTCCTCGTCGATCTGGATCAGAATTCGATCGTTTCGAACGGCCCTCCGCCTCCACCCCTACCTCGCCAGCAGCGCCGAAAGCTCATCGCCCTCCTCCAACACTCCGCCCCTCACCATATGCGCTATGGTGTTCCTACTGGGCCTCCAGCTTATGCTGTAGAAGCGTTCCCATACGACACTTTCTGTTCCGAAAACCCAGGTGTCTTCACACCCAAGGCACACCCATCGACGGTGCAGACGTATGTCGGTCTGAACTCTACATCTTTCGGCACCGTTACAGGACCAGCAAACGGACGACCATTGATCTACAACGCATTTTTACAGTCCAGCGCGCATAGCCGTGGCAACGATAGACCCTCTACCTCTTCCACTGTCAGGACGTTTTCCAATTCTCCACCTTCGCCGAAGGTCTCTCCAGTATCGACGGTCTTCCCGCCCCTGCCTAGCACTCCAATTTCCCGTAGCGACTCAGGCTATGCGCTGCAGGCGAATTTGCGCGAGAAACGCTCAGCGCACTTTGACACTCAGTCACGGCGCAGCTCTTCGGTAAGCTCAACGAAACATTCCACTCAACAAGTTTATTAACAGACGCGTTTAGTTCGGGTTCGAAAAGGTACCGCAGATGAGGAGGCCCAGCCAACCCATGCTAGGCCATGCGCCGAGTGCCTCAACATCGTCGTTGATTCAGGAGATGCGAGCAGGCT
This sequence comes from Phoma sp. XZ068, assembly GCA_004835665.1. Taxonomy (NCBI): domain Eukaryota; kingdom Fungi; phylum Ascomycota; class Dothideomycetes; order Pleosporales; family Didymellaceae; genus Phoma; species Phoma sp. XZ068. Next base: position 277,355 of record RBKR01000002.1, read on the forward strand.
CTTCTTACGCGCCGTCGGTGTACGCTCAATCCACTTTGGCGGCGTCGACGATCATGCCCGGTATGGCAATGCAGCCCGTGCGCAACACGGCAACCGTGCAATGGCAAGAAGGTCATTGCTTGCAGTGGCGGCCTCATGAAGACAAGGCTACCTGCTCCATTTGTGAGGAAAAGTCGGATGAGGGGCTCTATCGATGCTCCGGTAGGTTTCAGATCACCCCCTAGTATAGCTCCCGTCTAACCCCACACAGGATGCACCACCCACGCACACGCCAGGTGCGCACCTTCAATCTGCATCGTCTGCCCTACGGCATTCCGACCCGACCAAGTGCGCGCATCATTCGTACGATGCTTCGCTAGCCTACTGTACACGTACCGCCGCTATCTTGTACCTGCCAGTGGCGACCGCAAGAAGTCTGGAATGCATTATCAGTTCAAGATGGATGAGTTCATGAAGAATCAGCCAGCTGAGAACGTGCAATACCTGACTTCGTTGCAACAAACTCAAGCGTTCAATGAGTTTATCCACGAACGTGAAAGCATATCCGGAGAGGATCCCAAGATAAAGCTCTTTGACGAAGTTATCCTTGCGAAGAAGAACCGCGGCGCATCCTCGTACTTCTACAAGACAAAGGCCGACTTCCTCTCCGATACTAGCGACCATCTCTGGCGCACTGCTCACGCCAATCCACCAACGTCTCGCTTCCCTGGGGACTACCGAGCCATCGTCAGTCGAAGTAAGCTACCTTTCACATCTGATCATTGACTTGAACTAACCGGCTTCAGTCCCCGCAAAGCTTGACATCACACTCATGAAAGAACCGCGCGTCATTCAAGGCGTCCCTCGGCCCCAGAATGCAAAAGCACGACGGAAGCCGATCCCCTCTTTGCTCTCGAACGGTGTTCCTGCAACGTAGTTACCCCTCGACTCAACGCCTCTTTGACAACGACCTACCACCGACGCTTACGCCGCCTCTACCACCGTCAACTTGTTTTCTTTTTGCTTGTGTCTGTACAATATCAGCGATGGAGTTCTGGGCGCATCAACCACCCATTGCGGTAGCCTGCATTGGCTTGGGTTGATTTCTGGACAAATCAATCTGTGAATCATTTGCATCTACGGTGGTTGGATGGGACCTTTGGGTTTAGGATATCCCGTCACCTACTGGAAAAGGAAGAATGGAGGCCTGCTCGAACTGCACGATATCACTTGTAATGCATATTCTCGCACCTACCCGTTTTGGCGTCCGCTAGCAATCTGCGGAGTTGCCCTTCTTGTAGTATACTAAGTAGAGAGGCAATTCGGCCTGAGATAGACATTCAGTCCTTTCTGACCAGCAATGTAATTTGCACGCTATTCGTCTATTGTTTCCCTCCTGTGCCTGTCAACTCCAAGCTTGTTTCGCGCTCTGCAAGTCGTATGCAGGAACACACCAATGACTGAGGTGTTTGGCTGCTGTTCCTGACTAATTGGACTAGTGCTGCAACCGGTCAAGCTTCATGAGTCGCCGCTCGCGCCTTGGCACGGGAGGCAAGGCTGGGCCCCTATCGCGCCTCTTTGCTTGTTCGAACTCATCCGCACGCCAGACTTCTACATTCGTCATTCTTTACGTCTCGTCCTGACTTGTCACTCTTTAGACTAATATTTTTACACGCTCACTATCACTACCGCAGTCTTTACGTATCCACTCTCACGAGATCGTCACCCGCCCAAATACCATTTCAAACCACAACTACCGACAAAATGCTTGCCAAGTCCATCTTTACCGCTACCTTCTTCGCGCTCGCACAGTTCGCCGTCGCTACACCCCCCGGCTGCCTCCTTGGTGCCGTCAACGAGTACTCGGACCCTTCAGACCTGAAATCCGTCTGCAAGGCCAAGGATATCTCCACCAAGATCGCCAAGTTCTGCGGCGATGATACCAAGGCGGCCTTGAGTGCTCTTGCAGACATCTGCAATGACCAGGGCGTCAAAGTCTGTGCGTACACCTGAATCAAAAGCCTAAACGGGCAAGAAGCACGACGAGAACGATGGCTAACACACCCGCAGCAACAGACGTCCCTACCTCGACTTCCGCCAGCGCCAAGCCCAGCGGTACTGGCGCTTCTGCATCTGCCTCAGGCACCGGCTCCATCGTCGTTTCTCCCTCTGGCAACTCGACATTGGCTACTGCGACCGGCGCGGCACCCAAGCCTAGCGGCGCACCTAGCACATCTACCGGCGGCGTTGCTGAGTCGACTAATGCCGCTGGCAAGCTCGAGGTTGGCGTCGTTGCGGCTTTCGCTGGCCTGATGGCAATGGCTTTGTAGAAAGAATGGGTTTCGTGAATACACTGCGCCGGGTCAGATCGTGTTGAGGGAAAGAGGCTGAGGTATACCTTTGAGACAGAGTAACTGCATACATCGGCGATGGTTTGGATCATTTGAATTGAATCTTGGGATTAGAATCAATCTGGGCTTTGTGTCGAGTGTCGTCAAGGTTTCGTGTCGCGGACATTCGTGGATTCAATCTTGAATCAAAGTTGGAATAATTGCTGCAGCATACAGGACAGGGAAGCCGTACTCCCCAAGCACTAAGGATACAGCATTCATCGACCATGGTTTTTAGTATATAGGCCCTTCCACAGGACCCTACCACAGAACACTTCCACAGGACGCTTTATAGGGCAAGCACGTCTGGAGAGCTTAAGCCGTCACAAATAACATAAATCATACCGTTCAACGCCAAGGCGAAGCTTGATCGTCGCTGACATGACAGTACTATTAGGGATACTCGTCTATTCTCTAGATCTGCGTTGTGTGAGACTCGACCAGGATGAGATGCTTTGTGGCCATCTGAAGCATTACTATCACGGTGAGATGCATTTGAAGATATACTTGGTTGTAATGATACGACTTCACAGGCACTGAAACCCACAGCGTTAAGTGTAGCCATAACAGTCGAGTTCGGCAATACACTGTACTTCGAAACAGTGAGGAACGACAAATTCATGGCTACGGACCGTCAGGAACCAAGGATGTCTTACATGTGGGGAAGACTACAGCTCATTCATGGCAACCTTTTACTTGTTAGAGACCGTGCTGAAGGTACGTAGATATTGTTCTGATTTGGTTGTCTGATAATCGGGCAGTAGCAAGTCGCTCTTGCCGCTCTCAAGCGTCCCTCACCACGCCTGCCACGGAAAACCATCTCTGTGGCAACTACCTGACAGAGCCAACCAAGCTTCAGAGGCTCGCTATGAAAATATTTCTCGCCTTTTGCTTTTCGACGGGATGACATTGCTGTTCGGTCCTATATCTCGCACAAACAGTTTACCATTACCCTTCTTTACACCGAGTGTTCGGTTAAGTGCAGAGTCGGGACTATGTGATCCATTCGCACAGGCGTGATAGCACTGTTCTGTCATATATTGACTCAGTGTTCTCGTGATGCACGAAGTTGTCGTTTGTTGTGACGCCAGTGGAAGGGTTTTGAACAGTCTCACCTTCACCTTTACTTCGAAGTAGACGCAGGAATTTTTTTCCCCGAGTACTCCAACAACTAAGTCTCCTTCAGCTTACTTGTCTTCAAGCTTACACCAGCGTTTATAAATTCTCCAGCCAATATTGCGCACTGCTTATTTGCCAACCTTTTGACTAGCTTTGCGATTGCACAACACGGCGTCTCACCAGACACACACCCGACCCAAAGCCAGGCATGCCCCAGCATCATCTTCAAAGGCAAATTTTCTGACTAAGACACAGCTTCGGATCTGTTTCGCCTACTGACGTTGACGCCCATGTCTGGAAGCTCTTCGGAAAGCCGCAGCAGATCCACCCTCGTCGAGCCAGACGCCCGACCATATTGCGCAAAACCAACGTCTTCTTGCACAGGAGCTTCATCTCGGCACCGATGCGTTAGACGAATGGCTCGCATCTGACGTTGTGTATCCGTACTGGAACCAATTCCTCGCACATGGCTACCACAAGACGTCGAAGCAGACCGAGAAATGGGATCATCACGTTGTATATCGGCGCATGAGGCAAGGCGAGTCTGCAGGCGAGCACAGGTTCTCCTCTTACAATTCGAGTCCTAGGCTGTTCAGTGAATACATCGATTGTCTAGCCTGGCTCCTCTATCATGTGATGAGGGCAATGCTTGAGCGGTTCGACGGCCTCTTCTTCCTCAAGGCTATCCCAGAAGCACAGCGCGTCCGCTAGACTTAGTATGTCATCCTTCATTTGATCTGGGGCCAGAGCGGATTTTGTGGTGGCGCTAGCAAATCCTCCAAGACGCAGCCCGGCCAGAGCGCGCTTTCGGCAGCTCAGCACGGTCGAAACGACAGCGATGCCGCAGAAGAGAAGGAGAAGGAAGATGATGAGAATGAGGAAATCGATATCACAATGCTTAACCCCAGCAAAGGCGTGTTGCACATAACGTGGTACGATATGCCAGCTGAGGTGGTAGAGGAAGGACTGATCTCTGGAGTTCGACTTGTCAAGCAGTTCTGTCGCTTCACAGAGCAAGACGCTTTCTTCGAACATATTTCGGGGCTCTTCAAGCTTGAGGACATTCAGCACGTCATCAAGGACTTCATAGTCGAAGGGGGAGAGGTTGTGAGCTGGGAAAAGCTCCTTCGGCAAGCTTACGACACTCCCAGTTCTCTGAAATGTCAATTATTCACCGAAGAGTTGTCAGCTGTGCTGACAGGTCGCTCAATCGACTAAGCAGGGACGAGAAGCAAATTCGTTTCCAAACAACTCACGCTGTTAACTCGCCAGATCTGATGTACAGGCTACATCACCAGTTTGCCATAGCGCACATACCCAAGTCTTGGATAGGTAGCAGTGGTAGTCTCAATGCAGTGGTTCTTTATGTTGGACGATTTGTTAGCTGATACCGCGACCCATCCTGTTGTGAGTACAAGAGCAACGATGACTTGGAGAGAGACCAATCAAGAGCCTGATAGCGGAGCGGCTGACTTATGAGACGGCCACCCAGATGATATCTCCATTACGGAGTTTTGGACTTCCGTGGAAAATCGTGCAGCCCGAGTGATGGACTGATGCTTTAGGCTGTAATAGAATATATTTTTTATTGCCCGTTATTCTTCCATCAATCATCTGGACAGATGGCCGAGTGGTTAAGGCGCTAGCTTCAGGTGCTAGTAGAGAAATCTGCGTGGGTTCGAGTCCCACTCTGTTCATCATTATTTTTGCGTCTTTATGCTTTCTCTTTTTTGCTTTCTTTTCTTCCTTTCACGTTGCCGGTATTTGGGTGGTCCGGCGGGACTCTTGCTGCGCACCGTAAGTACGTAATCTTTGTATGTTCGCGGCTCAGCATAACTAGAATGCTGTAGCCTGTCACGGTGCACTTGGACTGTACAACGCATCGTGACCATCTTTGTAATCCGCCGATGGTGAAATACGAGCACTTCAGCGAATTCAGTCAGACCATTGAGCTTGATAATGTAGTTGATATGTCAATACAATACTACAAACTAGAATGTCCGCTAACAGCCAAGTATCGCAATGCTCACACAAAATGGAATCAAAGGGCCTTCGCTGTAGCCATGCCCGAACGTCGAACTTATTGTGGATTTCTAGTGGATATACTTTAGTAACAGTAGGGAGAGGAAGACGAGTATAGTTGAAGGAGAAGAGACCGGACTTGCGTGGATAGGAAGTGGAGGTCACCTGAAAGTAGAAGGGAAGTTGGCTGTGAAGTGCAGGAACGGACGTTTAAGGCTGATTTATCTGCTGGATCTACGCTTCATGGCATTATGGACGAGGACAGTAGGGACGTGGAATTAGGCATAATTGTGGGACTTTTGCCGCAGACCAGCGGACCATGATCAAGGCAACGATGAAGAAACCAAGTATAAACGTTTCTTAGAGCCACTGATCCAGGGGCACTGTGGGGACCGGGCTGTTCCTCTGAAGGCTATCGATTAGCCATCGCCCGTCTTCCTCCATGTCAGCCATAACACGGTCCCTTGCGGCTTGACGAACCTTTTCGCTAGCTTTGTCGCCACCGTGTTTCCGGACGGAACTCCAGCCTGAGAGCCGACAAATCGCAAGAGTATGAACGCCCCATGCTTGAAAGGGGGTTCTCGCGGTTGTTGTGTCCTCATATATAAGAGTCATCTGCCATGTCAGACTCGGACAGTAATGCTCTCTTGCAGCAAGCAAGCTGCTACACGATTGTATTTGAAATTTCTGACTTTCTCCAACTTTCACATTTACACTAGTCCTCACGAGCATGCTAATCTCCACCAAGTGTGAGGTCGTTCTCGCAATGATCCTCCGCTTCGCTTATGGTGGTCGGTTTCACCGCGACTACCTCCATATTACGTGAGAAGTTACTCCGCCAATGACATCGCTTGGCAACAACCAACATGCCTATATCTGCTCCTACATACCACTTTGAGCATTGGTACAATACTTGGCATGCGTTATAGAGTACGGTGTGCGGAGAAACCGCCAAGTCTGCGGTCGACTGTAGCAGTGGTACTGTCTTGCAATGGCACTGTCTCACAAGGGCTCGAGGCTTATAAAGTCTTGGAAGAGCTTGCATTGCATTGGATCCCTAACCTATAACACTTTTCACATATCAAACTGACTACAATGTACGGTCCGACTTCACTTCTCATCTGTTTGGCCAGTCAGCTTGGTGCTGTAGCTGCAGCCTCGTTGACTGACGTATGCCCGGTCGGCTTCTGTACTCTGAACGGCGGGTAAGTGCGCTCAAGTTCTTTGAAGAAAACAACGTTGCTCACAACATGCAGTACTTCCGGAGGGAAAGGCGGAGCCACTGTCACTGTGTCAAGTCTCGAGGCCCTTGAGAGCGCTATCACTGGAAATGATCCGCGGATTGTAGTCGTCTCTGGTACCATAACCGGTGCTAAGAAGATCTTCGTCGGATCCAACAAATCGATCATAGGTCGCAATGGCAGTGAGTTGCGTTCCCCTTCCTTGTCTTGAGTAGATTTTGACGAATTCAGAAATCGTTGGAATTGGACTCTCTGTCGTAAACGCGACCAATGTAATCATCCGCAACACAGTGCACCAGAAAGTGCCTGCAACCTTTGAGGATGCAATCACGGTCAAATACTCTACGAATGTGTGGGTCGATCATGTCGATTTGAGTAATGATAGGGATCACGACAAAGACTATTACGACGGTCTCGTCGACGTAACTCGAGCTTCGGTAAACGTAACCTTCTGCGTTTATCAACCAAACTTACCTAGGCATAGGACTTCGTCACCATCTCCAACAGCTACTTGCACGACCACTGGAAGGGCTCGTTGGTGGGCCATTCTGATAACAACCAAGCCGAGGATACTGGCCGCCTACGCGTGACCTACGCAAACAACCACTTTTTCAACCTGTATAGTCGTGGCCCCATGTTCCGCATTGGTACTGGCCACCTCTTTAACAACTACTGGAACCAAATGGATGACGGCGTGCGTACGCGAGCTGGTGCTCAGTTGCTTATTGAGTCATCTGTATTCGAGAATACGAACGACGACATCATTGCCAAGAACGGATATGCTGTAGTGAGAGATGTTGATCTGGGCATTGGTACAAACGAGGCGCCAGTTGGTACGCTGACGAGCGTGCCGTACACGTACACTTTGCTGGGGTCTGCGAAAGTCAAGGCCGCAGTTGTGGGTGTCGCCGGCGCGACGTTGACATTGTGATGAGGACACAGCAAGCGAGGGCATGGAGGTGATCAGTTGTGATTGAGAATGGTTGTGTTATTGAAGGAGGGAGGAATGAACGACAGTAGTTGTAGGTGCGTCCAAGTGCGATTGACGAGTCATGGAGATCTTGAACGTTCTTTCTTTCTCCATTCGTCGACTACTCTTTCAAATCCATACGATAGTGTACGAACTCGCACGTAGCCAGCTCGTCGTACAGCTTCCTTGCGGGATTACCGTGCTGTGTGGTCCATTGCACGCGTTTACATCCCTGCTTCTTGGCCTCCGCCGCGACCGCTTGAATAAGCTTTCGCCCACATCCTTTACCTCGGACCTCACGGTCAACGTAAAGATCTTGCGGTCTGTCAGTATCTAATTCTGAGATGTTCTACGGAAGACCATTGCATTGGGAATCCATAGCTTACCGTTCAAGTGTATCAGCGGCTCCTCGGCCCACGGTGTCTGTGTGGGAAAGTAATGCGCGAGTCCATGAAGCTTTCTTGGATCACTCGCATCCCGCAACACTAAACCGTACAAGTCCTTCTGAGGATCGAGAATGCGCTCGAAAGTCTTGCGATACTGCGCGTCGGGCAGAGAGGACTTGTAGAATTCGATGTACAATCTGAACAGGCGCTCCCATTCAGCGTAATCGTCGTTTTCAACTGGCGTGATACGCAGCTCATCGTTGACTGACTTGCTTGCCATCTTTCGAGATATTGATATTGGCACAGAAGTTGGGTTCTGTCGACACGCAGCGAGAGTGGTCCAAGCTGGTAAATGTACCCCGCACGCAAGTCGAATCGAGAGATGGGGACGATGAGAGCGAAGTGGAAGTCGCAATGAAAACATCAGATAACTACATATCCCTTGACTCCGTAATATATAAGGGAAGCATGGACGGTAGCCCAAGTATACTTAGACGCTATACACGCTCATTTGGAGTCACTTGTGAGCTGATAGCCTCGCAAACTACTGCCTTGCGACTCTGGTGGACCCTTGGATATCCGGTTCTCCTATCGAGAGCGCTAACCACAAAGGATTGATTCCTATCGCAGCGTCTTTTAGCTATAGGGTTACTGGTCCTTGAACTTGTCAAATTTTATTGCAGCATGAAGCGTTGGTAGAGTCAATACCATTAGCATCGTGGGACCGCGTTTTTGGCTTTCCACTCCTTCGCTGCATCCTCGAATGTGCAAAACTCTACCTCGTCACCCCAACTCTTCAGATACGTGATGATTCTCTCAATCATACCAATTACATGCGCCATACCGCTTGTATCAGGATGGAGCACCAATGGAAATACCATAGTATCATTCTCACTCATATCGGCGACCTCAGTTCTGATCCACTCAAACTTGTCCTTCCACATATTCTCCATGACACGCGCATCAACATACCCTTGTGAGTTCGGTGTATGTGGCCAGAACTGCATTGGCGTCATATCTTCCGCATACCAATTCGAAGGGATCTCCACGATAGATTCTGATGTTGGTGGAGTCGCCTCTAGTAGCGGCTTCATCCAGTCCTTTGCTGACGCCTCAGCTTCGTAAGTCGGAGGTTCTATACGTGGAACATTGGGTAGATAGTATGGCTTGCTGTCATGATGTGAAAGCGAAGAGTCATAGAGAAACTTGTGCTCCTCCAGCAGTGCCACAGTCGACTCACGGAGCTGGTACAGCGGAGCGCGGTAACCAACAGGCCTACGGCCAGTGAGACTTGAATACAAATTGATGCAGTGTTGGAGCACTTCACGCTCCTGTATCATTGTCAACTGCGATGCACCCTCGTGACAATATCCATGCAAGCCGATTTCTGCGCCACTATCCAAGATGCCTGCGAATTCCTTTGGGAAGCTTTCCGCGGAGTGCATCGGTACAAACCATGTCACCTTGTCCTGAATGCCGTGTCTCTTGAACAACTTGAGTAGTCGCGGAACGCCGACATATGCGGAGAAGAAACCGGCACTGTAGTCTGCAAGGTTGTTGTCCGGATGCTGACCAGTGCCCAACCAACCAGATACTGCGTCAAAGTCCACGGAAAGGAGGACTTTGATCTTGGGGCGAAGCTGTGGGGAGGAAATAGGTGGGATGAGATCGGTGCTCGGTAGCTTTTCGAACATCTGCGATCCGGCAGATGGAACCGAGGGTGCAGTGGTAGTGGAGGTCGTCTGATGTAACCTGGCAATTTCTTCCTCAGACCATACAATTCGGCCTTCCATTCCGCCGTCCACTGAAATACATTGGCCTGAGATATGTCCAGCCGCTCGGTGAGAAGCTAGAAACGTAATTGCTCGTGCAACATCGTTTGGCTGTGCAATCTTTCTCAGAGGGACACTGTTACTCGTCAGCACCTAGTCTATACCAGCCTTGATCAAGGAAACAAGCAGCGAAAAATGCGTACGTAGCCTGTGCCTCCCTCCACATCTCTTTGGGGTCGTCAAGTCGACCTTCGATCAGCTTGGTGTCCACCCATCCCGGGGCCACAGCATTTATTCTCGCCTTGCCATTCAACCTAACGATCTCATTCTTGACGGTACTCACGAGCCCATACTGCAGGCCCGCCTTGCCAGATGCATACTCAACGTGCCCTGCTTGACCGAATACGCCGCACTCTGATCCAGTCACGACGATGCTAACGTTGTCCAAATCCTTCCCAAGAAGAGTCTGACTAGACTGGACACTTTTCAAAAAGTACTTGATCGTTAGGTAGGTGCCTCGTACGTTGACAGCATATGTTCGATCCCACAGCTCGGTTGGCATATCCCAAATTGGATGGTTGCTCGATTCATCTGTGATACCGGCGTTTGCGCAGAGGATGTGGATTGGTCCAAAAGTCTCGACAGCTTGCGATATGGACGTGGATATGGAGGTCTCATCGCTGATGTCGCCTTGCAAAAATTGTAGCTTTGCATTTGCAGTCGAAGCCAGGACATTCGGTCGTAGATCGTGCGCTGATACCTTGCACTCTTGGCCCAGGAACTCCTTCACAATTGCACTGCCAATGCCTCCTGCCGCACCAGTGACAAAGACATGTAAGCCTTCAAGCTGCAGGAAAGATGACATGATGCCTTCGTAAAATCATGTAGACCTTTGGTACAAGACAGTAAACAAACTTGCACTCAGCAGAACCTCGGAGGCCTCCCGCCTCCATGCTGCACTATGATAGGCCAATGCCATTCGTGGAGAAAAGACCGCATATTCGCTCAGTCGATTTATGAATAAGGCGATTTATGAACAAGCCGTGGGTAGTAGGTGCTGCAAGCGTGGTTCTACTTCGCGGAGAGCCAAAGCAGCCTCTATTAGCTCTTTAGGCAGGTTGTCGTGGCTCAACGCGGGTCGAATCACTCCAGGGTCGCCCTGTAGCTCCAAAAGTGTGATGTCACACCCTGCCGCTTGTCGCAGCCTCCTCAGAGATACGAGCCCATTTCGACTTCCCGCACCAAACAACGCGTCTACGGCGCGCTCTTACCCCGCATGTAGGCCGTGTTTTCCTTTGGTCTGCGTTTCGAAGATGCAAGCTGGGGGCACAGACACGCAATCACAGCGCCCCTCGCCCTTTCAACTTTCCTTTAAGGGCAGGTGTGCTCAGGCAGTCCTCTAAAACCATTGAACACTGCGGGCTGAAGGGCAAATAGGGCACATTAATAGTGCGCTCGCAATGCCACGTGAACGCGCATGTAGCGAATAACGTTGCTGTCTTCGGCCGGAGGCAGAGGTGACGGCCCAATCATCAGGGGTGATGTGTAGGACCGATTAGTTTGATGGGCGAAAGCGTGGAGGCATAGAAAGCAGCAAGTTCTCCAAAGGAGGTTATGGAATTATGACATTTAATTCTCTGTCTTGCATAGCAAATGCATCTACGACGCTGAAGCGTACAAATATCCAGGTCGAAAGTGCTGACTTAAACTTGCTTGATGGGCAGTCAACAAATATGTCTGAGCGCGCCGGTGGCATGGTCGGCCCGTGCGAGAAGCCGACCTACATTTTCTTCGGTTCTGCTTTTCATGCTCCTCACCACACCAGCGAAACGATTTCGCAGCGACATCATCGATGAGCAACTTTATGTCAGTTGTCTCTTCGCTCTTGTTATGTAGATTGGCTCTTTCGAAGACTCGGCGATACGATACTCTCCACGATCACGAGTTCAATTTGTAGCCTAGAACGAGCCCAACGACCTGCCAAGGTCATCCCACTCGTGTTGCAGTGTCTGAGCGAAAGCCAGGACGACTTTGCGTCTAAAGCATTGGGAGACATACTCGTGATATGACATGTTTTTGTATTTATGCTGTGCTGTGATCTATCATGCTGTGGCGTGAAGGCTTTCTGCCTGCTAGCTAGAGTTCCTTCTTCTCACCTGGACCTAAAGAAGGCTGCTGGTTTGCCTTGAAAGCCATAGGCTCCTTCTCTTGCTTTGCTGTTGGCGTGGGCTTCTTCGTCGCAAGTACCCAAACAGCTGCGAGGGCCTCCGATGCCAACGCAAGAGCGGCGGCGCAGGCAGCGGTCCACACCTGAATGCTGATGCTGCCTAGCGGTGCGCGAGGGAAGCTCAGAATCCATTCCACATAGTATGGCACCCAGCCTGCTGGCAGCCAGAACATGGGCGACTTAGAGAACCAGAATTGTAGGACGAAACGAAGGCCTTGTGTACCGAGGAAGCGTAAGGTCTTGACGGCGGAGTTGAAGGTTGCTTGGTGTGTTCGGAGAGAGCCATCTGCATATCCATCGTCAGCTTTGTCTGGAGAGCAACTGCCTGCGGATCTTACCCAGCTTTTGATATTCAGCCATAGCCTTGTTGTGCTGGCGGTCAAGCTTCGCCCACTTGCCAAAGTTGTCTTGCGCCGATGTGTTTCCAAGCTCACGCTTCAACTGTACAATCTCCTTCTTGAGTACCTGGCATCTCCGTGCATTCCCTGATGTCGGTGTGGGTAGCTTGTTATACAGGACCCATAGCTAGATGAGAGTCAGTATAACGCGATACGGCGCAACAAAAAAGAGGTGCATACCAGCTCGTCGACGGTGCTTGCTCCTACCGTATTGACCAGATGCAGAATGAACTGTAGGGCAAAGACCACCAACAAGAGAGACGGCATGGCTGCGAAAATTGGGGTCGTCGTGGCGTGGGGGTAGTCTCAGCGCATGCCCTGGGTGTTTGGTGTTGATAGTGGAGGGGCCACGTTATGTCATACGTGCAGGTGAAATTGGAAGCGGCCCGGGTTGGCCCGCCACGGCTAGGTCGGTCCTCCCATGACCATGGACAGTCAACATTCCTGGGATGATATACTTAAACAAACCGTACGCGCATCGAAGTTCGTGGAACGACGGCCTTCAGAATCTTTGCGATGGCGCGCAGTCACCTTTCGGCGGCTGAGCAACAGCAGCACGTGTACGAGTCTCTGTGCCGCTACTTCGATGACCATGAGGTCGAAGTGATCGAAATCGAGATTCTGCCTCCTGCGATTCAGCCTTCTGATGGACCCTTCATGCAAGATGGCCCAAGCCTGGGAATACCAAAGAAAGCGCTAGCTTTGGCGTTTCTGGCAGCGCGGCAGGTGTTTTTTGACAACAAAAGCAATAGTCCCACTGATTCAAAGGTACAAGAAGATACATTCAGGATGTATTTTTGATAGCCCTATCTCTACAAATTTTCATTGGTCTTACTGACCCACTCATCAGGCCTTCCAAGCGACAAAAGTTATGCTATTGTTCGATCCTGAGCATATCACAGCTGCAAACTTTCGCAAGCGCAGATTGCTGGCCTTGAAGGATGCCGACGATACACTTGCATATCAGAAAGCAGTGCTTTCAGAGCTCTCTTTCCTCGATAGCATCCTCACTTCTCCGTTGCACCGACAAACCAAATCGCCCACCCTTTGGTATCATCGTTCGTGGCTGCTGCGCCTGCTAGCCCCCCTTGAACTGAACAGTGCTTCCGGTAAACGCATGGCTAACATCGTTTCTGCCGCACTCGCGATCGTATGCAAGTCTAGCGAGCGACACGCTACGAACTATTACGCTTGGCAGTATGCTCGCCGGTTAGTAATTGGCCTTGGACGCGTCACCATTGAGATGGATTTGGTTTTCCCATTCGACTGGGTGTTGTCTGCATTCGTCGACAAAATCTGTACTTGGTGCTTAAAACATCCTAGCGATACCTCTGGCTGGTCATTCCTCCTCTTTCTGCTCACACGACTTGATAACGTCGATGAACGAGACCAAGTAGTAGAGCAGGTCCTGCAGTACGCTACCAAAGTGAAGTCTGAGAATGAGTCGCTCTGGATCTTCGTCCGCAATGCGCTGGCCCACCCCACGCTTTTGGAGAACCCTGAAGCTCCTCGGAAGATACTCGAAAGAACCATCGAGGACGCAAACGCAACAGAAGATTCTGCATACTCGCAATATGTGAAGCAGAGTCTGCACTGGATCCGCACTTGGGGCGAGGACAGTGTGTCTTGAGTGTATAAGTTCTTCTTGTTGAGCTACACTTCAGTCCTTCCGGCGTCGTTGGAATACCCTAGCAAAGACACGTCCTAAAAAAGACTGCTTTGTCTTGGGATCAGGACGATCTCCTGTTAGCGGCTCGGCACTTCGGTCCCCTGTACCACTCAAGTCCTGAATTTCCGATTCATGAGCAGTAGGCGTTCGAGGACCTAGAGATGAGGTAACACTCTCATCATCAGAGTCCGGCGAACTCGGTTCGAACACGCCCCGTTCATTACCCGCAGCCGAACCTACCGAGAGACGTGGAGGCGCCGTACTTCTTGTATATAGTCCTGGAACTGGCACCTGCTCGCCAGGCTCGTACAGTGTGAGGACCTTTCCCTTGGCGATCATCCGCACCGTGGATTCTCGTTCGAGTCGAAAGAGCGTGACCCTCGGAGTGTTGAGATTCGAGTAAGGCTTGAGAAGGGTCCAGTCGATCTTGTAGACATGTCGAATGTTGACATAAGAGTCCCATCGCAAAGTGGCACCGTCTGTCAACGCTAGTGTTGGGAACCGCTTCTTCGCTTTCTTCGAGTTTGCATCGGGGTGGTCGGGGCTGGGCGAAATCGGAAGGTACCATGTGCGCCGGCTAGTGTGGAATTCGTTCGCCTTGGGATAGAGCTGGTCGAGCTTCTTGCCTTGTAATGATGTGATCTGGGAAAGAGTTAGTGGCAGCTCTTAAGAACGCCCAACGGTCAACGTACGAGGTGGAAATGCACGACCTGCTCATCGTCCAGTGGTCTTGATACTATCACAACCGGATGGTTGTATATGCCGTCCTCGACTGCGCCCTTGCCGTGGGCTCTCCGGACTGCGCGCTCAGGCAAGTCTTCCACTGCTGGCAGCCACATAATTCGACCTTGCGAGATATCAATATCATCTTTTCTCATTCCGAACCGCTCAGTCTGCGCTCGCGGCAACATATGTGGTGTGAGCAAATGCTTTGGCACAAACTCCATGCACGCGCCCGAGTAATACTCTGCAGCGGCCATTTTGACTATTGCGCCAGCTAGTCTATCGTGCAGAACTCCCCATCACCTTATACCTCCTAGCAAACTGTGCCATAGCGGACCCTAAGTGGCCGAGTCATCGACAGACCACGGGACCACGCGCTTACGGCCATTTCAAGCCGCATGGTTCAGAAGCCTAATGCAAGGCCTCGTCGCTGCCTGAGCCACGCTTTCCAGCTGCCTTGATCCCGTCAGGGTCCAAGAGGTACGTCCAGAGCCGCCATCCTACGGCTTAGCAGTACTAAAACCCCACCAGTGCACGGGTGTACCTGGTCAGTGTAAGGGTTTGGGAAAAGGAGATAAGGCATAGGATTGGTGGCTGTGCTTCAATGAGTCGGCGTATCCGATATAGGGGTGCGTCTGAGCCAATCAGCATGGCCGAGCCAGATGTGGCGTTGCGCGTGGCTGTGTTGTTAGGGCTATGAAAACTACTCTCTGCGGGGCGGTTCGCGGACGTCAGGCTTTTAAACGGCAGCTAGGGGGAGAATATGTTGCGGGCTACTGTATCAAAGCTAGACGAGGTGGTTTAACAGGTGTGGACTCGGTAATTGATGCTCCTGATTAGTGAACCAGTGTTTCTCATGCACTCCTGCCCATTGAACATGTCCACGGACTCATCTCCGCTCTGTATGTTTGACAGTCATGTATGAAGCTCAAGGATTTGCAAGGTTATAGACATATTGTTTCTGTTAGTGGTGGCGATCATTTCGCGCTCACCGAGAGTATGTACAATGTATTGGCACCTAGGAGCACATCTAAACCGGACGTCCTTCCGTCCAATGATATGAAGGCCCGAATGTGTACCTAAAGAACCAATGCGCCTTCCTTTTCCGTACAAAGTGTTGGTGTTGCTCCAGCTGACGTTACGTGGACTCTCCATATTGTACATGCGGCTGTTGGACGCAAGCTCTAGATTGTCATAGAGCTCCAAGCTGATGAGCTTCATCATCATAGCACCAGAAATTTGCGTTGCGCATACTCCGGCACTTGGCAGCTTGTTTTTCTCGCGTATCCTTATCATCCCCTCCAAATTCCACTGACTTTCTCTCCCAGCCCTAAAGCCATCATACTCAAGCGCTTGCTTCCACTCCTTTCCCTGCCCGCCGCCCTAGAGCCTGCCCGCATCCTTGTTTGCATCCTTGGCTCCACGGCTCTCAACTCAAGTTTGTACGTATCCAATTTTGCGCCATGGCTCTTGAAGTGTCTCATTGGATGCGCAACGTGCTCGTCCCATAAGTCGTTCCTGACAGCTTCGCAATTGGGTCCATAACTCTTTTGCAGTGGGTGTTTGAACCGGTCTGCAGCCACATGGTCGTGCCACTGGAATATCATGACCAGGGCCTCATCTTCAGTCTCGTAGACATCCTCATCCTCATCTTCTGCGAAATCGAGCGACATGTTCTTCTCGTCCGAGTTCGTGCTCACCAGCGGCGCCGGTAGGTGGGTGCTGCTCGAGCCGAGTGAGCTAGATCGCGATATGGAGCCATCGTGTGGTAGCTCGGCCCATGCCCAAAAATCTCGAATTAGATCGCCCGGCGAACTGAAAGCTGGTGCTTTGTTCTGCATTTCCGTGGACAGAGACGACCGCTTAGGCTCCCAACCGAAGTGTTTGCCGATTGCCGCGGCGACCCCGGCGGTTGGCGCCTTCAATACCATGATCTCGCATGGTATCCTCTGCTCCGACGATGTTGCAGCAAGAGATAGAACTGAATAGTCTAGGTAGACACGCTGAATACTTGGTGGTCGTACAAGAAAGGCTAGGAGGCTGTTGTAAATGGGCGACGTGTCGTGCGAGCATGTCTCGCTTGCTGTCGTTACGATCACGGCCGTCTTAGGATCTGACGAACATAAAGACCACGATGTAAATGCGGAAGGATGTGACGACGAGTCGGCAGCATCAATTATGTCGTTCAGCAAGGCATGCAACGCGGCGTGAGATTTCGTATGAGTAGAGGCATCCTCTTTGAAGGTTAGTGCAACGATGCACAAGTGGACAAGCGAAGGTGGTGATTGCGAAGCGTAGATAGCGTGATTACGATGATCGCATGTTCGACAACATGAAGAAGGCATCTCCGTGATCGTTGTGAAGGAATGTGTGCCCACAGCAGCGCACGAGTCCGAAGGTTGGTAGAGACAGGTACGGCAGGAGTCTCACACTGGACGGATGGAATGTCTCGAACGATTATTTCCTCTCTTCCTTCGCGCGGAACCCCGGTTCTTCTTTCAATTCGGAGATTCGAGATCGTATTGGTGCGGGGCGGTCCGAGCGAGGTAGTTGAGGCTGTGAATATGGATGCCCAACCAAAATAGCGAGTGTCCGGTGCAAGGAAAGCAAGTCGATGTATCAGGTCGAAAAGAAAAAGGTTTGAATGCTGAGGTGACGTGAAGCCTTGCTGTCACTGCCGTCACTTCTGTGTTATGAAGTGAGAGGCAACTGCGAAAGCGCCGAAAGCGGTTAGCGCAGCTACTCTGAGTGCGTATTGCACTGCCTCTGTGTCCTCTAGACCAATAGGCACGGATGCGTAAGATATATTTAGTAACCTTCAAGTGATAGTCATTCGTTGCTGCGGTTCGAGTATGTAGCAGGTGTTGGAGGCCTGCGCGACCGTCTTGCGTGGTCGCCGTCACAAAGATGTCACACCTGATCTGATGCGTCGTACGCAAAGTAGGTGGCAAACAGTACTAACCCGATGATTGTTGTTCAATGTCGACGACCTAACAACGATCCGAATCTCTGAGACGATGCATACAAATATCGAAATAAGGCGGCCACGGGAAAGCTGCAGGGCGAGAGCACGGGTTGGAAGCCTTGGAAGCCTTGTGGGGAGGGAGCTACCGCCCATCCGCGACGCTAAGCCACGAATAGTAGGAGCACGAACGCAACGAAGCAGCCTCGAACTCTCTGGCGACTACTTACTACGTAGTGTGCCTTTGCATTTATACCGAAAAGCCACCAGATCTTAGATCTTAGATCTCAGATGACCCGGTTTACGATTGCGTCGGTCGTTGGCTCAGACCCTACCAAATAGTTACGAAGCTTAGGGATGCTTGCTTCGGGTATGAGGTCTAGGACAAGCGGCCGTCTTTGTTTCCTTTAAAGATTGTGGCATATATTATCAAGATTTACGATAAACAGCCTGGCGACGGTGACGCAATCTGCAGTAAATGAAATATTATTATAGATAGTATTCATGTCTCATGAGCTTGAGCACTTCAAGCTGTTATGTTCCTAAACATTCCGCCACCGAGTGGAATCGTGACGCGTACTCCGAGCGTGTGGTCAACGTAAGCCTACGTTACTATCCAGTACCTTCACTGCACCATCCGCTCAGGCCTTTGAGGCACCGCCATGCTTGGAACCAAAGACATCGTCAACGAATCCCTTCCAGATTTGCTTTGCCATACCCTCGACCTCCTCGGCGGGCTTCTGCAGTTTGCTTGTAACCTGCGCAGCCATGCCTTGGAAGTCAATGTGGTTGCCCTCCGTCATGTCAGACATGGCGGCCGGAGCGTGGATGTGGGTGCTATCGGCAGCGGCAGTGTAGATGGTCGGTTGCATGACCTGTGTAATCAGTCCAAAGCTCTCATATTAAGCAGTGGGCAGAATTACCGGCTGTTCAGCCTCAGCAACAGCAGCCTGTGTTGCGGGAGACGTAGCAGTCGACAAGATGATAGGTACACGGATTTGAATGGGTGCGATCTTCGCGTCCGGATCAAAGTCCGGGACGTACATGAAGTCGATGGTGGAGCTGTCATTGACAGCCTTCAGGCTTCGACTTGTGTTGAAGTGACGCATGGCATTGCCGGTCTCGTGCTTCCAGGCTGCAGCTTCAGAGGAAGGCAACTTGGGGCTTAATGAGCCGAATGTGGCCTTGTCCGATGTGAGTAGCGACGAAGAGCTAGTCGCTCCGGTCTCGTGCAGGCTGCGACTCTGCGTCTTGAGCAGACGAGGACCTTGTGTCTTGAGAAGACGAGGCCCCTCGGTCCTCAGAAGGCGGGGACCTTGCGTGCGGAGAAGGCGGGGACCCTCCGTGTGGACACCGCGAGTTTGGGTCTTAAGCAAGCGGGGACCCTCAGCAGTGCGGAGCAGACGCGGGCCTTCAGTCTTGAGGAGACGAGGACCCTGGGTGTCAAGGAGGCGAGGACCTTGGGTGCGGAGAAGACGTGGGCCAGACATGATGGTGTGTGTTGTTGTGTTGTGTAGAAAAGGAGTAGAAAGAGTAGGAGGGGAAGCCGGAGCAGATAAGCTCAGGAATTAAGTAGAGATTACAAGTTGTATTGGTACCGAATGGCTGGAATGCTGCGTGCGTCAGATAGGTCCGTCGGCGCGAATCGGACACTTCTAATCAAGTGAATTCGGAGGTGAGCAGGAATGATTGCTTGAGCAGTGACGAGCGGACCCCGAGGTTTTGAATTGGCCTCGGAACCCTAACCTTCCCTGGCAGCTTCACTTTGGCAGGCGGTCAACACGCTGGCGTGAGATGCCAATTGCGTTGCGCTCGCACTAGACATTCATAAAACGCGCATTCGTAATTGGCGTGATCAGCAACTCAGGACACAGCATGCAAGTTGGTCGTCTCAACATGGATGCACATGGAGCTCGGGCCCGCTGAAACCGCCTGTCCATGCTGGAATGGGCTTACTGCAGTACCCGGGCCAATGGTCGATGACCCACTCCTCAGCTAAAGGTGGCACCCCGCACTTTCAACGCTGTTTGAAGCGTGAGTGATGCGTTCAGAACACCTGAGTCTCACGCGGGCAGTTGTGGCTCTGGGCGAGTCCATCTTGCACGTTTAGTTTCGTGTCTGCTTGCTCACACTCTTGCCAACTCGCCGCAGTCCGAGTAACAAAGTCGGTGTGCATGGCGATCAGATCTGTTGACCTGCGCACGTACAGTGCCACAAGGGATGCTCGCGAATCGTATCATCTAGCCACGCTGAAGTGAGGTCGGGAATGCTTGTGCACTCCCGCGGGTGCTGTGTCGGGGTCCGGGTCTCCGCCCGAGTACCTCTCATCTCACCGAAACATGACGGATGCGGTTGCGATAAGGAGTTTGCTGTGATGAATATGATAAAATTGGATAGAGACGGGATGTGACTGGTGGATTTTGTCGTCATGAGGCTCGTTGAGTGATGACAGGCGGCTCAACGTTAGTAGGGTTCTGCTCGATCAGCATCGATATCTTGCTCGTTCCCGCGGCAAGTCAAACATCCACGGGGCTGCTCCCGCGGGAGTGCCACGGCATTCGCAAAGTCTGCTCGATTAGGTCTGGTAGCTGGTCAATGTCAGGAACGAGGCTGGCGGAAATGGACGGACCATCCGTAGGGCTTAGCCTTACGCGGAGGCAAAACCAGTGGAAGCTTCAGGAACGAGTTGACTTGTGGCCTGGCAAGGTGTTGGTGATGACTCACCTCAACCAGGCCGGGTCTTGGCGTGTCTGGTCACATCATGACACTCTCCTGATCAGCACAACATGTCGATCTAACTTCAACAATGAAGAATCGTGGAAGTGATGCCAATTTTCTTGGTATATAGCCTATCCTTTTCATTTTGCCTCCATCAATGTCTCTCAAGGTGGATGAGAGTTCAGACCGGCCTGGTGGTCTAGGTACGCTCATCGAGCTCCCTCGTCACCAGCTTAAACTAACAGACTCACAGTGGTATGATTGTCGCTTCGGGTCCTGATGCCCAGATACTTAGTATCGTTGATTGTGACAGGCCCCGGGTTCGAATCCCGGCCAGGCCCGTGTTCTTTTTGACATTTTACCTTTTTTTTTTTGTACCTTTGTTGATGTAGGTGTGGGCCGAGTCTAACCAGGTTGCTTACGCAACATCCCCTTTTTATTTTGTAAAATATTAAGAAACTGCAGGTTAGTAACAACAAACTTTTACCCTACTGCTTGGCCGAATGGCTGCAGCTATGCTCACCGTTGCGCCGTGTTGGCTGCTTGTCTTCGAGATGCGCCGGTAGAGCGATCTGCTATACTACGGATCAAATAGAAACCACTTGCGAGCGGGGAGACCACGTCATGCCCGTTATAAATTGCCGTGGTCGGTATGTATCAAGAGTTCGACAACGATGATAGGCAGAACTTCCCTGCTCATTGGAAACGTCGCTACCTAGGTAATGAACACTGACAACTACGTGTTCAGCTCCTTACCTGGTGTCGTTCGAGTTCAGACTTACTCGAACGTTGATATTTTGTGGCGTTCTCGAACTCTCAGCGACGCAGCGAGCTCGTCCTTGAGTATCTGCTCGGGTTTCTCACCAGAAGACGAACACTTGACACGTTGACTACCTCAGCAGTACGACTCTTCCTTGTCAATACGGGAGACATACTGTGGCTCCTCAACCGTTCCTTTCGCGAGCTCTGTGACCCGCCAAAAGGTCTTGTTTTCGATGTTGGCAGCCCATCAGAAAAGTGTAGTAGCAGTCTACCATTCGTTCGCAATTCTTTGTTGCAAGGAGAGGTACTGGCACCACCCGTACTGGCGCAGGCTCCTTGCCTTCGCACACGCTGCCGATACCGATGTAGCTGAGCGCAATTTGGTACCAAATGCCATCTACCTTGCTATCAACACATTAGCTGAAGGCTCTTGCGACAAACTCAGCCTGAGGATCAAGACTGACGGTAAAACTGTTCAGACATCAACTACCGAGTACACCATCAACGATATAAGTTGCTTCTATGATGGCAAAGTCTCTGACCAGGACTGTGAGCTGGAATTTCCCGTCGAGCCTGATGACTTGGCTTACGCATCTGGTAATGAGATTGAGGATTCACTCGACGACCTCGAGGATGTACCTTCGAAGTTGAAGATGGAGCATATGTCGTTAACCCGGGTGGCTCCTTGGAAAATTAAAAGAAGTTCTTTAGCGATTTTGATGATGATCAGGGTGCCTTTGAGGAAGATGATGTCCTAGCGACGAAATGCAACAAGCGAGGGAAGTTCAAGACACACAGGTCACTAAACGCCCGAACAGTGATGTAATGAACTTTTCACGTAACAAGGGCAAACCGAGCATAGTTGGAGGATGTAACAACCATGGTAAATGCTGTTTATTCACAGTGACCCATGATGGTATTTTGAGACACTGTAAACGGTTTGGTGCGCAAATGCAGCGCAATCCCAGTGTAATTACTGATGGACTGCATTCCAAATACTCGGCGCGAAGGTTACTCCTTATGCATCCATGTGCAATACCTACGGCGGTGATGTTCCCGAAGCGGGCGATGGTTAGATCACTCAAAGCTTTCGGACTTGATGAGGCCTAGTAGGTTTGTGTTAAGAAACTGACACAGAAGCGTAATTGAGCGAATCGATGAGTCTGTGGTACAGCTCAGATCATAGTGGTAGATTATCATTACTTATCGTCCCTCGAGTGCCCGACTCGTCATCATCCTCACATCCTACGCACCAACGGCAGCCAGAGCCGGAGTCCCCGTAGTCTCGCTCCGCCTAAACATTCTCTTAAAAACACTTTTCCGCTTTTCCTTCTTCGGCGTAGCCTCAACGACCTTCTGCTCCTCAACACCCTCCTGCTTCTCCTCGACCTTCTCTGCAGCACCCTTTGTCGCTTTCTTGGCCAGCTGCTCGCGTACGACCCTCTGCTGCGCCTGCTCCCAAAACTGCTGTTCAGATTTCCGCGCCTGCAGCGCGTTCTGGTACCACCCGTCCCACTCCTCGCCGTCCCAGCCGCATCTGCTGCTCCACTTCTCCATCAACCTTGCTCCGAATCCTTCGGCTTCCACTTTGGAGCAGCTTGGGCACAGTGTAGAAAGTGGCAGAAGCTGTGTCGAGGAGTGTGGCGTGTTATAAAACGAGAAATTCTGGGCTGAAAACGGCGAGTACGGTGTTGATGCGCAACCACGCTTTGTGCAGTTGCGAGGTGTGTAGCGCCAGTCAAAGCCATCGTTTTGTGTTGGGTTCGCCTTCGTGGTTGTTTGGAAAAAGCCGAGGACTCTCTGGGTTTGCGCCTTCTGCAGTCGCGCATCCTCGAGCTGTCGAGCCTCCCGATACAGCTGGAGGAAGATCTCGAAGTCCTGCGCGATGACACCAAGAGTCTTGCGTCCTGCGCCCTGACGCATGGTCTCGTACTCTTTCTTGCAAAGTGCGTTGGCTTCTTGCATTTCTTTGCTGGCATGGCGCGGGCAATATCCGTGGTGCTTGGACAAATGGTACGGTTCCTGTGCACCATAGTACGTTGGGCCTGAGTTAGCTACCGTATAGTGTGCTGCGCACATGGCTGCCATGCAGGGGACGTAGTTCTGAAGCGGGTCATACTTGTTTGATGACGGGAGCATGACCACAGGTGATGCAGGTGACGAGGACAGGTTTGAGGCAACAGACTGGTAAGATGCAGTCCTTTGTGCTGGAGGCGGAGTCCGACTCGGAGGTACGAAGCCGGCTGGCAGTGGGATACCTGACCACCGGGGATCGAGACGTGGGTGAGACGATACTGCAGGGGCAGAGAAACGCTTGTCGACCCGTTGCCGGAGTTGAGCCACTGGTCCTGATGCTTGACGGCGGCCTGATTGAGACTGTGCTGGTGTCGACGTCCGTGGTGGGCCTGCTGTGTCTCCCAGTGAGCTCGCAGTGCTTGCACGTTTCGAAGCTGGCGACAGTAACGGAGGGCGTGTCAGGGTGCCGATCATGATCCTTTTCTGCTGCTGCTGATGCGGTCCAAGGTTAGGTGAGGATACCCCTCTGGAGTATCCTGGTCGGACTGGAACGGACTCAGAGGTCGGTAAGTTCAGGCTCATTGTTTTCACAGGCCCTGTAAACCTCCTCGGTAATGGCTCTTGGTCCAGGAATCGAACTGTTGGCGGTACAGATCTTCGATTCAGATTCGCTCCTACAGACCTTGAGGGCTTCAAGGTCGACTTCATCGAGGAGCGCTTGAGGCCGCCCGTGGACACATCGCTGCTGGCAGACGATACGTTAGGGTGGTTGAGTGACGACAGACTAGAGCGTCGAGTAGATGTAGGCGTAGTACTACTGCTCGAGAGCGGAGGCCGGGACGCGGCGGCACTGCGATGCATTATGAAGCTGTCGGATAATCTGGAAAGGCGCTGGACTCGAAGGATCGGGCAGGAGGTGCGGCTCTTTTGTGAAGGTTGTAGATGAGGGCGGTCTGCATATGGTGTTGGTCCTTAGTTGTATAAGGTGAGACATAGCGCGTACATGTGCAGGGGTATTGCCTGTGATCTGCCTTGTCACGCCAGATCTGACAGGTGGATTGATGAATATTGGACCGAAAATGAAGAGGTGCTCAGATCATTGGAGATCTCGAATCCTGCTCTGAAGCAGATTGCAATAGACAAGGGATGAGAATGACGAAGCTGAGAGACATGGAGGTAAGGGTACCTGGGGTTCACAAGGCAGACGTGGTTGCCTTCGGCCTGCTTTAACATTCAAGACATTCTGTACTCGGCAGAGTCAGAGACAGTAACAATAGGCAGAGAACACGACAGATGGGGCTGAAGGATCCACCACAGCCTCAGTGAGATCCATAAGCTACGCTCATTATGGTCGCCAAATTGGGCGCCTCGCTGAAAAAAGTACACCGCATGCCGGGAGAAGCGAGTTTCATTCGATAAAAAGCCTAGCTGTGTGGAAACACTGCAGCACGTTCATCCGGCTGAGCCCGGAGATTGGTGACAAAGTGTCTAAAAGTGACCTGCAACAGAAGATTAGCATGGAAGATGGGGCTTGCGCGAGTCAGAAGCGAGCGCCAAGCTGGACCCTGTGCAGTTGCGCGATCCGCTCAGTCAATGGTGAGTGTGCAAGGGTGCATCTCAAAAGAAACGTGTAAGAAAGGCGGGGTTGGTGTTGCTGGTTCATTTTATTCGTGCGACAACAATAATCGCATCCATTCGAAGAAAACGCCTGGCTGCCTCGAAGAAGCAAGATGTTAATTGTACAGGAACAGTATCTACAGGCTGGACGAGAGATTTAGATCTTGGCCTTGGGCTGCTTGAGCATAGCCTCTGCGACAAGGCGTCGCTGGATCTTGCCCGTTGCCGTCTTGGGCATGATGTCGGTGAAAAAGACCTGCTGATCGTCAGAACATGTTACACGGCGCTGAAAGCATTGAAGGATGCACCTGTTTTGGCAGCTTGAACTTGGCGACGCGATCCGTCAGCCATGTCTTCAGGTCGCCCGCGGACAGTTTCTGGCCTTCCTTGACGACGACTGCAAGACCGACGTCTTGTCCGTACATCTCATCCTCTAGTGCGAAGCTGACGGCCTCGGACACGGCAGGGTGTTGCGCAATCACGTTGTCGAGCTCAATTGGGCTGATCTTCTCTCCACCCTTGTTGATCAGCTCCTTGATGCGACCTGTGATGATTACGTAGCCATCTTCATCTTGCTTTCCCTGGTCACCAGTGCGGAAGAAGCCTCCCGTGGTGAAGGATGAGGCGTTTGCGGTTGGGTTGTTCAAGTAGCCCTTTGTGACATTCTCACCACGGATGCAGATCTCAGCCTCCTTACCCTGTGGGACCTCGTTACCCGCATCGTCAAGGATTTTGACCTCGACGCCTTGACCAAGCCCCACACTGCCTGGCTTGCGCTGACCCGGGGGCAGAGGGTTACTCGTCATCTGGTGCGCGGCCTCGGTCATGGCGTAAGCTTCCAGCACGGGGGCCTTGAATGCCTTTTCAATCTCATGGAAAGTCTTCGGGGAGAGGGGAGACGAGCATGATCGAATGAAGCGGATTGGGGGTACAGGATTGGGGATAGGGCTCTTCAGCAGGATCTGATGGATGGTGGGAACGGCAGTATACCAGTTGGCCTTGTGTGTCTTGAAGTCCTTCCAAAACTCAGATGCGGAGAACTTCGGTGGTACGACAACTGAACCACCAGAAGCCAAAGGTGCGAGGAATCCAGCCAACAAGCCATGCACGTGGAAGAGGGGCATAACAAGCATGGTGCGGTCCTCTTGTGTCAGATCATAGGTCCCCTGGATGTTCTGCATGGTGCGCAGAAGGTTGCGGTGCGTAAGTGGCACGGCCTTGGGGCGTCCCGTAGTACCACTGGTGTGTAGCACGAGGGCTACGTCGTCTGGCTGAGCAGACAGAACCGGCGAACTCTTGCCAGCCAGCTTGCCAAACTCCTTGACGTCCAAGACGACCTCGTTTCCGTTGTAGTAGCACTCGGCAATCGCGGCCTGGTACTTTCTTGCCGCCCTTACAGCAGCCGCATCCTGCGCAAATGCGCCCCTGGGGACCAAAGCTATCGCCGAGCTCAGGTCATCGATGTAGAACTCGAACTCAGACTGCTTGTACGCTGGGTTTAGGGGAGCTGCAATTGCTCTTTGCCACGATGCGGCGATGAAGGACACGATGAACTCGTATGTGTTGGGGAGCGCAATGGACACGGCGGCTTGCGCAGAGACGCCGACCTTGGCTAGCTGCGCCTGGAAAGCCTTCACATCGGCAGTGAGCTTCTGGTACGAGACCTCGAGCGCCGGCGATCCTGGTACGATGACGGCGGTGGAGGTCGAGGTGGGGGAGAAAGCATTGGCGAGCGTGGTCGGTGCCATTTTGTCTATTTCGGGTATGTAGATAAGGAAAGCTCTAAGATCCAGGTCAGCAAGGGAAGGCTGGGGCAATTGATGTCTGCTACCTTCTTGATGGACTTCTATCGATGGGACAATGCAATCTATCCGTCTACAGTGCACTAAAGCCAGCTGAAGTGTCTAAGAGATGGTCCGCGGTACAGTTTCCTCCGGCCCGGGCTCCTGTTCCATATGCGATATCAGCCGAATGACGCGATCTGGTCAATTGCCGTCAAGCCGCATTCCCGTGATGCGGCTCCGACCGGGGTAGGGCTTAGCGTGGGGTACCTTAGCGTGCTGCGCGCTTTCCTTTCACGAACCTGACGCCTGCTGTGTTCGTCATCCCCGTTGTCTTCCACACCCGGTGTGTGCTGTCACTGTCTGCAGGAGTTTGCATATTATTAGTCTTCTTAGCCCTGCATTATACGCGACAAACTCCGACTCCTCGCAACAGCCGCAGCGTCGCCGTCGTCTTCCTGCGCACCGCCCTAGCTACAAGATGGGCTCTCAGCAACCGCAGAAGGCGCAAGCCTTGCCCAACCCATATGGCCTGCCAAATCCATACGCCCAAGCGAGCCTGCCGAATCCGTACGCTGCAGCTACTGTTGCCTCGTCTGCGCCTGTCAAGTTCACCGAAGAGCAAGCAAAGGCCGAGCAGCAGAAGAAAGCACCTGGTATCTACTTGACGAGCTCCATACCATGTCTTTGAACCACGACTCATGAGCGTGTACAGCTTTCCACAATCCACACCAAATCAAGCGTCCACAGGCCAAGAAAGTCGGCACAGTCAAAAAACCCATTATGCCCGTGGTGGCCTCGTCCACCTCCAGCTCCTCAGACCCGGTCCCGGCCCCGGCTTCGAAAGCAGAGCAACATGGCATAGATTGGTATCGAAGTACCGCAGACGACGATGCAGCCATTCTGGAGGAGAGGAGGCAGCGCCAGTACGAGGAGGCTCAGAGAAAGAAGCAGATGAAGAAGTTCCAGAAGCAGTTCGGATACTGGAACCCAACTGCTCCACACAAGCCTGAACGCTGGTCCAACCTGAAGGCCTACAGAGCAAGCGGTGGATACAGGCGCAAGCAGGAAGGTTTCAACGACTTCCTGCGCTCCGCCGCCCGCCAGTCTGAGATGTCAAAGGAGGAAAGCGAGGGCTCCAACGCCTCAAGACCCATGTCATCGTCAGGTTCGACGTCACCGCCACCCTCATTTGCAGCGAAGCCTAGCTTTGCGCCACCAGCCTCCTACGACCAGCCTACTACATCCTCCGAGCACGATGACGAAGACCCTTACACACGCCGCATGCGTCTCCCGCAACAACAGCCCAGCGCAGTACCTCCTCCACCACCTGAGCCTGAGCTACGCAATTTCCCCCCACCACCGACTGTATCTGACGATGTTCCTCCGCCGCCACCTCCACCTCCACCGCCTGCACCTACCGCTGGTGCACCTGGCACAACCACTAGCTCCTCCATCTACGACAACGCAACTATCTCGGCACCACCTGTTCGTTACGCCAATGCCACCATTTCTGCGCCCCCAGTGCGATACGAGCAACCACCTGTTCAGCCCGCGCACGACGAACCCGAGTACTCTGAGCGGCCCGCTAAACGGCCCAAGATAAGCAAGGCGGAAGCGATGATGGCGAAAATGGGCTATGTCAAGGGTCAAGGTCTGGGCAAGAATAACGATGGCGTTACCACACACTTGGAAGTCAAGATCCGGAAACCCGCGCCAGGTGGACAATCGAGTATTTTCGACGATGGCGAGGGCAACAAGGTCAAGAGCGCGCAGGTCTGGGATGTGCGGGGCGGAGAGAGGAAGAAGGACGAACCGGGCAAGTTTGGTGAGGAGAGTGCGGTGGTGGTGACGTGGGGTTGCGTCGAGGGCGTGGATTGGAGCGAGAATGCAGAGAGGGATGATGGAGGGATAAGACAGGACATGGGTGAGGTGTTCAGTACAAAGGTGCGCAGTTCGCGGTCCCACGTGTGGAATGAAGCTAACACATGGCAGTTTGGACCGGTCGAGAGACTACAGGTCGACGAGTCAAATGCCGATGGAGTCGTGTACATACACTTCAAGTCGGTGCTGAGTGCTCTGAATGTAAGTTTGACGGCATCTGCTTGCGCTTTTTTATCGATCCTAACGAATCTAGGCTGTCAACCGGTTCGACGAAGGGTTCCAATACAGAGGGAGGAACATCCGCGCGCAGTATTACGACGAGCGCAAATTCCACGCAGGCATTTATGATCATTGAGCGTAGCGTCAAGATAGATATGTACCACTACTAGAGCAGACTCCTGCGGCCTATCAATTATGAAGACCATACTTGTTTCTGAGCCGCGGCTTGAGCAAAAGAAAAACATGGTATAATGTGCTATGTCTACAGTGAACAGATCGATGCTCTCAGAGCTAGCCTGCCCTTCTTATCTCGTCAATGTACAGTGTGCGCACATCTCGCATGCACAGCAATGTGTGCAGTCTATGTATAAAGTGCACCCGAAACTCCGTCATATGCGTCTTATGCTTCTTCAGACCTCGTCATTCTTTCTTCTTGACTTCCAGGTCAGTCTGGAGCCGCTAAGCATTGCCAGGCTTCTCGTCCGTGTCAATGTGCCAAACAACATAGTTGGGCAGTCCGTACACGCCGTAACCGGCTCTCTTCGCCATTTTTGCGAATCCTTCGGTCTCGGCCTGATTCTCGAATGCGTAGGCGGGGAAATTGATGCCGGAGCGGTGCACGTCGGCTTTTACGACAATGTTGACGCCGCCGATGCCGTCGAGGGGAATCTCCTCGTGAGGGTCGTCGTGGCGGTCGCCCATTTTGGCCATGTAGATGCGTTCTGTTTTGTACTCTTTGTAGCCTGCGAGGTTGTCAGTGAGGTAGATCTAGGGAGCGGTAGAACTTGTGTGTACCTTCAGCGAGGACAACATCTTTGTCGAGTGTGGCGGCGAGTTTGAGGGCCTCGGGAGACTCTTGCCATGAGTTGTAGTCGACTTTCGCACGTTAGTAGGGAACCAAGTGTGGCAGAATGCGCGTACGTACAGCGGCCTTCAATATCGACCATCTTGCCGTCCTTCTCCTCGTACCGGTGGAACCAGATGTCTGTCTCGTCAGTATGCTGATCAAGCGCTTGAGGTTACAAAGGACTCACTAGGAACGAGAATGTCCCTATCATGCATGACAAAGTCCTCGATGATGTTGGGTGGGCTCTCGACAATGTCGACGTCCCTCCAGTATACCCAGCTGTGGTCAGGCTTCAAGGCCGCAGAGAGCAGGTAATTCCTCGCCTTGCCCATGGCCTTTCTCCGCGGTCCTTGAGCGGCAAAGCCATGTCGCTCTTCTACCGTCTGCGCAGTAGTCACGCCAAAGCTCTTCTCGACTATCATAGTTGACCTGAATGCAATATCCGGGTTGTTCTGTACCCTCTCAAGCTCCATTGCCAGTGCTGCCATGGTGTCATCGGTGGTGTCGCCAACGAGAAAGGCTAGATCGATCAGTTCGTGCGGGTATGACAGTTGGGTGAGGAGATCGAAGTGTTTTGCGAGATAGTAGGAGGCATCGCGCAGCGGGGTCAGGATGAGGATCTTCTCCTTGTTCCGTACGGCGTCTACGGTGGACTTGATAGGGTCGAGGTTGACGTGCTGGATCTCGGAGCTGTTGATTTCGACGTGCTTGCGGGGGTTGAATATGACGGGTGTGGTGAGGTGGCCGTACCACTCCTCGTGCTCGTTCGGCGTCATTCGCATGGGCGATTTGGAAGGGCCGAAGCAGTAGAATCTGGACGGCCAAGTCAGCAATAGTTCGCAGACATGACCAGCAGTAGTGTCCCTACCTCTGCACTTCACTAGCAGCGCTGCCCATGGACCGCCACAGCAGCACAATCGCCGTGACAATGGCCAGCGGCACCAGAAAGCGCGGACTCCGGACGCTGTGCGTCATCTGCCTGTACGGCGGCATCCTCGCGCGCGCCGCCTTCCACGAGTACGCTCCCTTGCCCGCTACCATCTGCGGCAGCATCTTGAGCGTCGCAAAGCCCGCAGGCTGCGAGTCGGCCTCCTCTCCCCGTGCCTGGCTGATGCGGATGGACGAGCTCCTCGCGCGTATGTCGCCGGTGTTTCTGCGCTGGCGCTGTGTGTGGACGGGCGGCGACGGCGACTGTGGTGTAGCCAGCTTGGTGGTGGTTGCGCGGAGCGCCGATGAAGCTACGGTAGTGACAGTGACGCTTGCGCTATCGTCGCAGGTGGGGCCGTGGCCAGAAACGACTGCCGTTCCTGCTGTGTGGGATTGGGCTTGGAAGGAGCGGCGGGCAGACAGCAAACAATTGCGGTTGCAGATCGCGACAATTGTCCGCAATGACGAGCATGCACTGGATGCGCTAGCGAAATGGATCGTCCGCAAGAAGCTCCACCGCTGACGACGCGTGCGAGAAAACGGCCCTTAACGGTTTCAGGGGAGTAATTTGGTGTCGTTGTTGGCAATGGCAAGCCGTCTTGTCAGATTTGGCATCGTCAACGGGTGCTTGTGTTTATCTTGCAAGCAACCGTTTCTTGATAATGTCGCCGTGGACCCTGACGGATGACACGTGAAGCCCAATGACGCGCTAGCACGCGCTATACCTGAGTGCAACCAGGTGTCTGGAATCTGAGAAAAGCGTCCCATAAGGCGGCGACATCAAACTTTGTAGGAAACTGAACAGTCCAGAATGATGCACACGTCATAGTCTACACGGTAAGCTTTTAGATGCCCGTTGCGGCCCGCACTGGGCGCCTCACCGTACCGAGGACTTTTACGAGCTCCTTCCCCTAGCGCTTCATCGCCATACGAGCCTTTGACTGTGGAGCTGTGCCGCACCGCCTCCACGGCAGTCAACTCGAATTGTGCATGTGGCTGAGCTCCGAGGGTAAGCAAATGTGAGCTTCGAAGAGATGGAACAATGACCAAGAAATTGGAGCATCTCTCCACACCCCATCTGGCTCACGAGCTGCACAGAACGCGCCTCAGAAGCTAGCCGACATGACCGTCATGACACGGCTTCAAAAGTGGACGAACAGGACCTCACGGTGGGCGGACAAGTCATCAGCAGGAACAGCTGCACATGCCAGATGTGGACGCTCAACGACTTGAGAATCAGGCGACAGTCATGCGTATACCCTCACAAATACGTCTTCCCCTCACAAGATGGGTATCTGTCGGTCTCACTCCTTGTAGCCGTTGAAACATACCAGGCTCCCACAAGCACATCGATTGATGAACCAAAAAGCAATGCACCCTGGACCCCTTCCAGCCCTCATCAACGCTTGATACGACATCTACCAGCTTCATCCATGGTCTTCCCCTAGTCCTGGCCGTCAACCCTCTTCCGCGGCACTACTGCACTTATTGATCATGTACACTCCTTGTCAGCGGAACGGCAACGTACTTCCCACTGCTCCCCGCAGCCTCGCGAACACGAGCTGCAACACCCATGCTCCAGGTGGAGCTGTATACACGCCAGTGGCCATAGAGCTCCGGCGGAAGCAAGACATGGTACCACAGCAGCGCCTGCAGCTGTCTGTAGAAGTCGAGGCATGCACAGCAGTCATTGTGGAGAACTGGCGGCATGCTTCATCATGGCTTCACGGGAAGGACGACGAACAGTCCAACTTGGGTGGCTTGCAGTAGTCATCGAGGCTGTATCGGATCTTGGGCAGGCATCCTACCCAGATCTCGACATTGAGTACCAGAACGATCGGTCAGCTGAGATGGGAAGATAGGGAACTTGTTGTACATAGAGGAGCTGCTTGATGCACGTCGGCCCTTACCCGGTCGTACTCCGGACAACGACAAGTAGCAGCCTCAACTCGAGGGCAACGTTGAGCAGATATGTCGGGACTGCGCATCAGTCTAGCATGGGCTCCGAAACGATGTCATTGCCGCTGCAAGATCCTTCACCAGTTGAAAAACATAGCAGTGGTGAAGGACATCCGGAGTGATTTCCGCCATGCATCTGTACGTTGCTTGCTACCTCATCCAACATCTGACACGTAGCACAGAGGATGTAGGGACGTCCGCAAATTTTCACACTGCTTAGCCACTGCATGAGTAGATTTCTGTTTGTGGTGATCTGCGGGTTCACGAAGAAGGCGTTGCGAGGTCGGCCGTGTATTGACCTGCTCGATGAGCAAATGTTGACTTCCTTACTGCGGGCGCTTGAGAAGAAGCCATCTCAAGCGAGATGTAAGAGCAAGTCGGGACGACCCCAGCATCCGCGAAGCCACGTTCGCCCAAGCTGAGCAGACAATACAAACGCTGTCCATGTCATTCGCCGACCCGCAGGAGCCCATGCTGAGGTGTCAACAATAGATGGGACTATACACGGGGCGGAAGGGGAAGCGTCGGCACGGGAACGAGGCTCCATGGTACAGCCAGTGACATGTCTCGAACCAGGGGGGAAGCATTCCTGTTATGCAGGAAGCCTCAGGGACCGACCCAATGCCCAGAACACGAGCAAGGTCTGTGTGGAGGACGAAACGAGCTTCCCGGTCGTACAGTGCTGTAACAAACACGTTCTGATGCGACTGTCCGGTCGTTTCGTCGGCACATTATGCAGTGCAGCCGCTGCCGTTTGCACACCACAGGCCCATAGTAGAGCAACCATCAATCATTGTACGCGGAGCGGCCGCGATATATAGGACCACATGCTCGGGACAGCAACGTTCGCCGACGAACGAATGCTGACCACAGGAAGCATCCCCGTTGAGGAAGATGGTTGATGGAGGTGCGGAGAAGCGCGCAGCGGTAAATAAGCCCAAGCTGGAGTCGATGGGAACACAAAATCCCAAACGGTCAGCCATCAGCGCATCTCGAACCGCGCGACTCTGAGGCTGCGTCAAAGGCGCTACCTGAAGTAAGACAATCTGGGTTATCCCATCCTCGTGCTTCCTATTTCCATTCACCGATCAGACCAGCCGTCCGCTGCAGTTGCAGAAAATGCAATATCGCTGCAAGTGTTGCAATGATGCATGCACGTTGGCTAGTCTGTCCACTTTCGGCTACACTGTGCAGCGGAAGTCCATTTCCGCAGCCGTAAGCGAACGACGTTCAGGTGAGAGGAGAAGAGCGACGTGAGTCGCGATAGAGAGGCTGGGGTCCAAGATTATTCTGTCGGCAGGATGGGAACGAAGGAGCTAGCGCCGGCAGCGACGATGAGAAAAGGTGAACCACGGAAAGTGGAAAAATGAGAAAGCGAGTGGTGTAGGTAGATTTAGTTTCATTGTTCGATCGTTCCTTCCTCGAGCAAGGAAGGAGCGCCGGTGCATCGATCGTGATGCGGGTATACCATAATGCTAAGCTAGGAATGTATATTATTAGGCGGCCGTTGAAATCGTCATACAGAACGTCGTTCATCGTGAAACAAGAAAGTGCCGAAAGGCGCAATGAGACAAACAGGCAGAGATGAACTGCGAGTGCCGTGAACGCGTACATGTGCAGAGGCATCGCGAGGGCGAGACAGAGGAAGCAAAGTCTACTCCAGACCTGAGAAAAACGCCAAATCGACGAGAAGTAACAAACTTTTTGGGTGGGAACAAAATGCCTCGCAAAAGGAGCAAGTACTCAATACACCGCCAATGCCGCTGAAAATACACAAACCGAAGGTGCCATGTTATGCTGGACGGGACGTGATGTCTAGTCACTTTCGTGGATCATACGTTGAGAGGCTGGTTGCCAATTAGCCTCACCACGAGTGTCCTTCGCCACGATCAAGTGCTGAATGAACTGATCTTCTTGCTCCCAGAGCTGCTCCAGGGTGTCGGTCGATCGTTGCTCACGCCTTCGTTCAAGAAAGTTGATGACATCGTTGAGCTGATCATTGCTATGCCTAAGCATCAGGATTGCGGAGCCATTGACGTCGGATTTGTTCCATAGAGAAGGTTGAATATTATCTTCTTTCAGAACATCCCAGTTGATGTTGTTGTTTTTGAGCGGAGTCCAACCGACTTTGCCGCCATGTCGTGGTGCTGCAGTCATCTCGATATTGGGGTTGCCCTCCTTGCACGCGATCGACGTCTCGGCCTGGTCTAGGGCTTGACAATAGCGGTTACCTGCTTCGTTGTCGCTCTTTTGAACCCTCGATGAGATGGTACCTGTCGTTGCTCGTTTGGAGTACTGCTTGCGGTCGTCTCGCTTCTTCTTGCTTGCTTTTCCGCCAGTGTGAGGTGTAGCAGGCGTGGAGTCGTGGATCGGCATGGCGTAAGGATATGTCTGCACATGACCGGCTTGCAGTCGCAAGCGATCGACGGGCCTGGAGCTTCCATATTGAGTCTCAAAAGTGGAAGTGGAGAATGTGGGAGAAGCAGATCGAGACGGATGAAAGCCAGACGACCCTATCGAGGACACTGATGGGCGTCTTGACATATCGGATTCATAGGTAGTGACGCTCGAACTGTAGTTGAATCGCTGTTCTGGAGTGACTTGGCGAATAGGTGGTAGCTTGACATTGGTGAGTTCAGGCTTGCTGAGCCTTGTTAGCGCTATCTTCTACGATAACGATGCAGGTCAGCTTACATGTCACCGGCGGGCTGGTGAGACACAACCGTTGCTGGGTTGGGCAGATGAAATGGATGCATTATGTAGGAGTGATGAAGAACGTTGAAGGACAAAGCAAGAACAGGAAGCCGCCAAAGAACACAAGTGATTCGATCGCTAGTCGTGAAAGTTGTTGAGTGAGACTGAGGGAGGAAGTGCATGTCCTTTATAACTTCGAAGATTGACGGCCATGGTATCATGCACCAGATCTTGGTGACGGCAACGCGGAAGCGGGTACTCAACCAGGTTCGCAGACGTTAGGTGATGGCCATTGCAACCTTTCACACGGACGTGGGTATGAATCCTCTCGGTACCAAACTTCTATCCTGCAAGTCCAGAAGAAGAGCAGTCGTGTCTAGACGGCTGCATCGAAAGAGGAATAGTTTGTGCCACACCTAATTGTGGGGGTGAGCTGGGCGATGCGCTCAGGTGCATCGGCAAGGGAGGACGTTTGAGACAATGCACAGTCTGCAGACGATAGACATGGGCACCCTGCACATGCTCTGGCCGTTTTGTCGATGACAGCCAAATAATGCAAGGCTGTTCAAGCGCTATACACCGCTCATACTCGCTTCGGTCAACGCAATAATTGATTCGAGCATTGCAGTTGTTGGCCTGCGTGCTTGGATTCGTCAATGTAGAACAGCATTGTCAAATGCAGAACGTGCAGATGTAGCGCTCTTCTCCTGTGGGCATGTCTTGGAAAGCAGCAGGTCCTCTGTTTTGGGCTTCGAGGTTGAAGTTCATTCTCAATTCGTGGCTAAGGTATCATCGTGGCTTGCTGGATTGGCGCGGGACAGGCCCCGGGTGAAAAAGCAAACCTTGAAGACACCATTTGCCAGGCTCGCGGTCAGCAGCTGCAATCTCTCGATTCGCGAGACCCTCTAAGCCAGCGGCTCGTCATTTTGGGCGTTGTCGGTGGCAAGAAAGTGGAGAAGCCTGTGTAACTGAAGTGATGTTGAAGAGCAACCGCCCTGGTTCGACACTATGCGGACGCTAAGAGCTGGCCCGCATTCCCCGGCTCGAGCAATCCGTTTAGGGTGGCTATTAAGAAGTGACAGAGATCATCTGACCAAGCGACGGATATGCGCGCCAAATAGCACACTAAGGTAAGTCAAGCACAAGCCATTATCAAAAAAATACGGATAACCTAAGAGTGTATTTTGCCTTGCCCTTTTCGACAAGGCGAGAAGCGTAGATACCATATACACAAAATTGAAAGGAGTGTAACAAATGTTCTGGTGCAGCTCCCTCAAGCAACCCGTCGTGCCATTCCGCTCAACGAGGCCGGAGAGAACTGGCTAGTGCGTACCGCAGATTGAACGTCTACCATATTTTACCCCAGTAGCCAATTGATACATACAATTGTTGCATCGGGCCCATTAACCCTTCGCCCAAACCACTCCAGTCCTCATCATGCTGAGCTCAAAAAGGAGCGCTTGTCCGGAAGATGCCATACGCTATCAAAGGAAGCCAGATCGTGGATGATTAGTCTATGCAAATACAATGGAAACGCCAGCGTCCGAAACCGTTTAGAGAAGGAAGACAGCGGCCATAGCAGCCAGACCAAGAGCACCGTTAACGGCGCTAAGGCTGGCGGCAGCATTGGGCTTGGAGTCGTTGCCGGACTGGCTGGTGGGCTTGCTGCCCTGCTGACCGGGGTTGACGAGCTTGCCCTCGCAGAAGTACTTGCCCTCAATGAGCTTCTTCTGGTTGAGAGACTTGTAGAAAGCGCAAGCCTCGGTGACGTTGCCGGTAGACTGCAGGTTGAAGGCACCCTTGACGCTGTCAAGCTTGGGGGTCTCGACACTAGTACAGATTAGCACAGGGATGTGATGGGGCGTGCTGAGCTCTACTTACTCGCTCATGTTTCCGGAGATATCGAAAGCACCACCAATGCTCTTGAGCAGAGGGAATCCGTCAATGGTGGAAAGGTTGGTGTTGTTAGCGATTTGCAGGTTGTCGGTGATCTTTGTGAGCAGAGGGAAGCTGATGTTGGAGACCTTCTCGTTGGCGACAATGGCGAGAGCCTCACCGATGGAAGTTAGGTTGGGGGCGGAGAACGACTCAAAGCCGTTGTTGTACAGACCAAGAGATCCGTTGAGGGTCTCGAGGGAAGGCATCTTGAGGGAGCCGATGAAACGGAATGTCAGGTTGGTGGCCCAGATGAGGTTAGGCAGGGTAACGGCAAGCTTCTCGTTGTTGTCGGCGAAGGTGAGAGAGTCGGAAACGTTACCGAGCTGCATGGAGATCTCGTTGATGTAGCCGTTGTTGGCAATGAAGATGGTATCAGCCTCCTCAATGTTGATACCCTTCAAGCTGCGGAGAGCAGTGTTCTGGATGCTGATCTTGTCGGCCTGGGTGACCTCGGCGGTGAAGCCAATGTTTTGGAGGTTGGGCAGAGCGTTCCACTTGATCGACTGGACAGTCTTGAGCTTGGGGAAGTCGACTGCGTAGAGACGGGTCAAGCCGTCCAGGGTCATGGTGCCGTCAAGCTTCTCGAGGCTGTCAGCGCTGATACGCTTCATGTTCGAGTTGTTGCTGGCGATCAGGTTGCCCTTGAGCTGCTTGATGCCGTTAAGGGCAATGTCGTCGGTGGTGCCGGTTGCAATGGCAATGTTGCCAGTGTAGGTCGAGCACGTGGCAAAAGCGGTGGCATCGCCGGCATTCTGGATGGTTGCGGTTGCGGAAGTGGAGCACTCAGCTGCAAAGGCGCATTAGCACATGTGAAACAGATGTGTCCATGGCAGGACCAACATACCAAAGGCAGAGCCAGCAAGGGCCAGAGCCGGGAGGGCGATCTTGAGGAAAGAAGACATTGTGGTTGAGTAGTGGTAGTGTGGTTGATGTACGAGATGGTTATCGGTTGCTGTTGGTGTAACGTTAGTCGTTGTGCGGTGGCAGAGGTACACAATTGGGTGCGGGTTGTAGAGGTGTTGTGTTGTTGTGTGTCGCGGAGAGGCTGCACGAACCGAGATAGTAAGACTGCGCGCTGTGTCGTGGACTAAGCTGCTCGGTGAATGGGTGGAAAGATGGGTGGAGCGAGAGACTTGAATTAGTTGCAAACGAAAGAGCACCGTATTAAGAAGAGTAGCCCCAGCACCGACGGGGAAAGCGTAATGGTCTGACGAGCAAGAACGAGGGTGGAGGTCGTAGAAGAAGGGAGGGCAGCATTCGGCCTGCGAAAAGAAAGGAGCAAGGCAGGCGCGACCCTAGCTCCGCTAGCGCGCCGACTATATCCATCGCCATTGGCTCGTGCATGGCATTCTTTTTACGTCGACCATCACAAGCCCGACGCAGCGCAGGCCGGCGCACTGTTGGGCCATGCCCTGGCTGCTGGCTTCTTCCTGCCACCGTCGACTGTGTGCGCTGCGCACAGCGGCATAAAAGCAGCAGTACAGCTCCGCTCTCCTCGGACGCGCTGCTGGTGCTGCAGCGACAGCCCCATCACGCTGTGACGGCGCCACCCACGGTTCGAGGGGCTGTCAACGCCTTCTTGACAGGCTGTAAAAGCGTCGGCGTTTCCAACCATGGATAGCCTTTGCAACTCCGGACTCGTCCCCCGGCCTTGCAAATCTTGATTTCTTGGAATTGGAAATCCGGAGTTGGCAATCACTGTTTCCCAGCGTGTGCCGCCTCGCAATCCAGAGCCAGCCGGTCGATCGCGAGTGGTGTCCAAGGGCTGCTGCTGGTCGCGCTCAATCTGTCGTGCATTTCATGCGGCTGGTGGCTCGTTCCAACGGCCATGGCACGCCACCACTACACTAGAGGTCTGAGGCTGCCCCTTCAGGATCAGGATCCGCGTTAGACTTTCCGCTTGCCTGTTCAAGATGCTTAATGCTTCTTGAGCATCGATGAAGCGGACATCGTGTCTGG
Source organism: Phoma sp. XZ068 (assembly GCA_004835665.1). Lineage (NCBI taxonomy): Eukaryota > Fungi > Ascomycota > Dothideomycetes > Pleosporales > Didymellaceae > Phoma > Phoma sp. XZ068. The sequence goes on from RBKR01000002.1 coordinate 316,534, forward strand.
CCTGACCGTGCGCGCCTACTTCAAACCGCCATACGGGTCCTCGTGCGCAGTGCCGGACATCTCAAACGCAGTCCCGCACCCTCCAAACCATTGTCCTCTCATACCTGCGCTCCCGCACGCATGTCCAGCCACAAACCGCGATTTCGTCGCTGGTCGTTGGCTGCACATCCCAGCCCGCAGAATGTTGAACTGAGAATTGCGCGTCCTCGGGCCAGACCACATCCTTGCACCGCCAGCCCAAATTAGGTTTGACGGCCTTTGTTTGGGCAAGTGCGCCCGGCGCAATCTCGATAAACCCACCTCCTCTGCGTACATATCATCATCGCGATATATGAATATCCACTTAGGGCTCGACCGTTTCTTGTACCCGTTCCCCCTGATCGTCCAAGTCTCCGCTTTTAGCTCATCTCATTTCCTCCCAAGCTTTTGCAAACTTCGCTTGCCGCGCTCCGTTGTCTGTTCTTTGCCAACTACGTAGCTATTGATGTCACAACAACAGGCTTCTGCTGCACGCCTTTCCATGCATCTGTGAAGATCGTCGACTTTATCACTGAACACTGGAGCTTGACCTTGATTAGGTGATGCGGCTCCAGCCGGCAGCGTCTGCAGATTGCACATAACAATCCACCTCCACAACGATCTTCAGGAATATCTGCCAGCTCCGCCAAGCGCTTTATCTCAAACGCACGCAACAAAGCTCAGCACGAAGGGGGGATTAAACAGATGCACATTTGGCCGAGCATGTGCGCTTGGTCATAATGATCTGAGTCAATAATTTTCTTGACTCAATTGTAAATGTCGTCCCGTACACCAGGTCACTCGAATCATCACCAAGACGGAATCTCGTATGCACGAAGCATTCTCGAGGGTCTGATGCGTTAACCACTGCACACTTTCTTGGCTGATTTCGCCCGTTTCATCAGCAACACGAGGACGTCCTGAAAGCTACAATATGAATTGGGCCAACATCGCTGCTACCGAGGAGGGTACCCAGGAACAACATGTGGACCACGAGAGCTATGCAAGGTTTGCCGCCCGAGACACATTGTCCCTGCAATGCAAACATTGAACACCACCGGGCATTCTAAACGTGGTTTTATGAACCGCTTCTGTTCCTGCAACGACCGCTTAGCATTCTCGATCTGAGCACATACGTCACAACTCGTTTTTTCGTCTACCAGGTATACGTCGCACAAATTCGTATTCTCTGTGCAGGCGCATGGTTCGCCATCATGTCGCGCATGAGTCAACTGGGGTACATTTGACAAGATGATTATCATGATTCACCAACAAAGTACGACGAATCTGAACTAGACGGAATGGTGGGATTGACCGATCAGTGTTTGGTGCGATGTCTTTTGAGCTCAGAACATCTACATGCGTACTTTCACATCTGGCGCCGGTGAAGTGCGACCCCTATGCTGGGGGCGTTGTACTACACATGCTAACAGCTGCAGCGGTAGTCTTTCCTCCTATCAAAGCGACTCCTCCAGACTGATTCCTAGCTTTATGCGGCAGGTTTCCATTCGATACCCGGAGCCGCGGAGGCTCACCGTTACTTCATTTGTACAACACCAGCGTCTAGCACTTGACGACCTGGTTGGCAACCTGCTCTTCCGCTCGATCTCCGGTACCGCCCGCTGCTACCAATTCCAGCTCCACCCCCACCTCCTCGCAGCACAAAAATGTCCGCTACTTCCGATGTGACAACCCAGGCCCCCGTTGTCAGCCAGGATCTGGATACCATTTTTCCGCCTATGCCCAACGGATATCTGCGCAATCGATCTTGATTGAAAGTTCCTTGCGGCACGAACCGCAGATTCATGGCACACAGCGTATCTGTAGTCACACGAGACGCTGTCTCTTACAAGCCACTGATCATAACTTCACGGCGTTCCTTTCATGTATCACCTCATCCCAATGGGAAGAATTGGCAAGTTTTCGTCAGGATGCACTTGGGTAGCTTTTCCGCGCTCAATGGGACATGTTGGCTCGCTCCTACTATCTTTGCGAACTCGAGTGGTACCAAACACTTGAGGAGGCGTGACGTCGCCCTTGGCACAACAACCGCCCCATGTGATGTAGAAGCGAGGAATGGTTCGCAACGGATATGCATCGGTCCTTCCCCGCTCGTTCACGACGTGCCGACGACATATGGCAGGTGTCAGATGTATTGCAACCGTCCGTACATCTGTATGCAGGAGCCATTAGCGAACAGCAAAGACGTGCTGATACTCAATATCAATAGCCAATGTCACACTGTGATATGGAGAATCACACCTCAAAGGACCGCATACTGTTCGTCTATTCTAGGCTATGGACCACATCAGCTACTCCAGCACTTCTGTGTCCACATCTGCGATTCGCCACATATACCACATAAACAGGGACCTGCAGCAACTTAGTTGTGTAACAAGTAGAGACGCTGCATTGCAGGCGCCATGCGAGACGGAGATCCACGCACCTATATGGCGAGAACTTGCTCGCTATGGAGAGCATCTCTTGCTCGGACATGTATCTGTGAGCTTAATGTCAGTGTCAACTGTCAAACAGCGATCCGCTGGCAACACCGCATGACAGAAGAAGCAATTCTTTCGGCAAACCCTGTCAAGTAGATATCAAGTGATGTACCCTCATGCACTTATACATGACATTTTCAACGCAACAACCATCACAGTGAGATCCTAACAACAATAGGAGGCGAACAAAGGGGAGTAAGGTGGTACGTACTTCCATTTTCCACCCTTGTTCTTCAGCTTGGAGACGTCGCGCCCCATGTATGCGGCCATGCCTCGTCTGTGACATGTTAGCAGAGTCTTCCTTGTCACCGCTGTCGCTCCTGCTGCTGCGACACATGTTGTGTAAGATCGAGAACCGGGATACTCCCTCACTTCGCGCGCGCTCTCAACGTCGGAAAAGTACAATACGAAGCGGCTAAAGGCTCCGTCTCCACTGCTATGCAGCAACCACATGAAGTACAGCAGCAGCGGAAGATATCATCGCAACGTCCAAACACGCCACAACAACGAGGAATGTAAATACTTACTGCACGCCCAAATCCCCGGTACTGAAAACATCCATCCTCTTCAATCCAAAACATGCAAACATCTCCACACTCCATCTGCCCAGCCCCCTGACAGCGACCAGCTTCTCAATCAGCTCTTCATCACTTGCGCTCACCAGGCCCTTGGCGGTGAACTCGCCAGACGCGAATTTCTCAGCGAGTCCAGTGATGTACTCTGCTTTGCGCTGCGAGAGGCCTGCTGTGCGCAAAGTGGGAATGTCTTTGGTGAGGACCTGGGCAGGTGACGGGAAGGCAGGATGCGTGTCTTCGAAAAGGGCGGTGAACTTCTTGCGGATGGAGGCTGCGGCGGCGCCGGAAACCTGGGAAGGATTTAGTTCAATGTCTCTCATTGATAGTTGTGCCATAGGGAGTTGATCAATGTAAAACGAAATTCATCAATCCAAGTCTCTTGTACGTTGATGTCTGATCAGAATGATATGATGGCACCAGTGGGGATTGCGAACGTACCTGCTGTCCAATAATCCCGCTTGAGAGCGCAGTGAACGGATCCACTACCTCCCTCAGCCCTTCAGGATTGAACATCTTGCAATGCTGACTGTTGATCAACTTCTCCAACTTCCCGTTCCCAGTTAACTCAGCATCCACCGTCCTCAGAAACTCCTCTGCATCTTTCAACATTGTGTCAATCGTCGAACTCCTTGCCTTGAGCGGCGACCCAACATCTGGGGGCAATTCATTTGCTTTCCGCTTTTTAGCCGGGGAGTCGTTGACTACGACCTGCGACCCGTTGGGTGTGAGGACAGGTGCGTTTGTTACGTGTGGATCAGCAGGTCGATTCAGGCTTGCCAGGTCGTCGAGCATGTGATCCGCATCCTTCGTTTTCCGGACATTGTTCGTTCCTGCAATAAGGCCCACACCAGACGGCGTCGGAGTGAATGATATCGGCTTCGCTGGAGACACAGAATTTGCCGTTCTTCGTCGCTTGGCGGGGACGGGTGTCGATGGGGTATCTACACCAGCGAGGGGATCAGGGGTTGGAACAGCTGCAGAGGGGATAGGTGGAACAGTGAATATTTCTGTTGGATTTGTGACGTCGACCTTTTGGACCACATGAGAGGATGTACTCGTCTCGGTGACGACTTCGGAGATGTCGACACCGTTGGTGCGCACGGCTGTTGATACTTCTGCTTCAAGGGCTTTGCGCTTTCTTGGTGCGGCGGCTTTCTTTGGTGCTGCGGTCTTTTTGGAACCATTGGCGTCTACAGAAGCTGTGACTTTCTTTGTCTTCATGATTGACGCTCGCACTCGTGGAGCAGACACGGGAGGCCCAGAGCCGACTGTGTTACCACCTGCATCATGTTTGTGATTTGCGCCATTAGTACTGGCTTTTTTATACACAGCTTCCGGAACTTCAGGTGCAGTGGTTTTTGAAGCCGCTGCATTGCGAGCTGAGCGTCGTAGCGACATGCTGATGTTTCTATGTGGTGTAGAATAGGACAGGAGATTCTGACGTCACATGTGAGTTGGAGATGCAGAGAGCTTCAAAATCACAGATTGGATGCTCACTATAGTCTTTCTAACTTGTATCCGTACTGAACTGTACACGAGCATGAAAGGTGATGGTTTAGAGAGTGATGTTAAGGAGCGCGACGCGGTGCGCGGGGAACCCACGTACTCTGACACGCTGCTTACGCCAAGGCACGTGATGACACCAACTTGACCTTTCTGGCTAAACCCCTTTGTGCTTCTGCCGCTCTCTGGCCCCAGCATCCAAAAGTTACGTTGAATCATTATTTCCGTCTCGAAGCACTCACGCTAGGACCAATCTCCAAGCGTAGCATGATTGCTTGTAAATCAAGATCCAACTATGAAGGTGGTGCTAACATTCCGTGGGCGCTTCAAGCACTAAGCTGTTCGAGTACACATTCAATAAACGCATCTTATAAGACATGGTATGGGTCCTCTTCGTCCGAATATGACGGGGTTGGACAGCGAGGGCCACATGTACCCCTCCCTCGTCCAGCGGTTCGACGATGAGGTTGTAGACGCGCTGCCGCTCGTGTAGCATACAATCTTAAACCCGGGTTTTCTGGAGAATAAGCAAGATGCGACGAGGCGGCTAGGCGTTAATCTTAATTTGAAAGGGAAACTAACGTTGCGGTGACGAACTTAGCATTGTTGATGAAGAGGGCAAGGAGAAGATGATGGATTCGGTGACATTGAGAAATCTGCAGAATGCGTTTGGGAATTTTGAGTAGATGTTCAAATGAGCGTGAAGGGTAATTAAGGAGAAGGAGACATCAGAGTCGTGGATGCAGTAACTCAAGCATCTCAATCTCTTTAGCAACACACCGTTGGAAAGCACACTGAACCACTGCCCATGCTGACGCTCACCTGGAGACCGCGTTCCACGAACACTAGTAATCTACCATGGGCCACGCAGTAACCTTACTCTCCTCATCATCCGCCTTCCGCCTCCCCGTCTTTCCAGCACCATACCCAGCCGTCGTGCTCTGAGGCGCAGGACCGCCAACCGAAGGATTAAGCATCGTCACATAAGCACCCTGCTCGTACCCACGACTACGCGGCGCTCTAACATGCCGGCCATTGAGAGGAGACGTGAGTGTCATACCAGTGAACAGAGTATTATGGTTGACTCTGGTGGTGTCGTTCGAGAGCTTGGGAGGCGCTTCGATCTGGGTGCTAGGCTGTGAAGTAGGCAACGCCTCTGACGTGTGCTTTTCAGTGGCGTTTTGTGGTCGTGAGGGTATGTTTGGACCTAAGACGCCGACTTGGGATCGACATATCACGGTGTCAGTAGGAGGAGGATGTCTGCTTGAGTACGTTTTCAGGTTTGGGTCGTCGGGTACGGCGAGGATGAAGCGGAGTGCTCGTCCTACTTTACGAGCGAGCCACATGAGCGAATTCTGCAGCACCGTGTATCGCTGTTGCGGTGCGCTCAGGACAGTTTCAGGCCGTGAGTTCGCCGAAACCGGCTCGAAGACGCGCTGCCACGTCCCAGGATCGCGCGTCTTGAGCAGTGAGCAGTAAATGGCATAGCCGGTTGGCTGCTTGATAACTCTTCTGATGTCGCTCTCATTGGTGAGTATCTGTGGCATGTCAGCCCTAAGATCTTTCGAGATATAATCAAGTTGCGCTCACTCTGTATCCGCTCATATCTGCCGCAGCCCTTACATTCCTATCCATCGCAGTTTCATACCTCCATTTGTCACGCCTCCAATGCTCCTCGCTCATCTCACCCGCCTCAAATGCCCTTTGAATCACTCTCTGCTGCTCATGATAGCTCCTCAGGATTTCAATCAGCTCCGCGTAGAAGACGCCCTCGGGCGTCGGGGAATCCTCCTCTGGGAGACCATTGAGTGGCTCGTTGTTATCGCGAATATTTTCCTGCCTCTGTTGCTCCTTTGGGATTCGGCGCTTCGTGGCGCCTTGAGCGAGCTGCTCCTGCCTTTGGACGAGGTTGTCGACACCGAGATCATCAGTGGCGCAGGATTGGAGGTCCCATTCTCGAGTACGAATGCTGTCACGAATGCTGTCGTTGTCTGGGAGATCAGCATTGTCATTGTTTGTCAGTTCTCTGGCCAAGTCGACTTGCGTGGGGCGTGGGGCGACGGTGGTAGATTCACGACCAACGTCCACAGAGCCGTCGACTGGACGGATTGGCGTATCGATGTGATATATACTGAGACGTTCCGGATGAAGCGAGCTAAGAAGCTCTTCTGTGTTCAAGGGCTCACCGTCTGCTCCTTCCATTACCTCTCTTGTGTCGTTATTCGGCGATGGTTCATGTGCTCCTTCCCAAGGCGGCAGAGCAGGAAGTGCAGCCCATTTCCTGTCCACTCGCGTCTCCCGCGCAATCTCACGATCTTGAGGGACAGCAGTTTCTTTTAATCGTTCACTGGAATGATGTAACGAGCTCCTCCTGGGTTGCGCTGATACTTGACCGTAACCGGTTTGCGAGCCATCAAGCGCACTCGGTCTCTCGACGAGGCTACCTGCTGTGGCGTAGTCGATTGGTATATAAGATGGACCTGCTCTAACTGCAGATGGGTTTCCATAAATTTCCGCGAAAGGATTCGTCGTTACTGGCCGCGACGTAGCAGCGCGCGGAGTTAATGGCAGAGGTAGTGGTGGAGACATAGGACGTTCATGCATACGAACCTGCCAAGGCGGATCTGGTAGATGATTGCCATGAAGGTCGTAGCCGTTGTTTAGTTGTGAAGTTCGTGTAGAGTTGAGAAAGGAATCCTTGGGCTGACTTTTCGACCTCGAGGTTGGTGGAAGTACTTTCAGAGCCGGTATTGGCTGCGGGAATCCAATCTCTTTGCCTTTGTATAGAACCGCAGTAGACTTCTTGTCGTTGTCACTATCAAGCTTCGAATGCGTCTCTCTATCTCCTTTGAGCCAGCTGAAGAAGCCAGCTTGACCTGGATCGGCGCCGCCCCTGAGCTGTATCGTCGACACAGATGTCATGCCTTCTCTATTCCTGACTACCTTATCTTGAGTCGGTTGCCTATTCTGGTTCAGTGACACGACCGGTATATTTTCGCTGGCTTGAACAGTACGAAGAGTTGAGGAGCAACCTGGGAGTCCAAGGCATAGGGCCTTCGCTATGCAGGGAAGCTCGCAGAATGGAGATCCTGGGGGACTTGCATACTCAAGCCAAAAGTACACACTGAAATTGACCTCCGTTCGTTTGTCACGGCAGGTGTGAATTGTGTAATGTTGGCGCAAGTATTGGCGTCTGGCCCTGTCGTTGGTTAAGATATTGTCTGCGTTTGCTCAGGGAGGCATGTGATCAAGGCCTTGAGCGATGAAAATGTATGGAGATTGTATTGACGATACAGTAGTGTAAGATAATTCCACCCATACCGTAGGTACCCTGCCAACGCCGAAAGCTCCGATGCTGCGGCGACTGCGCACGTATAATGCTGAGATGTATGTACACAAGTGAGAACGGAACCGGAATGCTCACTGGGATATCGTGCCGACATTGCTAAACGCCATGATGAATCTTTGCTCTTAGAACCGCATCCGATGTCATGATCATGTTCCACGGTACTCGCCCTCTTCCTCTCGTATTCTGTTTCCCTCCCTCTTCAGCTTTTGGTGGACGAGTTTCAGTGACTCAAAGGTCATCATGGTCGTCACGGCAGCTGGAATTGCGCGCACCATGTTGGTGCCCATGCCGTTGTAGAAGGCTCTCCAGCCTTCTTCATGTAGTATGACACTACAAGTTTTGACTACACCTCGATATCTGGGCATGTTGATCATGCCATCGGAGGATGCTGTTCCTGGAGGACGGGTTTGGTGCCCTATGCCATGCCGCCCTCCCTGGAATGATACGTGGTCGTGCGACGAGGAGGGTAGGGAGCGTTGCTGTGTCTGCAATCGCGTGCGCAGGACCTCGTGCGGATATGTGGCTGTTGTTGCGCAGACTTTGCTGAGCACGGTTGCGGCCATGATGCCGAACCAGTGCACTTGTTCGGACTGGCCGCCGACCTGGCCCATCTCCAGGCCAGTAAACTTCATCTTGAGATACTCGTACAGTGGGAATTGAATGGCGACGTGGGTCAGGCCGAGAAGCGCAGGCGAGAGGCCAGAGTAGAAGGATCGAATGCCTTCGGTGGCGTACATCTTACGGAAGGCGTCGAAGGTGTTTTTGTAGTGCCAGGGCGGGCGGTGTTCGGGAGAGGCACGGGCGCTGACTTGGGACATGAGTCTGGTCTTGACGACCCAGATGGGGTTTGTGACAAAAGTCGAGGAGGCGCCGGCTGTTATCGAGGCGATTGTGCGTGCGAGCCATTTGTTTTCTGCAGGGAGCATGTCTTAGTAGGGATCGAAGAAGTTGGCAGGCATGACCTACCCATGCGCTCATTCAGCAGGTCCTTGGTGGACTCGTAGGTGCTCATGTAGACGGCCCATGTGGGGATATATCCCAACAACATGGGGCCGAGGCCTCTGTATAGTCCGCGAATGCCATCCTCTATCCAAATGGTGCGGGCGGTGCCAGAGAGGCCTTTGTAGACAACGCGCGTGGGGCCGGCGTATTTGCGTGGGCGGAAGGAGCCCTGGGCCTGCAGGCGGGTTTTGATGACATCGAGCGGGCAGGTCACGATACCGGAAGCGACACCGGCGGAGGCCCCACACAGCGCATTGACGGGCCCGTCCGGCAGCTTCGATACCTTGACGGCGAGGGCAGCAAAGGGCTGGCTCCAATTGCTGCGCTCGTGGGTCGCGGCCATGGCGCGGGAGGCAGGCGCGGGCGGTGTCGGGGCATACCGGTCGGAGACGATAGTCGGGGACGGCGGCTCGGGGTTGTGTTCAGACATGGAGGGCGCTGCAGTCACCGGGTTGTTAGAGCCATGCTGTCGCTGTGGATGCTGGGGGGAAGGGTCCGTACTGGCCGTCGTCCCCTATGGAGTGCCTCAGTGTGCGGAAACCCCGCAGCACTCGAGTGACACAGTAGCTAGCAGATGGGCAGCTCCATGGACGGGCGGCGCGGGGAGAGGGAAGAGGAGCGGACAGCGGGTGGGCGCGCCGGGGGCGGGCAGGACAGCGGACAGCGGAGGGCTGGGCGCGGGCGGGCTGGGCGCAGTGAAGGGGCGCGCAGGGTGCTGGTGGTTGTGGAGGGTGCTGAGATGTCGCAGGGCGGTGGTGCGCTCGCTCGCTCGCCGTCGCAGAAACCCGGGCGGCGGTGGGGAGCTGGCGCGGGCACGGACGCGACTGCCAGTTTGGCCAATATTGTCCAATCGCTCTTGCCCTTTGTCAGCACTCACAGGAAACTTCGACCTCCATTGCACGCACGCAGCACCCCGACCACCCGCACACGCCCGCCCAACACCGCCACCATGTCTGCGCCGTCTCTCGCCCCGATGATCATGAAGCGCCCGTGGCTGCAGCGCTGGATGAAGCCCCTCGCCAACTGGTACACCAACGCCGCCGGCTACAGGCAGCTCGGCCTGAGGTACGCTGCACCCGTCGAACCGCGCGAGGAGGCCTCCAATTGGCCGTCTGGAGAGTGCATTGATGCACGGGATGGCAATTGGGGGGATGCTGGATGCACAGGGACCTGAGCTGACCGACTGCCTCACAGGGCCGATGACCTGCTCCCCGAGGAGAACGACGTCGTCCACACCGCCCTCAAGCGCCTCCGACCCCAGGACGCCTACGACCGCGTCTTCCGTCTGCGCCGCGCTTTCCAGGTACACGCTGCCGAGCATTGGAGTTGAGGAACTGGAGCTAAGATGTCGCAGTTGTCCATGAGCCACCAGCTCTTGCCCAAGGAGGAGTGGACCAAGCCCGAGGAGGTACGTCACGACAGCTGTACAGACAGGAAGATTCCCCGGCGCTGACTTTACAGGACACACCCTACCTCACCAAGTACATCGAGGAGATCGAGACCGAGATGGCTGAGCGCGAGGACCTCGAGGCCATGGTCATCACCAAGAGGAAGGCCAACGCTGGCCACTAGATGTGTACATACAGCGCTGTGTGGAAGAAGAGGCGAATGAGCAGCTGACCGAGTGCGCGTTGTGCAATAGATTGTATAACACACATCTTTCAATTGATACCGAAGTTCTTGACTGTCATTTGCGTACTGACTACATATTCTCCGACATCTACTCTGATTATTTCCAATGGCTTTGGCCGTCATCTCGGCTTCAACAACCTACAGAATCATCCTGGAGCACCCAAAAACAGCAGCAACTAGCTGGTGCAGTACGCGTTCGTCAACAGCCCAATTAACTGCATGGTGCTGACATTGCTGTGAACGACTTGAGCAATATCTGGGAGAGGGCTGGGAAAAAAGACGCTGAGTGTCTGTGCAGGCGTCTAAGTTCAGTTGTTGAGACTGAGCGTGAATACGATTTCGGCAGTGAGAGGAGGAACAACAAGATCGCAAAGACACAATCCATGAAGAAGCGACTGCACACTGGACGAAGCGCGAACGAGCGATTTCAATGAACAAGAGCCAATGAGGTTCGAAGTACTGGAGCGTGATTGGCAGATCTTACGACTACTTCAAGTCTGTTACGACTACATCTCAGCCTCGTATCGTGTTCGCGTAACAGCAAGGCTCGTCTTCAGGGACCCTAGGAACTACAACTACAAGCACCCGGATATGACGGCGTGACTTCCACTGTATAAGCCCACTAGCTCTCCAAAGACTGGGACAGGGTCCATTGCAGTCAAAGACCCACCAAAACACCCTCTAGCTCGCTTTAGCCCATTAACCTCATCTCGACCATTCATTCACCCTTCAAAACCCAAAACATTAATGCATTAAGGTGCTGGCACGAATAACGCGAGGCTGGGACACGATGATCTCACCGTCGCAGCGTCAGGTGGAAGCGGTGCTGATCGCCGTTCCTGACGTCACGCACCTCCCCTGATCCTGCTTTCACGACATACTCTCCCGCGCACAACAACGTCGGTGCCGTAGGTAAAGATGATATAAGATATATAAGCTTCACTGCCGTCTTTTCCGTCTTGCTTTCCAATCCAGTCCACTTTTCAGTAAATCAAGCTCTTTACCTTGCTATTTCAAGCCCGATTTCCCAATCCGGTCACCATACACTAAATCCACTACACACCACCACAAAGCAAGAAACCATGCCTCTCTTCGGCCGCCGTGAACCCGTTCCTCCCCCCGCCCCCGTGGAATCCCCCACCAGGAGAAACGGCCTCTTCTCCCGCCGCCGCTCCTCAAGCTCAGACATCCACCGCGCATCCACCCACCACTCACACTCAACCTCAACATCCAGCACAAAGCGACACTCATCAATTCTGCACCGCGGCTCCGGCGACCCCAGCATCCACGCTGCCACGCAGTCTTTGCGCCAAGCCGAGGCTGCCGAGCGCGAAGCCGACGCCGCGCTGTTCAGGGCGAAGAACGCGGTGCGGGATGCGCGCGAGCATGTGAGGCGGTTGGAGAGGGAGGCCGCGGAGGAAGCGAGGTTGGCGAAGATTAAGCAGAGTGAGGCGAAGGCTTTGGGGAAGAAGGGGAGGGCGCTTGGTCGTGAGTATTCTTCCATGACGAGATGAGATGAGATGAATTGGGCTAATGATGTAGGACATGACCACATCTAGATGGTAGAAGTAGCGTGACCAAAATGTTTCCAGATTGGTGGTGGATGTTTATATGGTGATTGTACGATATAACGATGGGAACGATGATTATGACAGCGAGGCGTTAGTTGGTGAATTGATACCATTCTGCACAAGCATTCAGCAATAGCAATCAAACAAAACTTGTTTAAACAAATCCCGAAATATAATTGTGCAAGCTTCGACAATGTCCTCTTCACGAGGACTCGTTTATATACAAACTAAAGTATCTACAAGAACGTCACACCCACATATCCGACCTACTGCTCAAGCTCGTCAAGCGCAGCAAGAGCATCTGCCAACTTCCTCCTCAGCGCAGCCCTCTTACTCCTACTCCCAATGCTGCGCTTCGAGTTGGTGCACGCCTCCTCGACCTTCTCTTCGTCCACCTCCGCAGCAGGAACAGGTGTCGGGGTAGCCGTCCCAGCAGGCGCCGCACTCGTAGGAGCCGCAGAAGCAGCAGCCGCCGACGCCGCACCACCCTTCATCATCTGTAGACTAGTCTCATAATCACCGGTGCCATTCTGAGGATCCTTATCCGTTGCCTTACCCTTACACGCCGTCCCATCCTTGGACTTGCCAAACTTGCCCGACAGCGACTGGAACGACCTCGGCTTGGTGAGCGTAGTCGCCATATTCTGATTCGCCTCTTGATCCCAGCCGTTGATAAAGTCGCCGTGCATGCAGTGACTAGATCCACACGCGAGTTCGAACGGGGCTTTGCCGTCCCAGCCGTTGGGCGCGACGCTGGATACATCGTAGCGGATGGAGAAGCGGAGCTGGGGCATCATTTTCATGCCGCTGGGACATTTGCCGCTGTTTTCGCGCGACCAGGCGACTTCCTTGGTGGCTTCGTTGTAGCAGTCTTGGAAGAAGAAGGCTGTTTGTAGGACTTTGCAGCCTTTGAGGGGGAAGTCGGAATACTCCTTTCCGCCCTCGTCGAAGGGCTTGCCTTCGCAGAGCCAGGCTAGTTTGGTGCCGTAGTTGACTTCGTCGGCGGAGGTGGCGTTGACAGTACCGGCGAGGATGGCGAGGTCCTCCGGGATGGGGATCTCGGCGGCGGAGGACTTCTCGAATTGGTAGTATGCAGTGAAGCGCTTGGGCTTGACAGGAGTGTGCTTCCCGTCGCCAGTGTAGTATAGAGTAGGAACCCCTGCACTTGTCAGCACAGTACATCAATATAGCCAGACAATATACTAACAGTAGACGGAGAAGTCATTCGGGTTGTTGGCAGTAGCGCAACCAGCTCGTAGCTCGTCCGAGGTGGGCAAGTCCTTGGTCACCACGTCCGAGCCAAAGAAGCTGTGCATGTGCGAAGTGTACTGCCCAGGGAGAACAATGGGGTCGATATTCTTCATCATGAACTGAGAGACATCCGTGTTGGTGTAGGCTTGCGCCAGGCCGGCAGCAGCGGCGAGAAGAGCGAGCTTGGACATGTTGAGTGAATGTTGTGAATCGTAAACGAATGGACGCAGGTTTAGCAAAGGAAAAAGTCGTGTGCTAGACCTGCAAGCAACAACGGATTGTTAGAAACGAATGTGTTTGAAGGAAAACTGAGAAGAGATACAAGATAGTACATGATGAGCAGCATCATTTTTATCTATCGGCAGCGGTCCGTGGAGGCAGGTGTCTGCCAAGGCATGAAGATGGAAACCCGTTTGAAGTTTCATTGATGGCTGTTTCGTTTATGGGTCTTCCCGTCGCCTGTCGAGAGAATGCAGTCACGATCTAATCTCCAAAAGTATCCATCACGATCGGGGCATAGCTCGATGCAGCACCGTTATCGTTCTTGGCTGTTTGAGAGTATTCGTCGGTGGAGCCTCAGGCACCTGGGCATGCTGAAAAGGGAGGAGTAGTCGGCAAGATAGCGAACCCGACGGCAATGCGAGAGCGAGCACAGATCATATCGTGCGATTTGCCCTTTTCGTCCTGTTTAAGTACAAGGAGAAAGGTCTGACAACGGGACCCGGCAGTCGACATCCCTGTCTTACCCGCTCCACCTCGAAACTGAAACTGCCAAGTCGAAACAGCCGCTCGGCAGGAGTTACGATTCATGTTGGCCTTTGTATGCAGTCAGATTCGACAAGAGTAGTGATTCGTGATTGTCTGCTGGATGGAACAACTGTCAAAGGAGCGATGTGGAGAAGTGAGGGTCGAATCTGGAAGCCGATGCCTTGAATGCGAAATCACAGCAAGGGTCCGCTTATCAAGATTGCAGACGGTCTTGCTGAAGGATCTTGCCTGGCGACCTTTCGCATGAGAAGGCTGAATGTAGGACTGCCGTTAAGACATGTGAGCATCATCAGTCACCTATGTCGCAGGGAACGCGCCCTCAGCTTCCAAGTCTTGCATATCCTATCTTCTTGATTCTTACGACAGCCAGTTGCTGGTAGGCCATATGCACCTATAGGCTGCCCAATGCTAGAAATCCCACCAAGAACAAGTACAAATGAAACTACCAAAGGAAGGCAAGACGCCGAAGCTATGCATGTATCCAGCCCCTCTATTAATGTTCGCCCGCCTTTTGGATCCCTGCCAAACGCCATGCTATGCAAACTCTTCTCGAATCCCATTCGTCCTAAGCCTCTCCTTGTTGACTGTTCCTCGGACTTTCAAACTGTAGAATCATAGTACGCATACTCGGACTCGTCAAACCCCTCCTCCTTCTGACCAAACTCCCATACTTGCTGTCCTTATCGCTTTCTTGCTGGGCAGCACATTCCTACTCCGCTGTCGAGCCTCTCCTCACCCCGTTCGCAGAGCTCAGCTCGCCTCCACTGGTGTCTCTTCTCCTTCGTACAATCTGTAACCTCGGTAGCGGCGGCGTACCGGAAGGGAGACTGTTTCCGTTGCCGGGTGTGTCGTTCTCGAGGTTGAAGTTGCTTTGTCGGCGCTTCGTGATTGCCTCACCAAGTCGGCCTGCGGCGCCTTGCGCTCTTGCTTTTGGTAGGCGCGAGCGCTCTGGGGCACCGGCTCTAGAATTCGCTTGGAGATGGAGGAGCGATGATGTCGCATCGCGAGAAGCGGGGCGAGCGGTCGAAGGACGTGGTGTTGCTATTGGCGATGCGAGGGCAGCGAAAGATGTACTCGATCGTGCAAGAACGGGAGCTTTCGAAGAACGGCCTGCTGACTGTGGAGTAGTATTAGGATCTTCGATGAGATCCCACATCGAGCTGGATGATTGTGTGCGGGTAATGCGGTCACGATTACTGCCCGGTGTAGACATTGGCGGGACAAGGAAGTTGTTGCCCTTCAAACTTGTTGGTGTGGGTGGTGTGAGTCCAAGTCCTGTGCTGGCTAGTGTAGAACCGCTGCTTGAGCCTGACCCGTCTCGACGACCAGACGAAGAGGCAGGACGGCGAAGGTTCATGCCCATATTCGAGGCGCGACTGAGACTGCGTTTACCACTTGATGCTGAGCCGAGTCCGTTCACTTCGACCTCATCGCAGGCCTGAACAAGCTCTTCGGCCATCTGTCGAACGAGCACGGCAGGGTCCTGCTCCATAAGCCAGGTAATGCGCTCATAACAACCAAATGCGCGTATTAGCCAGCAACCCTCCTCCTTTGCGTCGCAGATGGTTCTCAGGATACGTAATAAGTTTAAACGTGTGACAGCGTCTTTGTGGTTGAGCTTCTGCTCTGTGCGTGTGAAAATCTCAGGAACGGCCAATGATGCAGCGATAGGAGGAGATAGGCGGACAAGCTTCTGTAACGGCTCGAGCATGTTTTCGAAAGTCGAACGCGAGGGCCCTGACGATGTGTAGGCTGTGATGATCGCAGAGGTAAAGTTGGATTGTGAGGAGAGTAGGTACTGCTCAACTCTAGCAGTTTCTTCCTGGAGCCTGAAAGTTATGTTAGCACTATTCAGCGAAGGTCAAAGGTCGATAGTCACATACCAAACGAAGATGGCATCCAGGGCCGTTACTGCCCAGTTGACATCACCAAGCAGCGACACATAGAATGCGAGGCCTTTTGCATCCCACAACATCTTTCGAGAGACTTTGCCAGAGTTGACCATCTCGAGCAGCACAGGCAGTGCAAACTCCTTCAATGGTCCACCATCGTTCACAACATCCTTCAGCAGTGGAATGATATCAGATAGCGCTGCTTCCTCCTGACGGCTCTTATTGTGACGGCAGAGGTTGTACATTGTGTTCAAGATCTGGTTCGAGATTTCACGCTGGAATGGTGGCATGCGATTCGAGTCGTTGCCCGTCCTGCTGCTTGTCTTTGATCCAGACTGGCGAGTAACCTTCAGCAGCTCGATGAGAATGTCAATTGCGTTTGAGTTCTGTAGTGCTTCGTGTGTCGAGGAAAGTGAGCTGAGGTTCTTGATGAATTTGAGCATAGTGATTTGATGAGGCGGAGCCATTTTGCGCAGGTCCTTGAGCACACCTGTGACAGTTAGCTTTCATACGGGGGCTTTGAACGCGGAAAGCTTACGCTTCAAAATCATGCGATCTGCTACAAGGTCCTTGACGTGACTCTCTGCCTGACTGAAGATGAGGAAGATGTGTACAATTCTGCCAACGATGAGTCTGGCAACTTCGCCATCCTCTTCGACCATTCTGTTCAAAACCAACGACAGAGGGTACAACACACTGCTTCGGCTGAAGATTCTGCAGAAGTCGTTCTTCGGTGTGGGGCCTTGGAGTTCAAATACTCCATACACTCCGTTGACACCGATGAGAACGAGGTCGCGCTCAGCGTCGATGTCTTCTTCAAGGAATTCTACAAGAACGTTGATGCCGCCGCAGCCAATGAACATCTGCATGGTGAGCGTGCTGGTCTGGTACATCTGGCGCACAAAGGCTGCAGCTTCCTTGCGAATGTCGCTTGGGTACCTCTTGTACGCGAACTGACAGATGGTAGGTATGCCTCCCAAGAACGATAAGCTTTCTTGGGCCTCTGCGTCCTCCAAGATAATCAGGTTGATAATCTTAAGCAGTGGTAGCACAAGATCGTGAGGCGGAATGTTACCCAAGATCTCCAACACAGGTAGCATGCCATGACTCCTCAGGATGATGGAACGCTTGTCCGGCGCCTCGTACAACACCTGAAGGAGCTGATCTGCAATGTCGAGGAGAACGTCGTCGGGCTGACTAAGCTTCAGGCAACTGACCAGATGCTCTGTCATCTTCGTCAACCGGTCGTCGCGATCTCGAGCAACGTTATTCTCGAGGTTGATTGTATCAAGGCCGTCTTCCAGGTTTGCAAACGGATCCAGGTCGTCCTCGTCTGCAATCATGAAAGAGCCCGACATCTTAGTTGTGATCATGGCTAGGCTGCTGTGCTCACTGCCACTGTCACTCTCTGTTGTCGTAGGAAGCGTGGACTGAGGACCGCCCTTGATGTCACCGACTATTTCAGAGAAGTCGTCACCTTCATCTTCAGCATACTTCTGTATCTCAATCTCTGACTGCGTCCGCTGTAGCTTACGATTCGAAACCGTGCTTGCAGATCGTTGCCGAATTGTACCATTGCCCTTAAGATCTCTTGTTGACTTCGGTGCAGACTTCAGATCGCTTGGATGAAACAACCGTGGCGAGAAAGTGTCCGCAGGTGAGCTGGAGGTTGCAGTTGCGAATTGTGGTTGTTGCGGTACAACCACAAAGGGCTGCGAATGCTGCAACGCCTGGACACGCTTCTCGAAAGCATCTTCATCTGCAGGCATAAGGTCCGAGTAGTCTTCCTCTTCTGAGCTCTCGCGGAAAACTTGACTGTTGCGGTTAAGGGCAACAGGCCTAGGCTTGGAGGCTTGAGACATCTGAGGCACACCTCGCAAGAAGGCAGTCCTGGGTTGGGCATCGTAGCTGCGACGTTCTTCATGCTGTGATGCATTCGATGATGACCTGGAGTTGGATGTTGACGTTGACGCTGATGTAGAAGACTTTGTCTTTGGGGTTCCAGGCCTGGCTTTGGCAGCTTGTCGTGAGCCAAAGCTGCTTGAGGCGCCTTGCAGGTGCTGCAGGTTCAATGGGCTTCTCATCGTGGCCTCACCATCACCACCGTCAGGGCCATCAACGACAGCCTCAAAGCTTGCAAACGCCTTCAACTTGTCGCCTGAGAAAAGACCACCAAAGTTGTCTTGGGGCTTCCGATGCGGTGGCATTTTCAGGGCCCGTGGCGAAATACTCTCGGCAAAGTCGTTGTCCCAGTTGTCGTCGTGATCGAGCTCCGGTGAGCGGAAGGATTCTGCAGTGGGCCTCGACTTGGAGACGTTGAGATGGTCGACGTTCCCTGGTGGCTTGCGTGCCGCTACTGCGACACCGTTTGCATGTGCCGGGGAAGGAAATTGCTGCGAGGGCTTCTGCACACCCGATGCAAGCCTTGAGCTCCTACGCAGCGAGTTTGGTGATTTGAGAGCTTCGTTCCATTCCTGCACAGACTTGACAGCTTCTTGATATTCGGTGGGTTTGGCGGGTACGGCGGCGACGGTTTTCTTGACGCTCATAATCCAAGGGTGCTTGAGCAGTCGCTTCGCAGATATGCGCAGGGTGGGGTTCTTTTGAAAGCATTCCATGAGAAATTCGCGAAGGAGCTGGATTTGTTAGCATAGCAAAAGCTTCACGAGACATGACACTTACAGGCGAAGCACTACCAGGAATTGGTGGGTGCTCATCGTTGACAATCCTGAACAGCGCCTGCATGGGCTGCAGCTTGTGGTACGGTGGTTTCCCTTCGATGAGCTCAATAACGGTGCAGCCCACACTCCAAATATCTGAAGAGGTAGTAGCGCCAGAAAGTTCGATGACCTCAGGTGCCATCCAGTACGGTGTGCCCACTACGCTGGACTGGTCCAGACCCGACTGCTTGGTAGCCACACCAAAGTCTGCCAGCTTCACGAGTCCTTCCTTGGTGGTCAAAATGTTGGCTCCTTTGATGTCCCTATGTATGACACCCTGCTCGTGGAGGTAGAGCAGTCCGTGCAGAACCTGAGACATGTACAGGGCGACGAGGTTTTCCGGAAACTTGCCGAAGTTCTTGCAGATGCTGTGCAACGAGCCATTCTCGCAGTATTCCAAAATAATGTACAAGCTTTCCAAGCTGCGCACGAAGCCGTGGTATTTGACAATGTTGGAGTGGTTCAGGTTCTTGAGAAGGTCGATTTCCATCTCCATGTTCTTCAGGTCGGCGGCGCCCAGGTTCTCAAGGCGCACCTGCTTGATGGCGACCGTCTCGCCGGTGCCCCAATTGAGGGCGCGGTAGACGCTGCCAAAGGCACCTTTGCCCAAGCAGTCGCCCAGCTGGTAGTCCTTGAGGCCGGCGACATCCTGGGCGGCCCGCTGCGCTGCTCCGTCTCTGCTGGGGCGATGTTCGCGTTGTTCGCGCTGCTCGCGGTCGCGGGTCTGGCCGCCATGGTTGGACGAGGACGAAGCCTTTTTGGCGTGGCCGGGCGTGCCTGGGTGGGCGCTGGCGGGCTGCGAGGAGCGCGAGCTCGAGGCCCCGTGCGAGGGCTTCGAGGGGTTGTGAGACACCATGGCGGGCGCTCGCTTTCGTCTGGCCCGCGGCCAGCTGCCGGGAGAGGGGCTCGAGAGGCGCGCCGGCTGGCTGCTGCGTGCTGCCTTAGTCGCGCGGCTGTCTGCGTGTGCTCGCGGCGGCGGTCGAAGGCGGTGAGTGCGGTGGTTGCGGGGGTGGGTCGCGGCGTTGGGCGCGCATGCCTTCTCCCACAAATGGCGAGGGCAGAGGAGGCTGTCGAATCCTGCGCTGTTGTTGTTTGCGCCTGCGCGAGTCGCGCGCCTCGTTGGCGGGGTCTGTGGCAGACGCCCTGGCCGTTATATGGCGGTCCGAGGCTGCTCGAGTGTTGGGGATCCCAGCTGCGAAGGGACGGGCGTGGGCGAGGCAAGTGCAAGTGCGCCCGACCGGGCTGTAGCCGGCTACTGCGAACAGAAGTGCGTGATGGGGAGCTCTGCGCGCGACGCCTGAGCCTGCGGCGTGCACTCGAGCATGCGGGGTCTGGCGGCGGGGTGGTGTTGGGGAGAGTCAGTCGACGTGAAACCGCTGTGAGCTCCATGGTCCCAGACGCCAGAGTGGCCAGGCGTCAACGGTCGCCAGCGCACCACCACCCCTCCAGACATCATCGAGCATGCATGCATATTTCTCAAGCTATGAACTGCACACCCGCGCGACGCGTCTGCACGACATGCGCCATGAATCAGCCACCTGCATGAGCTACGGGCGGTCCCTTCACGGACTCACGTGCAGGCTCTCTTTGTTCCCCCTGTACTTTTAGACGCAGATCCGGGGTGTTTCGCCCTCGAGCGGCCCAACGAATTATTCCAAGTCTGCAATAATACAAGGGTCTCCGGGTCGCCAACCGTCGTCAGCCACTAACATGCCCTCCAAGGTTGATCAAGCTTCAAAAATCGACGGCCACTCCAGAAGTGGGGAAGGCCATGACTTCGTTCTGCAGGGCAATCATTACACAAACATGACGAGAGAGGGTCTTATCCCAAAACGAGCACGTGGAGGCCATGCACCAAAACTCGGTTTCGTCAGCGTACCATTATCGTCGTTGTAGTTCGTTATCAGCTCTCTATCGATCTTTTGGCCGTCTATGTATTCGCCAGGCGCCTCCCATATGCATTGCCATATTCACCACCACATCGTGCAGCCACTATCGTCCGGCAACTACGTTAAGAACACCTCCATCGACGGCAATGATCTCGCCGTTGACATAGGTGTTTTTTGTGAGGAAAAGCACAGCCTGTGCCATTTCCTCGTCCAGGCCAGCTCGCCCCTGAGGAACGTGGCCCTTCTCTTGGATTTTCTCGTCTGGTAGTTCACTCTTCTGCTTCTCATCGCTCTCCTTCGCAGTCATCTCCGAGGGGAAGTACCCTGGAGCGATAGAGTTGACCCGGATTCGCAGCTGCTGGAACTCGGCCGACATGAGCTTGGTCAGATGGACGGTACCGCCCTTTGCAGCGTTATAGCTGAAATGACCTTGGGCGTGGCGCATGATACCAGACATAGAACTAATGACAATAACAGATGCAGAGAGGTGGCCGTGGGATTCGGTACCTGCCTGGAGGAGTGGAAGCAGGACAACCGTGGTGAAGTATACGGAGCTGACATCGGTGTTGTACGTCTCGGCCCAATCTTCAAACGTCTCATTGTCCCAAAGCTTCGCTTTCATTTCTGTTGCCTTGTCCGCATCAGGCTCGGCCTTCCCACTGCTAATTCCAGCTGCGGCCACAAGAAGGTTGATGTGCTTCTCCTTCTTTGACAGCTCCTCGTACATCTTCTCAAGATCTGCCTTTTTCGTCACATCGCACGGGCTCAGTGCGATGATCTGGCCACCTGATTTGGGGTCATGGGATTTGACAGCCCTCTCGAGAGCTTCCTTGCGTCGACTTGTGATATAAACCTTTGCACCTGTGGTCACTGATTAGATCATGTAGTTGAAGATATGTGCGAGATCTACCGTTCGCAGCCAATGCTTGTGCAGACATGAGACCGATGCCAGAGCCACCGCCAGTGACTACGCAGACATAGTCCTTGACCGAGAATAGCTTCGACGCTTGAAGGTTGTGTGTGTTTGCCATTGTATTGATTGATATGGGAGCAATTGAGTTCTGGTAACTGATATGTACTTCAGTATTAAAGCATACTGTTGCTCACACCAGGAGAGTCTTTATACGTCGTAGAGGGGAATGTTTTTTATATGACGTACCAACGATGCATTCGCAATGCTGTAGTTCGCGCCTTCCTCAAAATGGCTAGACCTCAACAGCACCGTTGCGGCCTAGCGCTTTGGCTCCATAGATTATCTCAGCCGCAACGCGACTCCACGACATCGACATCTGTGTGCAGTTTGGACATCGAAGGGGCGGCCTCGTTAGGCGTTGTATATTATTTTGCATTTGGCTTCTTTCTTCACCCTCATTTCGCATCTGCCATTGTCTTTGTCCACCACCTGCAAGGCTTTCTCCGGTCACCCTTTCGACCTTTCCAAACTTTTCTCGGGCTTATAGCACGTGCTCCTGAGCCTTCCCATCGCTGCCTTCCGGCGATTGCAAATTCTCTTCTATTGTCGTCCCTGTGTATTAGTATTCTTCTGTTGCCCATTTCCTTACATTTTTTGTTTAATATGGAGACGACACCATCCACCGATTTGGTCGTTGCAGCACCTGTGCAACCAGTCAGCGACCCACTGCAGACATGGCCCGAACCTGTTGATACACCTGGAATCCTTCCACGTCATCTGATCAGACAAGCATCGTCTCGGCTTCCATTCCTTGAGATCGTACACCGTTTGCTGTATCGCATTCGACCAGATACTCACAGCGACCTTGACAAAGTCCTGGCTGCAGTAGCCCTTTACAGCGCCGCCGTACCTGTATATAAACATCTCAAAGAGTTCGCTATTTGGGCCCTTACCGTCCAGATAACAATACCAGAGCATGATCCGTAAGTAGAAGCCTTAATAACTCGGATCCTTGCTGACTTTTACAGTGCTGCTAGGGATGTGCTGGCCTGGATGAGTGCTGAGGTGATTCAAAATCGCCGCAGTCGCAGCGCTATGATAGTTACCGAAGGATCACAACAAGATGAGATGAATTATGGTCGTCGCCTCATGATAGGTCCATCCGGTAGAGTAGGACATCGCAATATGCAAGGCACCGTGGACAATGAGGTATCCTGCTCGCCTCCTATTGGTTCGCGAATCTTTTGGGTCGGGTTCCGTCCGTATCTCTTCGATCGGGTAGGAGGCGCAAAGACCCCGGTGCATCCTGGCGTCCCCGGTAGCAATCAGCTCGACACAAGTGGACGACTTCAGAACGCACTCACGATCACCACATTAGGCTGGAATCTGGAACCCCTACGGAGCTTCGTGGTCAAATGCCATGAATGGAAGAAAGCCAACATGACCGGTACGACGACAGTGTATTTTGCTGGAGGAGGTAGCGGTTACGATTACGGTGGTGGCCAGTGGCAATCAATCAGCAAGGCCATGAGGAAGCTCGATACCATTGACATGGAAGAGAGCGTCAAGCTGGATCTGGTCCGGGATGCCGAGTATTACTACAGCGAGCAGTCGTGAGTCTCCCTCCGTACCCTTATACACCTTTGCAGCTTGTACTAATAATTCAGGAAACAATTCTTTGCAGACTGTGGTATTCCATATCGAAGGGGCTATCTTTTCTACGGGCCACCCGGGACAGGGAAAACATCATTCAGCGCTGCTCTCGCGGGTCATCTGGGCTGTGATATCTATCATATCAATCTGGCCTCTGGCGACATCACTGACGGCAAGTTGCATAACTTGTTTCTTGGTCTGCCGCAGAAGTGTGTCGTGGTCATCGAAGACATTGACTCAGCTGGCATCGGCCGCGAAGCTACGTCGGAGCTGAAAGAGGAGGCGGCTGACGTAGATCTTGCTGAATCAATGATGCCTGCGCAATGGCGAACTAGGAGTAGGAAACCGGCGCAACAGGGACACAAAGGACGCAGCCTCATTACATTGAGCGGCCTTCTCAACGCCATTGATGGAAACGCATCGCAGGAGGGCCGTCTTCTCATTCTGACCTCGAACAATCCTGACGCCCTGGATGCGGCACTCACACGACCGGGCCGCATCGACAAGAAGGTCTATTTTGGCAACATGCGCAAATCTGCTGGGAAGAGCATCTTCATGCGCCTCATCGGCCGTTCAGCACTCACCCACGACGCTGTCTTCTCGATGTCGTACATCGAGCAGTGCGCGGCCGAATTCGCGGAGAGAGTCCCTGAACATACGTTCACACCCGCGCAGGTCCAGAACTTCCTGCAAGGGTGCCGTGGCGATCCGATCAAAGCCCTCGCCGAAATCGATGCTTGGGTCGCAGAGAACCGTCCCACAGCCGCCGGAATGTCATCCAGTCCGGTATCTAACGCTACGATGGTAGAGGCCGAGGAGGGTGAAGTCGAAGCCCTGTAGGCAACGCGATCAGGAAGCGAACGCCTATGCGCCACTATTTAAAAGACATTTGAGGTATCCAGTCAGTATGAGTAAGATATCATGGTGCTGTATAACACGACGGACGTTTTTTAATTCTCGGCGCATTGCAGCGGGT
The DNA here is from genome assembly GCA_004835665.1 of Phoma sp. XZ068. Classification (NCBI taxonomy): domain Eukaryota; kingdom Fungi; phylum Ascomycota; class Dothideomycetes; order Pleosporales; family Didymellaceae; genus Phoma; species Phoma sp. XZ068. The sequence continues at coordinate 340,747 of RBKR01000002.1, forward strand.
TGTCACATATATATGTACATTGGGAGTTTGAACCATCTTGAGTTGGATTTAGATTAACATCCAAACACGCATTGTCTCGGTGTACACGATCCCCCATACTTCAGCTGAAAATCCTTTTGTTTGTTTTTCCCACCCACGATGTCCACCCCTATTCACACCCGACATTCCTCCACGCCTCGGGCAGATCTGCGAAAGCTTGTCGGTACAATCGGCCGAAACGGTCAACGGTCGCTCCTTAGTCGGCCGATTTCCCGGCAGCGTTCAACACATCTCTGCTTATTGCCAGAAGAGGTATGTAACCATGCATGCCAATATTCAAGGTAGGAATTAACCTGCCGAAGGAACCAGCGTCGTTCGATGGTCGCAGACCCCTTTCGTAGTCTAACAAGGCAATCGCATAGTGCCGTGATCAGCGCTTAATGGTAATGGCGAGCCAATCAGGTGAATCAACCCCTCCACCATGCTTCTTACTCGTGAAGTCGTACTCAGATGGAATATGTCTACACAACGGTGGATCGAGGCGTTCGCTAAAGCGCCGAATATACTCAAACTGGTAGGAATCGTGCCTCCTGTCGAGTGCAGAGGACCGATTCGGCCAAACGGACCGAAGGAAGGGTGGTAGCTGAGCCTGCACCTGACATGACAGTGTCGCTATTGTAACGGTAGGTAAAAATAGTTCAGCAGATTCGGCGGAGGCAAACGCCGTTGTACGAGCGCCGTTGCGACAACCTCCAGGTCCGGTGTCAGACGATAAGCACAAGAAGAATCTAAAAGCGAAGTTTAAGATTTATGCGATTTACTGCGCAGTCTGCTATGCCCTTGACTAAGGTGCATTCAAGGGCTAAAAAGGTATTTCTTGGACATGCTGAGACGACCACACGCCCTCTACGGCCGTAAAAGCTGAAAACGCTTGCACGAGTAGAGGTCCCGCCCTTAATCAGAGCTGCACTGCATTTTCCTGAAGTGTCAAAAAAGAGAAAAAAGAGCAAAAAGCGAATTCCGTCACGGGGAATCGAACCCCGGCCACATCGGCACTTGCTAATGAGAGCGATGTATCCTAGCCACTAGACCATAACGGATTGCTGTTGCTTTGATGAAAGAACTTAGCATTAAAATGTATAGAATGATAACTAACATTCGTTACTAACGTTACTGCCGGTCTCGCACTCCGTTTAGCGATATGTCTGTCTTGAGACATTCGCGTCACCTTAGGGTTAATCTTTAAGTGAACTTACAGAAATTGTTGGACGTTATCGCCCACACCGCGATGTGGCCTGCCATTTTCGTCCCGACCTCAGTAGCATCACCAAATCTTCTCCTTAGCCCATTCTATTTAGCCTCAAGCCCTGTGATTGTATATCGCCCAGGTACACAACAGTACCTTTTGTGATCTGGGAAATTTGTATAGCGTTCCAAGCTATGGACGGCCCTTGATGATTGCATCTATACACTACAGCAGCTAATTGTGATCCAAAGGAGTGCATTATCCATTAAAGAAGTTTCTATCTACATCGTAAGGAAGGTCATGCCACAAGAAGTGGTTTCGTAATACAGAGAAGTCTATTATCCACTCGAACTGTGTTCCAAGTTCGATCCCTACCTCAATGAGGTCTGCCGAGGCTCACTTGCACATGATGCTCAAAGAGTCGATGATGCCAAGGCCTATTTAGTACCAAAGTACTTACGCACTTAGCACTGACGAACGTACAAGCCGAGAGGGCTGGGGTTGTAGTCCTGGAAGTAGTCGAGAGAGAAGTCTCCGTCACTGCAGATCTCGTAGCTGACGGTCTGGCCAGCAGCACAGTCACCAGAGGTGATCAGATACGAGTTGCCAGGCGCAATGGACATAGAAGCGAGGTCAGACTCCTTGCCAGGCTGGTTGGCGTAGGTGGTCTGCTGGCTAGCGGGGCCCTTGAGCTTGGTAAAGTCGACCTTGCCAGATCCAGAAACAGTGAAGGAAGAAGTCTCGAGGTCCTTCTGCTCGGGGAACAGGAAGACAACGGAGCAGGTCTTGCCAGAGTAGGAAGTGGGAATGTCGAAGTTGAAGATCGAGCAGGTGTGGCTGTCGACCTTACCGTTGTAAGAGGTACCGAAAGCCTTAGACGACTGCTGGGAGTCCACAGGGATGATCAGGTGGGGGAATTGGTAGGCTCCATTCAGGTCAGTGGGGCACTTGTTACCAGACTGAACCGGAGCGGAAGGAGAGGGAGCAGGAGAGCTCTGGGTAGGTGCAGAGGGCTTGGGAGCGGGAGAACTCTCTGCAGGCTGAGATGGTTTAGGTGCGGGCGGGCTCTGAGCAGGATAACTCTCTGCAGGCTGAGATGGTTTAGGTGCGGGCGGGCTCTGAGCAGGATAACTCTGAGCAGGCTGAGATGGCTTCGGAGCAGGTGAGCTCTGAGCTGGCTGCGAGGGCTTAGGCGTAGGCTGGCTATGAGCCGGGTAGCTCTGAGCTGGCTGAGAAGGCTTAGGAGCAGGTGAGCTCTGTGCAGGCTGCGAAGACTCAGAGCAGGGTGCACTAGTAGCTGGCTGCGAGGGCTTAGATGCAGGCTGGCTCTGAGCAGGGTAACTTTGTGTGGGCTGAGATGGTTTAGGCACGGGCGGGCTCTGAGCAGGGTAACTCTGAGCAGGCTGAGATGGCTTAGATGCAGCAGAGCTTTTAGCTGGCTGCGAAGCAACCGGGGCGCTCGACTTCGCGGAGCCCGATCCGCAAGATCCGGCGGAGCTCAAAGAGATCTCAACGCACTTGTCCTGGCCAGAGACAGGTGAAGTGTAGACGTTGTACTCGCTGTCGGTAGCAGGGCAAGCGTAGAATTTGGTGTTGCCGTTGTAGGTGACCGAGCCATTGTCGCCAATGGTAAAGCCAGTGGTAGGACTAGCACCAACGTCACACTGGAACTGAGTTGTGGGAGGGGTGAGGATGCAGCCACGGCCGTTCGAGTCAGTAAAACCACCGTTGCTCAAGCAGTAGCAACCTGTAGGGTGGCCACCGCTAACACGGTTCTGACCGTCACCGAGCTGACCTAGGATGCCCGACTGGCCGCCGGAAGCTTTCAGCTGGATGCACTGAGAAGCCTCACGAGCAACGAGAGCATTGGCACCAAGACCGAACGCGACTTGAGCGAAAGCGTATCTCATCTTGAAACGAGTCGAGAGTGCTTGAACGATTGTAAAGTGGAAGGATGAGGTTGAGGTTAAGTCTCAATTTCGAGCAATGGGAAAGTTCTTATAGATGATAGGAATTCGTATCTATCCAGATCGATGACATCGAAGCTGGCTTTACGACCCACCCTTTTGGCCGACAGTATGATTGCCATACTTCATGTTGAGACCTGCGCTGCATCCTGGTCCACCGAATTGTTGATGATGATGGTGATGACGGTGATGATATCAAGCAGCGCAAGCTCAGAACTACGAACAGCCGAACCTTAGACGTGGAAACAAGCTCCGTTGTGCCTCGTATTGGTATGTGGGTCTCACTGGAAGAGGGAAAATGTCGCAGTCACGTAACAGCATCCACCGGCATTGGGCTTCTAAACGAGTGTTCCCCAGAGTATTTTGACGCCAAAGCCGTTGGCTGGTCGATCATCGACCGGCTTGGGATTTGACGTAGACGGATAGACAGGAACATTACCACAAGTAATGTTCTGGATTGCAGTAGCCGGCCGATCAGGTCCTCCAACCAGGGGTAGAATCCACACGCATCACTCAATGGCGGTCGCTCCTTCATGTCGAAGCCCTAAAGTTTCTATTCCGGTATCTCGATGATCCTTCCTTGGCTCATTGTGCAGACCATGGAATCATTTGCTTGAGGTGACCTGTTTTGCTACCTGCTACCTTTTCTGTGGTACAAGTCTCATCAAGGACCATCGAACAGTGAGCAAAGATCGGTACAGCACGCGTGGCAAAAAGTGGGCGAGGCGAGGATGTTCTCAAATTAGAATTCTTCAGGTCCGAACGCTCCGGTGTGCGTATGATGACGATAGATCAAGCTTTTCCGTGAAGCGCTAAAGTCTGTCACCCCAGAAGTCAGTAGATCCGAGAAAGTGTGGAGTGAGGTCCAATGATGATGCAAGTCACGTGTTCCTAGGCGGACTCGTCGTATCAGAGAAGTGGGGCTGTACCAGCAGGTTGTAGGACGGTTCTGTTCAGTGGATGATCGATCAAGAGCGGCGCCGTTCATATTGCCTCATTCGTTGAGAGATTTGAAGCCAACAGTGCCGACACTATTCCGTAGCGTGGTGGTGGAACGAAGGCTTGCTAAGAAGATCATTGCCATGGCTGGTAACGGACCTTTAGTTTACTGTTTATCGTGCTTTCTTGCATGAAAACATGTGCAACCATACCGTCGAGCCGATAGCAGTGTGCTTCCGCAGTTTATCATTTTATATTTGAACAAAACTCTGTTCATACTCAAGTGGGTCTCGAAGAACAGTTCTTCTTGAGAGCTGGAGGTTTTGAATGCGTAGAACAGTCGGACGCTGACGAAAGTAATGATATTTAGAAATCAGGCTGTATGGGGTGGCCTTTTTGGTATTCAAGTCATCGAGTTGTTTACGAGAGTTTGTGGGCGGGCAGTAATTCGGCACTGCATTCTTTAAGGGACATGTCGTGCATCTACCGTGTACGTTGCGTTGATTTTGGAAAGGATTAAAGTGAAACACGACAATGCCCGGCGAAAAATGCATCCAACGTATTGTGATGATTGTTACAGGATGCTTAGAGGCTGGAGAACACTGAAATGCATGCGCGATTCGATGACGTCACTGTCCTCCGAGAATTGTGACTGCGAGACCTCACCACCGCTTCCAATCCCATCTTTATTTTATTCTCATCGATAGGCTTTGTGCAAGATGATTGGAGACGGGTATGGAGTCGAGCGGGTAATAAGAGGAGAGCGTCTTTCAGCACAGTCAGCACTACGGTGAGGCTTGCACAGCCTTGCATACATAGCCTATTGCGCCAAACCCAGATTGTTCTCATTTGACCCTTTTGTACACCATTTCCGGCCTCTAAAGGACATACTATGACTGATGAGGATTAGATTTTTCCCTGTCAGCCTCGCAAGAAATTGATGGCGTTCGAATGGTAGGCAGATAATATTGCTCCAAGCTGCCCAGCACAAGATTGAGGAGGACTTTGGGGGCTGCGACCTTGGTATAAGTACTCTTGCATATTGCTGACCGTAACGCGTTGCAGTTAACACTTCAATTCAAACTGTTCTGTGAAATAGCTACCATGCACATCGCCACCTTACAGTCTACCTTTTTGATCTTCCTCGTTGGCCTCACCAGCGCCCAATCACAGCCTGAACTTCCCGCATCATGTCCGCAGATTCTCCCCGCGCCTGCTGCTGCGTCACTTCCAGATTACTTTCTTCCTAAACCTATCAAGGATTCTCAACTTGCCGACGTTGAAACAATTCGACAAACCCTGCACTTCTACTCCCTCGTGCTCGACAGCAAAGCTTTCCCCTTACTCGACCGTGTCTTTGCGCCGTCAGCTGTTGCCAATTACTCTGGACTAGCTGGTATTTTTGAAGGCCTCCCAGCTATCCAGACGTTCCTTTCTGGCACGCTTGCAGCATACCCAAAGACGCAGCACTTGATAGGAAACCACATTATCGACGTATGCGCCCCTGAGACGGCAATAAGCCAGACATATTTCCAGGCCATTCACTTCCCGAACACGACAGACGGGGTGTTTACGGCATATGTGACTCATCAAGACGTGTGGACGAAAGGTAAGGATGGGTGGAGGATCGTATACAGTAATTTCGGGATCACGGTAAGTCTGCATTACGCAAGCATCATTCTTGTGAAGGGGAAATGCTGACGACAGTTTAGGGGAGGCATTAAGCTGAAGATTTGACTCGAGCTATTTTGATGATTTTGTTCGGATTGAACCGAGATGCAAGTCTATATTTCCTTCTATGGGATCTGAACGTCCAGTTTATACGCTCTGCCAGCTTCTATGTTCTTCACAATTACTCCGTCCAGCTCTTTTCCGTCCAAGGTCACTTTCACGCCTTTGACAACGCCACGTTTGATCTCCACATCGAAAGCTGCTCCCCTGAACTGCCTCTTTGCCTTGAGACCTTCCCAGCCCTTTGGCAGTTTGGGCTCGATCTTCATACCTTCCCTAATACCCCTCAGGCCGCACAAGCCCTCGATGATACAGCGATACGCCCAGCTCACAGTACCAGTATTGAACAGCTGTGAACTGCGCCCAGCCGTGCGGTGAAGCTTTTCGATGCCCCAGCCGCCACGATAGTAGTTGGGAATGAAGACCGGCAACTGGCCCCTTGCGATGAGGTCTTTTTCATCTGGTCCAGCGATCATTGCGCGAAGGCAGGCGTACGCGCGATCTGCTTCATCGATGGTGTACAATGCCCAAGTATAGAAAGATGCTGCGTGGTTGTAGACACTCCCATTCTCACCTTGTCCGGGGTACTTCTGCGTCACACGGCCAACGTCTTCGCGCATGGCTGTGAAAGGGGGTGCAAACATGAGTACACCGTATGGAGTTGAGAGTTGATTGTCGATCTGTGGCAAGATCTTCGCAATTTTGTCAGGCGTTGCTGCACCACCGAGGATGCTCCACGACTGCGGGTTGAGCCAGATGCGACCTTCTTTGTCGTCTTTGACACCAAACGTGACACCATCATCAGTGATGCCTCGAGAGAACCAGTCACCGCCCCACAAATGTGTACTCGCAGACTCGTTAACAGCTGTGGCGCCAGCTCGATACTTGTTCGCGACGTCGACTCTGTCGGCTTGTTCGCAGACACCTGCCCAAAGGTTCACCGCGTACGCAGTTGCGACTGTCAACCAGCCCGAAACACCAATGCCTTTGGGACCGACCATGTTCATAGGATCGCACCAGTCGCCCTGCGCGATGTAGCTTAATCCCCGAGCATCCCTGGCGCTGGAAGAAAGAAGCCAGTCCATTGCGCGACTGAATCGCTCAAAGACTGTGTAGGTGTCTCCACACGTGCTCTTAACTTCCTTATCCAGGAGGGCGAAGTCTCCCGTCTCGTTGAGATAAATCTCCAACGCGACTGGAAGCCAAACACAGTGGTCCGTGTGTGGGACCTGATTAATGAACTTCAGTTCTGCTTCTGGTGTAAGGAGGATGCCGTCGGGCATTGCACCGCTTTCCTCTTGCTGGCCAATAGCAGTGAGGATGGCGGCACGACATACTTCAGGCTTGAGGTAGGCCATACCCATGTTGTCTTGTAGATAATTCCTCGTCTGGGCGTCGGTGGTGAGTCTGTTTACATCTCCGTGGTAGTAGACTTGTCGCGGCAGCCAACAGTTGACAAAGTTGTCGAGATCCTTATCTGGTGTTTCGATCTTGATACATCCACTGCCTGCTTCGATGTATGCAGCATACTCTTTCCACGCCTGTGCAAAAGCATCTTTGTTGAGATACTTCTTTCGCATAGCGAGGACCTCCGCTTGGTCGAATGCTGGGCCCAACATAAATCGGTATTCGTTGGAGCTGTTCGGCTCCAGCTCAAGTTGATACTGCACCAGAGCTGTAGGGGTTTCGTAAATTGCAGCGCTATTGCTCAAGCGCTCCGATTGCAACGCTTCTGGAGCCTGTAAGCCGCCTTCGCCCTCGAATGCCTCCTGCCTAGCTTCCCAGGTAACCGGTCTCTGCTCGCACAGGAAGTACGTCTTGTCTTTCAGATACTTCAATTTAGGGTATTCCTCCGATCGTTGGTAGGGTGTTTTACAGCTTGCCACGATACCACATGCTTCTTCGTCCCATAGTCCCTCCTGGTTCATCCAGGACATATATCCGATAGGAAAGTAGGGGTATACGCTGATCTTCCGCTTTTGGTTCGAGATGTTTGTCACACGTACAGTCCAGAGCTCGGCCACGTCCTCCGTTGGCAGCAGCAGGGTCATCTCAACTCTTATCCCATTCTTCTCTACTGTCCACTGAATATCGCTCTTTCCTACCGAAAACACAAAACGATCAGGTTTCGCTTTAACTGGCTCATGAGGCGCAGACCAAATTTCTCCCGTCTCCTCATCCTTAATGTAGACAAATCGTCCAGGGTGATGCGCATAGTAGTTCTGCTCCGGCTGCATGAAGCTTTTAGGTTCGAGGCTCGGAGCGCGGACATACTTCGCAGGTTCGGGTTGCATAAATTGAGCAGTAGCATACCCGCGGCAGGTTACTTGAATCATCATCTTCTGATTCCAGAGGAAGCCGGCGGCTTTGGGCATCGCGGAGGGGGATGTGAGCTCGTAGCGGTCGCCATTGTGCGTTGAGCGAATCATGATGGGCGGTCTCTTGATGTTGTTTCTTTGGCAAATAGTAGTGACAGGAGATCATCTAGTCTCCGAAAGAATGCTATGTTGCACCTCAGGGTTTGAAGAGAATGCTTCAAGTGTCCATACTGGGGCCAGAGTTAATATAGGCTCGGGTAACAATAAGCCGCACATGGAGGAATACAAGGAGGAGTATGCGGAATGTCGGTCTGGTGGTGTGGGGTTCAGCCTAAAAGGGTAACCCAGAGGCGGTTAAGTGTTCCGTGACGCCTTTAGCCAAGCGCGAGACGCGCTCGTGGGGTGACGCGGGGAAATACATCTTGGCGTGCGTCCAATGCCACGTATAATGGCTCAGGGGAGTATTCATAGCTGTCTGAAGGTAAGGAAAAACAGCTCAAGAGATGGAATAAAGGTTGTGCAAACGAGTGAAGTTAACATTGTGGGAGCAGAGACTGTGAATCGCGAGGCCGAAGCATTCAAAACATTATTTCGCTGCCATGCTCGGCTGAACTCATGGGCGATCGCAACAACTGGTATCCCTCAGATGGTTGAAACTGCCCTCGGCATTTGGGATAAAATGGCAGTCGCCGCGGTTGTCCACCGCCAAACACCGATTTATCTTCAGCGCCGAAGGTAGTGTTCAGCCATCAGTGGATACGTCCCAAAGCAATCAACGAACCTTCCTAGTTTGTAGTGGGCAACTCTTTTCTTGGCTGGCACAAAGACCGACAGCCTCAGTTCCGCTTCTCACTCTTACCTAATTGTCTGGTGACCATAACATACTTCCCCGTTTCAGGGAAAGGAGTTTTCGTTGGAGTCGACGAAGCTTGCTCTTCCTTCTTCCTGGGCGTATTCTCCCACCAGGAACTTCGAGTCATAACACCAGACAGCCAGTACCTTACTTGGCCGTCACCGTCAATGCTCATATAGCCATCCTGGGTGCCAGTGATCTTGATATTCGCGTAGAATCCGTTGCTCACCCACGCACTCACGACGCCCATTGGGTGAGCAAACAGTTCTTTCGAATTATTTTGGGTATTGTAGATCAGGTTCGTGCCGTCAGAGAAGTACAGGTGTAGGAGGCGTCCATCGTCTAGCCAATCGATGTGTTCGACACTTGCCATCGATCCCCAGATCTTGTCGTCTTCGATCTGGTAGTGCTGCGTGATCGTGCCTTGTGCACCATCAAATGGACGCCAGACATACGCATGCTTGCCAGCGCAAAGGGCAATTTGTTGTCCGTCTGGATGCCAAGTAACACTGCGGCACCAGTCACGGAAGGTCCCAGGAAATGAGCATCTGCGTTGGCCGCTCTCCACGTCATGGATAAAGAGAGCATGTCCATTGTCTGCACTCCAGATTATGTGCTTTGAGTCCGCGGAGAATGCACCTGTCCAGGCTTGACCACGCTCAGCACTGGCCCATTCGAGTTTGCCGGTCTCTACAGAGTACATGCGCAATGTGCCATCCCAGGCTACTGAAGCTATATGTTCATTGTTGGGACTGATCGCAGACCACATTATAGCGTCTGTATGACCAGAGAGATGATGAAGAACTTTGCCATTGACGACGTCCATCACAATGACGGATGGCAGATGGTCAGAGTCTCTCATGCCTGACTGAGTCGATGTGTTCTGCGTATGGTACAGGTGGTATTCGCCATTGCTGCTGAAGGACGTAGAGCCGAATCTCCCGAACGCAGCATCGTCGATGATTTCGTTGTATCGGCGGCGATGGATCACGGCAACATCGCTCAGTGCTTTCGTAAAACCTGTATGCAACGACGATGCTTCGACAAATTCTTTGGACCACTCGTGCTTTCGTGCAAGATCCGGGAGAATCGCATCGATGGCTTGCGCTGCGAATGCGGATGCGTCGATTGGTTCTTCTTGGTCCAGAAGGCGCCCCTGCTTATCAAGCTCCCAGAAAACAAGCTGATTGTTGACTCCTGACCTGCTGCCCTCGTCTGAAGCACTGCAGCCAAGAATGTATATTGCTCTCGGTGGTCCGGCAATTTGTCCTTCAGTACTCCCCTTGTTGATTGCAAGCGGCAGGGGAGCGAATATCAAATAACCTGCGCCATCAAGTCTTTGACGCAACTCCTGCGACTCGATATCGTAAACAAGGATGCGCTCGTGTCCTGACGTTATGGCGAGCAGTTTATTGTCAGGGGTGACCGCAGCGTAGAGGCTCTCGTAACAGGATCCAGGCTGTCCGTCTCTGATCGCTTTGCGGAAGTCGAGCCAGTGGACTTCGTCTCCCCATTGCCTTGGATGGCCAGGAGCATATTCTGCGGTTTTACCATCGAGTTCAAAGTCATGCAACGGATGCAAAGGGAAGCTCCATTCTTCGACGAAGTCTTTGCGTGAATAGCACGTCCTTTTCCCTTGGACGGTATCTGTGGGAGCAGCTTCGGTGGTAGCCATGATGAGTTAGGTGCTTCATTCCCGTATGTTAGTTGCGATATATGCTGGATACCCTGCGGTTGCCTAAAGCTTGGCCGCCACTCCATGCGCCGAACTCCGCATAAGATCTGCATAAGACATGGTACTATCAACGAATGAGGACGCGAGTGAGACGAGAATTATATAGTTGCGGTCTTGTAGCTGCAAGTAGCAGCAGGTAAAGAAGCATCATGAAAACAATGTCTGAGCTGAAACGAAACGCCAATCCCATAGGATGCCAACTACCCATCATAGCTCAACCGCTCCGAGGAGCAGGAACAATGAGGATAGAGTAGCAGAGAAATACGCCAGATTGACTCACCAATCCAAGCCCGCCGATAGAGGTGTGGCCGCAAGAGCAGCGCACGTCCACAGCGACTTGGACTTGTTGATCTTGGGTGTTGCCTTTGTTCAGCAGTCATTCATCAACAGATGCTGGGAGAACCCGACTGCTGAACCCACACTTGAGGTCCGGAAACTTCGAGTGTGTTACGCCCGTGTGTTAGATACATGTTCGGTACGCAGAAGTACTGGAAGATATGAAGCTCCGTAAGGCGCGCAGTGCGTGGGGGGATTGTGAGCGTTCAGGCAACCACATCATGACAATTTCATCATTACTTGCCGTTTCTGTAACCACCTACAAATCTCCTTCTATCCGTTGTTACAAGATTTCCAGCGCAAGCTCTGCAGTGTGGACATGTTGCTGTGAGTGATGGGGAAGAGAAACTGAGGAGACGTGGAAGACCCCACTCCTCTTAGCGCGTCGGTTAACGTGGTGCTAGCGCGTTTTTATAAGGCTTAACAGTTGAACACCAGAATTCCGAGCTTCTCAATTTAGCCCATGTAATTGTTGTTCGCCATCTATCACAGACTTTCACATATAAACGGCGTCCTGTCGACGTATCAGGGGTCTGCTCCTCAAATCCTATCCCTCCCAAGGATACAATGCCTTAACAGCCTTTAGATCGCTCGCTGTCGGCACCAAGTTGAAGCCCAGGACTGCAGCGTTCTCATTTGTATGCTCTTTCGGCGGCGCATATCCCTCGCTGCCCTTCTTCCAAGCGACAAGCGGCATGTTCTGTACCGCAGGTCCCTTACCACCTGCCATGTTCATGGCGCTAGGGTAGTGCATGATCGACTTAAGGTCGTATCCTCGCTCATGCATGACAGTGTAGCGATGCTCAAAGCCGTCGTAGTTGCCATTCTTGTCCTTGTGGTGCATGTCGTAGTAACCTTGAGTCGAGTATTCGTGTGGCACGAAACCGAGCTGGTTCCAAGGCGACAGGAAAGAATAGATGGGTGAGCTGCACAGCTTGTCCATCGTCATGCTGGTCGTACTGTGGGTCGCCTGTTCGGTTTTGTCGTAGTTGGCAAGGTTCTTGCATTCGAAGTGGACGTAGTGATCTCCTGTGTAGGGTGGTGAGCGGTGATGTTATTGACAGTTGATAACGACGACTTACGATCAGGACGCTGGTGCTCGTGGGCCAGGCCAAGGACATGCCCGATCTCGTGAGCGGCAATCCAATGTTGGAAAGGCGCATTGCTGGCGAACATCTGGCTCCAGCCCATGCGTAGCTGATTGCGATGCGGGCGGTTGTCCCATTCCATGGGGTTGTATCCCATCGTAGCGAAGCCTCCCCAGGTCTTGTCCGGAAGAATGTCAATCACTAGAGTGCCGCTCGGGACTTTAGGGTTCCCTATAATGGTCAGTACCGAGCTTCGAATCATCGCACATACTGCCTCGACATACATTGTTGACGATCTTCGTCGAGCCAGCAGAAGGCTGTCCCTTGACCATCCATCTGCTCCGAGAACCCTCCAAGACAATGACCATTACCGGACCCGCCGTTTCCAAGCAGGTTGTGCCACATCTCCCAACCGCCCTGAATGGCTGGTCTCAGCTTAGTCTTTGTCTCCAGGTCAGGCCAGCAGAACTTGATGTTAACAATGCCCTTGTCATCTTTTGGCCATGGCTTCATGGGGCTCGTGCCGGCCAGTACATGAGCCCACCCCATTGCAGGATTAGCATCGTAGTGAGCTGCGATCTCCTCGAGCAGAGTTGCATTGTCCGTGTACTTGAAGTCGTTGAGTGGCGGGGTGCAGGATGCTGCGAAGGCGGTGAGGGCTGTCCGTAAGAGCACAATGCGCCAAATCGAGGGAGCGGATTGAGACATCGCGGATTGTGTCAGTGTGTGAGGAGAAAAGCGCAGGAGTTTGAATGCGGTGCTCGTTTAATACGATTGGGCTCAGTGCCCGAAGGTAAGCGAGACGCTGGGGCGTGTAAGTGAAGGGAATGGTCCACGATGAGTGTTCACTCAAATGTCTCAGGGGTAGTATGGCGCTCTGTATTCGTTCGTCCTCAATCTTTACACAGATTGAGCCAAGGTGAAATCAGTGATGAATTTCTGATATAGATCGTTATTAGACCCCCCTAAACCAGAAGCAATTGTAATCATCCCAGCCGTATACCTATTCTATACCGAGTAACGTAAGCTGAAGCATTTCTTCAAGCTAGAGCATTCCACGGCCCTGATCTACGGCTCTCATTCAGCCAAGTATCCAGTCTCTGCTCTCGCTCTTCTCGATGCTGTGATCTATGTGGTCCAGTTCTTAGGGTCCGTCTCGAGTCTGAAGTCGCCACATGTGGTCTTGTGTCGAGCTTGACTGTGATAACTTGGGACCTATCGGTAGGCTATTACTGATCAGTTCGAAGAAGAGCGGCATGCGGTCATGTGAAGATCGTACTGCTGCTGAGCCCATGATTTTGGATTCTGTTGAGCTTTGGGAGTTGCAAGCCGGACTTTTGAGAAAAGAAAAGGATACGAGTTGTAATGTGTTTCCCTGCCAGGCAGTGGATTGTACTCGTGTAGAACTGACATTCATAAATATACTTTCAATAGACTTCATGGCATGCCTTCTTATCTTCTACTATGTTCTACTGTACGGTGGGAGTAAGTTCACCTGAGCCTATAATTCCGACGACTTCACCAGATCACTATCTCAATGGTGTTAACATTAGCCAGCAGATCTCAATTCACACTATTGACTAGATCTCTTCGCCCTGTCTACTCTGTTGGCCCTGTGTTTCAGGTGATGGATAGTCTACACTTGGCGATAACATGGGTCTGATGGGGCCGGAACGCGATTATACGAGAAGCCAGCGTAAGATATGGATTGATGACAATAATTTAAACCTGTAAGACGGCTTGTATTGCAATACTTGCAATTATCATAGACTAAGTTTGTTGGATTTTATAACGTTGAGCTGCGTTTCTTTAATGAGTGTCCAAAGCACTGCGCCCATTACATAATTCCGAATATTGAGCAGGGCGTTTACAATCATTACGGTGTCCATCGACCAGCGGAATACGGCAGGAGTGTCCCAGACACTAACATCATACATTACGACTTGTGCGAGCTGGCTGCACAGCGCGAGCTTGCCGGAAGCTCGTAGACGGTATCTGCCACACCAATAATTTTCGTTGCGCTCTAGTAGAAGCTCTTTGAGTCCCCACCAAATTCACTACCAATCATGTTGAAGTCGAGGTGGCTGACAACCGTGGGCAAGAGATCGTCCTCTGGTATCGTGCTCATGAACTTGTTCCATAATTCTGCGTTGTCCATCAAACCCTGCAGGGTTGCGGTGTGATGGTCCTTGTAGTCTTTACGTGGCGCCTGGGGCGGACGAGACGGAAAGGCGATCTTTTCGAAAGCCAGCTGCGCAAGAGCAGCTGCACTATCACCAGGCTTAAAATATTCGAGGCGATCCTGCAGATGTGGCCTTGTGTTTCTCTCAGGGTATCCTTCCACCCGACCAGTGTTATGTTGATTCCAACCAAAGCCCGCTCTAAGCTGGGGCTGAGACTGCATGATCTTGCACCATTCTGTACGAATAGCCGGTCGTTGAAGAGACTGAATGACGTCGCTTTGTCGCCAGTCCTTCATAGTTTTACCATCCTTCTCGAAATGCTGCGCGACGTGGTTGCATCTTTCATTCCAGTCAGTGCTGAAATGGGTACAGAAGCCACAGCCCCATCCGGAACGAGATAGTCGGTTTTGCCTTGCTGTTTCGAGGTGCCGCTCACTCTGACAAGTCTCGCAATTGTGACGTGTCTCGTGGTGATAGAGGAAATCCTTCTCCAGGAAGTAGATAGAGCTGCAAAGGTTGCACGGAAATACAAATGGGCGTTCTTGATAAGTGTTCTCATGTCGCTTCCAGTCGTACTTCTCGATGAAAGGTTCTTCACAAGAAGTACACCAATATCTTGGCTCTCTCTGGGATCGTCGACTTCGACGTGTGCGTGAGACGCACGTTGTGAAGGGATCCTTCTCCGGAGTGACATGGCGCTGCGTTGTTTTTCTTTTGGGAATAGATGATGGTGGTGATGTAGTTTTCTCAGCGGGACTAACGACATGTGTTGATGGCATTGGAGTATGTAGGCTCATCGAAGCTCCGAGGCTGGATGTGCGTGGATTGTAGGGTTGTTCGGATACGTTTGACCACGATGAATTTGTCGACGCAATCGATGAGCGCGACTGCCAGTGTGAAAAGACGCTAGCATTGGAGGTCCTGGGGTCTGAAGCAAACGATGATTGTGTCGATGTTGAAAAGCGTGGGTGCTGTAACGACGGATGGTGGTACGCAGGGGCCGGGACGGACCAGCTACCTGGTTGTTGGGTTGAATAGTCTATGAATGTCATCAATCCTCCAATTCAACAGCCTGCTAGAGGGAGATCGCGTTACCTGGACATATATGGTTGTGCATCCAGGCTTCGTTCTGTTGGTTGATAGGCAGGTGCTGTCCGTCGATATAGTCTGGAATAGGAAACAAGGACTCTTCCATGTTCATCTCCATATCCATGTTCGCTGTAGTATCCTTATCGTAAGGCGAACCTGCGCCAACGTCTTGGATAGAAAAGTTCGGAGTATTAATACATTAAAAAAAGCCCTTTGCTCAAAAGCGGGGAAGTGAAGTGTCAACCAAATGGTGAGAACACGCGAGTACCGCTGAAATTAGACAAGCTGCTCATTCCTTGCCTCATGGTGACCGATCTTAATAGCACCGTACTCGAGTTGGTGAGGCTACAAGATGCGTCCGAAAGTGGCTAGTCGACAGATGTTCACCTGAAACGCGGCCGCAGAGCGCGCCTCTGGCAGCTGGCGTGTTTCGTTTCAAACATCAACACACGGAGCCCTCGAAGTGACGTTGGTTGGCCATAACCTGAGAGCACAGACGCGCATCACATTTTGTGCGTGTACACACAGTGCATGCGTTCACTCGCCGTCAGGGCGAGCAAAAGAAGTGGAGTGGCGAGGGATGTTGAGGGTGAGGAGGCTGAAACGCGTCTGGCAGACAGGCAACCGCGCCGGTCAACAAACTAGCTGTCGTCATCACAGAGGAGGAATGCAACCACATGGCATCGCTGCAGAAGGGGGGCACAAGACTATCGATAGACACATTACTTTGTGTTGATTCTGCTTATAATCCTTGTTCACCAGAGCCTCGATTGCGGAGCACCCCGATGTTGGGACCAGTCCACTCCCATTCATTCCTTTGATCCCATTTTCCAGATCAAAGAAAGGTCGTCAAAGCTAGCAGATGGGAGGCCTGAACCATTGGGATGGGTATCGATGAAGACGACAGGCATTGCAGCACGTGTATTCTGTTCACGCGCGGTAAAGTTGGAAGGCTACACTTCGGAAGAGATGCCTCCTACAGGTCTCGTTGGTCAGACTGCTGGCCTTGAAATATTGATCATGTGTTGCGAAGGCGGAAATGCCCCACACGCTGCCTACACCGGATTGCCGATGCAGATCATCCATGCATGTGAGCGACTCGGCTATGTCATTGACGTGCGTTCATGTTATGCTGCTCTGGTGGTTACAAGTCACCCTAGCTTCTTTCTCAATGGCTTCAATGCCTCGAGACCGTTGCGTTGTCAAGTCTTTGATGCGTACAAAGTTTTTACGTCCCACTGCGACCTGAAAGGTCTCCCTTTCATGTGCTTACGGGTAGTAACCTGTCCCCTTGGCTCGCACGAGCTCTTGGCTCACTGACTTGGCCAAGGCCTACCAGGCGCCTCGAACTACGCTGAGCGTACCTGACCTTGGGTATCTTTTGCCAGGAATTGACATCCTGCCGGCCCAATATTGTTCTGGTCCATGCCGTAAGCAGAGAAAAGGCCAATGTCACCAGTCTGACCAGTCTTTCCGGCGGGGGAGAATGTGCTCATCACAAAAGCGACGAAGGCGGATGCTTTGTCCTTGGCCGGCAACTCCCAGATAAGGATTCGAGGACGGACGTTATGAGGGAGGTCACAATGGTGAGAGTTTAGAGTCGTTCAGGGTCGGGACCTGGGCGCAGGGTGTACGCGGTCGTGCTGAGGAAAGTCGGTCTGTGGCGGGGCGTTGGCAGGGGAGGATTCGATCTGAAGGTCTGTCAATCATGCAGTGATCAGCCCAAAACGATTCAAGGGTCGCGCTGGAGAATCTTAGAGCATTGAAGAGGCTGGTGCGAATAGAAGTAGGATAGTGTAAGGCGTTCGAGAAAGCCATTCGTAAGGTGGAGATAGAGCCGGTGAAGTCGACGTAGCCAAGCTCGCAAGTCCGTATAACTTCAGAGCGCACGTGTAATGCTGGGGGTGACAGGCCAGTACGCAAGCATTGAAGATCTTCGTGCTTTCTGGGGCTCGTGGCATCGCGGTGGAGGCTCTCGAGTGACTGGGGTTGTCAATGGCCGGCCCCTGCACTCGCGGTGTTGTTGTGCAGTTGCAAAGCTCCTTCCCCTTCACACACAGCGCCCAACCCCTCGCCACCACACCACCCCACCACCGCAACCTCTGGCTTGACCTGTAGCGTACTGACTTGGATACGATCGAGCAGCATGAGCATGAGAGAACTTTCCGTTTTTCTCCTTGTCCTACACTGCGCCACACCAGCTGTTTCGCAGCCAAGCGGCCCACCTTTGCTGGCATTCTCTCCCCTCTCTTAAACGCCTTCGCAGAATGGATCTTCTATGATGGAATGAGGGGAGCCATAGTGCCCCTCGCTCGAATGAACCGACACTGTTCATGCTTAACGTGCAGGAGCGTCGAACGCATTGTGCGGCGCGCCCTACCTCCGCGGCCAAAGGAGAACAACAAGGGAATTAGCCAATACAAGGCCATTAGCCTGCCATACTTACACACACAGATCAGAACCAAGAGACTGACTGATCAATACAGTCTTTCTTGAAAGAACGCCCCGAGCTCTTAGTCCAGCTCCCGCCCCATCGCCGGGACTAAAACGAGGCGCTCACATTGGACCGCAACGACAGGCAGCCCCGAAACAATGACAGGAGCAGCCTCTTACCTTGTGGGCTCGCAAATTAAATCAAATGCGCGCGCCGCCGCCGCTCCCTCGAACCTCTCACCTTACCGAAAGACATCCTCAGCGTAAGCCCCCGCGACGAGCCACACCGTCGAAACCAAAGCAAAGTGTCCTGAACACAGCTCACCCTACTCTTTCAATGATACACGAGAGCGCAGAGAAGCAGCGTGCATACTGGTGATACTGCATGATCAAAGTTGCCGCCACAAATCTTGGACCTTGCCTAAGCTCAGCATGATCTATAGACAGGCCACGCTTTGGACTGCGCCGGCTTGATGTCGATAGGAGCGAGAAGAGTAGCGGCTGTCCATACTGTACCTTGGGGTCGATCTGCCTCGGCCAGGAACTGGCCAGTGAGCTGAGATACGAGACCCAGAAATGCAACCCCAAGCGAGCTGCATGAATCGTTGCGCGACGACGAATTACAATCATAGGAGGGTCTTGCAACGTGTTGCAGATATAATGTCCGGGCGCTAGAGCCGACAATGTCCGTGGCAGCCTTCGAGAACTGGAATGCAGATGAGGAAAGAGACCGTAACCCACGAGGCAGATAAACAGAACAGCAGGAAAGAACACACCACGATAAAAGAACGGTGAATATTACTGTCTGGAAAAGAAGATGCGGGTTTTGAACGACAGACACAACGAGTAAGGACAGGGAAACAATGCGCTGGGCACATCAGTTAGTCTCGGCTGCTTGGGTATCGAACTCATCAACCGACAACACCAGAGTCCCACGATCGACAGGCCGGCCACTCACAGAGCCATTGCGTATTGCAGGTGTCCGTAGCGTTGATCGCGAGTCGTGGTGGCATGTTCCATTGTGCATGGAGCGAGTGCGGCGATGCTCGATCCAGCCTAACCTCAGCTCGAGGAACGGCTTTGGAACGCCTTCAAACTTCTCGAGGGTCTGACAGCACCAGTGCATGGAAACCGTCGGTCAATTTGGCGCAGTGGGACGCGTCTTTCTCCCGGTGCACTTTAAGCCATCGGTCCATGGCGAACTCGAGAGTTGATCCACGCGCACTGGACTGGCCGAAGGATGCGCAATATGCCTGCCAGTTGTCCATCAAGATACCACACAACTCGCTAAATTCAGGTACATTTCTTGGTCGACCTGCTTCCGTCTCAAATTCTGGGAAATTCTGGAACGGGCAACAACTCTTCCAGCCGCTTCGCAACAGCGGCACATCGGTCGTTAAAAGGCTCGACGTTGGCCTGCAGTAGCATTGTCCAGTCGGACACATCTTGCAGTTTTGTGCCAACAAGCGCCGAACGAATATCTTCATGTGTCTCGTCCGCAAGTTCGGCCTTGACATCAAAGCTCTTTATGATGCCATGATGCACATTCATGGTGACCTCGGGGCCATCAACAAAGTCAAGTTTGGCGTCGAATTGGGGTGTCTGTGCCCACATCCAATCTTGCGTCTGCAGCTGTCAACACTTTTCTATTCGAAGCAGAGCAAACGCGAGATACTCACACGAAGTTCATCATAACCCTTTTTGATGTCAGGGATGTTCAGATAGTCATCGCCAACGGTCTCAGCGACATCGATCTTGCCAACATCTGCATACATAGCTGCAAACACTTCTTGCAAACGCTGCTGGTATGCTTTCAGGTCCAGCCCAATGTTAGAAACTGGAGAGCTGACACTCTCGACGCCCTTGGCTTCGATGTTGTGCTTTGCTGGAGAGCGCAGATACTGCGAGATGATGTGCAGGTTTGGCGACTCTAGAAGCGTGGTCGCATGGTGTAGGGCTCGCAGTCGTGTGAGCTTATATGCCGATCCAGAAACCTTCAGTGGTCTCGGGATACCCTCGTCGACAGTAAATGGAGTGCGGTGCGTGTCTTCAGGATCGGATGGGCGCTTCTCGTGCCCTTGGTCGAGCACGATGTCGTGTCGTTCGTTAACCCTCGCTCGTTCGATCCCTTGTTGTCGCAATGCGCGCACGACCATCTCAGCATGCTTGTCCCTGGTGAAATCGCTGCGCGGGCAGGTAATACTCCAGTTGAGATTGCCCTGGTCATGAAAGACCGTGCCGCCGCCCGAGCGACGACGCACAATGTCAACAGCGCCTATCCCAGGAGGTTCAGTCTCCTTCAGCTCTTCCGAGCCAGTCGCAGCGTTGAGGATGCTCAAGTTTACTTCAGTCCACGGGTTCTGGTTGCGACCGATCACCACACATGGCCGGTTCACGTACAGGAAGAGGACGGTGCTGTCTGGCGGCGACTTGCGCAGGATGTGATCTTCGATACTAAGGTTGAGATATGGATCGCTACTTCGAGAGATGTAGCTCTGCAGCTTGTTCGCAGGATTCGAAAGGGTCTCGGTGAACGCCGAAAAAGGTCGTCGCGCGTACATTGGCCGCCATGGCGATTTCGCAGTCGGTACGAGCCAATGTAGAGTGCTATGACATTTGGTGGAGCTTCTGGAGAGATACGACAGCTGGAGACCCCTTGATGGTGCCATTGCGCTCGACGGTAGAGTCGGTGTTGAAGTTCAGAAGCTCCAAATGCTGTGAGCTTCCGACGGGCCAAATTGCCGGGCGGTGTCCGACAGCGGCGGCCCCACGCTTCATCACTCGGAACGTCAAAACTCATACTTCAACCTCCCACTCACACACGAGGACCATACGACGCGTTTTCTCCAAGAACCAGCGCAGTACAACATTATTCTATCTTCGGGCTTCATAATCGTACCGAAAAACTCGCCCTGAGCGCATTCTCTGTTCGTATACGTCCGTTATGGACGTGATGCTTGCTTGCATCAACCAACGCGAAATAACCCATTATCTCAGCAGAGGTTTAAGATTTTCTTTGCATTAAAGCTCCTTTACCTAGTCACCAGACCGATGGATTTTGAATCTGGATCCCAATCACTGGAGGCCTGGAGTTGTGTGTGGTTCGCACACAACACGTCAACAAGACGAAAGGTTGTGAAGTATCAGTTTTCTCTCAGGTCACTGTCGCATTTTCTTTACGAAGCAACCGATAGGGATCCAGCAGTCCCGAACGTTCTCCTTCTTCGTCAAGAGCCAGGTCAAACATTGATGGTTTCCCCCTGAGATTTTCAGCAAAGCTGCACCGACATGCAAGCCTTTCAACTCTCTTACTTCTCTTTATGTCATTCGGTACCCCTATTCTCGATGGATCACTATGTCGTCTGTGAGGCAAATCTCGTAGCACTACGCGCAGGTAGCCGTGCTCTGGTAAAATTTTGTCGTCAAAGGTTCCACGGTTCATCCACATACGATTTACAAAGGTTTGGTAGGTAACCCATCTTGACTATCTCTAGACGCACTTGCTGACTTGCACCGAATAGATGTTACTGCTGCCTGGGCTGCTATGTTGCCGCGACCTCGCCGCTGTCGTGTTCGAAGCGGCCGTTGTGGGGACTGGAGGTCACCTTCACCTGAACAACCTCGCGGACTCTATCCCTTCACATCTACAGCGCCCACATCTACAGCGCTCGCACTGATGTGCTTGCCAAAATCTCTTCTGGGAAGGGGATCATTGGCCCTTGATTATATATAGCCCACAAGGTAAGTTTATTTCATCAGAAGACTTGTTGATAGCGCGGTGGTGCCGCTTCACGTTCGACCCCCAAAACCCCTGAGTTCGAATCCCGCTAATAGCAACAACAGGAAGGTATCCAAGTACGGAAGCGACCTCGTTATCCCCCTCCCCAGCGTTGCTTTGAATATTTGTCTGTCCGCTAATTTGATTCTAGTCATTGCTTTCCGGGGTTGTTCTCTTTACTTGGTAAGTTCTCCCCCTTCCCTTCCACCGAAACGAGCAGCACCGCCTCTCAACAAGTCTTCTGTTTTTGCCTTTTTTTGCTACTTAGCGCAGTATCCTGTACGGGCATGTACGCAAACCAGGCTTGCAGGAATGGATGCGCACAGAAATCAGCTCTCCTTGACCTTTGAACGTAGCAGCAGCTTTCAATGAACGAAAGGGGCACCGCCTGGTTTGTTAACTATGCTGGTCTTGTGCTGTATTTCAAGTGTGAACTCGCGAGCTATTGTTTTGCGGCCAATTTGCACTCACCTGGCTCTCCCCTCAAAAAGTCATCTCCCCACAACACCCACAACACCCACAACATTATCACCCCACAACCACCACAATGCTCTCCTTCCTCCGCAGTCTCCTCTGCCTGGGCCCTTCGCCCTCCTCGCCCGCTCCTCCGCCTCCTCCACCGCACCCTCAGACCGGGCCCCGTGCCGCCCCTGCCGCCATCACCCTCTTGCCACGACCACAGATCGGGCGAGTGCCTAGCGCACTGCTCGTGAGACGCAGCATCGCCGGCCAGTAAGTTGCCTCCCTCGTTATGTCCCTTTGGGTCCCAAAAGCTGCGCATGGCCTTCTTGAGGCACCTCAAGCCGCGTGCCGTACGAGTTCTTGGTTGAAGCATCGACTTGAGGCCCTCCCTCGCCATTCCAATCATTTCAAACCGCCTGCTCAAGAATAGCTGTATACGTAGGATACTAACAATGTGATAGCCCCGTTCCTACCAACATGACGGTGACAACCGTCCGCGCCCTCCCGCGCTCTCGCCCTTGATGGCGGTTTTCCTCCGTCGATATGGTCAGCGAACCTTTACAACGTGTGAATGTGCTCCACTTACATATTTACAGTAGTTTGGTACTGATATGGCTTCAATGGCAGAATAAAAGTCTTTTCTCACGCTCATTTACGCATCTGTGTGCTACGTGATGTCGCGCTAATTCTACTCAGCAAGGCTGACTCGGTTCCCCACATCCGGGACCGGAATCTGTAGCATGACAGAACGACAATCGCGGCAAGGAACCAGTGTGTCGGTATTGGTCACAAACTTAGCAAATTATAAGAACAGGCATCGTGCTCCGCTCCATAGCTATCACGGCGCACTTGAGTGTGAAATTTCGAAACGACTCCAAGCACCTCGACATCAGCATCAGATCTACAACATGGCAATCGCGAAGGAGTCACCGAAGGAGGAACCACTCCCCATCGTAATAGCCGGCGGCGGATGTGTAGGCCTCTTGCTCGCACTCCTCCTCGCGGAAACATCCATAACAAATCGCACCCTCGTCATTGAGCCGCAAAACCCAGACCCAACATCGACCCGCGCAATGGCCCACCAACCGCCCACATTTCCCCTCTTTGCACAAGTTCCCGGCCTTCTCCCTGAACTCATTGCCACTGGCAGTCTCAGCTCCGGTCTGTGTTTCCGCACGAGTGTGAAGAATAGGAGTAGAGTGATTGCGAGTAAAACATTTGACAATGAGGGCGAGGGCATGAAGGGGAAGGGACAGCTACTTTTGCCGCAGGGCAAGTTCCAAAGAGTGCTTATGGGGCGGTTGGAGAAGGCTGGGAGCAAAGCAGAGGTCAGGTTGGGATGGAGTGTGGAGGGTTTTACACAGTCCGACTCTGGAGTGACCGTCAACATTGTGTCGTCGACGGGACAGACCGAGTGCATCGATGCTGCATACTTGGTCGGCGCAGATGGTGCACACTCAGCAGTGAGGAAATGCATGGGCGTGGGCCTGGAAGGCGAGACGTTGGACAAGCAGCTCGTAGCTACGGATCTGAGGTTCCCGTTCAAACAGCACGGCTTCTTCGACGCAAATTTCATCATTGACCCCGAGAACTACGGACTCATAGGTCGCATTGATAACGACGGGTTATGGCGCGTGAGCTACGGCGTACCAGACAGTCAGACCGAAAACGAGATCAAAAACGGCGTGCATGACAAACTCCGAGCCATTCTCCCAAACAACGGCAAGAACTCCAACGGCGACGATGCCTTCGAAGTCGTGAGAATCGCACCCTACCGCGCACAACAGAGATGCGCCTCCACACTCATGCAAGGCCGCGTTCTCCTCGTCGGCGACGCTGCACACCGTACGTCACCGCATACAATCGCACGCCCTTCAAGCCATCCTTGCTAACGCATACCCAGTCACAAACCCCTACGCGGGCCTCGGCCTCGCCTCAGGCATCGCAGACGCCGATTCCCTCGCGCCAGTGCTGACACGCATCCTCTCCGGTAACGCATCCAACGCCTCGCAACTCCTCGCATCCTGGTCCGACGCACGGCGACAGAAGTTCTTCGATGTCGTCGACAAGCCGAGTCGCATGGCGTATATGCGAGTGAGGAATAAGGTGGACACGGAGGAGGATGTGAAGGCGTTGTTGGAGCGGGATCCGATGGTGGGCGCGCTGAAGAGGGGGATGCCTGTTATGCCGCCGAGTTTGCGGACTGTGGGGGAGGAGTTGGAGGGGTGGTGAGGTGGTGGAATAAGGGACCTGGGGAGGGAAGGTATTGGGTAGTAGATGAACTTCTGGGAAATTTACGTTTCAGCAAGCACTAAATATCATCCTCGTTAACGAGACTTTTCCCTGCCTGACTCCCTCTCTCCTCTAGCTCGACTTTTTGTCAGCCTGATTTATCGCAATGATATGATCTCTTGAAATGTCGCTCCTGTAGCCCTGATATAGTAAGATTGATGTGAAGAATGCAGCTTGTCTTAACCTAAACGAATGAACTGCAGAGTTGAAGCGCGGGCTTGGAGAAGTATGTTGAATTTCTACTAACACAATGCCGACGATCTAGTCGTTGCTGCGGGCCAAACATGCCTCGTCACTGTCACATGTGCAAACACCGGCCACCTCACCATGCAAAGTCTCAACATCCACCAACTCCTGATCCCACAACACCGCTTAACTGTCGGCCAACGCAGACATCCAATTAAGATGTCTGGAGGGTAACTTGCTCGACACCACTGGCGATGGCGTCCTCGGCCTTCTGGTCGGCCGGTCCATCTTTGCCCTTCTCAGCAGCTTCGACACCCTCGGCCTTGCCCGCAGCCTTCTTCGCCTTCTTCCTCTCCTTGTCAGCCTTCTTTGCGGCGGCCTTCTTGGCCTTCTCCTCCTTCGCCTTGCGTGCCTCCTCACCACCGAACTGCTCGCGCCACTCCTGCTCCTTCTCGGGCTTGATCTGGGAGAACAAGTAGGCGGCCTTGCCGATCTTGTGATTGATGGGAAGGGACTTGGCTTCCCAGTTATCGGGGATAATGAGGAATTCGGCGTTGAGCTGGTTGAGGATGTTCTTGGTTGTGTCGGGCCTACAACCATGTCAGTACATCACATGCACATATTTGATACAACTTCAAAACTTACATGTACGGCTCGATCAAGCTAGCCAGAAGATGGATGTGGCTCAAAGCCAAACCAACGACTGCAGCGCATCGCTCGGGCTCGGTTGTGGCGAGGTTATTGTCGAGTCTGTTGTCTTGCAGCAGCTGGTTACCCAAGCTGGACAGGTGCAGCGCTGTGCTCAATGCCGCACGAATCTTGACATCGTCGAGCTCCTCAATGTACCTCTTCAGCAACTCATTGACCTTCTTCTTGTGCGCAACAAAGTAGTCGTCCTCGAACTTTGTGTAGTCGGGCACAACCGAATCGTAGATCTTTGAGTTGACGAACTTGATGACACGGTTCACGAAGTTGCCCAGGTTCTTCAGCAGCTCGTTGTTGTTTCCTGCAATGAAGCTGTCCCACTCGAATTCCGAGTCTCCGGTTTCCGGTCGATGCGAAAGCAGGTAGTAACGCCAGACGTCAGATGGGATACCAGTCTCCTTTGCGTTGTTGCCGAAGACACCGATGTTTCTCGACTTGGAAAACTTGCCCTTTTCGTAATTCAGGTACTCGGTTGTGGAGATGGTGTTGAGCATGGTCCACTTGTCCTTGGTGCCGATCTGGGAGCAAGGGAAAACGACAGTGTGGAAGGGCACATTGTCCTTGCCCATGAACTGGTACAGCTTGACGTTCTCAGGGTTCTTCCACCACTTCTCCCACTCATCGGTGTATGTTGCTGTGATCGAGAGGTAACCGATGCAGGCGTCGAACCACACGTACATGACCTTCTCCTCGTAGCCCTGCCAACTGGTTAGCCCGTTAAAGACCCATGTCCTCGACTAACTTACCTCAAGTGGTACTGCAGTTCCCCACTTCAGGTCACGCGTGATACCTCGTGCGCGCAGACCCTCCTTGAGCCATGAGGCTGTGATCTGCACACCGTTGGAGCTCCAGTTGCCCTCTGTGCTCGACTTCTTGAACCACTCCTCTTCCTGCGGTTGCAGCTTGTCCAAGCAGAGGTAGATGTGCTTGGTGTCGCGCGGTACCGGTGTAGCTCCATCGAGCTTGCAGCGGGGGTTCTTCAATTCAAGAGGGTCGAGCAGGTGGCCGCACTTGTCACACTGGTCGCCCCGCGCATCTTCGTAATTGCACAGTGGGCATGTGCCCTCGACGAATCGATCCGCCAAAAAGCTCTTGTGTGTCTCGCAGTACGGCTGCTTTTTGGTCTGCTCTTCGAGATACCCGTTCTTGTAAAGTTTTGTGAAGATGTCCTGCGCAATGTCGGTTTGTTGCTGTGTAGGTGTGCGGCCGAAGTGGTCGAAGCTGATGTTGAACCACTTGTAGACTTCCGAGTGCAGCGCGAAGTACTTGTCGCAAAGCTCCTGTGGTGTGCACTTCTCTTCAATCGCCTTCGTCTCGGTTGCTGTGCCGTACTCGTCAGTTCCGCAGACGTAGAGAGTGTTGTAGCCTCGTGCGCGGGAGAAACGGGCGAAGACATCGGCAGACAGAACACTGCCGATGATGTTGCCCAGATGGGGGACGTTGTTGACGTAGGGCAGGGCGCTCGTAATGAGCACGTTGCGCTCGCCCTCAACGGGGAGGACAATATTCTTTGCTTCGCTCATGGGATAGCTTCTGGGGTTGATATCAGCTGGATGCTGGCAAATCGGGGGTTTGTGCGCGGCTGCCAGGCTTTGATTCTTACCTTCGGTGTATATCTAAGGTTATTCTGGAGAGAGTCTACGCTGAAAACCAATACTACAGCTCAATGGTCTATATGCAGCCCGTCCTCTGTGTCGTTGTAGTGACTCAAGAAGCTCCAAACATTCGCACGAGACCGGACTTGCCCCTCCAAACCCCGCCGATTCGTGCAATGCGCACCAGCCACAGCGCCACAGCGCCACATCACGTCAATCTGCTATCTACCTTATGATTTCCAACGCATTTAAGCTGTGGCATCAGTGACTGAGACCAGATAAATTGCTTTTCTATTTACATTAGTTCAAATCAACTGTTTGACTCATAATTGTAATGAAAGAATTTATTCTCTACATTTTGATTCGTCAGCTAGATTGACTCAATTGTGGTCCGGAAAACTTCGAATTTGTGTCGAGTATTACCCAAGAACATCTAGAGTCAAGAATAAACAGTTGCATAGAACTTGATCGCAAAGCATTCAAGATATCGTTTCAATAGACCGTTCTTCGACTGCAGCAATCATACTGCATCTGAGCAGCAGTGGAACCAGCACATTAGAGGGAGGATTGCATTTCGGAAACATCGATCGACATAGATCAAGCACAGCCTCAAGTGTATCATACTCTCGCGACTGAAAGAGACGGAAAGATCAAAACCAGAGTTCTTGGAGTCAGAGTCTAACACCAGCACAAACCGACAACGACCATGGTTCCCCAGCACGACGACCCTTTCGATGACCTCCTCACCCTAGAAGACACGCTCTACACCACAGCCCACGATCAAGGCGTAGCAGACGGCGCAAGAGCCGGAAGAATCGAAGGCCGCATCTTCGGTCTGGAAAAAGGCTTTGAGAAATTCGCTGCCCTGGGCGAACTTCACGGCCGAGGCGCAGTCTGGGGCTCACGCATGAACCTTCCCCCAAAGTCAACCGCAACATCCACATCCACATCGACATCACCAGCAACCACACTAAACAACGAGACACAAGAAACGGCTCTCTCACCAACACCAGTACCCACAACCACCCCCCTCCCACCCATCAAAACCCCCTCCTCCAGACTCCACTCCAACATCTCCCTCCTCTACCACCTCACCGACCCCCCCACATTCAGCACATCCAACACCGAATCCGACGTCGCCGACTTCGACGACCGCTTCAAACGCGCCGGCGCCAAAGCAAAAGTAATCGAGCGCATCATCGGCGAGACGACAGCCACGAGCGCGGACTCAAAGTCGCCTGAGTGGGGTAATGCTTCGGGGAAGGGGAAGAGTGTGAGGCTGGAAGGTGAGGGGGGTGGAAAGAAGGGTGGTAGGAAGGGTGATGATAGTATGGAGGATTTTGGGGGGTCGAGGTTGATTGGTTGATTGGTTGGGTTGAGGGCATGCGGGATTCGTTATGATCCAAAGTTGAGACTGCTCAGAGCTGGGTCGTGCGTGTGCAGGCAGGTGCGTGACACGATTGCGACTGCAATTCTACACACGACATCGAACCACTCGTATGATGTGTGGGGCTGTGTGGTCTGATCGCTGCGTCGATAGGGAAGGAACGATGGCATCTAACACCAACAAACACGAGCCAAATTACAACAGAATGAAAGCGCCATCTTGGTGTATTACTTTCTTCACTACACTATCCCGAGGGAGCCAGGGTATTAACCAGTTAAACCCAGGCCCAAGCCAACCACTACACCAGGCTAGAACATAAGAGATCAAGAAGGCCAAGAAGCTCATCGAAACTAAAAAGGATATTGAGAAAAGTGTTAAAGTGAAGTCTGGTGAACATAATGCCCCTCGCTGCTCCCCCGGGTTTTGGTGCTAGGCGTGCACTGGTATCAAAACATGTCGAAAACTCCCGGACATGCACATCTGCGCTGCGTCTCCCACCCCACCCTAGACATCAATGATGGGCGCGGGCCGTTCCATGCGAGGCGGGGGTGGACCGCCCTTCATCCCAGGAAGGCTGTCAACGCGGCTGTGATTCGGCAACTCCTAGTAACCGTTCATAGTCATGCGCTGACTGTTCCTGCTAAGCTCGCGGTCGGCGGATGGGGAGATGGGGCGAGACGAGTGGCCGCCCACAGCGGAGCTCTCCTTGAGGGCAAGCAGCTGCTTGGCGCGGAAGGACTCGTAGTGGATCTGGGCGGTGGTCTCGATGAGATCCTGGAGGTGCGTGCGTGTGAGGAAGTTACGGAGGTAGACGAACTCGCAGTGGTTCTCGTCCTCGACTGTGACGCGTTAGCATGTGACCTGTGTGATTTGACGCGTGGACAAACCATTGATGACACCCCACTTGGTCTGGCGGCCACGAACGTTCTGTCCGTTGACGACAACAGTCTTCTCGGAACCGATGACCGCGAAGGGGATAAGGTCCTATGAAATGTCAGTTATACGATAATTTTCGTTCTGGGCCGGAATCTGCGCACCTTGATCTGGTTCTTGTGGGCAATCTCGTCCTGGTCGTCCTCCTCGTTCTCGTAGGGGTACATGCGCAGGTTGTGGAACTGGAACTCGGCCTTTATCCTCTCCTTGAATGCGGCACGCTCCTCGAGGGTCAGGCTGTCCGCCTTGGCAATGACAGGCACGACGTTCACGAACTCGCTAAGCTTCTTCAACACGACAATGTCAATGGGCTTCAGGGCGTGGCCGGAGGGCTGGATGAAGAACAAGCAGCAGTGGATGCGTGTGTCCTGGAGGTAGCGCTCACGCTGGGCGGTGAGCTCCTTGCGCAGGTAGGCGCTGTGCTGGTCCTTGATGTACTTGACGATGGGGTCCCAGCAGCGCTCGTTGTTGATCAGGTCGCCATAACCGGGGGTGTCGACGATGTTCAGGCGCAGACGCACGCCGTTCTCCTCGATGGTGTGAGAGACGGGATGGATGGTGGTGGTTGTGCGGGGCTCCTCGTCGGGGTAGAGGCGACCCTTGCTGTCAATCAAGTGCGACGCGAAGATGGTGTTGATGAGCGTCGACTTTCCGAGACCTGTCTGGCCTGCAGACGCATTAGCTGGCTGCACGTGCTCACGGCGCCGAGTTGAGCTCACCAACGCAGATGACATTGAACTGGAACCCCCGCTTCACCGACTTCTTCTCGATCTGCTTGGTGATGCTGTCGAAACCGACGTAGCTGTCAGGGAAGATGGACTGCAGAGGTGCGGCAGCCATTGCGGGCGATGTGGGCCTCGTGGGCGGGTCTGGCGGTGAAAGGAGCTGCGGGTGGGTGGTGTGGGCGTGGTGAGGGTGTTGGCACGACGGGACGGAGTCTGGGAAGTAAATAAGGCAGGGACGTTGCGCTGGCGACTTTGTCGCGGAGTCGCAGGGTAGGGAAAGGGGCAAGCGAAATCGCGCTAGCGACCGGCATGGTAAGTGCGGACCGGCGCTCGGGCTGGGGTGCATTTTATTCTCCATCACCATCACCATCGAGCGCGTCCCGAGCCCGCACCGCCCGTCCCACCGCACATCCTCACCATGGCGCTCGCCCGACCGCTGCCCCCGCTGTGGCAGACGCTGCTGCCCGGCCTCAGCGGCCTCAATGGCCCCCTGCGCCCCGTCCTGAACCTGCCGTTCCTGCAGCGCCTGGCCCAGTCGACACCCTTCGCTGCACTCGCCATACCGTCGCTGTCGCTGCCGTCGTTCCCTTCGCTGGGCGAGATTTGGGATGGCGTCCTCAAGGCAGTGCCCAAGAAGAAGACATCGTACATGAAGAAGCGCACACGATTCATGGCGGGCAAGGGCATTCAGGACATCACATCACTGAACAAGTGCTCGGCATGTGGGCGGACAAAACGCGCGCACATCCTGTGCCCGTACTGTGTTGATGGTAAGACGCGGCGTTGGATTGTAGATTGCGCGTAGGTCTAACGTTACTGCAGCCATCAAGAACAACATCTTCCGCCAGCTTAACTGGTCAATCAGGCGACCAACTGAGAAGCAGAGCAAGCAATTGGCGCGCGAGAAGCGCGAGTACAAGCAGAAGAACCGAACCATGGAGGCGGATCCTCGGGAAGAGAAGAAGAAGGAGATCATCAAGCACACCGGCTGGACCTTCAGCAAAGCTGAGCAGAGACGGTGAGGTGGCGGTGATTGTGTGAGCGATTCAGACTCGCCGCGAGGAACAGCGCTGGCCCGTGTGTGAGGGTATTCGAGGCAGAGATGAGCTACAGAGGATGTACAATATAGGCGCTTCGCAAGGATGGGGCATGGACGATACTGTATCATAGTTGGCGAGCATACCACAGGCGCTTTGGAGCTTTTACAATGAACAACATCACCCAAGGGTGTGCATCACGCAACAGCTTGGATGTCAATTATGGGCTGTAAAGCTCGTCATTTGTATCTGCACCAGACTGACATGCTAAATCGCTCAAGATATACTGATGTCACTTCCAAAGCAAAAAGAGGGCCATGTCCTCACGAAACATATGGCCGTCACGTGTTGCATGTAGCAGCAAAAAGCAAAAAGATCGAATCTCTCCGACGGGGAATCGAACCCCGGCCTCCTGCGAGCTGTCCTGAGGATGACAAGCAGAAATACTGACCACTATACTATCGAAGATATCCAACTTGTTGTTGGGAAGAGATGTGATCGATGGAAAGAAGCAGCATTAAAAGGTATATATCCCAAATTCTAAAAACCCTGCGCCCCACCACGCGGTCTTGCACATAACAACCCAAAGCTAAAGGCTTTGTCAACGATGCTCCTTTCTTCCAGCCCACGGTCTACATACTAGATTTTCGTCTACGTCTTCTGTAGATTCCGCTGCCGCGCGACTTGGTTCGAGATGTACGATACCCTGAAGATGCGGAACGCGAGGGACATGTAGATGATGGCGATTGCTGAGTACAACATCGGCTTATAATACTTCATATTGCCTGCATGGCTGAGCAAATAACAGGTTTGCATATCAAGGAGAAAGATGAACAAGTAGCATTGATGTTTGTACCCCGCAAATGCGGCCTGTGATGCGTTCATGATGGTCGTTTATTTTAGACTACGGTGGCAGTAAACTAAACACAAACTCGTGTCAAGGACAAGAATAGCTCACAAGAGCGAATAACTTTCAAGTCTGTCTAGGCACAACATCAGATGGTCTGCGGCAGGCTCGGGCTGAAGACGGAACAAGTGGCGCGTGCCGTGGCTAGTGACGTTCTTGCGCATCTCCCGAAACCGAACTTTAGATGGGGACACGACGCGCCAAGTCAACATATCGATTGATGCTCCCTTGCCCACTGTCAATGCTTTGATGGCCTTGTAGCTTTCCTTGCGTGTTCATTCGTTCAGTCGCATAGTAATCTACACCATGTCTGCGCCAGCGACAGTAGACCCTGTAAATCAGAGCGGTACGTGAGCTCGCGGCTTCCGGACATACACCCAGGCGCGGTGTTAGCGGGGCACCAATCCCACGTTCTACGACCTGGATCGCTGACGGTATAATTACAGGGGCTACCTCGAAGTCGAAAAAGAAGAAGAACAAGAAGAAGGCAGGCAGTCAAGGAGCGAACAAGGGCGAAGAGGAGACGCAAGTGAATGGCAACCACGGCAAGACCGACGCAGAACATGACGACGAGGCAGACGAGGCAGAAGAGCAGACTGTAAGGGGACCGAAGCGACAGTTACAGCAAGAGGTGTGGCTGACAAGCGACCAGAAGCCCGTCGAAACAGTCGACCGGGACGCAGACGACGTCGACGACGAAGAACCGCCGCTCTCCCCAACAATAGCTCAGGCAAATGGCACCCACACGCACAGCATAGCCTCCGCAGTCGCCCTAGGCTTTTCGCGCTCGCGCTCGCCGCACATGTCACCATCCCCGCCCTCAGACACCGAGACCACGGCACGACTCGATGCGATAGCGAAGGAGCGAGACGCCTTACGGCTAGAGGTCACGGAGCTGAGGAAGAGCCTGGAAAGCATACAAAGCCAACACGAGGGACAGACTACAGAAGGCGCGCAGTCGAAGCACGAAGAGGAGGTCCAAGCCTTGAGAGAGGAACTGGAAGAAGCAAACGAGGGCAAGGAGCACTTTGAGACACAGTACAACAACCTCTTAGGGCGGGTGAACACAATCAAGACGAGCCTGGGCAATCGCATGAAAGCTGATGCGGTGGGTTTCACATCATATACGCATGTTAGGCAAAGGGCTTGCTGACAGTCGACAGGCCAAGATCGAGGAGTACGAAGCTCAAGTCGCAGAATTACAAGACCAGAACGGAGAGCTACAGGAGAAGAATAACAGTCTCAGCGAGGAGCTGGCGAAATTGCGGCAAGACCACGAAACACAGGCGGCCGAGATCAACAATTTGCGAAGCAGATCGAATCTTTCCCAGCAAAACTGGGTGAAGGAGCGTGATGAGCTCATCTCCCGCGAAGCATACGCGCGAGAAGAATTCGAGAACGCGAAACAAGCTATGCAAGATTGGGAGGTTCTCGCTATGAACGAACGGTCGCTGCGAGAAAGTTTGTCTGAGAAGGAAGGCGAGCTAAAGGAACAGCTCGAGAACCTCAGAGACGAGTATGAGCGAGCTGCAAGAGACAGAGACCAGAACAACCAGGCTGTCGAAGGACTACAAAAAGCACTGCAAGAAGTGCAGAACTGTAGGAAAACCCTAACAATTCTACGTGCTCTACTAATATCTACCAGTGCGACGATCTGAACTTAAAAAGTCTGTAGAGACATACGAATCCCAGATCAACGAACTCCGGAAACAAGTTCAGGCCGCAGAAGAAGCGTCGAAAGCCGCCAAAGCCTCGGTTGAAGCAACACAGAAGGAGTTGGAGCGGGCTCTACCGTTCGAGAAGGAAGTCAAGGAGAAGAACCTGCTAATCGGCAAACTACGACACGAAGCAGTAACGCTCAACGAACACCTCACAAAAGCACTGCGCATCTTGAAGAAGGGGCGGCCAGAGGACAATGTCGACCGGCAGATCATTACAAATTACTTCCTGCACTTCCTTGCAATTGATCGCTCAGATCCGAAGAAGTTTGAAGCCCTTCAGCTCATTTCTATGCTGCTGGGCTGGACAGATGGTACGTCGAGCATCCATAATCTCTAGTGATATACACCTGTCGTACTAACACTACTCTAGAGCAAAAAGAGCAGGCTGGTCTCGCTCGACCAGGCATATCCTCCTCATCCTCGAGGTTAGGAATACCCATGTCTCCATTCCGCCGCACGCCTAGCACGCCGTCGCTCAGCTCCATGTCAGATCCCATGTTGATGGCCAGTAGCTCGAGTAATAAGGAGTCGCTGGCAGAGCTGTGGCAAGACTTTTTGGAGCGCGAGGCTGCGGAAGGGAAGGATGGTAAGGGTGCGAGCAGAAGAGGGAGCACTGTGAGCCCGCCACCGAGAACTGGTAGTGGATTGGGGCTTAGTGAGAAATAGACATACACGATGCGGTGATGTAATATAGGTCGTCTTCTCATCAGTTCATTCAGCGGATGCATACAAACTACATTGGCGTGCAATAAACATCCCGAACCAACCGTTTTGAGATGTGATGTTCCGCCAGCCCGTTGTGGAAAGCTTAAAAACGGCTTCCCCAGATACTTTGAGCGTAATCTTCGAATCCGGAAATAGTGGAAAGCCACTTACCATCCAGGCCAACGCCGCCTTCCAAAGCAGCGTGTTATACATGTCGTGCGCCTGCTTGTTCAGGGGAAGCGCACAGACTACGGACGTGGTCCGGTCCTATTTGCGCGTCATCTACAAGTTCGAGGGATGAACACACCACCTTCACAATCGAACATTGAAAGAGCTTGGGAACAGTCGTGCACGTTTCGACAACAATAAAGATCAGAGACATTACCCAGACATCCATCACCGCCACATCCAGGGAGAAAAAAACGGAAGTGCAAAACCATCCACCATGCTCCGGCCAATCCTTACAGCATCCATCACCCTCCTCGTAATAACCTTCCTCTACATCTTCACCCCAAAAGCCACCATCCGCGCACACATCCCCGGCAACCACCCCTACGTCAAACCCACCACCCGCCCCATCTCCCCTCCCACCCCGGACCCCCCGGCATTCACCCCAGCACCAAAACAGCTCATCGTCAAAACCCAGCTCCAAGGTGAAGACCTCAACTGGCTGCTCAAATTACGCCCAGCATGGCGCAACCAAGTCATCACCATCGACGCGTCGTTCGCGCGACTGCACGGCACCGCCCGGCGCGTCGACAAAGGCCGCGTCGCGTCCGCGTATCTCGGGTGGATAATCGCAAACTATGAGAATCTAGCTGAGACGATGGTATTTGTGCGTCCTGGGTTGCAGAAGCAAGAGGCGGACAAGGAGAAGTGGCGGGTCCCGAATAAAGAGCTGGTGCAGGGTATTGAGAGCTTGAATACTACGTATGTAAGGGAGAATGGGTATGCGAGTTTGTGGGTGGATGGGCAGGAGGTGTGTGGGGATGTGATCTCTCCGTTTCGTACGCCGGCGGATGAGTATAGGACGTTGGAGGTTAGGATGGCGAAGGCGTGGAAGGAGTTGTTTAACAACGCGACGATGGTGCCGGAGGAGTTGGCGAGTCCTGGGGGAGGGGAGTTTGCGGTGAGCAAGACGCAGGTGTTGAAGCGGAGTGTGAAGGAGTATACGCGGTATTGGGAGTGGTTGGCGAAGACGAAGATTGATGATGATACCGCTGGGGCGGTGGTGGAGAGGCTTTGGCATGTTATATTTGGGAAGGGGAGTGTGTGGTGTCCGAAGGAGGACAAATATAGGTGTGAGGTCTTTGGGAGATGTTGAGAAAGTCTGGTGCAGGAAAGAGGATGCACTGGGGATCACAGTGTTTTTCGTTGTACATATATTGCGTTGATACCCTCATCCAACCACATATCTTATCTTACAACAAGCATTCTTGCGGTTTGAGACATACTCGATTCGAACTGTATTGGAGATTCTGGGTCAACTCTTACGTTTCCTGCATGTGAAATATTGCAGGACTGGAGATGCGTGAACTACTGGCATATATGCGACAAGATAATGGAAATTGAGGCTTGGTCTTTCATTAGCAGCGGAAGCTGTGTAGCAAGTCAAATAATCGTAGAGAGGGAGAAGGCACGGCGTGGTGTGCCTAATCACAACACGCAGTATAAGTTGTGCAAACAGAGAAATCGGATTCAGTCATCATTTTGATTGTACTTGCTGTGGTATCATCTATAGACCGAAACACCGGTTGAAAGCGACTGCAAACGCGAGTCTTCAAATCACCAACCCGAACAAGAACTTTCCAGAGCCGGGGTATATTCGACCCTAGGTAAACAACGCGCGACAACTCGCGAAACGTGACATGCATGTCTGCAGTGACAGTGGTATCCAGAAAAAGAATAAGGTATCAGAAGGTACAGGGTTGTAATCATGAGAACAAAGCGCAAGGCCGTGAGAAGAAGAAGTGCCCGAAGGCCTGAGTGGCGCATCATTCGGCAAAGCTAGGAACTACCGCCCGTCGTAGCTGTCGCTCACCCAACCGCTGTTGCCACCCGCAAATATTTGCTGTTGATTTTGCTGGTAGTTATCACTCTCGTCCTCGTAGTACTCTCCTCCACTACTGGCATCGAAGCTGCTGCGACCGCTGATCTCGTCAGCTTCATCAGGTCCGTTCACCGGCATCGCATTCCAGTCCATAGTCGCAAGTGCAGGGTATTGGACAAGAAGTGCGGCGGGCAGGAAGGACTGCGGCGCTTGGGTCATCTGAGGGAAATTCTCGTAGCCAGGCTGTGTCTGCATCATGCCACCAAAGTTCTGAGGTACAGGGTTGAACATGCCATTGCCGTTGGCCATCTGCTGCTGCTGGGCGTCCCAACCACCCTTCTCTTGCGCTTCTTCTTCGAGCAAGGGGCGTATACAGACGCGACCAGCCTCAGATCTAAAATGGCGACCAAGAGCATCTGCACGAGCAAACCGCCTGCCACAACCCCAGTGACCGTTATCTTTGAGGTTACCGCGGCAAACAAACTTCTTCTCGCCTGAGTGGAGACCCTCGTGTCGT
Organism: Phoma sp. XZ068; assembly: GCA_004835665.1. NCBI lineage: Eukaryota > Fungi > Ascomycota > Dothideomycetes > Pleosporales > Didymellaceae > Phoma > Phoma sp. XZ068. Next base: position 377,644 of record RBKR01000002.1, read on the forward strand.
TTTCTGTCGTGTTGACGAGCAAATGCCTTGCCGCAAACACTGCATACGAACGGACGCTCATCCGTGTGAGTGCGCAAATGCGAGCGCAGGTTGTAAGCACGCGTGAAGCGCTTAGGGCACAATGTACACTGGAAGGTTGCAGGATGCTTTTGGGTGCGTTTGGGGCCCGAGCCATCAGCAGGGTTGGCGGGTCTCGAGGGGTCGGCGAGATCTAGAATGTAGTCGCGGTTGGGCACACTTGAAGTCGACGAACGGCGAGATGATTTGCCCGATGGAGAAGGCGAGCGCGACTTTGCAGCGCTGGGAGAGAGTGACCGGATCACTTCCGAGCCAGGGGTGGAGGCACGCGAGCTCGCACTGCTGAAGGGGTCGGACTTGGCGCGTGTCCTGTTGCGACTCCTTGCTTTGTGGTTGTTAGTGTGTGTCATATGTCTACTTTCGCAAACACTTACATCTATCTGGCGGGCTTAGAGTATCGGTCAGAGCATCAGCAGTGGTCCCTGGCTTTGGTGGCTCAAAGCTTGCTTGTCGAGAAGGCGGTGCAAAATCGATGTTAATTTCTGGTGGAGACATCGTATCAGCTTGGCCAAACTCGTTGAGTGATGGGAACGGCTCCGCGCCCTGGTTTTGGTAGGTGCCCATGCCTTGGTGCTGGAATTGGTTGTTCATGTTGGACTCGAGGCCAAAGCTTCCTGGCATGAACTGCGGCAATGACTGCTGCTGTGGGATCAGGCGCGGTGAGATGGCAGGACTGTGCCCAGGGCTGATGTGCGAGCCATCGTTCAAGTTGAATTGATCGAACTGCGAAATGGGGTTCTGGAACAGCTGAGGGTCGGCCTGCGCATTGAGATGTGGCGACGGCTGTGCCTCCTCGAAGCTATCGTGCGTGACCAGGAACGGCGATGCATGCGCTGAGGAAATGTCCGAGTACGCAGACTCGCTGGGCGTCCTCCGGTGTCCCCTGAAGTTTGCCATGTTCGCCCACTCAGTGCCTTGGCCATATGCTGCGCTGGGATCGAGGGACGACTGCCCCAGGGAGGCATGTCGCGAGTGATTCGGCGGGGAGAATGCGCCCTGGTTCTGGTGCGGGGATGCGTGCGGGCTCGGGCTGCGCTGGTTGTTCATGTTGTTTGGTAGGAGGTGTGGCGGTGTGGGCGCATGGGGTTGTGTGGTAGCCATCTGGGCCATCAAGTCGTTGGGGTTGATGGAGAGGTTCTGCTGCTGCGGCTGAGCCTCGAGCAGGTGCGGGTCCAGCGAGTTGCTGAACTGGGATGGGTCGATTGCCTGGGGCTGGTTGAGGTCGTTGCCGGCGAAGAAGTTGTTGAAGTCGGCCTGGCCAGGATTGTTGATGTCGAGGTGGTCGGGGGTCAGGTTGTTGCCTTGCGGCCCGAAGTGCGGCGTGTTGTGTTGCGACAGGGCGGGATTGGACTGGAGGAAGGTCTGGTCGGACAGGACCTGCTGCTGCGGAAAGGGTTGGGACTGCAGCGAGGAGAGGTACTGCGAGTGGCTGAGCTGCGCGTTGCTGACGGCGAAGTTGGAGGGGTCGTTCAGCAGCTGCGATTGATCAAAGCCGAGGCCAGACACGTTGTTCTGGAAAGGCGCATGGGGTGACGGCGAGGGTGTTTGCCTTATATGGGCGCGCTGTCCCGCAGACGGCGAGCGCCCACGCTGCTGCATGCCGTCCATGGTTGACGGGCGCGTGTTGCTATTCTGGAGTGCAGGAGGAGTGAGGTAGACAAGCGCGCTTGGGCCCCTACAATGAGATCGCCTTGTCTAGCGACGAGCGGGGGCGCGGGCAACGTCAAGCTCAGAATCGAGCTCACTGAGTGGTCAGAAGGCCGCGAGCGACGCGTTCCTGGCTGGGACTGGCTGAGGCTGGAGAGTGAAGGAGGCTGTGTGAGTCCGGCTCGAGGTGAGCACAACACAGTGAGGTGGGCTGTGCAGCAAGAGACGTTGATCCCCGAACGGGCTAGGGGGATGCTATTCTCAGGGCTGATGAGCCCCGCAGTGCGCTTTGCGGCGCCTACAGCTGCACGGCAGCAAACCTTCGACTTTGTGCCTGGTCTCAGAATCTCGAAAACGTGAAACGCTCCCAGATACGAGGATGCGGCACGGCGCGTGACACGAGATGCCGGTGTGGGGTGTTCGCAGTAACGTTGATCACGGCTATCGGCCGGAGTGCAGGCCAAAGACAGCACTGAACGACCTGGCAAGGTAGGTCAACCGAGAGCTTTACGCGTAGTCCAGTGTTGCCGCGTACTCGTCCCTTGACTGTGTAAGGGCCGATCAGTTGTAGCGAATTGCTTGTCTGGGCAGTCGCGTCTGAAGTGTCTTGGAAGGAACCTTGACGACACACTGCTCAGCCTCAGCCCTATGGGTCCGAGGACAGTATGGAAATGGTCTGAGAAACTCTTGATGAAGGTGAATTCGAGCGGCAATGAAATCAGGAATTATGTACTCCAAGTGTTTTCATCTGGTCGATATCTGGAGAGGGCGCCTCATATATCACCGAACAATGCCGAGCCGTCACAGAACATTCGCAGCAAGTGACATCCCACCATTCACGTCAATACCCTCAAGTCGAAGAACCCGATTGCAATCTCATTGAACGCTCGTTCTCATTGCGCGCAGACCGTTGAGCGACGTGTACTCGCAGATGAAGTCATTTGAAGGGTCCACTTGAAGTACTAGTGCAGTTGTTCAGCTCGCACAGCCACACACCTTGTGAGGCAGACAACTCCACTAAGGCAGATTCCCATCTCGCTACCATTATTTCCGTGGCTACCATAGTGTAGCTACCGAACTTGAGGCGTAAACAGCGGTCGTCAAAGGATGCAGTGCCTCAACTTGTGGCGTCATGGATTGCTATTGGCCTGGGCTGCTCGAGTTCTGATTATGTTATGTTGCTCGTCGAAGGGCGTGAGATGGTCATGGTCTACGCAACGCTCAAGCAAACTTCAGGCCCTTGGTAGGATCCCAACGCCCGTCCTGCGCAGGACCATTTGCTGGTCGAGTGTTGCCAGACGATGTAGGCACAGTACCGAACTTGATTCCAACGTCTGGAGTCCACATGCCCGCAGGAGGTACACTTGCCCTGGTAGGTTTCGGTGCAGTCAAAGGCGTCTCCACATGTGCATCGGCTCCGTATTGCGGATTCTGTGCATCAGCTTTCTTTTGCTGCTGCAACGATTCGGACGTGGCTTGCTGGAGGTTCAAGGAACTCATCCGAGTCGCCAAATCACTGCGGTGTTCTTAGTGGGAGCCGAAGATATAAATGCAATCAGTAGTTACTCACCTTTCGATCTGCGATGCCTCAGACTTTCGCTGGTAAGCAAAGCTGCGTGCATCATCGCGAAAGCGGTTGACAATTTTTGCAAGGTCGTTGTAGAACTTTCGGCCTACGTCAGAGTTCGAGATGATCTCCTTGTACTTGAAGTATGCGTTCTCCAAGTTCTGCAGGGCTTGTTCACGCTGCTTGGTAGATTGATCGCCCCTCCGAGCGATCAGGAAAGATGCGTTGGCGTCTTGCAATCGCTTGATTGCCTCCGTCTGCTCCCTCTCTTCTTCTTGTACCATGTCTTGGTCAACATCATACATCTGCAGTCGCCTGTCGAAGAGGCCTTCAAACTGTACGGCCTCGATGGTCTGCATAGGGTACTCCCGCTCTAAGCGAGCAGCTTCGCGCAGCAACTCGGGATCTAGTACTGTCAGCAAGTGACAACAGGAACAGTTTGGTCACATACTTATGTCGTCTTGCTTTGCTTTGGTTCGCAAAGCCTCAATCTTCCGCCGTCTTCTGCTTTCAAGACGGCTCACCTCGTTAAAGCACCCACGTAGCTTGCCGGCCTCTCGCTCAACATCGCCCGTGATAGCGGGCCGGCGACCACTGGGCACGTAGTTCTCGAGATCATGATCAGGTCCACTGAGTAGCCTGATGAAGTGCTCGTTCTCTCTAAGCTTCGTCTTGACGATGTTGTCGCTATTCGCTGCGGCTTTGAAGTATCCGTCGATCTCCTTGATCTGAGCATACAGCTTAGGCGCAGCCTGTTCTGCGGGTGCTCTTGTCCACAGCGCAGTTCCATATCGCCGTCGCGCATTCTCGTCTTCCACCGCTTCTGACTTGAGGATATCTACACCCTCGTTGTACACGGCCTGGTCACTGTACATTAGTTTCTTGGTGTCTTCCATCGAGCGTTCCAATCGATGGATGCCATCTTGCTGTCGAATCTCCTCTGCGTGAGCCATCAGACCAGGTGGTAAGCCAAGCGGCTTCTCGAGGGCCTGTAGTGACCCCGGAAGGTTGAGACTACGAAGGACTTCGTGAATTTGAGCAGTAAGGTTCTCAAGCTCCTCGACGATGGTAGTGTTCACCAATCGGTCACGACGATCGACGTATATGCTGGCTGCCAGATGCACGGAGTAAGGAACAAGCTTCGAGAAAAGAGCAGCACCGAGTTCGCCCTTCTCTCCTAGTAGCGCATTCGACTCAGCGATTTCCTTCGGAACCCTGGAGACCACCATGTTCGCTCTGTCCAGTATTTTCAATTCGGCTTTCGGCGGGACGGGAAGCAGGTAGATCATGTCGTTATCCTTCTCTGCCCGTTTCAAGTCTTCGTTGACTCTGTTTTTGAGACCATTGAGGTCGGCCAGTACCACCTTGTTGATGTAGCGCTGCTCTTTGAGGGCCTCGTTGACGCATGTGAGGCTGTCTCTCAACCTTGCGACTTCTTCGCCGTACTTCCGCTTTTCCAACGCATCGCATGCCGACCTATACTGTGCAGCAGCGGCGAAGTGGTGGTGCTTGGCTGTCATGTGGTGTATCCATTCGCTGCTGATCGAGTCGGACTGTATGCCTGCCTCACAGGCTTCGTTGTATAGATCTGAGACTCGGGCGGCGAGTTTGGCAATGGTTGCATCCTTGAGGCCATCCTTGACCGCCTTCTGCCAGAAGCACTCCTGACCTTGGGCCAGCATGAGTTTCTCTAAGCAATCCAGCGTCATGAGGTCCATATCTTCTGGAGGTTCGGTTCGAAGCTCAGGCAGAACCGTGTTTCGCAGATGTGATATCACACCGGCAGCCAAGCAGAAGTTGTTGGCGGCGACCTTCAAGCCATCTGGGGTGCTTCGATTCGAGGACATGGCTAGCTGCGAGTACATGGCGGCGAGGTTGAACATGATGTTCGCGAGCTCGTAGCGGAGGTTATTGCGCGACACTGGGCGGCTTGTGTTGTACCCTAAAGCTGGGTACCATGGAAACTCGACGCCAATGTCGACAGGAAACTTGCCACTCAGCCATACTAGCTGTGCTGCGTACTGCTGTAGCTTCGGGATGTTGCTTGGATGTGGCTCTTGTGCGTGTACGGCGGTCGATCGTAGCTTCTCGATAGCGTCAAGGTCATCCTTGAACATGTCTGGATGCTGGTCATATTTGGAGGATATGTACTGTTTGATGGCTTCGGTAAGGTTAACAGAATGTGACTTCCGAAAAGGAAGGAACAGAATGTTGCTGTCCATCTGTAAGCTCGACGTCTGTTACGATGTTCGGTTATGCTCACGAAGCCATGATAGGAAATGCTGGTTTTGATGTTCGGGTTGGTAGCCTGCAAGTGAAAAGACGTCACCGGCGGCCAGATCCCAGCCAGCCGAGCCTCAAAGCTTGCCCCGCGGCGATGCCAGGGTCCAAGGGTCAGAGCCCAAGCGGGGGGCACGCAGCTGTCGAACCAAGTCATCCATGACAGCAACAGCAGCCATGCAAGGCTGTCGTTCTGCGATGGCATTCTGCACAAATGTCCTGCATGTCCATGTCGATCATGCAATCCGACTTCTATCAGTGATTTGCTGTCACTGAAGTGTGGCGCATGTTTGAACGATCGAGTGTATCAGACACGTTGTGCTCATGCCTCCAAACAGCTGCTCTCTACAGGACGGCTCATTGCGAACAACACAGTGTCTTCTTTGTGTGATCGTCGCCGATACTGTTTGCCCTGACGCAAAACATCGCAGTGAGCAAGTTAAGCGCCACAATGCAGTCAGTGCTGAAACAGTAGATGGCGCTGAAGCGCATCTGGTCGCATCGGAAGCCGAGCTGTGCATCCTCGGAATGGAATTGTCAGCACCGTAGCCGCAATCTACAGTAATTTACGGTGAGTAGTGGATTGCAACACAGTCGCGAAACTCGCGCAATCCGTCTTTGTCCAAGCTGTCTGCTAGCCGGCCGTATATAGTAGTCGCCGCACCCTCTGCAGCTCTCCACTTCATCAACATCCCACCGTGACCTACTCTTCCTGCTGAAACCGACCTCCACCAGCTTGCACTCGCACCTCAACACTTCTCCACCTACCCAACACATCACACATATCCAACACCATGTCTGAACACAACTACAAGTTCAACATCGCCATGAGCTGCGGCGGCTGCTCCGGCGCCGTTGAGCGCGTGCTCAAGAAGCTTGAGGGTGAGTGCTCCGCGCCGCGCTTTGGACCGTGGAGAGGCAACTAACCCCAACGCAGGCGTCAAGTCGTACAACGTTTCCCTCGAGACCCAGACCGCCGATATTGTCACCGAAGACTCGCTGTCCTACGAGACCGTCCTCGAGAAGATCAAGAAGACCGGCAAGACCGTCAAGTCTGGCGAGGCTGACGGCTCGCCCCGGGACGTTTGAGGAATGTGAATGGATGTCAGCGAACTCTTTTCGACATATTGTTATTTTGGCAGCAAGCAATGGATACCACTTTTCGTAGCAGCGGAGCAAGAGGCTCCGCTCCAATCTCTTATCCTCGAGTAGTGAAATTCTTTAGAGGCGGTGATGGGCACTACCATTCAACGATACCCTTTTTTATCCATATAAACACTCTGCAGTACGAATCGTGAAGACCATGGCTGGTATCGATGGCTAGCAGAACAGCAGCCAAGACTAGAATTGCAATCTACAAGCCAATGTGACGGATATTGGAAACTGTTGGCCATGCCAGTACGCAGCCTTCAAATTCCGCACATGTCCACGTGCTGCGCTTTCCTTCGCGGTCGCGGCTTCTCGGTGTTCGACATCGAGCGCGCCTGCCCAGTTTGGCTCCCGGCGCATTCTCGCACAGGGTCCTCAATCTAGAAAGGCATTGTCATTTGACTCGCTTTTGCGCAACTCCGATTGCTATCTTCGTCGAAGCAATCTCCCGCTGATGTAATTCCTGAGGCAGATGACCTTCAAACTTCTCGTGCCTGAGGCGTCGAGGCCGTTCCCACCCACTTAGCCGCAAGCTCAACTCCACACTTTCCGGCTTGTCCCTGAGAAACTATGCAAACCAACATCACAGCCACCGTCTAATCAGATCCGAGTCATTTCGAGCAGCAAGTGCTTACTTCCGCTCGGTGCTCCCGTTGCTTGGGCCGCATGCCCGAACGCAGTTGCTCCAACCAGACGGGTGGGAATTGTGCTGCCTGGGGCGTTTGGACCAAGTGTCCCACGGGCGCCACATCAGGCAGTAATGAAACACAATGTCTACATTACAATTTTGCACATAATGCAGCAATTCGGACACGTTCCAAAGGCTCGCTTATAGAAGGCAGAATGCGAGCTTTGCGGATGATCACCTAGATGACACATCCAGGGCTGGCTAGGATTCGCTTCGGAAGCTGAACCTCGCGAAAAGACGGGAGCAGTTCCAAACAAGCTTCCACGACGCTACGCAATGGCCGCTTCACCCATGCAACCGTCGTATAGCGTGGGAGCTTCAGGTAAGCGCGTGCTCCAATGATGCTGTCGACCAAGCTAGGCTTCGGTCAATTGAGCGAGCCGCATTGGTCCTACCTGCGAATGCTCTCCCATTCACCACTTCATATAAAGCTTGACCCAGACCCGGTGAGTATGGGCTTTCTCATATCACCCCTCAATAGGGAAGACCCAATATCACACTTCGACACAATTTACAACATTCCTCTCCAGCCTCATGCCGTCGCCACCACAAGGTTATATCTCCGAGGACCTCTTCTACTTCTCTTCGTGGTCGACCTCTACTGAAGATCTCGGTATCAACTACGAACCTCAGTCACAATCATCTCTACGAGTCGGCGTTATCATTCTTGGTCAAGACCAGGTCCAACTTACAGACCTTGCTGCCGTTGACCTCCTCTCGACATTGAGCAGGAGTAGAATTGGCAAATTGAGCCCATCAGCGAGTACGCTAGAAGAAGCTGTCGATGAAGTGGACATTCGATATGTCAGCGTGACCGGAGAAGGGTCGTTTCCAGTCACCTCTGGCTCTCGAATGCCAGTGACGGTGAGCTAGTTTCGGTTGCTCTACAGCAAACACGATCGTCGCCAATGCCCACAAACCAACTCCTTTGGTCAAGAAGATCCACTTCCTGGTCTTGCCGGATTCGCCTGTTCTTGGCCCTAGGTCATTCGAGAGAGTCTGGCAGGGAGATAAAGGTTAACACACGCCCTATATTCCTACCATCACTTTCAGTTGTCAGTTCTGGAAAGCGCGAAGACTGACGTATGAGCAGAACTCGTTTGCAAACGCACCGCAGTTCGACGTCCTGATTATCCCTGGCTCATTTTCCACAAAAGAATTATCAGGGGCAGCGACCACCTTCCTCGCCACACAATGTTCAAGTCCAGACCTCCATGCCATCTTCAGCATATCATCCGGTATATTGCATCTCACACAAACGGGCCTGCTTTGGAAGCAACGGGCCTCTGCCCCACGAAGCTTAATTTCGGTTCTTCAGCAACGCTACCCAGAAACCTTATGGCAGACGGAGGCCTGGAATCGACACAATAAGATCTGGACCAGCTCGACCGCCATTTCTGCTCTAGACATGATAGCTTCCTGGATGCGCGAGTTTTTCTGGGATCGTCAAGAAGCTGTCGAGTGTGTTTTGGCCGCTGCGGGACTTGGCTCACCGGACGAAAACGACTGTTGACGACGTTACGATCATGCATTTCCGGCGTTATGATATCTCTCAACTCTTTTGATTCTGAAACGCTCGCTAGCGAAGACGAAGGGCGCTCTTAGCGGTTGCCATTGTTGTACTATATACATTGTACTGTACTATTCTTGAGGTCAAGCGGGAGCTTGTTATATAACTGCTTAAAGTCTAGGGTAGAGCGGGTTAAATCCAGCTCCTCAGACGAAGCCAATCCATTTAGTATGCTTACGGAAGTTGGCATAACAGCAATCGCGGATCCAATTGTATTCGACCCCATTCCTTGACTTTTTTTTTTGCCACGCATGCACGCGACTGACAATCTTGCTTTTAGGTCTGAATGTCGAGGGTTGATTTTCCACATTCCAGCAGACATGTGTACGGTTTCATGGTTACCTGCTACTCGTATAACCTATTAAAGCAAAACTCATATCATGGAGGCATCGTGGGACTTGTGCGTACGTGCACTGTCAATATGCGTAAGGCATGTGAAAGAGGACTACGTGCGGCTACATGCGGCAGCAATGACGGACGAGTTTCATATGATGTGAAGCAGCAGCTCGCTCGTCATGCTGATAATGTTTCGCCGGCGAATGTGAATTGAGGTCCGTTCAGTACTTCGACTGCGTCGCTACTCGCTTAGATGAAGGTGCCAGACTACCAGTAGAAATAGTGTACAAATGTGGTGGAATTAACATCCGTCCCCACAGCGTGGTTCGTTCTACTCCAAAAAAGGCTAGACCTACGCGACTGCAGGGGTGGCATTCACGAGTCGTAACGGCGGCCGCGCTGACACCTTTCAACATTCGTCATTCGAACCCTTCAGCCTCCGACAATGCTAAAATGAGCGAATCCCGACAGCTCTTGCATGAGCAGAATTCTGACAGCGAGGACGACCTTGGCTTGAACCCAAATGCAGGTTCTAGACATCTTTCACCGTCGCCAACATCTTCACGCGCGAACTCCACCTCCCCTGCATACCCCGGCACGCGACCGAACGGCAGCAGCTTCAAGCGCCAGTCGTCCTTTGCACATCCACGGCCAGATGGAACGCCACGTACGCCCAACCGAGTGCACTTTGATGAGGATCCGGTGCGCCGGAGTATGAACGGCGGTGCGCAGGGCGCAGAATGGATAGAACTTGAAGGCGAGGACTACATGGACGGACAAGGCAATGATGGACGAGAAAGAGTGCAGCGACTGCCGCTGCTCACGGGCATCGAGGCGCCAAGTGTGACAGTAGCGGCCGACTTCGACCCCGAAGACCACCTCGAGAGCGCCAAACCGAGGAGCGGCATGCGCAATTCATTCATGAACATGGCGAACAGCATCATGTGAGATAAGAAGGAATCTATGACAGGGCGACAAACGCTGACACAAGCAGCGGCGCCGGCATCATCGGCCAACCCTACGCCTTCAAGAACGCGGGTCTTCTTTCTGGCACAATCCTGCTTATTGGTCTCACGGTGGTCGTCGACTGGACCATCTGCCTGATCGTCATCAATTCGAAGCTCAGCGGGACCGACTCGTTTCAGGCGACAGTACAACACTGCTTTGGGAAATCAGGGCTTGTGGCTATCTCAATAGCGCAATGGCTCTTGTATGTTGGATACCAACACCACACATGTCGCACCGCTGACCCTCTGCAGTGCTTTTGGCGGCATGATGGCATTCTGCGTAATCGTTGGAGACACAATACCCCAAGTCATGGACCACTTGTTCCCTGCTCTCGAAGAAATGCCTTTTCTGTGGCTACTAACGAATAGACGAGCCGTCATGATCATGTTGATTCTGGGCATCTCATATCCACTGTCCCTCTACCGCGATATCGCCAAGGCAATGACCCTGAGAAGCCCAATGCAACATCCTAGCTAACACACAACAGCTTGCCAAAGCCAGCGGCTTCGCCTTAGTCAGTATGATTGTCATCATCATCACTGTCGTCACCCAATCCTTCCGCGTGCCCGCCGAATCTAAGGGCCAACTACGCGGCTCTCTCATCATCAATGACGGCATCTTCGAAGCCATCGGCGTAATCTCCTTTGCCTTTGTATGCCATCATAACTCGCTCTTGATCTATGGCTCATTGCGCAAACCAACCATCGACCGCTTCTCCCGAGTCACACACTACAGCACTGCCATCTCGCTCGTTGCATGCCTCGTCATGGCCTTATCCGGATACCTGACGTTCGGCGACAAGACGCTCGGCAACGTACTCAACAACTTTCCCCAGGACAACCTGATGGTCAACATTGCAAGATTGTTCTTCGGCCTCAACATGCTCACTACCCTCCCCCTCGAAGCCTTTGTCTGCAGAGAAGTCATGAACGAATATTGGTTCCCCGAAGAGCCATACCACCCTAACCGCCACATCATCTTCACCACCTCGCTCGTCCTCACCGCCCTAACGCTATCCCTCATGACATGCGATCTCGGCCTCGTCTTCGAACTTTTCGGCGCCACCAGCGCCTGTGCACTCGCTTTCATCCTGCCACCGCTTTGTTTCATCAAGCTGACCAAGAAGCGCACAAAGCAGACGTACATGGCCATGGGCGTTGTGGCGTTCGGGTGTACGGTGCTGGTCATTAGCTTGATTAAGACGACTACAAAAATGGCTATGGGTACGGGAGATCCGGTTAAGTGTAGTTGAGATGCATTTCTGGGCTGCATATGTGGTGTTTGGTGCTTTTTTGGGTTGGGGTTGGGTAGATGATGCATGCATACAATGTAGAATATACGGTATGAATATTATTAGTGTATGATCAATTGGGTTGATATGCTTTTGCGTGAAGCAATGTGGTGGAGGCACGTGTGTCCATGTTTTTGTGTTATGCCGCGCAATATACACATGGAACGTCAAATTATATCCTGATTGCAACTTCTCCAGTATTGTCGAAGACCACGATTTAACGATTCTATTCAATACGAGCACATCCATGTTCTACCACAATTCAGGCTCACTTATCAAGGTTCGCCAGCTAGCACTCCCTCAGCATTCGGGTCATCACTGATTGCAGAACACAAATCATACCTGAGTCTATACCAATCCTTCCGATCCCAGAGATGCTCGACTGACCACCGACGCCGAACCTCCGTATCATTGGTATCTATCGTCTTGAAAAATTAGGTCTGCAAAAGTTCCACCTAGCTACGCTGCGGGCTCGAAGATTGTTTTCTCCACTACGTCCCGGGGAAGAAGTCTACCTGTGAATGCAATTCGAATGGGCTCCTAGACACTACACATCATGACTCTACCCATAATCACGAGGTAGGTTTGATACCACTTCGCTCTAGACTTGGTTAAATAACTGTGCTGAGCGGTCGATAATGCACCAGACTGGGCGCATTCTGTTGTTACTGTTGCCCGTAGAGAAGCTCGTTATAAACGGGTTGAAAAACGGTGTCCAGTTTCAGCGTCGAAGTCGGTAAATTTGGATGGGAGTTCTCATCTGCTTAAATTATCTTGGTTTAAGAGTGGTGGATCGTGTACATGGGGTACTACGATTTTGAGTGAAGTTCAACTATTCAGGGCGAAGTTCCACGCTTCAGAGCAAAACGCTAGGATTCAAGGCGAGGAATCTCGGATGAGACTCAGGGTGTGAAGGGGGCCTGGTGTCACTGGCCATTGACGTACGGGGTGTGTAGGATAAGCAGAGTAATGCTGTTGTGGGCAATGACGATGTGTTCAATTCCATTCTCGAAGGAAGGGGCGAAGATGCATTCATCAAAAAGAAGACATAACTTCGACTGATTGGAAAGGGAATGCCGCAGCTGATTGTTCTCTCTAGCACGTGATGGTTACCGTGATTACATTGTTCATCTACAGAATCTGTCTTGCTCTTTGTTGATCTCAAGTCCTACACACGGTGCTTCGCGCCATGCTACCTAAGTAACCATGAACCATATCATCACCATGCCCATGAAACATACCACGAATATCAAGATCGCGAAGATCGAGATCCGGATGCAGTCCCAGTCATCTCGTGGCTCACCTAAGAGGACGTGCCACCATTGCACATCGTCTTCATCGGACCCGTGCGTGCTGCTATCTGTGTGTGGAGGCTCACGTTCCAGCGCCATGCTTAGGGATTGAGAACAGTACCGAAGGCGAGCACGTTCATCGTCGCTGCTGCCGATGTAAGATTCAAGGTCTTCCCAGTGACTCTGGTGCAAGTTAGCTTGCGGATAGGCTTGTGGTAATGGGGAATCAGGATGACAGTCGTCAGTGTGGTTGAGCGCCATGGTGACTGGAAAGAGGTTGGAAAGTAGGCTATTTCATTGCAGGAAGCGGTGTGTGTGGACCTCTTCAACTGGTGCTGCCCTCGAGCCCGGATCCTTTTCACTACGTTTGCTGGCTTCATGGAGCTCAGCGGGTATCCTCTTATCCACCGTACTGAACCTAGACGCCTTTAACCACCTTAGGCTCTGCTGCGAGGCCATCTTGATGTGCGTTGGAGGTCTCCGACCTACTCCGAGTACCACATCATCCAGCCGACGAGCACAGCGACGATGACAACGAGACCGCCTGGTGTTTATTAGTACACACTCATGCTGCCAACTCCCCACAACACCTGAGGGTAGGACTTACTCCAGAAAGCGAAGTCACTGCCAATGCTGACAGAATCGCAGATCTCGTTCATCAGCTGGATGCCGATGGGGACTTGCTCCCAGTGTCCTCCGGCACGACCTTGTAGGGAGACAGCGCGGATGCGGGCTTGACGACCTGGTGGTTGGCCATGGCCGGGGAGATGCTGCTGGGGAGGAGCCTGCTGTTGAGCAGCGGGAGCGGCGGCGACGTGAGCTTCCTCCTCGGAGGGTGGGAGGTGGGAATGGCGCAGCATTGTGATGGTGCGGTAGCTGGAGGATTTCAGTCTTTCAGCGAGGTAGAGCGCAGGATTTTGTAAGAGCTTGGAGTGTCACGCAGTGATGGTCGAGGAAGAGTGAGTGTATCTTACGTGTCTGGGTACTTGAAGGGCCAATTCAGGTCTGTGTGGAGGTAGAGATGGTTGTGATAGAGTCGAAATGATTGTGAAGAAGTAGTGAGCTGCTCGAAAGGTATTGTGGAAGACAAAATTGCCCTGAGTGTGCGTGAAAGTGAGAAGGGCGCTAGTAGAACGGACATAGAAGTGAGTGGAAGTCGAAGTCACGCACAGACAGAGTTTCGCTGTGCCAGTGGAATGTCCTCAACTTTCTCGAACAGAGGAACTCGAGAGCAGTGTAGCAGGGCAAGGTAATCGGTTTCAATTGTCTCGTCCTCAAAGTGAAGTGCGAAGAGATACAAGAGCGTTGAGTGACCGGCGACGAACCGCACATATCGCTCGATTTTGGGTTTCAATATCCGCTCAGATCTGTAGTTGTACGATCAACCCCCCATGGTATCTTGGACCACCTCAGTGCTATCGTATCCCGTGTATCCCTCCAGATGATGTACCCTGAAAGTACTCGCTCCCTTGGTCACTAGTGTCAATGTTGACCGCGAGTGTGCTGTCTTAATGAAGAGCTGCCCAAGTAGCCCACAGCGCGACTGGGATACACAGCATGGTGGCAACTGCTTATGTTAGCCTTGAGCCTCCTCATAAGATGTGGCTACCCAATTGCGCTCACCGAACATGGGTGTAGCTGGACGCCGTGCCACTCCATATGCTGCCCTGAAGTAGCTACCACATGCGCCTCGTAGTGTGTCTGGTCATGGAGATTGTAACAGTGGGGCTCCCGCTCATCTTCGGCGTCCTCAATGTTGGGCTGTCTCAACCTGATGTCGGTAGGTTGGTTGTGAGGATTGTAGGCAGGAAGAGTGTTTGTGGTGGAGCAGTGTCTGGAGGCATTCGACATGTTGAGAGCGTGGTAGCGAGTGGGCGATGTTCTAGTGTTACTGCGAGGAGGTGACGGTGGTGTTGTGGAGCGAGCTCTCCGCACGGCGTGGAAACTGTCAGGCAGGCTTGCAGGCGCGGAAGCCCCTTGACTGCGGACCGTGAAGCGGACAATTCGGTGATGCTGGCCCTGTGCCAGTTGCTCCCATGCTGCCACGCTCAAGATGGGGTTTCAACTCAATAGCACTGTTCGTAATTCTTGTGCACACTGTGCTCCCCTTTCATACAGTGTCATAGGCTTAAGGGAGAAATTGCTCCCCTTGACCCATATGCTTTGGAGGGACGTAAAAGCAGCTCCATCCACTGTTCTCAATGCTCTATCCCAATAGCTAACAGTCTTGAAAAGACAGGGGAAGTGTGGGGAGGTGACCAGAGGCCTGAAAGGTGGCTGCTGGAGCTAGGGCTTGATCTTAGGACTCGATCCTGTTCATATGCAGCCATGGAAAGCTTTGAAAAGCAGTTTCCTGCCGCATCCACTGCCTGCCTGTGATGTTGTGGCGCAACCCCTGTCGTTACCACGGCAGCATCCCCACTCCACCCTCGCATTCCTATTTCCCCCGTGTGCCGGCTCCGAGATGCTCGATATGGGTAATAAAAGAATCACAGAGACTATGCCATGCACCTCCAACTGTGTGCATCTCAATGTCTCCTTGTGATATTGCTGCATCTCCACCGATGCACCAGCGGTGAGAGCCACGACGTCACCCCGTTGCCCCTCTACACTGCGCTCTCATAATGACTCGGTCCGTGCCCTTGTTGTTGCGATGAGGTCTTCACACTGTCTGCCCTCGACGTCCAAAGCCTCAAAACCCAACCCATCGATTTTTATCAAACCAGCACGACGAGAATGGCAACGCTCCCAGCATTCTCCGCCAATTCTTCTGGTGTTGATAGCCCAAACCTGTGGTGTTGCATCGCCCCTTGAGCACAGCGAGAGTGAAGATGAGGCCGCGTGACCGTCTGTTTGCACGCTGGAGGGCTGGCAGCATGGGTGGGGGCTGGGGTATAAGTTTCGCTCATCGCGGCAGCTCCCTCTCCCCAACAACTCACCACAATCTTCCACATCTCGTTTCCACTTCAACAACTCTTTCCAATTCCTGCAGAGCCCCTGTAAGATGAGTTGCTGCCTTTCGAAACACGTACTTCGTTTCGGGTACCTGTATGCTCCTCCCAGCGATCCGCGGGCCTCGCCTTGGGCGTTCGCAGGTTTTTCCTTGCAGGACTTCGCGCCATGCCGTCGTGCACAGTCTGACGTCCTTTGTCTTTCAGACATTCTCGCCAGGTACATGATCCTTAGTCGGAAAGCCTTGTGTACATTTGCTGACTGCGAAAGTCTTCTCACCACCTGCCTGCACTCGCTCTTCTGCAGGCACGCCCCGCACCTCAACCTATCTATGACATTAGTAAGTCCCCTCTTGTAGTTTCTCTCATTCCTTGTCATGGTGAGGATCTGGTGCGGCGTTCGACTTCGAGTCCGACGTTGGCTCCATGTCCATTGACTTGATCAAGCGTAGAGAGCCTTGCGCTGCATTTCGAATTTTGTTCGAAGGTGTATCGCAATGGTCCTCCATGCTGATTCGAAGAGAGCACTGATAGCGATCTTTATTCTCCCTTACTTTTCCTGCATGTTGAGGATGGAGCTGACTCAAGGTAGACTGAACATGCAATGCATGTCTGGCCGGTCGGTGCCGGTACCCTCAAGTACTCTCATGACCCACAAGTATCCCACTGTTCTTGGAGTTGGGATTCGCTGCTCAATCCGACCTTGGATCAGGGTGATGGAGTATACACGTGTGGGTTGTGGAAAGGTAAACATGCTCCCTCTTCGACACCAACTCTTGCTGACATGCTCTTGAGATTCCCGAAGAATAGGCGTTCAAGCCTAGACAGGTCGAAGACAGTGACTCGCACATAACTCTTGACGACGTTGGCTGTGATACTCGCCTTTCCGTGTTCACCAGCCCACGGCGACCTCTCCTGCAAGCCGACTGCCAGATCTACGCAAGCTCCCACGTCTTTCCTCACCTCTACAACACCTTCGAACACCCTTGTCGCACGCCAATACTTCTGAGTCCTCCGCTGTTCCATCTCTCCTGTGGCGGCCGCCGAAGACGCCGAACATGCGCCGGGCATCCAGCATGGGCGATTGAGCTGATGATCGAGAAGTGCACGTATGATAACCTTCCCAAATTCTGCATCAGCGCAAAGTAACATCACACTAACACTCACAGCAGTTGCTAAGACGAAGACCCTCCGACGAGCGCCGCAGCATGGTCTACGCCTTCGAATACCTAGCGGAGGCCCAGAGTGCCGTGGCGACACTCAGCAAGCAGAGCCATATGGGTCGATTCGTATACTTCGTGGCCTGCTCAGGACATACAGCCCAATCGCAAGTTCTCGCTGCCCTCTCTGCCATCGTCAACACGACAGTCATTTAGACCGAGCTTGATCTGCCTTCTACGCCTTTCACACCCACACAAGATGCCTCCGCCCCCATCACTGGGCATGCATTCTGGCTACCTGCTCCCTGACCATGCATGGGCACGTCTTTCATCTTTGATGCACCCAAGTCGGCCGCCGAAGACGCCGAACCTCGAGCCCTCGGTCGTCACCATCCCAACACTGAGAGGCGGTGGCATCTATCTCAACCCAAGGGCGTACTTACAGGCCTACGGGAGGACATCCTCCTAGCACGATGTGGAGAGGATGACTGAGTTACGCGTGGTGGGGCGTGACCTTGAGACCGAAGGGAGTGGCGGTGGTGGCATTCTCAACCCAATGGTTTGCTTTCAAACCGGCGGGAGGACATCCTTCCAGCACGATGTGGAGAGGATGACTGAGTTACGCGTGGTGGGGCGTGACCTTGAGACCGGAGGGAGTGGCGATGGCGGCAATCTCAACCTAAGGGCGCGCGTCAGGCCTGCGGGAGGACATCTTTCTAAACCAATGTGGAGAGGATGACTGAGTTACGCGTGACGGGGCGTACTCTTGAGATGCGGATCTGGTCCCCGGGCTAGGGGACGTGTGATCCCTCCCTGGGACCAGGTCCGCAACGCTGGCTCCTTCAGGGATGCCATCAACAGATTCGATGCTCCCCGGGGATGCCATCAACAAATTCGATGCTCCCTTCGGGGATGCCATCAATAGGTTCGATGCTCCTCGGGGATGCCATTAACAGATTCGATGCTCCCTGCGGGATGCATTCGACACTCCTTCCGGGATGCCATCAACCGCCACGATGAGGAGGAGAAGATAAGGAGGAGGAGAAGATGGGTGGGAGGGCAGCACATTCTGCCCAAGAACTATGGGTTCGCTCGTTATAGGTCACTGACGGATTGAGGTGGGTGCCGATGCCGCCAACAGCGAGGTTTCGAGGTTTCGATGTCAATTCAGACCGTTATTCTCCTACCTGGACTCGCAGAATGCTTCAGGTAGTCTTGAACTGCATGCATGAGCTGATCTGCATTCCTGCTGTCGCAACGATCAGTGAGCTGCGAATATTTTCCTCTCGGCACAGGAGGCGTTGGCCACTTTCGACAACATGGCTCAGCAGTACGAGCTCCTCCAGCACGACGCTGAAGAGACTCCTTACGCAGAATTTCAGCAAGTTCGATGGCAACAAGGAGTCCTGGCCATCTTTGCCAAGATAGTCAGGCAAATTCGTGATCCGGCTTTGAACCAGCGCTACAATACGAAGTTGAGCGACGTTCAAACTTCGAACATGATCAAATTCGCGGTCACACTTCCCAACGAGGGAGGGAAGAAGGAGCATGTGGAGTCGGAGCCCCCGGGTCCATCATGGAAGAAGAGGATGCTGGTACATGCGTGGATGTAGGGTGTGAGGTTGGTTAGGTTTTTCAGATATCGAATGCATCTACGTGCAAGCTTATCCCATGTCCGAATCCTAACTCTTTCAAACCGTTAGCCCCCATTCTCTTCTGGGCGTGCATTGTCTCGTAAGGTTAGGCTAAGTGATCCAGTGCGCCCTGCTGCTAATGCGCTTTGCGATGGCTGTTTGCTGACTGCCGCAGATACTACGTCTTCCGTTATTAATATGTATGTAGCATATGACACCTCCCGAAGATGTAAGGCGATGAAAGTCGGCAAGAAAGAGATGGATATGCAGTCGAGGATGTCTGGTTCGATCGTTGAGTGTTCCTGCGCCCCGCTTCGCTTCGCGGAACATCCTCCCGAGGTTTGGACGTCTTTCGTCGTGTTTTCTCCTTCATCCACACGGCTCTTGTCTGATCTCTTGTCAAGGCTAGGGATTGTGTGCGATGTTCGTAGCGGGTTTCGGATGTGGAGGGTGCGTAACGATTACTGGGGGTGGGCGGCCCGGGCAGTAGGTTTGCGAGTTCCTATGTGCCAAGTCAGCAATAATCGTCCAGTAGGAGGAGGACACCCTAGAGCTCTTCAGCACCTCCTGTCACGCTCTCTGTGTGTTCGGAGAGGGTTTGAGTGTATACCTGGATCCTATCGATGCCGCTTCCAACCTCTTGCGTAGGCCAGGAACTCCTCACCCTATCTTCTCGTCAAGCTTACACCAGCAGCTGTCAGTCAGGAGGTACTCAATACACCGCTTAAATTAGCAGCGCGAGCCTGATCCTGTGTGCTACAAATCTTGGAAGCGCCGGGAGCACACCGACCAGCTCGACGACTTCGAACCACAGGTCGACAACGATGTCGTAGCGCTCGCGGATCCAGAACGGCCACTGCAGTTGCATCAGCGTCCGTCTAGAGAACCTGAGAGCCCTATCATGTCCTTCAACGCTTGACTTGAAGGTTTTCGCTGCCCCGCTGTGTGCGGTTGCGGATAGCTCGGAGGTGTTACAATGCAGTCGGTACGTTTACTCACTCGGATCTCAAGCTGACCATCATCGTTGATGGCTACGAAAGGCATGTTGACTGCTCTTGGGTCAAGGCTCATGTGTGGTGGTGTTGGTGTTTAAACAAACTCTGCAGCCGCCGGCGGCGTGGAGCACCACACCATCAGAAGGGCGCCTACGTCGAAGTGAGAGACACTGTAAGCGTCCCAGGAGCTACACAAATGAAGGCCGGAACAGCGAGAGCCCTATCATTTCGAGTAATTCATTCTTTCCGTACCAAGGAACTGCTTCGCAAGACTGGCTACGATCTTCAAATGTAGCTGTAAGCCAGGTGTGTCCTGGTTACCCGCTTCTAGAGCTGCCAATGTAGGCCCACCCTACAGGTACTCTCTTTCAACTGCCTCCGAGAAGCTAGGAGCATTTCGTCCGCTTGGTATGACCTGTCATATGGTTCTCCAAGTAAAGCCTTTAGGATCATTATGGCTTTCGATGCCTACGAGCAATCCGCTGAAGCAGCTCTATCTCTACGATTATAGGGTCATGGTAGTCTTCGGAACGCTGCTTCAGCTTGCTCATTAGAATAGCTTACAACCCCATCGACCCTAATGGGGCATCTCGTTACCACACCGTGCGGTGCTCAGCTACGTCGAGCTACTCCACATCACCCAATACAATACCTGCTGCGCTTTCGAAACAGCTTGAAGTCCCCTAAAGAGGTCACGAGGTGGGCCTCTCTATTGTTCCCAGTAATGAAGAGATATTCAGCGCACGCAGACCCCTGTCTTGCTCCCAGCTCGATCACTCATGGTGAAGGCGAGCACAACGCGCACTGGCCCCATTGGCACACATAAATACAGCACAGTTACGTTTCTATGCTCTTTGGCAATCTTCAGACCTTCACAATTACCATTATTGAACAACTCTTCGTCGACCATGTCGACCAACACCAGCACCACCACCTGCTCCTCCTCCTCCTCGCCTCCGGGTCTTGCCAACCCACCCCACCCTCCAGCGGCGGCCGTCCCCTCGCCGCCACCCCTACCACCACTTCCGCTCACGCTTACCGTCGTCCAGCTCCGTACCTGGGGCCAAGCGTACGAGGATGCTGTGAGCGGTGCTCACCTCGAAGCTCGCTGCCGTGGTGAGCAGCCGACCCTGGAGTTGGCCAAGTGCGACGCGACCAAGGATTGGGCTCTGCTGGTGAGTAACCTCATAACGATATAGCCTGTACGAGGCTGTTCACAAATCAATGCTAATACACGACAAGAGCCAATCCAACCCCGCCGGCGCCACGGCCCTCGCCACCTGGTGGGCAATCACCAGGACCGCCGCTGGCTGGGGTCTCCCCCCGCCTTATTGACGACGACGAGGATGAAGACGAGGGAGAGCCTGCGGGCGGAGGAGCTCTGAGCTCAGGGAGGTGCGGCGTTCATTGGGCCTGAGGCCTTTATGATCAATGACATGCCCTTTTGCCGGCGATTTTGCCGTGATGATAACCACCTATTGTGTTCTTCATTGCTTTGTGTGATGCCCCTACCGCAGTGCTGGACTCTGATAGAGCCAACAATGACCTCTCGGATCCCACCATTTGATTGCTACAGATGGCTGAGT
Organism: Phoma sp. XZ068; assembly: GCA_004835665.1. NCBI lineage: Eukaryota > Fungi > Ascomycota > Dothideomycetes > Pleosporales > Didymellaceae > Phoma > Phoma sp. XZ068. The sequence continues at coordinate 398,876 of RBKR01000002.1, forward strand.
ACCTCCAAGCTCGCCGATACACACGCTGGCATATACATTTGGAAGCTCTAGCTGCTTCTAAACGCCCTCTGTTTGCCTAAAACCGTACTGTACATCTAACAAATAACAATCGTGCGGCTCAATGCTCTCTTTAAAAATAGCTCGTGAATAGACTTCATTGACCATATTTGACATCGTACCCAATGACTTCCAACAAGCTTGAGCTTCAACATGGTAATGCCGTGGTTTTCAACGATCTACACGTCTCTTTTCGCAAAACTGAGAAGTTGTTAGACGGGTCACTTCAGAAATCACCAGCAGACCACGACAGCTACGCTCTCTTTCCCGTCTCTCAGTATTCGGAGCGCATTCCCAAAAATATGGCAGATGACGGCGGTGTCATGCCTGAAATGAGTCCGACTGAAAGTATGATCATCAAATTTGAAAGCAGAATCCCATATTGCATCAGAATCTTCGTTGGCGATGTAGAAGCAGTATCTGGTAAGCCGACGGAGCCAGAGAGCAGGAACGAAACACGCCAACGCAACTTGACAAGACGAAAATGGCAGCTCAGGCCAGGCTGGTACGATCCTTTCAAGAACTACATCATTTCACCAAGTCAGAAGCGCCTCGATGGCTTCACTACATCCACAGGTCACTTGAAAAGGTTCGCAGCACCTAATTTTCATGGTGGTAGGGGTGCATCGGCATTGCAACATCTCGAAGAGGACATCATTTCTTCGATGATTCGCTTCGAGATCATGCCATTCGAAATGAGCACCACGCGCACAGTCTTTGGCACCAAGTATGACGATAACGGAAAAAAGGAACCGACCACATACTCAACCGTCGTAATCCAAACACCGGGTGATGCTCTACACTTCGCCGCCATATTTGACCGAACCCCTGTTCAAAATATGCTATCCCATGTTGACAAACGCATGAGAAACCACAAATGCATGGCCAACGCGGATCTGTACTCTGGCACTGACAAGCTTGATTGGAAAACCACGCAGAATATCGGCGCCCTTCGCATTGCCCATGGCGTCGTCAATCTGCGCCTCGATACACCGCTGTGGTACGAGCCAAACCGGGGCCGAATGAATTCCGTGAAGCTCCTGAGCGATTAGGGAATAGTGAGTATGATGGCCATTGTGGATGGGCTGAGAGTCAGACTGTCGCCTTCAATGCGTATATGCTATCAACATCAGCCGCGGCGACGGTGTTTGGCACGCCATGTATAAATGCACCGTCCGCGCCACCGAGGATGGAGGGAATGGAGCCTGACTGTGTTCATGTCAAACACGGGGAAGAGATGCATGCTGATGATGAGGACTTCAGGTCAAGATATAGAGACACAGGGTGAAGATCCGGGGTCGACGATAGATGAACTACGGTGGTTTGGGAAATCTAGCTTTGTTCGTATTGCAGACCAGATTAGAAAAGCAATGTCATCCGAATCCACAAGTTACTGCATGTCTTTAGCATTGCTCGGACCTGAGCCTCGACGACAAGAGCAGATGCATGTGTGATGTTAGTGGAAAGCCAATCGACTATGACGAATAGGAAGGCTCGCTGCTGCGCTTACCCATCCCGGCAAGTGCCGCCTTGGCGTTGGCATTCGAGCTTCGCGAACATCATCAAGCTGCACGACAACGCCGTATCGCGCGCAGCACCACCAAATCCGCCCATTGGCCCCTCTCCACTCCTCGAACCTGTGATCGATACCCGGCCGCTCACAATGGCGTCCAAGAAGGTCGCCACCACGTTCGCGGTACGCCCCACCATCCTTCGCGCGCCTTTCCCTCCCCAACACCCCTCCGCTACAACCTACCACGGCCCTGCCAGCAGCCTACTGACAGCATGATCAGAAGTACACAGTACAGCCCACCGGCATCTATGCGGCGATCAACAGACTCTTCGCCCTCGACCCTAAGCGCTCGACCGGTATCCCTATGAACCCGCAATTCCGCAACCCTCCCCCCGGCGGTGTTGACCCGGCCACCTACGACGACCCCGTCACTCTTCCCGCCGCCGACATTGCCGAGAACCCATACTGGAAGCGCGATGTGCGACGAGGATACCCCCAGCTCTCCACAGTGACCCAGGCCGATGCGGTTGCGCTGCTCGAGGTTGGCAGCGCAGCGGCGCCCAAGCAGGACTTGATTGGCGAGGCTGGCTCGAAGCAGCTCATTGCCGCGCAAGAGGAAGGTGCAAAGGGCTTGGCTGTAGCGTTTGAGAAGAATACAGGACTGGCGAAGGATGTGCTCGGCCCTGGTGGCTTGCCACCTCTGCCCAGCGGTCTGCACGTCAGCGATGTTGGTGTTAAGAGATACGATTTGGAGAAGGTGCAGTCATACGGTACTGAGTAAGTTACAGCCTTACTGATAGTGCATTGAAGCAAATACTGACCATCTCATAGTTACCCTTGCCGGACGTTTGCATAGGCCTAGGCGTGAAGGTTTGCCGGGACGCGTGGAGGGCGATAGAAGTACCTGTAAATACGACCACAGCTTTTTCCTTGTGCGATGTCATGTCAAACCCATTTTCCATACTCAGTGCCTTCTGCTAGGGACCTCACCTTCGCTCGCATCTCATTGCATTTGACTTCTTGTAGTGTCTCTTTATAGCTGTCCGCTTCTCATGTTCCCCTTTTCCAGCTGCAGTAGCATCATTTTTGGTGTTAGTGGCATTCATGAACCCTTCACTTCAGCAGGCAGGTGCGCAGGTAGGGCTTGGCGTCACCTGCACCTTGACTTCTGCCTCTTATGCACTCTCGCCCCCACCGCGCATCACGCATCTTCTACTTGCACCAATATCGTTCCAATGGCTGCTCTGGAGGCAGGCGCGTCTCTCTCACCCCAAGGACTTGAGAGTTCGCCGCTCAACTTCATCTACGCTTGTTCTATCTGCTGCGCTACGTTTGCTGATACCTATGAGGGCCACAATGAAACAGTACAAGGCCTCACCGATGGAATCAACCCTAAGGATCGCCTCGTTACAAAACTGTATCTCAGCGGATGCGCTCATGTCTTCTGTGGTGGCCACCTTGAAGGCGGCGGTGAGTGTGGACTTCCAGCTGCTGCAGACTCATGAATGACCAACGACCACTATAGGCCCTCCCTTCCATCCAGCCGGCCAGAAACCCAGAGCGCCATGTCCATTATGTGTGAAAGAAAAAGGCGACTCCGCTGTGCGTGATTTGTATTCCATACGCGGCTTCCACAAGGACGAACACGACCCAGCGATACCATCGCTCTGGTTTACCACACCACCGATCGATCTGGATTGCCATACCAAAGAGATGGAAGCCCTACGTGTGAGCAGCTGCCCAGTTTCTTCACCATACGCGTGCTGACCATGAACAGTTCCACTACTTGGCGCTGATACGCTACTGCCAAACATCTTATCGAACGCGAAAGCCACTTCAGGACGCGCTGAAGAATACAAAGGAAGAACTAGCCACGATACAGAAACGCACTTCAGGAGAGCATTCGAAAATCCTCTCTTTGCAGCAGGAGAATGACAAGTTACGAGCTGCAGCACAGAAATCTCGCGAAGTGGACGGACTCAGAACAGAGGTACAAAGACTGCAACATCTGGACCACAAGGTGAATCAATTAAATGCCGATGTGGAGGACTTCAATCGTCTGAAAGCGGACATGCGTGATCTGGACATCTTCCGCAAGAACAAGGCTGCTATACTGCACTACATGAAACTGCTTCCCAAGGTGGTCGAGTGAGCAAGGTCAATGTTGTAATTCAATGCTAGAGACTAACCTTTGCTAGGCAAAACACCAAGATGAAAGAACGCCTCTCTTCGTTAGGGTTTGCAATGGCAGTCGAGCCTGTTCCCAATTATACGCAGCTAACGTCTGATGATTTAAACGAGATAGGAGGCATAGCTGTAGCCTACTCTGAAGAGGATGAGAGGTTTCAGAAATCATCATCTAGCTACATCGCCGGGTGCTCTACACACATCTCCCATAATGGAGCTGTCGGTCAACCGTTCACGTCATGTGACCGTCCATTGAAGCGCCAAAGAATCGATTCACCTCTTCCACACAATGTCCATGTCGACCTACCGAGCAGTCGCGATGCTATGCCGCCTCCATCGAAGCCTTTATCAAGGATGCGCTCAGTGCGCGGACTGATTCCAACCATACGTAAAAAATTCTCAAGCAGCCGTTCATCATCAAAGGAGCAACAGAAGAACAGCTGCGGCGTACAGATGTATGGGAACGGGCACTGGCAGGATGTAGCAGGGTTTGGCGCCGGCGAGACGTATATGACAGGAGCCTTGCCGGTTGAGCAAGGGCTACAGGAACCAGAGCGCTTTGCAAGTGTTGGGACAGGTGGCAACGCATCAGAATTCTCCATTCGTGCATCATCACCTATCAAGATGAATGGTGTGCACAGCGAATCCCAGCCTGTACAACTACCTACAGGGCCATCATACCTTCGTCTCATGGACGGCTTGTCTTGCGACAACGGTTTCGAGCTGGGGTTGCAGGATCCTCGTCAAAATTCTTTGGGTCGTTTTGATGCCAACGCCCCCAGACCAGATGCCAGTAGCCCCCAAAATCAGCCTCGAACTGGTCGTTCAAACGACCAGCAAGGCTGGGGATTGGGTCACGCCTTCCTGCACCAATCACCCAATGCTACGCCACGACAAACTCCCGGCGGGCAACACATTTCGCCGATTGCTCAGTCTAAGGGGTACTTCAATCGAGCACACTACGATCCATCCCTGGGAATGGTAACGCCAGCTCCTTCCCGGTCCCAGCAGCCTGAACGTCAGTTCGAGAATGTAGTAAGTCCCTTCTTTGGGCGCAGTCATTACGATGCGCTTGCTCCACGGCGTCGCCGGGTCACTGAGATCGAGACCAGTACAAATCATTTCGGCGCCTCTCGGTTACGGAGGTACCCGATCTCGCAACCCCCATCCGAATGGCATGAGCCGCGCGGTCTGAATGGGCTGTCGTTCATCGACTCGCCCGTCAATTCGCGAAACGAAGCAATCATGGCCAATGGCCACCGTCAGCCATCGCGGCACATGTCTACCCATAGGCACTTGACCTCGCACGGGGTTGAAATACGATCAGGTACTCAACGATCTCCATTCGTCAGCGATAGCGTCTATAGCTCGTTCACACACGCTAGACCTGAGTTCTCTCAGCAGGACCAAGTACAATCACAGTCACCAATGCCACTTCCTACCTTCAACCGAGCTCCCTCTTCACGAAACAGACACTTACCATCACCGAATCCGCCAATCATCTCTAGTCATTCTTCCATACGCAATGGAACCCAGTGGGAGGCCTTGCAGCGCACTGGCGTAAGGAGTAGCCATCAAACGCTAAGGTATTCACAAGGCATACGTTGAATATTTCATCCACGAGACCATGTTCCACATGTGGAGCGGCGCAGCGCCAGACGGTATTGATTCAAAAATCTGCGAGCATCTTCTTTGAGTGTTGGAAAATGCGGGGGTAATATGTCACAATCTCTTCTGGATTACCAGCACAAGTGCATGACGACACGGCACATTCTCCCGTAGTACAAGTCAATTAACAAGCTACTCACCGATGACCTGCAAGCCTAAAACATCCCCCTGAGCTCCAATAGCCTCGTGAACAACAAAGCTTAACCTGAAATTGGCATGCGCTTGTCCGTCTTGGGCGCGGAGCTTGTATCCAGATTGCGTTGCCGGCAGGTCCTATAATAAACAAGTCGGTAGATGATGCGCATATTATGGTTGGCTAAGCTTTAGGAGAATTTACCGGCTCCAGATTACGATGATCAGCCCTGACACGGCATGTGGCCAACTTCCTAGCAGAATCTCGAGGTTGTCATTGGTCAATTTCACGACTCATGTCCATGTTTCATGATAGTTGATATTCGTACGCACTACTGACAGTCGGCTGTGCGTTTCACACGACGAGCCGGTCCTCGTTCCCCGAACTAAACCAATTGCATCCCTGTTTCCACGCTCCAAGAGCGACGCTTGCCCCACGTCAGCTACCCTTCAATCACTTAAGCAATCTATTCTCCGGCGCCAGACTTCGAATCCAGACGGTCAGTGCCGGCTTGAGCAAATTATCATGATCACAGAACAAAATTTCTGATCTAATCCTGTGCAAGGGCTGGAACTGCAAGCCGACAATGGCTAAAGACATCAGGTCGGTATAAAAGTCCGACTAGCCCGCATCTCTTGGGAGACAAGGCAGCTTCAGACTCCTGATCTACACTCATTTTCATACCTCTTACATCCATCATGCTTTTCAGCAACATCCTTGCGGCGGTCGCTCTGGCCAGCACCGCTTTCGCTGCTCCTTCCAATAAGGAATCTCGCGCAAACCGAAAGATGCAATGGTTCGGTATCAACGAGTCTGGTGCTGAGTTCGGGGAGAAGAACTTCCCCGGCGTTTACAACAAGGACTACATCTGGTACGACACCAAAACCATTGATCAGTTCCTTGGACAGGGCGTGAACGTCTTCCGCCTGAACTTCTGTAAGTGCCACGTTCAAGAATATCACTGGACAGTACTGACAAACCGCAGTGATGGAGCGTCTCACACCCAATACCCTGACCGGTTCTTTCGACAAGGTACTGAAACACCTCTCTCTTAACGCGATTCCGAAGCTGACAATACTCGCAGGGCTACCTCGGTAACCTCACCCAGCAGGTCAACTACATTACTGGCAAGGGTGCTTATGCTATGATCCTGCCGCACAACTACGGTCGCTTCTATGGCAACATCATCACCGACACATCTGGGTTTAAGACCTGGTGGAAGAACGTCGCAGCGCAGTTCAAGGACAATGCGCTCGTCATATTCGACACAAACAACGAGTTCCATGATATGGACCAGCAGCTTGTCTTCAACCTCAATCAGGCCTCTATCGACGGCATTCGCGGTGCTGGTGCCACCAAGCAGTACATCACCGCGGAGGGCAACTCGTGGACTGGTGCCTGGACTTGGGTTTCTTCTGGCAACGGCGCGTCCCTTGTCAACCTCAAGGATCCCCAGAACAAGCTTGTCTACCAGATGCACCAGTACCTTGACAGCGATGGCTCTGGCACCTCTGAGAACTGCGTTTCATCCACCATTTTCAAAGAGCGTCTCCAGGCTGCGACTAAGTGGCTCAAGGACAACAAGAAGCAAGGCTTTATTGGCGAGTTCGCTGGTGGCAACAATGCTCAGTGCATTTCGGCTCTTCAGGACGGTCTTAACTATCTCGGTCAGAACACTGATGTCTGGCTCGGCGCGGCTTGGTGGGCCGCTGGCCCATGGTGGGGTAGCTACATCTTCAACATGGAGCCTAGCTCTGGTGTTGCTTGGACCAACATTCTTCCCAAGATCAAGACGTACTTCATCTCCTAGAAGACGCATGCCTTGGTCAGCAGGGACTGGGATTTGATTTGAAAAGTCGTTGATGGTTATATTCATGTACATACTTGACTTCGTTCTTCTGAGCTTTGCATCAGCATCATAATGAAACTCTTCACAAGTTGAAGCCTTTGCCACAGACAAATGTTCCCTGAGCATGCCACAAATTCACATTATCACTACTGACCTGAAGTCAGTAATGGGGTTACGCAAGCGCTCAGTGTCGCCAATATCGTTGGAACATTCGTACCACCTCCTGTCTACCTCCATAATTTCGTAATAGACTGAGTAGAGATTGCCCCAAATATCACCGTAATATCACCAACATATTACACAATGAGAGCAACAAACCACTTGCAATACGGCAAGGTCGTTCCAACCAGAGCATCTACCCGTGTCCAGCATCTCATTTCAATCCAGTGAGCGGACGCTGGCTTTGCTAGTGCCTGCTGGCCAATGTCACAGAAGGACAGACGCACACAAGACGGCCATCTGAGTCTACAAACTTTGGTGTAGCATCTGGAAAAGCTTGTGGAGAGACTGGTGAAGGAGTAGTTGGGCTACATGGTTGACAAGACTACCTAGGTAGGCAGTGTGAGTGCGGCCACAGTTAACGCCATCACCGAACACGAGAGGAACAAAGCGACGCAATACCACCGGTCTCATATTACCGGACCTACAGAGAGCTTGAGATATCGCAGGTACAGAAGATGAGAAGTGTTGTGCAAAGAAACGGCCCGAAGCTGAGTGATGAAAGATGGATCGCGATGGTCACACCACAAAAGACTGTCTCGCGCCGCGCGTCGCGAGGGTCGCTGGCCAGAGAGTGCTTGAAAGAGTATATTGAATCCACAACGGACTACATGGCAGCACTCAGTAAAATACTCATTAGCATCCGACTCGACCTCCATCCAGTAGTGAGCTTTGTTCAGAACGCACAACGCGCGGATTGGATCTCCAATCTAGGCGTTACTCATTACCATCGATTTCTTCAACTAAAATGAAGACTGAAAAGCACGTGAATTATTGAAAGGGAAGTGCCTGCAAAGTGCCTTGGTGTAATAACGCCCAATCTGTCCAGTCAATTTCACCTGGTGGAGCCCGTGTTTGGTGCGAGTTATTGTCAGTTATGCTCACCCTATTCCGACATTCCATACACTAACTCCGCTAACGCCAGCCAGGACGTCGTCCAACAGTGCGCTCACGCCAGAGGGTGCAAATAATTCATTTTCCCTTGATTAGATGATGTCAGCGACACCATGGTCTCGAATTCCCTGAGTAACTTACTAAGAACTTCAAAGCACTAGTACATCGGCCTACACACTAATCTAAATAGCTTTATCTTTAATTGTACTCCGTTTGAATCCATTGTTTTGCCTGTTGCCTTGTTGTTCACTAATTTACACGCAGTTACTATGGGGGATTTGGTTGCTGACATCACTTGAATTATTGCACCACCTATCGCTCACTCACAATCATTCAAAGTGCAAAAACATAAACCCGACCCCACACACAGCCAGGATGACGCATCATGGCTTCTCGGGCAGGTGGAGCGGACAACTGTCTGTATTCGGTCCGATGCCGTCATTCGCCGGGCGATGAAAGCTCCCCACGATGCTATACAACATGCTGCCACTTCTCAAGCGATCACCTTTCACTCTTCTAAACTCTTAGTAAAACTTCAGGACTTCAGACTCAAGCACAATGGTCAAAATCGCAGTAGCAGGTGGCACTGGCAGTTCGTTCACCCCGCAACCCCACGTCTATTGCTCCCATCATAGCTATTCAGTATCTTGTTTCGATATCAACAACTAATGCCTCCCAGACGTCGCAACAGAAATTCTACGAGCTTCAATTCGCTCTGGCAAACACGACATCACTATCTTCACCCGCTCAGGCGCTCCCTTGACTCCCGTCTCAGGTGTTCTTTACAAGAAAGTCGACTATAACAACCTCGAGCTCCTCACCGCAGACCTCCAAGGCTTCGATGTGTGTCTCTCATTCCTTATCGTCCATCTAGATATCGACAACGTCGTCCAAAAAAACCTAATCCAAGCCTGCATCGCCGCAGGAGTAAAACGCTTCGCCCCCGCGGAATGGGGCATCAAAAACAATTCCGGCGTGCCTCCCTACGAAAACAAAGACCTGATCGCCGCCCACCTCGCCGAAATCAACAGAGACAAACAAGTCTTGGAGTACTGCCTCTTCCAGCCCTCAATCTTCATGGACTACTTTGCACATCCGTACCCACTGAGCCCGGGTCTGATCACATGGCCGTTCTTCATCGATTTCGATACGCGCCATGCGATCATCGTGGATGACGGGAATCAACCCATCGTTCTCACGGCGGTGGCAGATGATTCGGAGATCCTTGCGCGCGCTCTCGAGTCTTCGGATCCCTGGCCGACAGTCGGCGGTATCCAGGGGTGCAAGACGACTATCAATGAGCTCTTCGCGCTGGGGAAGAAGATCAGAGGTGGTGAGTGGACGGTGGAGTATGTCAAGGGGGAGGATCTGCGTAGAGGTGAGCTTAATGTTAAGTGGGTGCCGCAGATGAGCCATCCGGTTATACCGTCCGAGGACCGGGAGCAGTGGTCGAAGGAGTTTCTTATCATGTTTTTGGTTGGTCTGTCGAATGGCTCGTGGGATGTGAGTAATGAGTGGAATCGAAAATTCCCGGATTACAAGTTCACGGGTGTGGAGGAGTATTTGAGGAAGGCGTGGGAGGGGAAACCATAGGTGGTGAGTCTGACATGTGGATGTGGTGAAGGTATCAGTACCGAGACACCAAAATAGTGAAAAAGTCTATGAAGTAAATACAAGAAGTAAACGACCTATTTACTCCCGAATGCTGAATGCTGCAGGTCTTAAGTATCAATGAGCGGCTCCTGAGGCAGGGGTTTCTCAGGTAGTGGCTTGGTCGGCAGCGGCTTCATCCTCTCCTCGGTCCAGCCCATCGAGGCACGGCTGCCACCTTCATCGTAGCTATAACTATCCCTATAGTCGCCTGTCCACTCGCCTCGGGACCCACTTTCCTCGTCGTCATCCAGGTTCCTCTCTTGGTTGAGCTGACTGTACACAGCATCGATGCCCTTCCATCTCGCAAGCCCGCTCTGCTGCTTGGCGAAGTGGTAGAGGCTGTGAATGATGCGCAGTGTAATAAAGCCGCCGACAATAGAGCCGATGATGATGAAGAACAGGCCAACGAAGTTGGAATGGAAGACTCGGCCAACCAGATTCCTCAACGTCCCCTTCTTTCCCCAAACGCCCCACTCGTCGCTCAGATATACCAGCTCGCCCTCCTCTTTCCACACATCGCCACCAAAGAACCTCTTAAGCTTGCCCCAAGCACTAAGTTTCGGGGAAGCAAAAGTAAAGCGCCGCATAACCTGCTCCACCTTTGTGATTTCAAGCTCGTAAACCTCATCGCCACCAACGCTGCCAAACAGCCCTCCGTCCTGCGAGTTGTGTGCTACGACCTTGTGCCCGCGCTTGACCGGCTGGCCTGCGACAACGATGAGGAGAGACTTGCGGTCCGGGTCATCGAATTTCCAAGGCGCGGAGACGCCGCTGGATGCAGCGATGGGGAGCGACCGGCCGCCAACGGGGTCGAATACGATTTCCCAGTAGCGGATGCCGGCGTCTGGTTCTTCGCGCTCAAGGTGTGCCGAGTAGGAGAAGTCGGTGAGCATGTGGCCGAGGGGCAGCGTTTGGCACCATGCTGTGCAGTCTGAGCTGATTTTGCTGCCGGAGCAGGTTGGGTTCGAGCAGGTTGTTGCGGCGGAGAGGTTTGCGTAGGAGAAGGACGAGTGTAGGAGTGAGACGGCGATGTGCGGCGGGCTTGGGATTGTTTCGAGGGTCGGGAAGATCTTTTTGCCGTTCAGGAGGATGGAGCGGGTGTCGTTTGCTAGGGTGACGTTGAAGAACTGCGCGCGATGTGTAAGTGAGAGCTCTTTGTGGCAAGGCACTGCGCCACCAGACAGTTGGCAAAGGACGGCACTTACGAGTTCCTGGTCGCCATGTGTGATCCTGCTCTCCGGCTTTCCGTCATCCGAGTCTTCATTCCATGTTTCTGCATAAGGGCAGTCCTTGCATGCAATCTTGGAGAAGTAGGAAATGCCGGGCGTGACTTCGACAACGCTGTCAATCTTCTCCGCGCATTTCTCTACGTTGGCGTCCTTTTTGCTGCAGTCCAAGAAATCGAACTCGTCCTGTGCAAGAGCAGAGGCGAGCAAAAGCGGAACGAGTGGCAGCCCAGGAATGCGCATCTTGGGCAGGTTGTGAGTGTGGAGGACTGAACGGACGGCGATGGCTGACAGCTGGGGATCAGCAATCTGCCGTTCGCCGGCAACTTCAGGGGTCTAGCGTCCAAGCGTGGCGGGTGGGTCCGCTAGTTTATCGATTGTGCATGCGATGGGCGCGACTGGTCTGGCCAGCCCAGGTACAGGCACGGTCGACGATGCTGCGCCAGCAACACCAACTCCAGCATCGCACACTAGCGTCTTCATATCGCTATGCTCGCGCGGGTTGTGTTTAATCATAACCGGTGAATGATAACAGCACATTTGGACGACTGACCGTGATCTCGTGGAGCGCCTCCTTTGCTCCGCCCCGCTTGGCTGGCAGCCTGTGAACTTCGTAAGGCAGATTTTCCACGAGTAGGTACTCAGTAGGCGCGAATATATCTTCTTTGTTGTCCGTTGCGTCTCTTGGTAGACTGCTGGATACCTCTTGATCTGCATTCCATCCTCGAATCCTTCAATCATGTCTTCGGTCCAGGATCCCACCAAAGCTCCCACTGTCCAAGAAGGGGAGAAGGCGAAAGACTCTGTTGCCGATACGATCGCATACGCGCGACGCACGTACAAGGGCAACCACCCAGATGTCAAAACTTTCGAGCCAGAAACGTATGTTGCGCAGTTTGCTAGACGACTGGACGTACTAATACTCCACAGCAACGGCGGCGTCAAGAAGTTCTTGAATAACATCAGTCACACGCTCATGAGCGGTCGGTACGGCGGATCGTAGGGATATAGACTTTCATGATATTTACTCATATCATAGCTAGTATGTAGTGCAAGGAATGGAAATCAAGTATCGAAGTCCAACTTCCTTGTTGTAGAAGCAGAGGTGTATATGATGTCCTGCCCAAGCATTATCGCTAGTCTTCGCATTGGTCTGCAAGGTGAGAGTCTTGTCTGCTTGGCGCAAGACTTGAGTGCGCCCTCTAGAGATGTCAAGTATTAGGCTTAAACCATGCCACATATATATCATTCATCAGCACCATCCTAGAATGCACATCTATCGTGCGCGCAGTGAGCATCGAGCAAACAGCATCTGGCTGGTATACTAAGCTATCGGGATTGGCAGTGGTGTTACCATGGTTAGCCGGCGTATGGTGGAAAGCGAACGCCTGAGAAGCAAGCTACAAGTCGTGAATGCTCCGGACTACAATGAATATTCACCTAGAGGAAAGACGTCGTGACTCTCAAATGATAGTCAAGAGCGCGTCAATCGTGGCAAGTGGAAACGAGACCCTGTGACGTCACATGCTTTCTCCACCTTTTACGTAGCAGTTGCGCAACACTCGGCATAAAACACACCACTTAACTCAGCAAACCTCGCACACTCAGCCCAGAGAACCTTCGATCCCCCAAGTTAAACAACAAGCACTCGAGACCGAAGCAATCGCCACCATGCCATCATCGTTCCAAAGCCAGACCTTCTCCTCCACATCCTCCTCTATCAACGGCCAAACCACATCCCGCACACAGTCCACATACAGCGACAACTCCGGCACACGCGTGCACCAAACGAGTCAAGAGCCGGGTCAAGCCGTACGCGAAGAGCGTTTCGAGATCGACAGCAGCGGTCGGAGGATTGCAGAGGGGTCGACGAGCGGCAGCAACGCAGGAAGGATCGAGGATGTGACAGACGAACAGCAGAAGGAGAATGATAGGCTGTATGAGGAGAGAATGGAGGACGAGTATGCTAAGAGGGAGGGTGGCGCTTAGGTGAGGAGGAAGGGTACGGATATCGACGAATAATGGGATTGTCGCAAAAAGAGGTTGAGAATGCGATCATCGTTTATGAAATTACACACGGTCTTACAGATGCCAAATGAATTTCAGGTTTCACGTGCTAATACTAGAGCGACGCGACTCTACTTTGTTTTGTTGAAGTTTTCGCTGGGTGCATTCTACGCCGTGAAGCTCATCATAGAGATGCTGTTTGGTAGTCTACCGTTGGCAATGACAGCAATAAGCCGGAGATTAAGAGCAAGGTCTGTGACAACGATGCGGAAATCAAGCATAGGCTGCATCAAGGGCGACCTGTGCGCTCCTGTCCTCTCCGGAGAGCTCCACCATCCGCGTCCTCTCCACACATTCCTCCTCCCTTACGCGCACAATACCCGGCCCCAGCCTATCCGGCGCTCCCAATTCTAACATTGTCATCGCCAGTATCCGTGGCGCGCTAAAGTTCCGCTGTGCTAACCGCCCCGCCCCGCCTTCCAGCCCTGCAGCAGGCGCCCACGTGACATATTGACCTTGAATTGCCGTTCATATCCGTTCTGAATTTTGAATATACCTGAGCCTTCCGCCGTCAGCATCGCAACAAAATTGGGGCACGGGACCTCTTCCATGACGACCCCGTGCTTAGCTCGTCTTTGTCATAATTGGGAAGAAAAGAATCCTGGATACTACGGGAGCTGCGGATGGCGGTGGAAGGGGGGATTTCTCTTAAGTAGACGCGTCTTGCTACTCTGTCAAAGGAATCTCACTGTTGTTATACTCGGCTTGCTGTGTACTCAAGTCGTACATTTGTGTGTCAATGAGCGAATCTCAATAACATATCCTTTATCAAGCTTACAATCTGAACTATCACCATGGAGCTGTTTAGCCTCGTGTGGTCGCTTCTGACCTCGCCGCTGCTGCTTGTATCCACTGTCTTTGGAACTCTCACATTCTACGTCCGTACCACGTCTTGCGTCCAATAACCCCTCTAACAGTCTCAGATCCTCGCTGTAATCCTCTACCGCCTAACCCTCCACCCGCTCGCCAAATACCCCGGCCCACCGCTCGCAAAAATCACAGACATCTACCTCGCATACTACGCCTACAAAGGCAGCAGGCACCTCGCCTTCCAAAACGCACATCTGCAGTACGGACCATACGTGCGTCTGGGCCCAAATCTACTCTCCATCAACACAGCCACCGGCTTGAAGAGCATCTACGGCTTCCGCAGCAATGTGCGCAAGGCCTCGTTCTACGAAGCGTTTCCCAGCACAAAGGCCGCTGTTAGCGTGCACTCGGCAATTGACAAGATGCAGCACGCGCGCAAGAGGAGGGTGATGAGCAGTGCGTTCAGCGACGCTGCGATCCGCAACCTTGAGAAATACATTATCGCGAATGTGCGCGTGGGATGTGAGTTGCTTGGGCGCAGAAGTGGTGGCAGTGACCCAAGTCCAGGTGATGAGAAGTCTATGAATGGGCAGGGATGGAATGGCACGTGGAATGCGGCGCATTGGTGTGAGTGGTTGGTGTTTGACATCATGGGTGATTTGGTTTTTGGCAAGGCGTTTGGCATGCTGGAAAGCCCGGCGAATCGATTTGCAACACAGTTGGTCGGCAATGCTGCGCACAGGCATTTGATTGTAAGTTTTGTTGTGGCTGTCGGAAGGTTATGAAGCTGACATGTGTAGTGTGGTACCCATCTCACGATTCACAACTGGCATCTGGATAAGCTGTTCTTCCGCAAGATTGCTGGCCAAAGGGCACAGTATATGCAGTACTCCAAAGCGCAGGCTATGGAGCGCACCAAGCTGGGTCTTGAGGCTGATCGTAAGGATTTCTTCTACTACCTATTAAACGCCAAGGATGCGGAGACTGGCGAGGGCTTCAACATGAACGAGCTGTGGGGCGAGTCGAACTTGTTGATCATTGCGGGCTCAGACACCACATCGACTGCAATGTCTGGTACCTTCTTCTACCTGGCGAAAAACCCCAAGGTTCTGGAGAAGTTGTGCAAAGAGATCCGCGAGACTTTCTCCGACGTCGAACAGATCGTAACTAGCCCGAAGTTGAGCAGCTGCTCCTACCTGAAGGCTTGTATCGATGAAACGATGCGTATGACGCCCCCAGTGGCTGGCGCCCTCCCTCGCCAAGTCCTCCCCGGTGGTATGGAGATCGATGGTAAGCACATCCCAGCGGGTGTCGATGTTGGCGTACCCATCTACGCCATCCACCACAACCCGAACTACTATCCTCAGCCATTCGACTACATCCCGGAGCGCTGGCTCGCAGACCCATCGGCCAACCCCCTGCACAGCAGGCTGCCTGACGCGCAGTCTGCCTTCAACCCCTTCAGCATCGGACCCCGAGGTTGTATTGGTAAGGGTCTGGCGTACGTCGAGCTGACCGTCACAATC
Source organism: Phoma sp. XZ068 (assembly GCA_004835665.1). Lineage (NCBI taxonomy): Eukaryota > Fungi > Ascomycota > Dothideomycetes > Pleosporales > Didymellaceae > Phoma > Phoma sp. XZ068. The sequence continues at coordinate 414,678 of RBKR01000002.1, forward strand.
GCGCGGGTTCTCTACTTGTACGATCTGAGGCTCGCTCCTGGAACGACGCTGGGTGCTGGCAATAAGGATCTTGAAGTTGGAAGGACAAGGGAGACAGAGTATCAGATTGAGGATGTCTTCGCGAGCAGAAAGGACGGACCGATGGTGCAGTTCCGGGCGAGAGTTTAAAAAGTCCCAGGTATAAAAAAGAACAATAGTACAAGTTGCACCAAAGTCGGCCGCCGCTACGTGAAGGCTCGCATGAATAGATGGATTGCACAGTTACTCTGATATGGGTGCTTCCACAAGTCCAACGGCTGATTGTCGGGTCGGATAATCAATACGTCATTGGGAGTGGCTTTTAGTCCGTGATAGTAGCTTCTGTACTTCTCCTCTGACAGAACAACAACATCGCTGTCGGATGTAGAAGAACTATCTAAGGTCATCAGTAGCAAATCCATAGCCAGGGTGGCGCTATTTGGTTGTGCAGGGGTTGAACTGGAAGGCTGTTCGGTGGAACGTCTTTCGGCAGGACTTTGTTCGGAAAACGATGCAACTCGAGAGGCACTGGCGTATAGATGGCATCTGTGAGGAATTCGATAGGTATCGACTAGTCTCCAGAATGTCTATTTGGCTTTTATTACTGCGCATATGTTCAAACAGCCAGTGGAAAGTGCACTTCGTGCAAGAAAACGTGAAATAATCGCCATGTTGTACAGAAACGCCGCTGCCATATGCAAAGATGGGAACCTACAGGAGCGCAACCAGAAAAAACTTGGGCGATGGTATGGAAGAGTCTAGGTGCAACTTGAGTACTAGTTAGCGCGTCTCTTATCGATATCGTCTTGGCATTGTCTATTGTGGACTTTTTTTCCCTGCGCGTATGCATCAACAACACAGTCTCGACGTCCTAAAGCATCTAAGCAGCCGCACCGTGTGGAATCTGCTTGCCTCATTTCTACAAATACGGTCTCGCAATCATCATGTCTCTCCCTAGGGTCATCTCGCAGGGCCGCCTCGTTCTTTCCAGGGGGTTCACAAGTCATCGAGCCACGGGTTCGATACTCCGTGCTGTCAGCATAGCAGCTCCTCGCCAACAGTTTTCGTCAAGTGTACGGTTTCAACAAGAGGCCACCGAGACGTCAGCCACGGACCCAAAGGCCCCACTTACAGCCACTCGTAACACAGTCTCCGGAAACAACGCGCATTCGATTGCAATCACGAGACTGGCCTGGAAGACTGTGAAGGCTGATGTCGAGCAACTTCTTCGTGATGCCGGATTTGATGTGTGAGTATTTCCTGATGAGGTGCTAATCTCATCTAGTTGTGCTTCTTGTCACGTGCTATGCTGACAACTTCCCAGCAAGAGGATCCAATTCAAGGTTGATCGCTTCACATTCCACAGCGATACCGTCTCATTCATCGAATTAGGTAGCGAAGAGCAAGTGAAGGCGGCTATCAAGGCCCTAGATGGCCAGCAACTCCATGGACGCTCGTTAGTTGTCCGTCCAGTCAAAGACAGCTTCTACTGGGATCTAGGATTCAAGAAAGATAAACGTTACTTTTTCCATGATGAGAACACTCCATCTCAGGCTATTCAGGGCCTCCTTCAAGGGCGACGCTATGCGCTTGTTGTTGAGAACCCTGGCTGGCTTTCGGGGAAGGACAGTGGCAAGTCCATCAACGCCCTGAGACGAGAAGTTATTGACAAGCACTTCGGACCATTTGGGGTGGAGACTATCGGAGCGTTGAACCCGATCAACAGGCGGGAATTAAAACGTGAGAAGACTTTCCTGACACATATCGAGTTCACATCAAAGGAAGGTGCCGAGCAGGCGGCCGAAGCATTCAACGATAATGTTATCGAGGGCTCGCGAGTGTGGCTGACGCCATGTGAAGTCAGCAAATGGGCCGAACAGATCGGGAGAGTTGACAAGAGCGTTCTTGCGCAATTAGAGCAAGGTGGCTTTATCCGCAGCGAGGGCACTTCCGACAAGGTCGCTGCATGATTTCGACTTGTGTGTACTGGTCGAGGATGTAAGATATTATGTACATTTGATACTGCATTTTACGGTAGAACTGCTCAAGGACAGCGACCGCATAGCATATCCGGCGTTGTGATGGGACAAGCACCTAACTCTACGAACTGCCCTTTTCGTTAACCTTCTCTTCGCTTTCCTCTACAACTCCAAAATCAGCTTCATCATTGTACTTGCTTACGCCGATGGTCTTGACGACCAACCACGCAGGAAGCAGCGCGGCTCCCCAAAGGGCAAAGTTAAAGTATGTTCCTCCAACCGTGGCAAAGATTGGGATGGCGTTCAAGCCATAACTAAGCGCCTGCCAGGCCGACTCAGTGCCACGCAGAAGCGCAGCGAGACGAATTGTTTCCTGGGGGCTCTTGGAGATCTGACCGACCAAGAAGAATGCGAAGTTATAGTTCAATTGGAAGCCTGCGACAAGGAAGATGAAAGGCGCAAACGCACGACCAAAGCCTTCATCTGCCCAGTCGTATAGTGTCTCAGTCCGAGAGTACTGCGTGACGTTGATAGTGAGCCAGATCCACCACGCACCCTGCGTGACCATGATGACTGCAAACGCCCAGCGCGCTCGTTTCTTCAACGCTACGGTGTGCGTGTCGAGCCATGCGCCTAGCAGATTCGTAACCACAATCGCCACGACACCGGACAAGAAAGAGCCCAGGGAGCGTGCGCGGACGCTGAACCAAAGGGCAATATAGGTGTAGTATACAGCCTCGCTGTAAACGCCCTGTCCGATCCAGAATACCAACAAGAGAAATTCTTTGTTCAAAAATGTCCTGGTAGTCGCCTTGATCTCTTGCCACGGGTTATCGTAGATCTGAAGCTTCACCTGCTGCCCATCCGAGCGCTGTACTCTATCCGGCTTGTTTAAGAGCAGCGCAACGAAAGGACCGAGGCATTGTAGTGCAATAAAAATCAGATACACGGTGTAACCAACCTTTCCAGCAGTATTCTGCTCATGGTTCAGGCCTAAATTAATGGCCCCACCAAGAATGCGTCCCACACACGTCCAGGTGATCCAGTACGCAATCATTTTCCCCCTGTTCCTTGGCTCCGGATACGCAATTGCGATTGCCGCTTCCGACGCCCAGAAAATTCCGGCAGAGATACCGCATAGCGCTGCACCTAGGATGACGAGCCATTCCGTGCCGAAACGGTTGTTTGTATACAGACCTGCGCTATAGGGCGCAAACCCAATGGTCCCAGCAACGAGCGCGCCTTTGATGCCGACGTACTTGACGAGCGAAGAGGTGAGCCAGCAAGAGATAATCATAAGGCAGAAGGTCAGAGCGTTGGCTGTGTTGACCAGATAGGGTTCCTGGGCTCCTCCAGCGCCGAGAGAGTTCATTGCGCCCCAAAGACCGGGGGCTGCAAGACTGCAGAAGCCGAGAACTGTGGCATTGTAGAAGGGTGTGCGGTACCATTTGACTTTACTACAGGTTAGTGTGGGTGATAATATGGGTGCAACGTGGCGTACTAGGCTCGGCGTTGCGTTCGGGTGACGCATTGTCAGACGTGACATGGTGTTCTTCGTCAGCCATGATTGAGGTTGGGATTTGATGTGCGAACGAAAAGGACATCCGTATTTGGAAGGCCCCCCAGTCTTGATGTTGTACACCCCCGTTTGAAGTAGCCGTGCCCAACTCGTGGAACCCACCTGTAATAACTGGATGTCTGGTATGCAACAGTCGCGCTCCAACATCTTGGGATCTCGAAAGGATTTATATCAAATGTATCCTTGCGCGATCTAAGCTTGGTATTGCATGTATGCAAGGAGATGGGGCGATGTCGGATAAGTCTTTCGCGTTCGATTGGTTAGCGAATGACGTGCTCCGTGTGAGGATTGATGTGCGCATACCAAGTAGTTGCTAAAGTTTCGACACCTCGGTACTTCGGGGTGAAGATCAATTTCTAGATAGAATGCACGCCCAGATCCCTGCATCAAGCGGCTCTTTTACCTGCGAGTCAAATACCATGTTCTGGGCTGACAGGGCGGTACAGTCATTTTGCACAAGCAGTGTGATAACTATTCAATTACAACACGTTCTGTAGAATGCTCCAAGGAAACCTCTATATTTTCTGGGTCAGTAAGAATCAATGCTGCGCTATGCTATGCTATGCTGTCAATCTCCGCGGGCTCTACGTGCCGCTGTTTTTGCAAGACTAGGTTGGCTGTCCGAGTCTAGGCTAGAACCTTATTTTCATCTCATGATTCGCCTACTGTGACCGCTGTCAACACTGACACTGTTGTCTGGGCCGATTGAGATGCTAATGTTGGATGCTTCATCTTCACTCCTGCCTCGCCGCTTAGAGTCACGGTGACCTCGGCTGTCGCTTCTTTCAGGCTGAATGACAAGCCATGTCTGACCTCCGCTGTCATCCTCTTGTTGCATGAGCTGGAGCTGTGGCCCATTGCGGCCCGTTGGCCGAGGGGATTTAGGTGATGGCGGCGGTGGGAATACCGTGGAATACTTGGTGACCTTCAGAGGTAGAGTAGTGAGTGCTGAGGGCAGTGGCACAGACTCGATCAACGTTACTTTGTCGAGAGGAAGACTGGACAAAAGAGCAGCTGGGAGGTCAACAGGAGAGCACCCAACGATGACGTGCCGCAAATGAGAGTTTGCAGTGAAGAATGAGAGGTTCTCTATCCGGGTGTTAGTACGTAACGTCCGATATCAAGTGATGCAAGTCAGTTTACCTCTTATTTTCCGCCCAGAACTTCCTTCCTTGCCAACGCCAACATCAACAAAGTCGAAGCTTGCTATCCGTCCGCTGAACGCAGTCGACATGGCACGCAGGGAGCCAAGGTTGCTGATCTTGTCCTGCCGTACCAAATACTTTGCTAAGCCTTCAAGGTTTGCATACACCCGTACGATAATATCGAGGCTATCTGCATCTTCGAACTGTGGCCTCAGGTACTCTCGTGTTCGGATGAGTAGCTCGTCAGCTAGAGCCTCGCCGCCTTGAGCCTTTCTTGTGATGTACTTGTCCTGGAACTATCAAGGGTCAGCACCTTTATTTATGGGTATCCAAAACAACTCACAAGGAAGCCCTCTGCGTCTACGTCGATGAGGACCAGTACAAAAGGTCGTTTGGCCTGTTACCAGTGAGCATCAATGAAGCTAACCGAGTGAGGCTAGTCTGACCTGCTTCTGTGCGAGCGCATCCTCCCTTGTCTTCGCCTCATGAACCTCAGCCTGCAATGTCCGACGAACATTTTGTTCCGAGTTGAGGTCCAGCTCAGTTTGTGCTAGCCGTGCTTCGGTCTTCTCGAGCTTGTCAAGTAGTTCCTGTCGAATCTAAGTCGTTGCTGCAGAGTACGGACATCCTCGGCCATGTACCTCAATAAGTTCGATCCTCTTCTCTTCTAATATTCGGAACTGTGCCAGTCGCTCGCGATATGTTAGAGGGCCTAGTGGAGGCGTCGGAGGTGGAATCAAGGCTAATGCTGATACTGCAGCTGGTGGAGCCGGAGCGGGAGGCGGAACATCAGCCATGTTGATAGAGACGTAATATTGATACCTTGAATCCTCGGAAACTGGGGTTACCCAGCTTTTAAAGGTTGATGATCAACAGCTTTGGGCTCCCAAGCCTAGGTGGCTTTGCATGCACATCAAAGTGCGGTGACCCAGCACTGCCTAGGATTCTCAACGTAGCGAACGCTGATTGGCTGCAAATGTGGAGCACACGCAGTTGATTCGCTGCCTCGACAGTCGAGCCCACCGGATCGAGCAGGCTGCGCGTGAGTTGGCGTTGACTGAAGTGGAATACGCGGGGCGAGCCAGGCGCTCACACTGTGAACATGCGTGAGCTAGAATGGCAGGAGTGATCGCAAAGTATAATTCTGGTCTAATACCGCCGATGCAAGCTTGCAGATGCACAACACGTAGTGGTCAATACGTTTTTTTTTTTGGAATGCAAGTGTTTAAGACTGCGGCGGCTGCACGACAGACGTTTTCCATTTGCTCATACAGATGAAGGCATCTAGCCTACCTATTAGCATCCTCCCAAGGTCGCAGTATACCGGCATCATACTAAACCCGGGGCGAAATTCCCCGCAGACGTGAATGCGGGCCGAGTCGAGGTCCTGCGGGCCGTTGAAAGGGAAATTATTGCATACTTGCCCGCAGCTCCGCACATGGTCACGTTCGATCCTGTGGGTGGGCTGACTGGAGTCCTAATCGGCCCTAGCTGATGTTTCGTGTTTGTTTTGCTCTCGCATGATATTGTGATCTTGCGCGTCGGGATTGCTGCATGAAACTGTGTAATGATTATGTTTTCTTATTCTTCAGTAGTACAGAGGGGAAGCTCCGAACTTACGAAGCCCATTCATGTGACGCCATCACAAACAGCGACAGTGAAAGGAGATGTTATACGGTCGCGAAGGTGGAGCGTGCATCTCAATACTTTTGTCCCGGAAATGATTGATTTGTTGTTGAAGTGCAGACATGTGTAAAGAGCTATCAGCCCTCTATTACTACTCGTCATCTTGTTCAAAGTCTTCTTTTGCCCTCTTCGCAACAGCTTCATCAATCAGAATCCGCAATGCTAGCATTGCCATACCCTTCGCACAATTCAGTGCCGCTTTGTGACCCTCGTCCGTACCTGCACATGCCGCAAACGCTGGATTGTGGGCTGACACGTCCTTGTCAGCTGGGATCACGAACGCGCCGTGAAAGCTGGGTATGATATGTGAAACGTTCCCCATATCGGTCGAAGCATTCATCATCTTCTCTTGATCAATCTGGATCTTCGTACCAAGAGTATCCATGTCTTGGGTGTAAAGTTCGCACAAAGTCTTGTTTGCACGGAGGTTGAGATATGTGGGTGAACTACAAATTGTCAACATTTGCTGGTACGCATGACATGATGCCGTGACTTACGGGATATATTCCAGCTTACACCCTGAAGCCAAGGCCGCTGCTTCGAGACAGTTCTTAACGCGAGCAAGCAGCTTGTCTGCTCGCTCTATCGTAGGGCTGCGGACATTCCAGTTCATCCTTGTGTACTCGGTAATGACGTTTGGCACGGTGCCTCCAGCTTCGATTACTCCGTGCACTCGTTCATCTGGCTCCATCTGCTGTCTTAATAGACCTACGTTGGCATATGCTGAGACTGCTGCATCCAGGGCGTTAATTCCGTTCCAAGGCTCACCTGCTGCATGTGCTGGTTTGCCCCTAAACTCGGTCTTGAATTTATGGCTCGCAATTAACTTCAGGCCAGCTAGACCTTGGTAGTGGCCAGGTTTGTGAAAGATCTGGTACGCTGATAATGGATGCGACATGATGGCTGCAGCTGTGTCTTTGGGAAATGCACCTGCATCAATAAGTTTAGCCTTGCCGCCACCGCCCTCTTCAGCAGGAGTACCAAGAATCCGTAGTCGCCCCTCTACATTGTGCTTCTTCATAGCTTCAGCTGCAGCGATGAAGGTAGCAATAGAGGAAGTCGCAATCAAGTTGTGACCGCAGGAGTGGCCGATGCCTGGAAGTGCATCGTACTCCGCACAGATGATGACGAGACGGCCGCCCGACCCGTACTCTGCTTCGAAGCTTGTGTCGAGACCATAAGCATGCTTTGTGACGTTGAATCCAAGATTTGAGAGGTAGGAAGTGATTGTCTGATGGGCAAAATGCTCTTCGTACCCGAGCTCTGGGTTCTCATGAAGAGCTTTGTTGACCCTGCGAAGCTCAAAATCAGAGTGATCGATGGTCGATGACACTGTCGAGCGTGCATCCTCAAAAAGCGTCCCATTATTGTTCTGCGAAGCCATTTGAACTCCAATACTGACTCTTTTAGGAGATGTTTTCAAAGTGACTCGATGTTCGATCACGGGACTCGTTGTGGTGCGGGCTGGTAGATTCCACGTTTTGGAGAGCGATGAGGGGCTAGGAAGTCCATACCCGATAATTCAATGCAGCTTTTGTAGTCTTTAGTTGAATCTCGGCTTTTGGTCACAGCTGTTTAGTTCATCGTCCGGTCAAGTTTTAGTATTGACGCCAGATAAAAGAGCGCTTATTTTTATGCGCTCTTTTAGCGTTGGGTGGGGAGCCTTTCCCCACTTAGCGTGTTTAGGTGCAGGCTGCCTACCTTCACCCCACAGGATCGGATGCTGTCTCATCCCCACGTAATGTCTCTCCTAGCACCTGGTTCTGTGTGCGACCAGGCATATGGCCACAGAATCGGAGCATTTTCCTGAAACGAGACGTCGTAGCAGAGGAGGATGCTGGACGTGCCGCAGCCCAACAGTAAAGAAAGGTTGCGATCAACGCCGTCCCATCTGTGGGCGCTGTGAGCGACTGAAATTACCATGCGACTACAATCCGCGACCAACTCTCGCTGAGCGTCGCAGGGCCAACCGAAGCTCGAATTCCGCACAGAGCCCTTCGTCGTGCACCAGCAATGCAGACTCGCCCGTTGGATCACGTACAGGTACGGAGGTGTTCGACTCACGCTCCCCATCCGTGGCTTGTAGCGTATCCTTTGCATTAAACAAGAGCCTAAATGTATTCAGCTCACCCTCAGCACCAGAAGATTGCAGCGCAAGCCCATCTTCCAGTCAGTCGACAGGAGCATCCATAAATACAGGCAGAGATACTCTGGATCTATGTGCTGAGGACTACGAGGCTATCCACTACTTCCGAACTGAGTTTGCCAAGTTACACCACACCAAGAATCCAGAATACTCGTTGATATCCCTTATGTTCAATATCGCCCGAACTGAACCAATGGTTATGCACATGGTTGTGGCGATAGGGCACCAAGAGATGGACTACAGATTGCATCAGTCTTCTGCCAGTGCTCGGCATGTTTCGTCACGTCACTATGCTTCGGCTCTCAGGCTCATGGCCGACGCGATCGTGCCATCAAGCAACTCGACGAAAAATCTGGATACAATCCTCACTGCGTTATGGCTGATGCTGTTGTACGAACAACAGTTTGGCGATGAGGGATGCAGAGCATATCTCAGCCATCTCCAGGGCGTGGCATCGTTGTTGCAGTCGCAGAGTGGCCATCTGCTCAAGCTTCCGCCTCACAAACTTGGAGCCCAAGATATAAATCCAGGGACTGTACGGACGGAACTCTCTAACAATGACTCCAAAATATCCATCTACTCAGCTCGCGTTCTGATCTGGATTGTGCTGCTTGATTCGGCGGCGGCAACTTCTGGTGTTGGCGGGCATGTCAATGAAGCGATTCTCGGAATGCTGCTTTCCAATCCTACGGACTCTCGTATGCGGTCTAGGGACCCTATCAAGGCGATGGCCCGTCTCCATCACTATTCCAATTCTTTGTATCGACTAGCATGGGGTGAGGCATACCCTCAGACTGAGCTTCTCGATGATGTGGAGAACCGCAACGTTTACGCTCTGCTTGGCCATTGTGCGTATTTGCGATTTCTGACGGCTCAGCTTGCAACACTGTATCGCGATGATCCTACGTCAGCAATGAAGCAAGCGCATGAGGTCGAATACTCAATCGATGAAGTTGGCGATCTCTTCAGGGAACTCATGGAGGTGGCGCATGAGCTATCTCTAGAGACTGACAACAGTCATAGACTGGTGGCCAACATGCGAGCAATTGTACCTATGTACTATGCCATCATCCTGGACTTCAAGCGTTTAACAGCCTTTGATGAGCCCAAGGACGAGCGACAGCGCTACGCCCTACAAGAGATTATAAATCTGTGTTTTCAAGACTTCACGCATAGTAGCGACCAACCGAACTTGAGAGTTGCTTGGCCTTTGTTCATGGCAGCTCTCGAAACCCAGGACATGCTGCATCAAAGGTTTATATTGGAGCGGTTCGAGAAGTTCCGACTATACGGAAAAAATTATGAGCGCGCACATCGCTTCCTAGTCTCAGCAATCGCGACACAACGGCATCAAGGTAAGCGTATCGACATTAGGAAGCAAATGGAGCGAACTGAATTATTTGTTTTGGGTTGATACGTAGAACGGTCCCCTTAAGAGTAATGTCAGAAGCTATGCCGTGGAGGCTCAACATACACGTAATCGCTCAAGTGGTCTTTTGAAGAGTACAGACTCCTAAAGCTGTATAAAGGGATTTAAAGCTTGCTAAATCACGTTGACGAGCCACATCGGTGAAGACCTAGGATCAATGTGTATTTCGGCAGTGCATTGCTGGCAGTCTTCAAACGTCACATTCGTCCTGAGCAGCTGTCGAAATTGGCGACAGGGCGTGCGCACTAAACCGTATTCAAGATAGGGAGCGCTTATTTGTTCGCACGAGAAGTGTCACGTGTGGTATGGTGTCTGAGCAACACAGTAACGATATCTCCGTGTGCAGGTTCCGTAAAACTTAGCCGACTGCTATCTCTATCCCCGCATTTTAGTTTGCGTTCGTATCTGGTGTCTTAGTTAGTGGCTGGTTATCAGTCTGCCAAGCATGATGCATACTCCTCTCCGAGCCAGCCATGTTCTATAAGAGCCTTCCTCTGAGATTGTCTGGTAGTTATCAAACACTCTCATTCTACTCCATTATCTTAAAAGTTCAATATCGATTCTACTTTCTTCCAATTATGGCTGATACGAACGTAAAGAAAGACAGCCAGGAGTATGTGGACAAGGACAAAGTGCTCACTGAGGTAGGCGATGTCATCGTCACCAGACAATCCCTCAGCCCCGAAGAAGATCGTCGAATCTTGCACAAGATTGATTTAAAGTAAGCGTTTGACATGTTATCACATGTATGCAGAATGCTGAGTTTCTAGCCTCCTCCCGATTATGGGATTGTCCTACATGTTCCAGTTCCTTGACAAATCGGCCTTAGGTTACACTGCAATCATGGGCTTGCAGACTGATCTCAACATGTCTGGGGGTCAGTACAGCTGGGCCAGTGGTATATACTATTTTGGGTACCTGGCTGCATCATACCCTGCTGCAGCCCTGATGGTGCGGTTTCCTGTTGCTCGTACGATTGCAGTCTCTGTGTAAGCATTTGAACGTCTGACGGCGATAATCTGCTAAATTTGAACAGTGTCGTTTGGGGCGCAATCCTGATGCTTACTGCCACTTGCTTCAATGCTGAAGGCCTCCTCGCCATACGCTTCGTCCTTGGCGCAGCGGAGGCTGCGATCGGCCCAGGCTTAACCGTCATCGTTGCGATGTGGTATAAGAGGTCGGAACAGCCTTTGAGACACGGAGCTTGGTTTATGGGCAACGTTGTTGCCGGTATTTTCGGCGGTGTGCTGGCATACGGTGTTGGGCATATTCGCAGCATCGAGCCCTGGAAGGTAAGACACCATTGCAACCAAAACTTTGATAGTGACTGATATCCCAGGCTGTTTTTATGCTATTTGGAGCGCTCACCGTTGTGTGGTCCATAGGAATCTATTTCTTTCTCCCGAACGAACCATCGAGTGCGCGGTTCCTCAGCACAGCCGACCGAGCAAAAGCCATCGACCGCGTGCAGGAGAACATGACTGGTATCAAGAACAGTACATGGAAATGGAGTCAGTCAATCGAGGCTTTCCTGGATGTCAAGATATGGCTTCTTGTTGCAATTCAGCTTGCACAGAACATTGCGAATGGAGGTCTTCACGGTGTATGATCGTCTCTATCAAAGCTCCAACAGCATCGCTGATTACACTGCAGTTCGGCTCCATTATCATCAAGGGTATGGGTTTCTCGACGCTCAACACACTGCTCGTTCAAATGCTCGGCCAAGTGTTCCAAGGCATGTTCGTAATCATCGGAACAGCTGGCAGTACCTATTTTCGGAATACCCGCACATACTTTATGGCTTGGAACCTTACTGTCGCACTTGTAGGTGCTGTGATGATTCGAGAGATACATCCTACCCAGATCTGGGCACGATTTATGGGTTACTGTCTCTGCATCGCTTTTTCGGCCAACTTCCCAATGGTCCTCAGTATGTCCAGCGGCAATATTGGTGGCTTTACGAAGAAGAACACCGCAAACGCAATGGTACGTCATTTCAACCTTGATCCAGCCTTTGAACCCACAATCATTATGCTGATATCTACAGATTTTCATAGCATATTGTACAGGCAATATCATTGGTCCTCAGCTGTTCTTTGCGAACGAGGCTCCCAGCTACCCGTCTGGCTTCCTTGCGATGATGGTTTGTTGTGGGACGGCAATCGTGCTATGTTTTATTCTTCGCATCTATTTGATCTTGGAGAATAAGAAGCGTGATCGCGAGACTGGTCTCGAAGGTCTGTCTGGTGACGAAGCTGGAGACATGAACTACGCAGACTTGACGGACAAGGAGATGAAGACTTTCCGCTATGTGTATTAGGGATGGTACAAGGCAAGAACCGGGATATATGTTCATGAACAGGGGAAACCAAATATTCCATGTGAACAATACAAGGAATTTGAGCGTGTTCATGCAAGCGCATCTACTTCGAGCAGCAATGATGAACATGACGCCCCGCTGACCGCTTGTTCCCAGGACTCACCTACAAGGTAATTGTAGGGAAGTTTATGCGTCCAAAACAAGATTCGTATAAAAGGCTGCATTTCATCTTTCAAGAAGTGCTTGTTAGCTTTACAACTGTAGTTCTTTAGGAGCCCGGTCAGCTACTGATCCAATAGCGGCCAACTAAGTAGCAAAAGCCAACCTCTCGCAAGATCAACTAAATACTACCTCGCATAACCAAGCTCTGAATGTAGATCTGGATTCACCTTTGCAATCATCCATTGTGAAAACTGTCCACTTGATCGATATACCTTGCTCCAAGCCGGAGCGGGTTGGGTGATGAAGTTGTCGTTCAAGTTGAAGGGTTCTCTGCGATCCGCTCGGTTCTCAAACCTCGTCTTCTTGACATCATCTCTCTTGCAGTTACTGCTCATCTCGAGACCATGTGCTTGCGCCTTCCTTGGGCGTTTTTTCACACTGCGCCACTCCATGCCCAAAGCCGCAGGTACGGCCAAGCATGCGACAAACAGTATAGCAAGAAAGGTCCCGTGTGTCAAAGACCAGTTGTATGTTTCCAGTACCCTTCCTTGAAGTTCTGGAGGTACAGAGCGTGTTAGATCGGTTGCCCCCGACTCCAGAACATGGCCTACATCGATGCCTTCGATGCGCTTCAGGCCCTCAGAGAACTTCTTAATGTATAAATTCTGGCCAACAGCCGTAAAGACCGCACCACCAAGCGTTTGGAACAGTGATAGCATAGCTGTGCCAATTGGCACGTCTCTTCTATCTAGTACGACTTGTACAGCTAGATTGGGATGGCCTGTGATGTGTTAGTTTGCAGCACTTCATGTGCATGTGCGATAAATGGGACACTGACCCATCTGGAAACCGACACCGATGCCTAGAATAACCAAGTAGCCGATCCACTTAGCACTCTCCGTATGGGTAGTCAAAGTGGTGATAAGGCCGGTACCAACTGCCATACAGCAAGATCCTACAATTATGGATGGAGAATAGTACCCAATGCGCTGGACCAGCCCTCCGGACAGAATCGATCCGACGATAGTCGAGAGAACGAACGGTAGAGAGTTGGCACCTGACTGGAAAGCGGACACTCCCTTGATCGCTTGGAACCATAGCGGAATGTAAATGGACACTGTCAGTAATGTAGCACCAACGCAGAATTGCGACGCACAACCACATGCTACACTCCGTTGAAGAAAAATTCGTGTGGGTATCGTCGCGGTAGTGACTCGAGTCAGGTATTGCCAAAGCATGAAAGCAAAAAGTAAGGCTGCGAAGATGGCAAGGAGAGCTATAAGGCGGGGCGAACTCCACGAATACTCTGCGGCACCCCATTCCAAAGCCAGCAGGAGGCAGGTTATACTGGGTAGAAATAGAAAGGTTCCGAGAGGATCCATTTGTCGCACGGTATCCTTCCAGCCTTTCGTTCGCGGTTTGTTCTCCTTCAATTCCAACAGGAACAGAACGACCACAATCGTGACAGCTCCCAGTGGTATGTTAATGTAAAAGCAGAATCGCCACGTCAATCCACTGCCTGTGAATGCACCACCTAGTAGTGGTCCTGTCACGCTTGCGACCCCGAAGCAAGCACCAAAAAGACCTTGAAGAAGAGGTCGGCGATGCAAAGGTACTGTGTTCAGCATGATTAGAATCGCCCCAGTATACACCCCGCTGCTCCCTAGTCCTGCAATCGCTCTGCCGACTATCAACATAACGCTGTTTTGTGCTGCACCACAGATTGCGCTTCCGATCTCAAAGAAAAAAATAGCCGACAGAAAAACTGGCTTGGTGGGAAAGAATGTGTATATGCGCCCGTATAGGAGTATAAACCCACAGGATGTGAGCATATATACGCTTGCGTACAATCCAATGTCCGCTATACTGTCAAATTGATTCGTAATCGCAGGAATTGCAGGCCCAATTATTGTTCTGTCGAGCGCAACAAGAAAAATTGAAATGTACAACGAAGCCATGATCAACGCTGTCTTTGCTGGCGAAGGATTAGCTGGCTTCCCCTCGTGCTTCTCCAAGTATGGTAGAAAATCCTTGCCGGACGGTCCTGGGCAGTCGGTCTTGCCTTGAACTGACTGCACTGTGAATGGATGACTTGCTCTACTCGGCTTTGTATGCGTGAGACGACTTGTAGAGGGCTTTACGGCTCCAGTCCGTTGTTGCGTGCCGACCCGCCTGGATGGCCAAGAGAAGTTCTCGATGTTGCTCTTTGACCGACTAGAAGCTGTGGACTTGTCTCTTGATTGTTCGGTACCATGGCACATGAATGATTGTGTCAGGTTCGTCTTGCTTGAAATTCTTATATCATGTTGGGTCATGTTGAGGTCCGCCATTGAGGGATTCGTAGCCGCCGGGTGTATGCTATTGGCTATTTGCTGTCGTGATGTTCTTGGAGCGTACGCTGTCTCGCACTTACATGCTAATGCGGCGACAGTGATTTTAGAACATCTCCTCTGAGGTGGGTATGAACCTTGATACTTTTTGACGGCTTTAGGGTTGCCGGGAGCGTAGTATTCGGTCAAGTTCCCAGCATTTGCTGTATGATTCGATGCTCGTATAGATGGCCCGGTCATTGTATAACGTTAGTTTTCTAGTGCCTTGGTCCCGATAAAGCTTCCATGTGCGGTATAGACAGCTAGACAGCAGTCATTGCTGGATTAATAATGCCAACCGGGCAAAGCTGCCGTGAAAAGGGAAGAGGGGGGCTAGAAACATGGTGACTGCCGTACCACAGGCAGTCCCGTCGTGTACGACCATACGATCATCTCTATTTTCTTATTCCACCATCTGAAGACGCAGTATCGGTAATTTCTAAAGCAAAACACCAACATTGTTCGCTCAGCTATGCATCCAAGCTTCACGCAGGTGACTCAGCTTTGCGCCTTTGGTACACATACATTATCGCATGACACGCATCCGGCTTCGAAATCTGTGCGCCGATTCGTGTATGCTTCCCGAGCTGCAGCGGATGTGCAGGTCAGCCGGCGCTTACCTGGGGATCCGAATACGTCCCTGTCTTCCGGATGCACGTCACACAATGAAACATCAAGCGTTCTAGATAACATTTACGATTAGGTACTCGAACTATATGAGATAGAAAATGATGTTAATACCGAAACTAGACTGGGTGAGTAGTGGTGAGGTGGCAAGTGAAAATGGGAAGGCAGTGTTTGTTCCTATCTAGGTAGTATTGCACCCCTCGCCAGAAAACGGGTACAACTCCTCTTCTCTACCTACTCATAAGAACCCCAGAGCTCTCCAAATTTTGCCTCATTTTCCAAGGTCTCCATTCGCGGATAACGATGTTTGAAAACCTATGAATCTTGTTCAGAGTTGCCGATTATAACAACCTGAGTTGGAGCACTGACAATTTGCAGCGAGAACTTTCGTTCTTTTTGTTGCTTCTGCGGTTACCTTTCGTACCGGAAAGCGGCCCAAGGATTGGAGCGGTATTCGGAACCGGTTACTGTAAAGTTGACATACAACGAACGGATCTGTGGTTGGTGAGCATGCGGATTTCCAGACTTATTCTATAGATTTGGCCTCAGACTGCGCGTTATCGCATCCATGATATGGTCTTCGAATTATCATCGTCGTTCTCGTACAGCGCTACTGCCCATCCAGTGGAACGCTGTTGCAGGAGTCTTGATCTGGATGAACACGTGTTGCGAAGTTAGACTGGTCTAGCTACGAAAGGGCGGCGCCTTCGACTGGAGAGAAAACTTCAGCACAGCTCGATCTCGTGGACCTGTAAAAAAGTGGATCCCACTTTGACACACCTGCCGACGTAATGTGTATCGACGCGAGTTACATGACCACGAAGCACTGGACTGTCCCCCACACTTGGTGCTCTCTGGTAAAATGCTCTTCCAATTCTACTCTCGCAATTCCCTCAAACGTTACAGGAATCCGGAAGGCGTATAAATATCGGAAACTTACGCTTCCGAAGGAAGTAATTGTGCTATGGATACTCGCGGCAGCCAATCGACCAAGGTGTGCCTTCATGAACGCCCGAAGCATATCTATCATATCTTAGCAGTATCCAACTGGAATGACGGCCAGATTCACGGCGAGGCTGGCCTCCATAACTTAGAAAGAACGGCTTTCGTGGTTTGACAAAAGAGAACATATTCCGAAGCCCCTTGTTCAAAGATGAAGTCTGGAGGGTCTCTCTCCGTCGACCAGGGGACCCGGACGATATGTCGGCAACTCACATGCAACCTCTTCTGCCAGAGGAGTTGCTTGATACACCTCAAGGATCTCGGATCATGGCTAGGGACACATCTTTCGCGACCGCCAATTCCTTTTCACTGGATACGATACCGCTTCTCGATGTGCGATTTCTCTGCCCATCTGTCGTCGCTGGAGAGGCGAAACCGTCTCAGAAATCAACACAGAACGCCACAGGAACGCGTCTTGCCTTTGTCATGCTTCCCAGATTGGCCAGTGCTTGGAGCTCTCCATATAATTGGACTTTGCCTATCCTGACAGGTTTCTCTTGGAAAGTGCACTTCATAGGGGCAAAGCTTATGGGGCGCAATGGCAAGCATGGCTGCAGAAAGCAAAGAACCTGGACCGAACGTTTCAACCTGACGGCTGACGATGAACCTGCTAAGAGTATGAAAAACGCCTGGCGCGCATGCAGACACTTTGGCCATGGTTACCACCCGGTAAACACCCTGACCTTTAGATAATTGAGCCACGGAGACTACCTACGGCTCCTCTGCGGCTCGGCAGATATCTACTCTTTAGATTGCGCCCGCACCCCCTATCGGTAGAACGCACAACTGTTGTATGCGATACCCAAATTGAAATATCATGACTTATCAGTGGAATGTTTTGAGACAGGCCAAGTATACAAAGCAAAATGGCATGGCTTCTACACGCGTTGCGATCGGTTTTAAAAAGGCCAAGATGCATGGCACTATGAGTAAGACAGCCGGAGTGTCTCTTTTCTCCCTCAACGGGTACATGTGAAATTGGAGATGAATAAAATCAGGTGAACATGTAAATATTGGACGATGAGCACGGTCAAGTAGTAGATACCCTACGCTCTTTTTCTTTGAGTCGAACTATCTTCAGGTTACATGCAGGTGTCTCTCTGTCTATGCACCATGAGCAGAAGAGCGCCGAGGCACTCGATGCTTGCAGTATAGGGGCTGAAATACCTTTACCCTAAATTATGCTACACATCTTGTCGCACTTTGACAACACAAAAAGAGGCCGCAAGCGCAGTGTAGTGATCGCTGAAGATAATAGCACAGTAGCCGTCATCACATGTGCAGTTTTTTCAGGCTTCACTTACTGCGGGTATAATGCTCATTATCGTCGCTTTGATATGATTGCCGCGATGTGATGGCATGGATACGACTCGCGTCCTGTGATAGTCCGACTCATGATTGATATCACGCCTTGATTAATGAAACACCCCCCAAGGTACACCGGCTAGGGCCAAAGAATCACCCAAAAATCATCGTTGGTTTTGCAGAGGCACATCGTATCACTTGCGGTCAATGTACTTTCAAGTATATATTGCGCTCAAGTCTGTATGTACTTGGGAGTCACGTCGCTCTATTCGAGTTCTTTGCAACCACATCTGTACTTTTACCCGGCAGAGGGTTATTCCTCTCAACAATCGCTGCTGTGGTATCCTTCGGCGCTTCTTCTGTCTCCTCTCCATCCTCCACGATCTTGCTCAGCCTGCCATCCTTCTGCATCTCAGGTCTTCCTAACGTCGCAAGCTCGACTTCTTCGACTTGTACTTGTTTAATTCTTTCGTTCCCCGTGCTCATCTCAAGATCGAGATCCTTCGTATAAAGATGCCCACTGCGAGGTCCTTGCTTTTTACCAACAAGCGCCCAGACCGATAACCCTGCAACAGCCAGTGCGATAAGGAAAAACGGCACCATGATCGTCCTTCCAGCAAGTTCATTCTGACACTGTGCCCGGTAGTCCTTTCGGGCCTCGCCCACATGCCTTGAGTCCTCTAGCTCACAGACCCATGTCTCGAGGTCGAAAATTCCGGAGTCATAGCGGTAGTATCTGTAGCCTGATGGAGACTCAGCATTTGGCGTCTTTGGAATGAGGTCGTTCTCGAATTTTGATGAAGCCTTATGAGACACGAACATCGCTACAAGAGCGGTCAAGACAAGGACAGCATTGATGATATGCAGAATCATAGCGTTACGGCGGAAGGCTCGTGTCTGTGTCTATTTGGCATTTAGCTTCCGTGCCCCTCCCTGTCAAGAATACAAGGATGACTCACTCGTCTGCCTGCTCTCCAGTCCCAACCAACAAAGGACAAATGTGCCAAGCTCAGGAGAATGTTGAGCATTGCTACGACCAGTACAAGCTTCTCGGGCACACGGAAGAGATTGTGAGGAAGAGCGGCTACAAGATGATCTCCTCCGGGTTCGCCTTGAATGTCGTCGTTTACAAGGAAGAACCCCATCTCGGCGTTAGACTCAACGAAGCTGTAGCTATATGCCTTGAGGGCCAGAGCTGCTACGGATAACAGTAACAGAAGACTAAGCGATACCACCGAGAGGATCCGTGATGCCCGGTAGAGGCGATCATCATTATAGGGCGGAGGGTTGGTGGTTGGAGATGCATTGTTGCGTCGCTTCACTGCCGATGAGAGCTTGCTGGCGATCGCCCGGAACCTGGTCGTGACTGTGTTCATACTAGGCTGGCGGCCTTCTCCAGCTCTTTCTCGAACTTGGTACCTAACGAGCTGCCGTGATCTGTCCCGTATTAGATGATTATATAAGTTCAGTCCCCAAGCTTGACTGTCAAGAAGTCAAGTTGGAAGCTGCAGTAGAAGGTCGAATTAGAAACAAGAAGAGGAAACGGGCGATGAGCTGACGTGACACGGCACAGGATACATAAGATCCTGTCTTCCGTCCGAACGTGTGGCATATATGCTGCAAACCTCGGTCATCGCTGCAATTGTCATGGTTCGCACGTCCACCGCCTGTCGTAGGCACGGCTGTCAATGCTGTGTTCCCAGCATCTCGCTGCTTCTTCGATCTAGACGAGGGGGCGCTTTAAACGGACACATAGCATGCCGCTCCATCTCACCGTCCTCACAATGCTGATTGTAGCGATCAAACGCGAGATGGCGGTCTGGATTGGCTGTTGTTGTGTTGCGAGACGAGTGGCGTTAGAGATGTGCGACACGTTCGCGGGCGCACGGACCTGAGGATGTCCGAACTGCAACACTGCTAACAACAACAACGAGGCATGCGTTCGCTCTGAGGCACTCAGCTTGATGCAAGACGCGTGGTCGATCTAACAATTCGCAATATGATCGTTCAAGCAAGACTCGATCAGGTGTAGTATTTAAAGCGCAATAAAGCCATCAGATCGCAGTCGCGCAGATTCCCTATAACGGCTGTGTCCCGAGGTCGTATGAAGGAGCCCTTCGTGTTTAATTGTTCGCAAGGTTGATTATAGAGGACGAAACAAGCAATGGCCATTGTTCGCCTCATGATGGTTGGGTACGAAAGGGCGTACGTAAATCGCTGATCCTCTTCACGTCACCGTTCGATCTGAACAACATGTTGGGTTTGAACTAAAAAGGCAACCTGCTGTCCCGCGGGTACCAACAGCATGGTATTCGAAACGCGACGTAAACTTCTTGGTCGCATGCACCACTTCCAGCATCAAAGCTGCAGAGCTACAGCGACACGATCGATATCCTCACCCCCAGACACAGGTGATGATCATAAGCTGATTGCCAGTATGGCAATAATATGGTGTTCTCCGCAAGAACCAGTCGGAGACTAGTCGCAATTCGCTGACTTTTCCTCGCTCTTAATATTTCTCACTGATTGGCTCGCGTAGCGCAATCTTCGAGGTCAGCCACCCCAATGCATGTTGAACGTCCTCTCCTTCTTTCATCAGATTCCTTCAACGACTTCAAAACATCTTTAAAATGTTCCCAGGTCAGTCGATTTTTTTGAGTTATCTATTGCAAATCCGGATATTATGGTTATTGCCAATATTGACTGGAAAGGTAAAAATGCGGGGTGACCGGGTGGCTGAGCCAGACTTCTACAGGCATTTGGCGTTCTGGTGAACAGCACCATCTTCATGCGTGCTTCGCAACCTTCTCTGTCCGTTTCATTGCTTCATGATGCCTCTCCATTCGAAAGTAGCAGTGTGGCAGCGAATGTGCAACTTTCTAAGCATGGAAGGCCAATGGTATAGAAGTTTCGCGGTGTGATTTCCAATCTGGCACTCAGCCAAGACAGCCAATCGCTTGCACAGCCTCGACCCGGACGACCTGGTTCGGCGGTACTTGTGTGGTTTTTCCTGGTTCTCGTGGAGGCCTTGCCCTTTCAGCTCAATAATTATGACGACCAGGTTCAAATTCAGAAGGTCCATCCTTCAAAGGCGTAAGCTCCTCAATTGATGGCGGGGCAAGGAATGAGTATAAGTAATGAGGGCCGCGCCTTAAGTATTTGGACCCCGTTCAAATTGCTCAAAACTTCTCAATCCGCCTTGCCGCCAGTGAAAGCTTGCCTTTACAAAGACTTACTTTAGTTGCTCTGCTCGCCAATCGCACGCTTGCCAAGATGCACCGCATCATCGCTTCCGTTTTTGTGACCCTCGCTTCGGCTGCGGTACATAACGTGGATGTCGGGGAGGGTGGACTGACGTTTGATCCTCAGACCATCAGCGCTGTTGCGGGCGACACCGTTATATTCAAGCTCTATCCTCAACACAACGTTGTCGAGAGTAGCTTCGACAGCCCTTGCCAGACCAATGATGACAGCTTTTTTTCGGGACCCTTCTCAGGCTCTGATAATGGAGCTAAGAAGTTTGTGGTGAATGTTACCAGCAATGACCCTGTGTACTACTACTGCGGTGTACCAAGGCATTGCCAGTGAGTACCACATGAACTGCGAATAGAAGTCGCCTAACAATACCAGGGCTGGCATGGTTGGCGGTATCAACATTCCGTGAGTGAGGACATCTTCTTACCCAGAGAGAATGCTGACTGTCCACAAGCACTTCAGGCAACGAGACTATCCAAGCGTACAGTCAAGCGGCTGCGAATGTTCAACAGGCAGAGGTCCCAACCCAGCTTCGGGGAGGCCAATTGTTAGATGACACACAGCTCGCCAGCTTGACTAGTAGCGCATCAGCTTCAGCCTCGGCATCGTAAGTGCCAAGTACGTATCTTCGACCTGTCGACATACTAACCTTGCGACAGTCCTTCTGCATCTGCTTCTGCGTCTGCATCTGCTTCTGCGTCTGCATCTGCTTCTGCGTCTGCATCTGCTTCTGCGTCTGCATCTGCTTCTGCATCTGCTTCTGCTTCTGCTTCTGCTTCTGGCAGCGCTACACGCGGATCAGCTTCGCCTTCAGCTGCAACAGCGTCGTCCAACGCTGGTGCCGCGGGCAATGCTGCAGGCCAAATCAGCGGATTTGCAGCCTTTTTGCTGGGTGTTGCAGCATGGATTGTGTGAATTCGCGACGTATAAGTGATTTGCGCGCACTCAGTCAACTCGTAAGGATGTTTGATCGAATGCGTGGAAAATTGTTCGGGGTCGGTTCGTAATCGCGTCCAATGAAGTCGTTCTTTCAGTACCGGACATATCTCCGCTTCCTTGCTTCTTCGCCTTGCTTTCAGGTGCCTTCTCCACACTAAAATAGCTTCCGGGCTCAAACTTCGCACGCATTCAGGACTTGTCTGACGGTAGTCGGCTATGCTTGATGAGTTCTCCACGTACAGGATAAGTTTTTTAGATTAGCATTGGCAAGGCAGACAGATGCTTTTTCAAGCACAGTTAAGCATACCAAGCTTTGGAGCCGCGTAAGCGCAGAGCTTGGCTTCGTGATGATGGATCAACCACGAGAGAGATGGCCACAGAAATCTGGGGTTAAGCGGGGGCTAGAACACGAGCTATCGATCAAGTACGTGTCGCGCCGGCCCCTGCTGACCCTCACTAAACTATGGAACGGTAGGCATCATCAAGTCGATCTGTACGCAGCTGATCAGTCAAGTGCTGGGAAAAGCCTCATGTACAACATTGCCCTGTCTCAATATGCAAGCATAACCGATCAATCCGCTGTCCAAAGTCCGTGAAGACAATAACGAGCTGCTTGCCGGCGTAACTGCGACTATCGCTCACGGAATTGTAATGCTAAATCGCGCAACACCGCCTGGAATGTGCCTCACCGAGCCTGGACTCGACTGCACAGTTGACGCAACGCACACAAATTACCAGCCACAACGCACCGTCTTCCATCGTATTCGTCTATGTCGCAGGTCATGCTCGTATGACGACGCGTAACTGGCCGAAACCTCATTTCAATCTATACGATCGCAAACGCCAATTGTGCTAGGCGTAGTCGCATAACGCCATTGGAAGACGGCATAATGGTGCTAGATCACTACAACACCGGATCCGTCTATCACGGCAGTAGCAACAATTTCATTCAGCATGGCTTCCTGCAATTGGGTGACGGATCATGGGAAGAAGGGACGAGCGGGCACGATTGGTCGATTCCAAGGACACCTACGGATGTGACCTGGGAATCAACCAGATCGGGTCCTGGCCAGACTGTTCCGAAATACAAGAACGTGCTTTGGTGTTTGAGACCGTGGATGTGCATGGAAGTAATTCAGACTGGTGCGTGCGCGCGCAAGAAATGATATAAGGCTGCACCAACCGTCATCCATCATATCCATTCACTCTCATCCATCAACCACCTAAGCCGTTCGACTATTATCAGTATCAGGCAATCCAAACACTAAACCACATAATCTTCAAGATGCGCATCTCTGTCATCGTCGTCCCTGTCTTCGCTGCGCTCGCCGCTGCTCAGAGCTCGTAAGTTTATCCACCTTTGGATTCACAATCAACATGCGCTCAAGATTACAACAGCGCCCTATCTTCCGCCCGTAGCGCGGCTTCCTCTGCCCTCTCTTCTATTGCGGCCTCCGCCTCCTCTGCTTCCGCCTCTGCGTCTCACAGCAGCGCCAGCGCATCAAAGGCTTCTGCCTCTGCCTCCGCTTCCGCTACTCACAATGCCGCTGCTGGCAACTCTGCTGAGCTGACCGGCCTTGCTGCTGTTGTTATGGGTATTGCTGCTTGGGCATTGTAGATGCAATGTGAATCAATACAAAATTGAGATCAAGACGTCCTGTCAGTACTGGTGGCTTGGAGTACTTTGATTTACATGTCGATCTATCAACAAATACTTTACATCCATCGCACCACTTCAATTCCACTATCTTTTACCGGTATCAGTGATGTTTATGAGCTCACGTTGAGTGCCACATTCCTCTCGGTTCCACACATGATCTGTCACTGTGACACCCGTCGGCAGCTAAACTTGCAACCACCCGAGCAACCACGTCGCTCAGAAGAAGGATCGCAGAGTCTAATGGACAAGAATCCTTGTTACGCGACCCCACCACTGATCGCATTTCCACTTCATTGGATGTCTGTGCAAATGTGGCGCTACCGTGCTCCATGAGCAGACGCCATGGCGCAAGGAGAGCTATCCTGCCACGCTTCACTGACTCAGGTTCACAGACATTTGTATCAATGAAGGGTCTGTATTGGTTCACAGAGCTTTCCATCGTTGAATTTTGGGGACACATCGAGCAGTGGCCTTGAGATTAGTTGGTCTTGTCATACGACCACCGCGGGTTGTTGTTGTGGGCTTTCAATAACACAATTGCTCACAAGGCTAGGCAGCGCGATATTATCTGTGCTACAGTCACATCTCCAGCTTTGATGTACAGTGTCAGTACAGTGCAAATGCCCGAGCAGGAGTGGACATCTGCGTCATTGCGGTTTGTCAGACAGGAGAGACGAATTCTGGAGCTTGTGGCTAGGCACATCTGGATCGACAAAAGGGCGAGAACACATGAAGTATTTGATCATTCTGTCACATGATGAGTATAGGTGCGGGAAGTCATGTTGTGAATTATTGCTGTTCATTATCGATGTCAAATAATCGTATCATATTTATATATCAGAACTCCAATCCATGCATATGCCGCCATTACCCATTCATCTTTCACACCTCAACGATCTCACAAGATGGCAATCCTCTTCACTTGCTGAGCTTGCGCCCTTGGTACAGTAATACTGAGCACACCCTCTTTCATGCTGGCGCGGATATTGCTGGTATCGATGCGCGAAGGGAACCTGAAAGTGCGCTCGAAGGATCCGTGGGGGCGCTCCTCGGCTTCAGGCTGGGTCTGTTGTGCTATTGCAGTCTCAGGGACAGATACTTCGGGATCTTCGACAGCCTCGTGATGCTTGACAGGTTCAATGGCCTTTTCTTTACCCTTGTGCTCCGAAGGGGTGGAAGGCGCAGAGGGAGTGGAGAAAAGGGTCGAGGCTTCGGGTCCGAGGTCTTCGAAGTCATCTTCGACGGTGGCCTGGTAGGACTTGTGTGAGGAGGTGTCGCTGTCTGGTGTGGCAGGGCGAGTCAAGTCCGTCGCGGCGGTGGTCTCGGTGGCAATCTCAGCACCGGGTTCAAGGGTTATGCCCTCCATTTTCTCCTCTGCCGACTCTTCAGTGGTGTGCTCGGTGTGCTGCTCTATTGCAGGTGTGGCATCGGCCTCAGACTGGGCTTCCACCTGGGTCTTTGCTCCCCACCGAGTGTTACCTCCAATCTTTAGGGTGTTCTCGTCTGTGGCTTCGATGCTGATGTTCTCTTGCTCGAATCCGGGAACTTCGGCATCGATCTGCCATCCCTGTTCGTTCTGGGTAACTGCGAACTGTGCCCTCAGAGCACGCTTACGGAGCTGTCGTTGGCGGTGTGCCTCTCGCTGGGCAGCGATGTGTGCCTCAATCTGAGCCTGGCGCTGGCGGTATGCTGCTCGCTGGGCTTCGAGGTGCGCTTCGTAAGCTTCCCGCTGGGCCTCAATTTGTGCCACACGTTGCGCCTCATGTTGGGCTTCGATCTGTGCCTCACGCTTTGACTCGCGGTCGATCTCGTTGACTAGATCATCGAGCTGGCTGAAGAAGCTGGCAAACGGCGAAGGGCGGGGCTGAGGTTGGGGTCGCTGAGCAGTGCGGTAGCCATATACTGGTCGTGATGTTGGGGCACAGAAGCCAAATGGGTTGCACTGGGGAGCCTGGTAGGCTTGCGCGAAACGTGGTGTCAAAATGTAGGCCATTATTGTCAAGTTTACCGATACTGGAGGATATGTGTAGTGTGTAAAGAGTATGGAGATGGCTCAATGAGGCTCAGAGGAATCTGGAGATCGTGTAGATCGAGTGCAGTGTTGGAGATCTTTGGAGGTGATGATGAACGCTAGAGGAGCCGCATGCAAGGATTTTATATCCATAGTGGCGGTATTGCAGGCAGCAGTCTGATTGCGAATCCTTGATTAGAAAGGTGGCTTCCGTAAGAAGACAGATGGTGCTGGAAAGATGGAGGCGTTTCGCGTTGCTTCGTGATATGGTGAGATGTTTTAGGAAGTCACTCGAAGCTTCTACGTCACATTCCGGCGCTAAAACCTTATCAGCCTAGCGCGGAACAGCGGCAACTGCAGATTGAACCGAACGCCCAAAGCCGAAATATTCGGAGGCGTCAAAAACTACAAACTGATGTTGGGACGCTTTCAATGCCGTATATTCCTCGATGTAAGGGCAGCGGATTCCCTAGCCTAAGTATCTGTAAAGAGCAGACAAAAACGCATTCGAAGCCATTGCACCTATTGTTGGCCTCCAATACTTAATCTGCCTCTTATACAGCGTCAATGCAGCACGCGAGGACTCGTGTGGGCTGTTAGCTTTACAAAGAGCGTACATAGACCTGCTTCTCGACCATCGGGTGTAAATTATCGCTGTCATCCTTCCACTTCACCGTCGAGGCCGCACGACACGGGTTGCAGCCTTGTGTCTTAATCAAGCCGACCTTTGTCGAAGTTGTTTGTTCTGCCGCTATGTTACTTGTCGTCAATGTCAGATTTCAGGGTGTAGCGCATACATGGTCTGGCTGAAAGGGAAACTGAGGTTGTTCGTAATCTAACCTTGCTTTGGTGCCAGATCGAAGTTCTCATCGCATGTGTTCCAATCAAAGATTGCAGCTTGCGGATACACATACTGCCTTGTCAGGGTGTACAACAATTCGATCTTGTATTATACCTTCCTAATTGTTACAATGTCTGCGGATAAGCTTACTTTAAGCGTCTGATGGTGGTTAAGCATGGTAAGGTTGAATATATGCTAGACCGTTAGATAGAAAATTCAAAGTATCGGCAATCTAAAACACAAGCGAGAGCAACGAAAGAAAGATGAAGAGCCCCAGATTGTTGGCCTGGCTTCACCTGAGATCCTGGCTCAGGGTACGAAATGCCCTCCAGGACTTGTATCGGAGCCGAAGTTTTGTTTCAAGTGACAATACTGGGCTTAAAGTCGATTTTATGCCAGAGGATGGGTTATATACAGAAAAGTACACCGAATACATACCAGTACTTTGGCACTATATCGCGCCAATATCCAACCAGGACTCCATATAGCCCTGGACCGGCCTCAGATCGGCATCTTTTTGCGCTCAACCAAGCTACTCTTTAATTGCGGAAAGATTTCATGTATAGCTCAACCAGGCCTCTATTACACCAAAGACAGTGCCGAGGACCAAATAAAGGCCTCGTGGCAGGCAGATAAAACTTTCTACAAGAAAGGTCAGATCCACCAAAAACAAAGACGGAACGAGAAAACTTTATCGCTAGTAACTTGTGGACTTTCTCACAATCTAGGAATGGTACGGCCGTGGTTGCATCTTTCGCCAGGTCCAATAGCACAGAACCCAGCAAACTAGATGTTCATCCGCTTTCCGCCACTGGTAAACAACAAAACCACCTTACTTACCTCTGTATCCTGGAAGAAATCGTCTCTGATCTAGATACTGGCCCACCCTCTTTGCTGCAATATGTTCCCGCAGACCCAAACTTTTGGTATGCGTTGCATGTCACACTGCAGTACTTTGTCTACGCCGCCACTTCCGAAATGCGAAAACGTAAATCCCGCAACTGGTGCATCTAAGAGACACTTTAGAAGGCTTATTGGATTCCCCAACCTGTTCATGTGTCACGATGTGATCATCAAGAGGCACGCCGACCTTGATCAGCATAAAGATCATAATCTTTTGGTAATCCGCAAAATCCCTTAGACAGGGACGTCATGATCACCGGTGATTGAGAAGGATTTGATACCGTCATCATACTAGGTAACATCCTTGAACTAGCTAGGTGACTGGAGATAGCCAACTACGCGTCTGTTCATTCTTATCGTGTAGATAAAGCACCCGTGGTGGAACAACGTCAGCAGGACATATGGTAGCGGGTCTGAGGGTAGGCCAGAGTAGTAAAATCTCTCCAGAGACTAGGAGCAGAGGTAATCGCCACCATCGAAGTGCAGATCCCTTATCAGTCAACCAATACGCCATGATGATCATGGTGATATGTGGCCACAAAATAGTACCATGAATTTCATAGTTTATGGGGCAGAACTTTCAAGGCAGGAGAAAATAGTATCGATCCAATATTGATTGGTGAAAGAATCTCCGGCGCCTTTCCAATAATACGATATCTCAAACCAACCGTTAAGCGCTGGTACCATGTGCCTATGTGAAAGAGCACTACTGTGTAGCGAGTGCTCTCTAAAAGTCGATGTTGGTTTTGTGGCTAGCCAGAAGTGGTTTACCGAATCTTAGAAGCAGAAATTCTAAGCCAATCTTTATTACAGGGGCTTCCGACCACATATCTGTCGTACTATTGCTGCTCAAGCAAGGGTTACAGGTAAACATACAATATACGGTCTACTGGGCAGCGTGGTCGCGCTACCTCGCTTTACTCTAGTTTATCTCATAGTATAATAACGTCCACTCCAAGCACTCACTCTTTGGTCCGCTTCTCGATCAATATTGTTACGCAAAGGCGAGCATTCAGACTACAAATAAATGACCTACCCTCCTACAGCAATATGTGCAGCAGCAATGATAAGAGAGACCGGGCAGAGGGTATATTCAGACACGTGCAATTTCAAGGCCCGAGGTCGTGATGCTTCCCTTGCGTTCACCACGTCACCACACAGCGTGTTACCCACCCATTATTTGCGTCTAGGCTTGCTTATCAGCTTAGCCGTGTTCCATTCCCATAGTTCTGGTAGCGTTACGGCTTGTCTTTACCTAAATGCAGGGAATCGCGCCTACTGATGTGGACTGCGGCATCCGCGGTTCGCAGCAATATGTGGCAGCAGCAGCGGGTTGCAACCACCACGCAGACCCCACGTTGGAACAGTCATGGCTCAATACAAAGACTTGGTATTGCAAAATAAGTTCTTGTTCTCAACGTCAGCTGTTCTAGTGCGCTGGTCATGGTCCCACAAGATTTCCGCCAACGCCAGCTGTCACATTGTGACTCGTGAACGTTATCGTGATCACGAACTACCCGGAAATCCGTCTCTGGAGGTCAGTGTCAGCCATTCGAAGGAGTTTTCGGGCGCTCAGCGCGGAGACTTTCTTTGCGACATTCAGAATGCCAAACAGTAGCACCGTGTATCAGTAGCATCAATAGCGTTCTAGCGGGTATTTTACATACATATTAGCTTGCACGGGAACATTGTGCAATGCAAACTCGAGCACGATGATGACCTCTTCAATACATACCCAGCTATCTTGCGATTCCGCAAAGCACATGCAATATGCACCTAGCTGATTTCGGAATCTAGGAGGTGGTACACAACGTCTCTTGGCCCCGACAAGACGGTGGGATGTCTTACAAGTACATGGCTAGGAAATTGTGATTCGTTCAGAGGGTCGAGAACGAATGCGAGTCACCAGAAACAGGCAACTATGGCGTTGTTCGACTTTTGTGGCAGTTTTCTGACACCATTTGACATCTGGCGTGCGGGTCAAAACGAGATATCCTTGCTGTGCAGGGTCATGCCAGGTAGAAGGCAAATTGGATAGCCGTTCGAAAGGGTGCAAATGTTCATTACTTCGTCAAATTTTTAGGAAATGGTAGGGATGTTATCCCTACCCCCAGCGACCATCCAATTGGCCCTTGCTCAATTCAAACCCAATAGCCTGGTATATGGCCGAGATCACCGTAAGCACACCTACATTTTACATTCCTCCGGCTCAGTCTCATCTTTCTACTGGTCCCCACAGTCTGGATACAGAATCCCTGTCTCGCTTCTTTTAACGCAGAGCAGTGTAGTTAAGTTCGTCGCAACGATGTATCAAGAACCAATGACTGAGAAATGCCGTAGCGACCGTTCTAGTGTAAAAAAAGATGCTGAAAATGAAATCGCTTGCGAAAATCCGACTCTCGTTACTCCGCGAATTGCCGATTCTCGAACGATGCCTTGTAGTGCTGTCTAGCATTGTAATCATGCTAGATGGCTTGAAGAATGCTGTTTGTTCTGTTGTCCTTGTCTGGTGTTTCTGCTTCACTACTCTTGCTCTTGTCGCACCCACTTGATCAGTGCATATGCACCGCTAGCAAGCGCAGCACCTAGAAGCGGACCGACCCAGTAGATCCAGTGGTAGCTATCGAAGCCCACAACAACAGCCGGGCCGAAGCTGCGTGCAGGGTTGAGGCTGCCACCAGTGAAATATACACTACACATCTCGGCAATGAAGAGTGAAAATCCGATGTACATCGGCTTTGCTGATCCACCCTTGAGCATAAGGATAGTGAGTACGAGTTGAGCAGTGACGAAAGTCTCCAAGAATAAGCCGCGGGTGATGGACATCGAAGGATCGAGTGTGGTGGCAATGATGAGCGGGCCTGGCAGCAGACCGCTTACGAAGCCAGCAGCAGCCATACCAGCAATCATTTGGGAGATGATGGTTTGAATGGCGCGGTGCCAGCTAATCTTGCCAGTCAGAAAGAGCGCCGTTGTTACCTTAATTGCCGAATTAGCTCTAGTCATACAGTTACCATCACCGTATTCGTCTTAACAGCTAAAGGTGCTGTGACATGAAGTGGGGTGATAGGTGCACAAGTTGCTCGGCTGAACATACCGCAGGATTGAACTTTCCGCCACTAATGTCCGCGAAGATTGCAACATTGATTGCGAGAGATACACCAAAAGAGAAAGCTATGTAGATGAGCTTCGAGACATCTGGTGCTGGGTTGTCGGACGAGGTGAGCTGTTGTGTTCCGGCAGCGTTCAGCGCAATTTGTGTGCCTGTAAAAGCAAGGAACAAGAACATGAAAGTTCCAATCAACTCTCCCAGAAAGGCCGCGATTTCCCTACGAAGGGCGCTGTTTCTTTTCGGTGCGGCTTCAGATGGAGGTGCAGATGAAGGCTCGTGAACAGGTAGCGTTGGATTCTTCTCGGTGGTGTTCCCTGTCATGAAAGACATGAGACTGTGCTTGCTTCGGACGGTCATAGTGATGTCTTGACTACAATGACGAATAATGCCCTGGGGATGTTGCTATTGATGAGGATATGCAGAGTACTGAACAACAGGCTGGATAAGAGACGGCATTATATGTGGACGCGCAAATGTAAGGAGTCCGAGGACTGACGATTCATCAGTGCCTGTGCAACTCGGCTAGGGGATCGCTGTACAAGCCTGAGCAGATCGCCTTTCTGCCCGGGTGGTGGGTGATGTTCACTGGGTCTGCGCGGGCCCATCTGCTGACCCAGCTTGTACCAATAGAGAAGGCGTTCCCCACTGCAGGGCTTTGCAATTTCGCTATAGAACGCAGCAAGTGGAATGTGCAGCAAACGGAGGACGGTATCACAAAACGTCATCTTTTCAACTCACCATACCGACCAACCTCTGGTATCGGATTTTTCATTGCGTATCATCGCGATCTCGGTCCGCGACGTGCTCCTCTCGTGCATGTCTCGTGCTGCAACGTGACCTTGCCTCTTGACGGTGGCTGCATAATCGCTGATCACTTGAGCGGAGTTTTTCCGTGTTCACAGCCTCCAAACAACAAAATTGAGGACAAAAACGCGTATGCGCGTTTCATGCGTTGGTATCCGAGGATGTTCGATGTTCCTTCTAGAATGCGGTTCATGGCCGTTGTTTTGACAGGTTGGTTCGAAACGTTAGTTGCCACAAGTACCTAGCTTCCACGTGTTCAGCCTCACAAAACGCCACATTAGGCCTACCATCGTGGATTTCTGTTGCGATCGCTGTCGAACGATAAGTGTTGGAATAAGAGAGAGCACAACCCTGGAGCAAGGTGGTACAGAACTTCGTGCGACGGCGATCTCGGAGCCAACCAAAGTGTCCCAAGAAAGGAGAAAATTGAGCGGGACGCCCCGCAGGACCCACAACCCGCGAGACGCGCAACAGGGTTGGCTTTTCGTCAGATACAGTGCCGTGAATCTCCAAGAGACCGTCGAAAGGGGATTTGATGTTGGACTGCGAAACATCCCTACGAGGAATCGTCACGCTACTTGTCCTTATTCTACATTCCTTTGGTCGCACAACCCCCTCGACTCGTTTTCGCTGCCGGAAAGTACAGGTAGAAAGTAGTCAGTCGCACACCAAGCTCGGTTCGGAATGCATTGTTTTGTCCTCACGGACCTTGCTGAAGCGAACAATGTCCCCCTGGCTGGCTGATGTGAAAAGCTCTCCATCCTTCAACACCTCCGCTAGCTATGAACGCAGTTCCTCATTCGCCCCACCGACTTCGTTTCAAACGGGGCTTGCACCAATGCTGTTGCACAACCAAAGATGATGTTGCTGGCTGGCCTTGCAAGTATAAAAGTGCGCGTTCCTGGCGATAGGAGAAAATTCGAGCGGCTGATCAAGGAACGCGCATGAACTTGCTTCTCGGGGTGCTGTCGCAATCTTTGTCATACGGGTACATTCGCCCCCTGGAGCCAGCTTGGCAAAGTCGAAGTCGTGTCTTGTATCCATGCAAGCCGCAAACCAGCAAGTTTTATCTCCACGGCACATGATCCGATGCTGTCCTTATGCGACGTCTCAAAGAATGTCTGCAACCCCCTCAAGGCTCCTTGCTCAGTCAGTATGACTTGCATGGTACAAGGTCACTTCTTTGGTAAAGGACGCCTGAGCCAGCCAAAGTTAATTGAGCGTGGGCCATTGTTTCACGACTGACAGTGTCGACACAACCCAGTACAGACTGGAGAAAACTGGAAGACAGAGCTGTGCCTGTTTCAGATGGACTGCTCTCAAATAACACAGGCATTAGCGTGTTGCTTACATAGCCAAAGAAGCTCGCTCACACTTCAGATAGGTATTGGTAATGGGACAATGGAACCAGGCAGATTCTACAATTATTCATATGGCTCGTTTCCTTACCTGTTCTTCAACTTGAGCGTCGAAGCCACGACAAGATTGAAGGACAAGCATGAGGTGAGCAAGTTTGATCAGCTGATAGCTACGGATAGATCAATCTATGTTTATGCATCAGATCATCAGCCGCTCAGCCATTTCGCTTCAGCTAGTAATAGAGTACGATAAGTAGGAACTGAGAAGCATTTAGTAGCATGAATTAAGATGTAGAGGAGATGTGGCGCTGGCGGCTGATCGTGTGGGGACGAAAGCAGGGATAGTCAAAGAACACTGCCCTACCTGGGTATGCATGTCCATAACCAGTCTTAATTACCTCTAAAACAGCTACATAGTCCGTCAGAACCTCGGGTTTGTACATTTCAGCTCTTTCTGGTTAGAATTAAAGATGTTACATCCATTACAGGCTGGGAATCAGCCGTTCTCCAGTCCAGTAAGCTTCAAGTTGTCAATAGACACCCACATGGCATACGCACCGACTGAGGCATACAAGTAGGTGGACTGCAACAAACTTGCGTGGCAGTCTTGTCAATGTCTTGCGCGTTTGATGGTAATCATCACCGGACCCTCCACACTTCATCAAGGCTTATTTTTGGTAAGAGACATTCGTTCGTAATCAATTTAACAATGGCTACATACGGAAAAATTCCTGTAGATACGTCACCCGCCTTTTTACAAGATGCTTGCATCGGTAATGAAAAAAAAATAGTAGTACGCTCCCCCGGTTGTTGCTAGAATCTGGACAGCGTCATAGATAATTAATAGTATGGCACGTCTTGTTCATATGCTGGTTGTATATATTGCGCTGTTGTGAGTGACAGACTGAGGTATAGTAATATCCTAGGAGAGACAAACATTTTACCTATGCCACAGAGCTGTGACAAAGTATCGGGCTTTACATACGGTTGTGTGGGGAAATGAGTAGTATTGCTACCTCTTAGCAAATCCTAATACTGCCCCTACATGTTAAATCTATACGCTACCTAGGTATGAGACTACAACATGGATAAAAGGGTGTAACAAGCCTACGTACTTACAGGAGTTCTCTTTGCAGGCAATACTGCAGGTAATTACTATTCTGCTCTGTGCCCTATGGCCGAGATAAATGTCGCGATAAGGCACAGCCCATGTTCTTGGGAAGAACGCCTGCTTCGTGATTAGAAAACGCTGGGCATAGTACAGCCTTGGCTCTGCATACTAAAGCTTGGACTGATTATGTGGTCTTAGCCATTTTATTATAAATGTGAAGTGCTCTGTAGTCTTTGATCTGTTCGGAGCCTCCTTGATCTCGTGCAAAAGGGCTCCACATTCTCCTGATTATCTAAGAATTGCGAAATTGTGTAATCTACAGTTCCGCAACATGCAAGTTTGTCTTCAATACTTCAAGTACGCTGTGTCGACCCAGACCTCCTTCTCAAAGTTGAGGCCCAAGACATCCACCGCCTTCAACGGTGTACTCAATTGTGAACTGAAGTTTGCTCTAGGCCCCGCTGCTCCAGGACCAAAGTTCTTATACTCTTCATACACCACATTGTCTACAGGCTGTACAGAGTCCCATCTGGACCATCCTTCTGGGCGAACCACATCGCCCAGGTAACTTTTCTGAAAGATTACGCGGCTCCACTGACGCCATGGGCGACCCAGATATGTCGAGTTTGCCCCACTTGTGCCTCGTACACTCACTTGATTGAAAACATAAATGCTGGTATTGTTCGTTGCATCACGACCATTTGCCGTGATGAAACCGGGGCCGATGGACTCGATGTCGACCTTTTCGAACCAAGCAGATGCGCGTAAACCGAAGATGAAATCTACGGCTCCGTTGATAAAGCTGTTAACGTAGATTTGTCGGCCTTCGTTGCTATATATGGTGTCCTGGTAGCCGGTAAAGCTGCAGCCGTAGAAGCCTTGGTTGGTCTTCTGGGCACTGAGCGCAAGAGCTTGACCGCCGGTCGCCGCCTGACCGAACGTGTTTGCGATGTTCAGGTTGTAGAGTTTCACGTTGGATGTCCATAGGCGGACTGTGGCTGTTGCATCGTTGTTCGCCAAGCCAGGGATTTGGCGGGACAAGTTGCCAGTAATGGTGACACTGTTGTCTTTGTACGAACGAGCGTTCTTGGTGAAGCCTTGGACAGTGAGAGGACCTGCAAGAGGAGGGATATACACTTGCTCCGTATAAGTTCCGGGGGCGATATAGATTATCTGTGCAGATGTTGAGTTGCGGCGCAAGGCACTGACCGCAGCACCGATGGTCCGGTAGCTGTTCTGGAGCTTTCCTGAGCCATCTACCACAAGTGCGCCTCTTCCCGGTGCAAAGCGTTGGTTCTTGCTGTCGGCAACAGCCAAAGTAGCCAGAACGGCGAAAAGAGAGAGAAGAAAAAACATTGTGCTTGTCTTGCCACTTCCAGAGGACTCGCTGCAGATGCGAGGCTTCTTCTAATGACTTTTAATATACCGGAGATGGTGGGAGCCGCCGCTCCGTAATTGCAGTTTCTCCGTACTAGATCACATCCAAGCCCCAAGGTGCAGATGCCATGTCTGAATTGCGAATAAGCGGGGACAAGGGATAGCGACAGACCCAGGTATGCTAGTCTGGGGTAGAACGCGGCCATTGGTGGTCGATGGAATCCCACCAATGACGTTTCATACGGCAGTGAATCGGTGAATCTGGGGTAACTAGTGGAGCCGCGTCCTGGACCTGTCATCGTTCGGTTGCCTATTCTTTGTCAACGCATAAATACCTATTGTGAGATGGTACCGCAGTGATGATAAATTGCGTAAGCCGAAAGTGGTGGGCCAAGCATGAAGTTGCGACACTTGAGCGCCGTATTTTCGCGGTGTTACTGCCTCGTTCGGCAAAGGTTCTTCGGCCTAATATAATCCCATACGTGCGATATTACTGTTGAGAAGCGTAATAGACATTTGTATCGATGCATACGCGTTGTAAAATGAGTCGGTACTTTCACGGAAGGCTTGGGGGCTTTAGTCTAGAAATAGATTGGCGAGATATATCGAACCTTGTTCATTCTATCATTCCAATTATAATTAAGAAAATGTAAAATTATAAAAATAAACCAATTCGCTAATAAATCAGGCGCGGAACTTCTGGCCACCATTCTTTGTCGCTGTCGTTTGCGACGTGTGGAGGTCCTTCACAGGTCCAACACCAGGGATCGGCTGGAAAGCCGGAGCCTGTGGCCAATTTCCTAAGCTACCGGGGTCCCCACCGATTCGAACCCATTTTGCGATGGACGGAATGTCATCGTCGAGCACGAACATGCGATACCAGCCAGGTGGAGCGACGTATGGGCCCGGAGGAGCGCTAACGGTACAGGAGGGATAAGAGCCACAGTTGATGTTGGGGAACAGGATGCGCGCGCCCATCGAGTTACCGTGGGTGCTTGCCTCTGAGCCGAGCAGTGAGACCTTGATGTTCGCTGATCCTGCAGTGACTGTGAACTGGTAATCCACTCCATTGATCCAATCGTTGTTGTCAATGGTGAATGCGGGGCGAGGCTTGTTCGAAGTCAGATATGGAGGCTTGAAAACCTCCAAGCGGTATTCCTGAGGGTGCTTGTCATCTTCCGGATCGGACCCAGAAACAAGCACACGTCCATCATCCATGAGCACAGCCTCAGAGTGGTACATACGCGCGATCGTGGTATTGGCCATGACGCTCATACGATGGTGCTTCGGCTTTCTGGAATCATATAGAACAGCGTTCAAGTTGGACTTGTCAGCAAGTCCAAATCCCGCCACACCTTCTTCTGCACCATTGAGAATCATGAAAGTACCGTCGGGTAGTGTCGTCATACAACTCATAACGCGGCGAGATGGCATACGCTCGATCGTCCACTGAGGGCTGGCCAAATCAGGCTGGGTCGTAACGCAATTGTCGATGCCCCAGGTCGGTTGCTTTCCAGCACCGCCACAGATAAGCACCTCGAGGGGCTCTG
Source organism: Phoma sp. XZ068 (assembly GCA_004835665.1). Taxonomy (NCBI): domain Eukaryota; kingdom Fungi; phylum Ascomycota; class Dothideomycetes; order Pleosporales; family Didymellaceae; genus Phoma; species Phoma sp. XZ068. The sequence continues at coordinate 451,366 of RBKR01000002.1, forward strand.
TATACGGGTATCGCTGTGGCAGGAGGACCATAGTACCCTCTAGGGGGTAGGTGCGACCGCCGTCCTCAGAGTTGACAGTGGCAGGGGCCTTCGGTAATATCTTGATTGTATCAAGCGATCGCTCATCAAGTATGCGGGCTTCATTGTAATATTGAATGAAAATGCCTCCGGATGGTAGCACCGCCAAGAACGGGTAAAGGTTGTACGGATCGGTATCGAGAAGGTATTGCGCAAACTTGAGAGGTCCGACACGAGGAAGAATCTCCATATTTGGGACTGGAGGACCGTTGGAGCCGTTTTCACCACCGACAATGAGCATCGAGCCATTAGGCATAATCAAGCTGGTCGGATACCATCGTGTAGTCTGCAGGCTGATCTGCTGGAAGTTTTCTTGCCAGTCATTGGTACCAGGGACGCCCGGTGAGCCGTCGGGCCAATACAGGCGAACACCAAATAGCGAATCACCAGACCAACCGCCAATGTTGATGACACGTCCTGCCCGGTCGGGCATTGTCAAACTAGCAGAACAGAAGACATCGGTTCTGAGACCATTCATCTCACGGAAGGCTTGGGAGATATCGCCTGCAAGAGAAGGATCGAGCTCGTAAGCGCCGGTACCGTTGGGTCCAGTTCCGTGCTTGTCAAGGAAAGAGATCTTGCCGTTAATAAGAGGCTGGGAGATAAGTGGGATCGCGGGACCGCCCACGAGGAACTCATAAGTCCCGGCTGCGGCACCCTGGGGGTAGCTAAAGACGTATAACGGATCGCCCTCTGTGTATTTGTACCAGGTAAGTCGATTTCCTTGGCCACAGAGTGCTTCTGGCTCGCCGGGGCATGGAGTGTTGCATTCTGACTCAGGGGCTTTCTGGGATCCTGCCGCAACCATGTGGTCAACATCGCCGCAGTAGCATCTTGAGAAAGAGTTAGCAGGTTTCCTTTGCGGTGGAATAAGGCAATGGCTCACTCTTCTCCATACTCCATTCCAGCTGCCATGTAGCCATATTGCGCGCATCTGTTGAGGCACCAACTTGGCGAGTTGCCCGTCGAGTTGACTAACTTCCAAGGCAAAGGCTTATCCCATTGACCGCCATAGCTTGTGGCGCAACCTTGGTAAGTCCAATTGCCGACGTTTTGAACGGGTGCTGGCTTTTGAGTGATCTTGAGTGTTTTCTGGCTGGAGTATACAGTCAACCGGTCACCACCGCCACACATCTGGGCAGGGTTGCCGCCACAAGGCGTGTTGCATTGAGAGTCGTCGCTTGCGAGGTACGCTCCCATTCGTAATTGGTGATCACAGAAGCACTGAAGTTACGTTAGGTATCGAGGCGCACAAGACAAGAGTGTAAAACTTACCTGCGTATGGTACTCCATACCTGCGACGTCATAACCCTGCTGAGCGCACTTGCTAGAGCAGGAGGCGATGGTCATTTGTTGATCATCCGGCTGTTGATTTTGCATCACGCGGTATCCGGGTCCGTCGACGTAACAACCCTTGTATTCAAAGCCGGTTGGGAGACCGGTAGGAATTGGCGCAGTGCTCGAAGAAGAGGAAACTGTAGTTGACGATGATGGAGGTTCGTTACCCAGGTAGTAGCGGAAGAGCGAGAGACGGTTGGGACCACCGCAAATTTCAGTTTGATTGCCGTTGCAGGCCATGTTGCACATAGCCTCACCATCCGGTGCAGGAGCGCCACCGTTGACAAGAGTATTTCCACAGTAGCACTCACCGCTATACTCCGTGCCCGCAAGAACGTAGCCCGCAGTTCGGCAGGCGTTGCGACATTTATCGTTGGTCATCTGGCCTTGCACAGCGCCGCCCTGGGGAAGGGAGCGTCCACCGACTCCATCAACGTAGCAGCCCTCGTAGTACCATCCCACTTTTGGCTGAGGAGTCGGGGTAGGCGTAACGCTGGGGGTACTCAATAGTAAAGAGTCCAGTGAAACGGATGCTGTTGTAGTAGCGTTGAGCGAAGCCGACGTGGCCGACAGTGTCGACGAGTTAGAAGCAGTTGCGGTGATAGTGGCATTAAGCGAGAACGAGGTACTCGAGATATCAGATGCAATTGTGCTTGAGGACAAGTCTGATGAGATTGTGGAGGTTGCAGTGGTGCCCGCATCCGACGAGGTAGAGCTTGAGTACGCTGTCGATGTCGAACTGACGGAGTCGGATGATGCAGAGCCAGAAGAGCTGCTGGTGGCTGTGCTGCTCTGCGACTCCGAGGCAGTACTTGAGCTTTGGTCTGTAGAGGACAACGTCGAGGTGGCGCCTTCGCTCGATGTAGATGCGCTTTCCGATTGGGCAGCGGTACTCGAGCTTTGGCCTGCAGAGGACGAGGTCGAGCTGACATCCCCGCTCGACGTAGATGCGCTTTGTGATTCGGCAGAAGATGTAGTACTGTGGAAATCGGACGAAGTAGTATCAGTGACAGATCCCGTGGTGGCAGAAGGCGTACTGGAATGATCTTGAGTGGTCGAAGCAATGGTGCTGGACTGGTCTGAGGAGACTGTGCTTGAACTGACCAGGTCCGTAGATGTAGAGGCGCTGGCAGACGAACTTGAGCTGGAGGAATCAACCGAAGCACTGGCGCTTGCATCAGAGGTGTATGTTGAGCTGACATGGTCACTTGAGCTGAACTCGGTGGTCGTCGAAGAGCTGGATTGATCGGCAACGGACGACGAACTCGAGCTTGCGGACGACGAGCTCGAGCTTTCGGATGGAGTTGGGGTTGGAGAGTCCGAAGAAGCTGAAGCTGAAGACGAAGCAGTGCTCGAGTTGTCTGATGATGTCGCCGTCGAGCTTTGGGAGTCTGAAGAAACACTGCTGGAGACATTTCCATCGGATGATGACGATTGACTAGTAGATGACGATGATGTGACAGCAGATGACGAGTCCGGTGTAGGCGTTGGAGAAGGTGTTGGAGAAGGTGTTGGCGTAGGACTTGGAGTGGATGTCGACATAGGCCTTTGAACATACTCATAGAGGTCCAATCGATCAGGGCCACCGCAGATTTGTTTGTTATTGCCGGTACACCTCATGGTACAGCCATCGTCTTTCGGGACGTGACCATTGTCGATTGTATTTCCACAGTAGCCTGGAGGCCATGTCAGTCACTAAACTGAGCAGGAAGACAAGGAAACTTACATTCTGCGCTATACTCAGTGCCCGCATATTTGAAGTTTTGCCTTTGGCATTCGGTTGTACAGCTTTGAGCGCTATTGTTCTGACTACCACCCTGCACAGCCACACCTTGCGCAAGGATACGTGCATAGGTAAGATCTGAATAACACCCGCGAGCAACCCAAACCCATGGAGCACCATCGTCGATTACAGCCGCGCTAGACTGGGCTGGCGCTGGAGCAGTGAGCTCATAGATGGAGAGACGGTCTGGTCCACCACATGCTTCGCCAGGTGCACCTGTGCATGCCATATTACAACCCTCGCCATTCGGGGCTGGGCCACCAGGAGTTTTAATTGCATTTCCACAGAAACATTCACGGCTAGTCAATGTCAGCTCTACAAGACAATTACCTCCGTTTGATTTTTGGTGATTACCTGTACTCGGTACCGGCTAAAGAATAGCCAGATGCAGAACAGAACTCGATACATTGTTCGGCGCTCTGATTGTCACCGGCAAAATTATCCGACTGTAAGGATCTCTGGCCAACCGAGTCCCTGTATGCTCGTCAGTCAAGGGTTGATCTTACACGGCAACAAGCGAGGGCAATGAAGATCATACGTGTAACATCCTTTGTACGACCACCCATTTGGAAGGATAGTAGGAGGGCTGGGACCTTGGCGTTCAATTAAATTAGCACTAGAGCCTGTGTAAAGAAGTGATAGGCATAGAGTAGTTGTAAGCGATTGAAAAAACGGTAATGGACGTCGCATGATGGGCAAGGCGGCCATAGACCGCAACCGTAGGTGAAGAAACGAGGAATATCTTGCACGACTCGAGCTGCTGGCTGGTGGTCTTTGAATGATCAGATGTCGGCCCCTTCCTTTCATCAGCTCCTAACTTCGACGACCCAAGGAATTGGCTCGACTGGCTTTTCGACGGCTGGCTCGATACTCAAGCCACCGATACTGACAAAAAGTGACAAGCTTTCCGCCATGTGACGCGGACGCTGTCAGCTTCGGCACTGGACACGGCTGGGCCCAACGCATCCAATTACTATCTGGATATATTGGATACCTGCACGACTTTGTCACCCCAGACCACTGATAAACTCGCATGGAGACCCTTCTGGGCCATGAATCTTGGTCCAGCGACGCCCCCATCTCCACCATCACGAGTCTCGCGATACCTTGTCAAACTTGACACGGTCTAACGCGGCTCGTCATCTCCCAACTGCGCCATGACTACCACTGTACGCACGAAGATTCAGGGTCTGGATGTTAGGCGACGGTAGTGAACGACTAAGGTCACCCAAGCCCTGAAATAGGAGCCGCGCGACTCCTGTTGGGGTAAGGCTGGGGCTCTGCAAGAGACTAGCGGCGGCTCGGTAGATCGTCCGGCGATAACGATTTGTGCCCAGTACGAGGGATAAGGCCAATTCTGGCTGGACTGCAGACGACTCGGCGCGGGACCTGAAACTTGATCAGGAAGGCCAATTGCTACCCATGTGGAGATTGCGGGCCGCACTTACGCAAAGGGTCGTCTCATGCACGAGGAGCGGGAAAGCAAGCCGAAAAGCGCAAGCGAAGCTATAGTTTTATGCGTCAGACGCGAGATTATGCAACCCCTTCGCAGCGTACCATAAATACTCTCGACCTAACTAGGCCATGTTTATAAACAACACGAGCTGCAGACGCATCGATAAACCTGCCCATATGTTCGCTTTTGTAGACGTGTATGTGGAGATTTTCTTTCGACGGTTCCAAGGAGCAATCTTGCGTAGCTCAGCCCTACCTCAAAGCTCAAAGTAGCGGCGAACCTTGGAGTCGGAGAATACCCCACACCAGCGACTTTCGATAGTCGTGATCAACGGGCGCTGCTTCCAAGGTTTCCTGGTAGCGGACGCCAGCTCAAGGTCGCACGTGGACAATGTCAACGTTGAACCATGGAATGATAAAGAGCTGTTGGAACCATGGATATTGGCTCGATACCTAAGTAGACATCGTGTACAGCTGACAGTGCATAGCAAGGTTCTTGATCCTGGGTGGCGATCTTCGCAGTGCGGCTGAACACAGAATCTCGATCCGCCCTATCTCGTTACTAGCCACTGACCTGGACACCCTTCGGGACACAATACGCCACTAACCGAAATTGCGCAACTTTATTTTGGTTGCCTTCGACCGTCTGCCGGTCTCCGAGCGCAAGCACTTCTTTATCGACTGACCGCCTTGAAGCACAGGCGTTTCGATGAACAAAGAATATAACAAAGAATTTGTCCGTGCGTCAAAGTGTTTCCGTGCCTCTTTATTCCCTTCGCTCAGCGCTGGCAGGAAGTGTCGCAGGATGAAGAGACGAAATCTTCGTGCGGTCGAACAGATGTTCATGGGCGAAAGGAGGTATTAGAGACTTTGGGGAATTCTCTCGAGATAAATCGAAGTGTTGCGCCGTATCCTCGGTGGTGCACTGCCTTTCTTCAAACAACGATGTCCCTGGGAACAAAGCGACTGCAAAGGCCCGAGGTGGATTGGCGACAATCTGCCTGCCCTTCCCAAAGAACTACAATATGCCCAAGATCTTCCCCCAAAGGTCACAGACAGCCACGTTTTCTTTTTTGGGTACGAACGCCCAGACCCAGAGTGCTGCCTTCAACAGTGGTATCCATCGCCATTCTCAGCCAATGGAAAGCGATTCCATGCAGCAGAACAGTACATGATGTACCATAAGGCACTACTCATGGGCGACGTAGAGGTTGCCGAGAGTATTGCACGAGCTGACACGCCTGCCAAAGCCAAGCAGCTGGGTCGCGAGGTTCGAAATTTCAATCAGCAGGTCTGGGACGACAACTGCGACAGGGTTGTCGAGGAGGGCAATTACGCCAAGTTTAAACAGAACGAAAGGCTGAAAGGAATTCTGTTGGGCACTGGGCAAAGAGCCTTGGTCGAGACGAGCCCTAACGACACTCTGTGGGGCATTGGGTTCAATACGGATGATGCCGAAAGCAATGAAGATAAGTGGGGACAGAACAAATTAGGAAAGGCACTCGAGAGAGCAAGAGAACGATTGCGGAAGGAAGGCTCCTATGTTTGACAAGAGCTGCGTTATGCTCGCATTTTGCGTTTGCTTTGGTGAGATGTGAGGTATCCATGACGAAAGCGGGGATGAGCCGCGATTTTGTTGTTAAGCAGCGGAATTGTCGGTTCTTGCGATCGAACCCCTCAGCGGCTCGGAATTACAACCACCAAGGTGGAAACAGTATCGAGCAATTCCGATATGAAGTTAAAATACAGGCTACCGCTACAAGTAAAACATCGCACACAATCGGTCCAGATTAACAATGATTGAATACCTCCTGGCTCAGCTCTCAGCTTCTTCTGTCGTTTCATTTAGCATAGTTGCGCTGATCGCTCGATTACTGTACAATAAGTACGCAACTGGACTAAATCACATACCAGGTCCCTTCTTTGCAAGCTTCACAGACTTTTATCGTCTTGCTGTAGTACGGGGTTATCGGCCAGAGCGCTGGCACATCAAATTGCACGAACAATATGGCGATTTAGTACGGATAGGACCACGAACAGTAATTTGCTCGAGTAACAAAGCAGCGAAGAAGATATATGCGTTGAATGCTGGGTTTGTGAAGGTCGGTAAGATGGATGTGCAATGATCACTGGCTGACTTCGCACAGTCGAACTTCTATATTGTACAACAAACTCTTGCAAAAGGAGTTCCACTGAAAACGCTGTTCACTTCAACCGATGAGGTGTTTCATGCAAAACTGCGACGGTCTGTTAATAATGCTTATGCCATGAGTTCCCTGGTTCAATTTGAACCTCTCGTAGACTCAACGACGACAGAATTCTTGAAGCAACTGAAGCAGCGTTTTGCCGACAGTGTTGACGATTTCGGTATTGTCGACCTAGGCGCATGGCTCCAATACTACGCATTTGATGTCATCTGTGAGCTCACCTACTCCAAACGAATGGGCTTCGTGGACCGTGGACAGGATGTAGAAAATATCATATCGAGCCTTGAATGGCTTCTGAGTTACGCGGCTATTGTAAGTCATGGGTCGGAAGAAATTCAGTACACACTTACATCTGCACAGATTGGCCAGGTCCCTATCCTTGACCGCTTATTCTTGAAGAATCCCATTCGTCGCTGGCTGAGCGCGCGCGGTCTTATACCAAGCACACCTGTGGCCGTATTCGCGAGCAGACGAATCCAGGAGAGTATTGCCAAGAAGGCCGAGGAGGCAACATATGGCGAAGGACAGTCCCGCCGTGACTTCCTATCCAGGTTCCAAGAAGCGCACCAAAAGGATCCAGAATTCATGAGCCAAGAGCGTGTGCTTGCACTAACTGTTGCCAACATGTTCGCTGGTTCCGATACGACCGCCATCTCGTAAGTCGAACGCCCCTCGGCTCAGAACATATCTTGCTGACGGCACAAAAGGCTACGAGCCATCTTTTACAATTTGATTCGCAACCCAGAAAAGCTCGCTAAGCTTCACGCGGAGTTCGACGAACTCGAATCCACAGGCAGTTTTGAGCGTGGCAACCCCCTGGTCGCCTGGAACACTGTGCGAGAGCTGCCATATCTGACCGCTGTGATAAACGAGTCATTGAGAACACATCCCGCTGCAGGCCTGCCTTTAGAAAGGATTACACCAGCTGGAGGTGTTCAGATTTGCGATGTGGTTTTGCCAGGTGGTACCAACATTGGATGCAGCGCTTGGACCCTGCATCTTGATCAAGAACTATGGGGTCAAGATGCTGATCGTTGGAGACCAGAAAGATGGATTGAGGCCAGTGATGCAAAGAAGGCTGAGATGAAGAACAGCATGTTCGCCTTCGGGGCTGGCTCCCGAACCTGCATTGGGAAGAATGTTAGTTACTTGGAGATGTACAAGTTAGTGCCTGCGGTGCTGCGCAGCTTCGATGTGAGTTCCTCCTTGCTTGGTGACGGACTACCATTGATCGTGAAACAGATCGAGTTGGCATACCCAGACAAGGAATGGAAACTCCACAATGCTTGGTTTGTTAAACAAAGTGACTTCTATGTCAGGCTACGTTCGAAAGGTCGAGTTTGAATGGCTTGGAGGTGGGATGCAGGCGGTTCGTGAAGTGGGTACGTCGGTGCGGGTGGCATTTCCCATGGTGGACCCGCCGTGACTGACTTTGCACAGAACCTTGCAGAAAAGGCTGCAAAGCCTAATGTTCGATATTGGGCCGCCAAGATTGTGCAAGGCTGATACGCGTAAAACCTCGATCCTCGCAGGAAAGAAGGCAGAGAGGAAGGGAGAAACATATTGAGCAAACCAAAAGTGTACATGACGTCACCACTGATGGTTTCCTCGCCAACAAATCCCTTACACTTTTCTCTTAACAACACTTACATTGTGTGACAGTGCAGTGAAAAACTTGTCGATAACAGTAGGTACTGAAACGCTCGACGTTGTCTTTTTCACGGGCGGCATACCCCATTCGGATATGCGTAGTTGGTAAGCTATGATACCTAGGTATTTGTAAGCCTTTCGCACCAAGTCCCACCCCAACAGCCAACAGCAATGCTTCGGTTATGCGCCCGGCTATGTACTGTAAGACATGACGTATAAAGCAAATAAACTCACCAAAGCATCGATATGTTCATACTCGGTCGTCACTCGAGCTAATCTACAAACACGTCGCTTGAGTGATCAAGTGTTCGATTTACAGCTCCGGACTTCTTACTATGTCTTCAAAAGCACACGCTCAAGTTCAACGGGGAGGTGAAAAACCCAGGTTTGCTCTCGAAGAAGTCTCCATCCCTCAGCCTGGTGAACACGAGGTATTGGTCAAAAACTCCTACGTGGCTCAGAATCCTACAGACGGTAAATGCTACACCAAAATTTACCACCACTTCAAACAGACATCTGACCAAATCTAGTTCAATCACTCGACTTGAATGCCTTTGGAGACGGCACAGTCTTCGGCTGCGATTTCGTCGGCAAAGTCGAACAAGTCGGGAGCAAAGTATCTCGACACAATAGGGGCGATACAATCGCCGGCCTGATCTGGGGCGGTGAAGTCAAAGGCCTCGGAGCTTACAGCAATTACACGCTAGCCAATGAGTTTATCAGCTTCAAAGTGCCCAAGTCCATCTCCCCCGAAGCTGCTGCAACTGTACCGCTCGCTTGCTGCACAGCCTGGCTTGCTCTCTTCTCGAAGGACTGTCTGGGCATCGATCGCAACAGTGGAGGACAGACTTCCGTATTGATCTGGGGTGGAAGTTCGAGCGTGGGTCTATATGCAGTTCAGATTGCACGCCAGCACAACTTCAACGTCGTAACTGTCTGCTCGCCTAAGCACCACGAGCACGTCAAGTCACTAGGGGCAAACTACGTCTTCGACTATAAGTCGGACGACGTCGTGGATCAGATCAAGAGCGCTGCACCCGGATTGAAGTACATCTTCGACACCATTGGTGACAAATCGTCCTCTGCTACGGCATCGAACGCCCTCGGCGAGGCAGGCGGCAGCCTATGCACAGTGAGACCGGGCAAGGCGAATACTGAGAGTGTATCAAAGCGGACAAAGGTCAAGGATGTGTTGGTCTGGACGGCGTTTTTGAAAGATCACCAGTATAAGGATTCTAAGTACCCCGCCAGTGAGGAGGACCACAAGCTGTCTGGTGAACTATTCGAGAACCTACCGCAGTGGCTTGAGGATGGCACGATTAAGCCAAACACACCGAAGGTGCTCAAGGGATTGGAGAAGGTACCGGAAGGATTCCAGGAGTATAGGGATGGAAAGATCAGTGGGTACAAGATTGTGTACGAGATCTGATGAAGACTGTGTAATTGGTTCATTAAGCAAAACGGCTCTGAGACGGCAACGATAAACAAACAATTGCCAGTCCAACAATGCAATTCAGTGACTCGAAGTCTGACTCCCGTCCGTAGTCACCAAGACTAAGCCCGCCGTCCCAGATCTTCCTGCTGCGCAAGAAACAGCCTCGTCTCCTCATAGTCTTCCCAGTTACTATCTCCGTCATCTTCCAGCGCCGTGCCCTCGCCATCCAAGTGTCCCAACCCTCCAAATCTCGTTCCACCGCCTACGTTTCCATACGCCGCACCTGAGCTGTTCTCACCACCAGCCATCTCGCTTGTCATCGTCCTTGCACCCACCGTAGGCGGCACACCTGTCCTCAGCTCCCCTATGCCATGCGTCTCCCTATGCTGAAAATTATACGGCGATCCGATGACCATCCCACTAGTACTGTGTGTCGAGCTCCTCTTCCTCTGCCGTCCAAATTTGAATACCTTCTTCACTTTCCTGCCTAGTCGGCGCCACCCGCTGCCCTTGCCGCTCTTCGCGCTCTTCGTCGGTGATCGGGGCGGGGATTTGACCAACTTCCTCGGACTGGGCGGGTCGAAATTGACGGGCAGCGGATCTGCAAAATGATACGGTATTCGAGGTACGGGCGGTGGGTGCTGCGGCAGAGCAGTTACGGCTAGATCTGGGGTGGAGTATGATGAGAATGCTGTGTGCGCTGTTCCTGGGCGGCGGGGTGAGAGGTGGATGTCAAAGTCTGTGGCGTGATTACGTTCGGATTGCAGGTTTACGTTGGAGGTACTGCGGGAGAAAATGGCGGTGGAGAGGGGGAGCATGTGACGTGAATCGTTGGGTGCCATGGGTGGGTTGTCTTGGTTGTGTTCTTTGTTGCTCTACGGCGAGAGCGTAGGCGTGCGTTGGCGGTTGGGATGGGAGAAGTTGCGGGATGGAGGGGTGGAAGTAATTTTACGAGTGTAGGGGTCAGACATGAGCGCTCGAGGTGAAAGGGAAAATGACGAATCGGGAATATGAGATGCGCTGGTGATACGAGACTGGATGAAGTAATGGATGTCCAGATCTTAGCATGAGACTCGGCTTGAGACAGACGGTACTATGGACATAGACGAGAGAGGAGCAACACTTGAGAGTGGAAGAGGAAGAGACTGTAGCTGTGCTTGCCCAAAACATCGTTGCCTGGCATTGTTGAGTACAGTTGGACAAACGTAGTTGTTGTGCTGAGGTGAAAGCGACAAGGATCGAGCAATGCACCATTGTTGGCAATCTTGCCATGAGATCAGAAGACTCGTCTGAGACAGACAGTTTACACAGTGTACTGACCGTAAGTAGAACCTCCCCATACCGCCACTACCATGTCGAGTTGGCTTGACGAAATTTCTCGATATGAGGGTTTGGTCTTCGGTCGAGTTTGTGTTTACTCACCTAAAATTATAGCCAGGTAAAGGATCAAGGGTGAAGAGACCACATTCGTTCTCAAGTATGCTGCACGTCAAGTCTAGCAGCATTGTATTGGGCAGTGGTGAGAACGTGAATTAGAGGCATCATCAACTTCGAGTGCATGCTTGACGTGGGTGTTCTTGGATCGCTTACGTTTTGCTCATCGTGTTTGCTAAGATTTTCGATCTTCAATACAGCGCATCTCCTTCTGCGAAGGCCGAGACAACGAAAACGCTCAAGTACATGCAGTCGGCTGGTTTTCGGAACTCGGAATGACAATGCGGAGCTTGTCGAACGCTAATCGTATCCGGAAGCCACGCATGTCAGTAATCCTTGGGCTCCCGTTGGCTGGAGATGATTCGGCAGTCGAGGAGCAGTCCGGGCCTGTGTTCCAGCTTGAACAATTTAAACAATCAATTCTGCGCAGCTGTCAGCTTCACAGCCTCAGGTACTCTGCATCTTTCTTTCGCTGACCAATTGCTTGTGTATTTGCAAGGACTTGGGCGAGACTGCGACTCCTCGGTTACGGATCCCTGCCCGCCACCTGAGTGTCCTCCACCATCGCCTTTTGCGCCTTTATAACCGACGTTATAAGCTCCACACCGCGCGAATATCCGGCGTTGCTCTCCTTGCTGCCCTGCCATCGTCTCGTCCCGCTTCACACGACCTCGCCTTCGCACCTGCACCTCACAAACCGCCGCCATGTCGTTCTCGTCGCTCGTCTCAGACATCGCCTACCGCAACCCAACCCGACCGGAACTGCGCTCAGCAGCCTCCGAGGCCGGACGCTCATACGCCAGCACAGCGGCCACCAGCGTCAGCATCGCCGGCGACATCAAGAGTCAATTGCACGGAGGATACTCGCACCCCCTCGCGCGAGCATGGCAGGCCGAGCGACAACTCACAAAGGTGCGCTCGGAACGATCCGTGTGTTCCGACCGCCACTAACATGACATAGTCGATGCTCATCTACCCCCTCTTTATTTCAGACCAGCCCGACGAGGAGACACTCATTCCTTCGCTGCCTAACCAGCATCGCCGAGGCCTGAACAAGATTGTTCCTTACCTCACGCCGCTCGTCGCCAAGGGCCTGAAGTCGGTCATTCTCTTCGGTGTGCCCATTGCCCCCAACGCAAAGGATGCCCTCGGCAGCAGTGCAGACGACCCCAAGGGCCCCGTTATCAAGGCCATTCGCCTCCTCCGCCGCTCATTCCCCGATCTGTTCATTACCGCCGACGTCTGTCTCTGCGAGTACACATCACACGGCCACTGTGGCATTCTGAGGGACGATGGCAGCTTGAACAACCAGCTATCAGTCGAGCGCATTAGCGATGTCGCTATCTCGTACGCATTGGCTGGCGCACACTGCGTTGCGCCCTCCGATATGAACGATGGGCGCATTCGCGCAATCAAGCTGAAGCTGATAGAGGCTGGAATTGCACACCAGGTTGTCCTGATGTCATACTCTGCCAAGTTCTCCGGCTGCTTGTACGGCCCCTTCCGCGACGCTGCAGGCTCATGCCCCTCCTTCGGCGACCGACGATGCTACCAGCTGCCACCCGGCGGTCGTGGTCTCGCCCGACGAGCGATCACACGAGACATCAACGAGGGCGCAGACATCATTATGGTCAAGCCTGCGAGTCAATACCTCGACATCATTAGCGACGCGAAGGAGATTGGCAAGGACATGCCAGTTGCGGCATACCAGGTGTCTGGCGAATACGCCATGATTCACGCAGCAGCGGCTGCAGGTGTTTTCGACTTGCGAGCCATGGCTGAGGAGGCTACTCAGGGCATTCTGCGAGCAGGTGCCACCATTATTGTCAGCTACTTCACACCGGAGTTCCTCGACTGGCTGAGCAATTAGTGCAATTACAGCAGTCTTTCATGTTGTATCTGTTTAACGATACCTTGTTCTCGGCATTGCAAAAGGATGGGTCCCGGCGTTACATATCCACGACTACTCAATTTACGATCTACACTTCTTTATCATGTTCACAATTTCGTCAGCTCGAATGCGAACGTCACGCGACCTATGTGGTGCTAAAACTGGCCTCTCCTCTGGCACATCATGTTTGTTGGACGTGCTAGATCATCCTCGCTGAGAGGAAAGATTGTCTACTAATTACGCGACCTGATTGAGCTTCCTGCGGCGCTCGAGTCGCGCTTTCTGCAAGGTATAGGCTGACGTCATTCATAGCTGCGGCTGAGCTGAAGCTCCAATGGCTCTTCCAGGCTGAGCTGACCTCAAATTCTCACGCATCACGAACCTGCGGACTCTACTCCTGAAATGTCCTTCGATAACGCCATGCACTTGGGTACGAACTTCGCGCATACCAGTCATTGACCAGAACGGGCATGGATCACTCCGTTCACGAGCCTTTGATTACTGCACGCTGCAAAGGTTCCTGCTTAGCATAACGTCTCCAAGCGACTCGCTTGCTGCAAACTCTCGATTTTCTCGCTTTGACAATCGATGAAGTACAGTCTACCCGACATTTGGAGCGACGCCTGCGCTACTCTGTTAGTTCTTGTGTACGGCCACACAGTTTGAATGACGAGTTACCTGGCGGATACTTTTCTCTGTATGCGAACTAACCGAGTGAGCATAGCATTGGTTGGCACTCGGTATCAGCCAGCAGGTGACAGCGCAAGGCTCACCAGGCGCAGTAGATACAGCTAAAGATTGGGACAACTATCTTGTAGCTATTCCAATCTACTTGCACGGAGAGTGCGAACGTAGCCTATGCAATTCAGGGCTTGATGTACTCATGCTGCTAAGGCCTGATGGTGCTGACGTGAACCGAGAATGATGGAGTGTAGTTGGACCGGCGAATCGGGATGGTGCGAAATTGATCAATGAGATGATTGAATTCAGGTCGAGAGACTTCTAGGCTACGAAACCCAAGATGAAGGGAGCATACTCTCTCATCTACTCAATATAGTATAACAAGCTCAGCATTGCAAGCCCAGTATGCAGTCTACTTGCGGTCTACTTGCGGTCAACAATACTCACCTCTAAAATAAAAGGTTGTTGTTCTACCTTCTCAGCTATCTCATGCTTACGTGCAACACTACGTTTCTTCGCATTCGAGAACATGATCATGTCCATTCAAAACCTGGCGCAGCCGAGATGCTTTGTGAATGAAAAGCCGGCCCGATCACCTCGGAGTTTCAACAACTCCTTTGAGCGTCTCCAGAGGTAATCCTAGTTTCATAGCCATAGTAAGATTGCCAATAGTATCTCTCATGTATGAAAGCGGACCTCAACTCTACCACTCGGAGGCTCCGTAATTCCAAAACCGACATGAACGCTCCATAACATCCTTCACTATCCACCGCACCAGCCATTCACACACGCTGCCAGACCCCCTTCGGCCAACCATCGGACACCTACCCACCGAACCTCCGCCCCACTACCCAAATCCTACACAACAACTTACCTGATCGGGTAACTTGCACAACAACCGTTGGAAGCCCTCGGCATTGCGGGAAGAGTTGCCCGATTTCTTCGGACTCTTTGCCTCGCCGTGGGAGCGATCATGGAGTCGTCTGGCCGACTTTGTGGCATGTCGGTCGGCGCTCGGCGCCGGACAATGAGTGTGTTGCCGAGCTTGTGCAGCCTTGCCGGATATTCGGCTAAGTGCGGAGAGTGCACAAAGTGCAGAGACGGATTTATCGTGTGTGCATGGTCAACAAAAACGTGCGTAAGGTTTGCTGAGTCCTGTCTTATCTGTAGCGCGTGCGTGAGTTGCCATAGTTGGGGAGGCGGGACTTCGGCATTTGCTGCCCTTCACTGTGGAATTGCGCTAAGTTGGACCCTGCATGGGATATAGTGCTAGTTCATGCAGGGTCCTGCTGTGCCTGGCCGTGAGGAAAGTTGGAGACACGCGAGTTCTTGGTTTGAAAAGTTTCACGATGTTCCTGGGTAGGTGGGTTGTAACTATGTAACAAGAGCTCTTCTACTAGATGTACACCAAGGTGAGGCGGGTCCTGTAGTGGTGCTGATGGACGATGTGACCGGCCGAGTATCCGGACAAGGCGGTTCCGTTCACCGCAAATCCGTGAGGATGCAGGGAGAAAGGGTCCAGCCGTTCGACCGCCTCGTGTCTTATCGGAACTGAAGCAACTAATCCGGGGAAGATAACGGAGACTCCTCGGCGTGGCTGCACCAACATGGTCAAACCTCGAAAGGAAACGCTGAGTGAGTCAAGAAGATGAGGAAATATAAGTCAGCTTGACAGTCCCATGCGCGCGCCCTAGTTCCCATCCTCTCCACAAGAAAGACACACATAGCTCTTCGCTAAGTAAACACCTTGATCAAGGTACATAGATCAACGTGAGTTTCTCAGACTGTGCTTGTTTGGTTTCACGCACCAACCGCGGATTTACCAGCTCCTCTGGGCTACACGATCTGCATGCGGCAAACCTAAGTGCATGAACATTCACTGCGCCTCCTGCATGATAGAAAGAAGGCGGTCAGCTAACCAATATATAGTGGTCAACTCTCATCCTCACGTCCAAGTCCCCTCAGACCTCCGACCGAACTCAAGATGTGCTCCTACACATACTCCTGGTACTACTGCAACCACGACTACTACATCTGGGCCAACTCGATCGAGATCTGCGCCTCGCGATTACTCTCCGGCTACTCCTACGACGCGTGGAGTATCGACATGTGCAAGAACCCCACAGTCAAGTGCGGTGGCTTTTCCAACTACTACTGCAACGATTGCTCCGAGGACGTGAACCTCGAGCTGCAGCTGGATGAATGGTGAAGAAGCAATGCATTGCATAATATCTCTTCGGATACGTGGTATCAATATTGTGGTACGTTGGTCGAAGACGACGAGAAGACGGTGTGAAGCAATGCTCAAGGTGCAGATGGCTGACCTGTGCACAGCAGTAAGCGGCATTTACCCCGGACGAATCGGGTCTGTGCTGGCGGCGCATGCCAGCCTCACTTTTGAGGAAGCTGGCGATTCGGCAATGCACTATTTTGGCCTGAAAGCGAGAAGGGTAGTTCAACTGAGTACTTGACGGTGTTTCCTGTCGGCAAAGAAGGGTTGTTTGCAGGTTCTGGCGTTCGAATGGTTTGATGGTGTACAGGCGTTCGAGTTCAAGCGGCATTTCCGTTACAACAGGCGTTAGCGGGTTCCAGGCATTTCATTTCATGGCTACATCGAGCGTGCTGGTATGTTTATTTATTTTTTAGATACATCGACATTGTTTCTCTTTCAGCGCATTACACGCGATGGCGGCGCGAATGCAATAATCTCACCATGGTCGTGGCATAACCTTCCCAATTTTGTACTGTATAGATGATACATGACGATAGTCTTTACATCAAATGAGAATATGACTTAACGAAACATCATCACTCTGTAAGAGATTCTGCTGCTCTCTTTGGGCTGACGCTGACACCCGTTTCCAATGTACGCCTTACCTGCTCGGCACGTCTGCGAGCTTCAAGATAGTACATGAACTCTCCGTATGTCCTCGGCATAACCCTAATGTTCTTTGGTACTTTAAAAACGTTAGCATGTAGTAACAGGTTCAAATCTGTGTGGGACTAACCATTGAACGTATAGTTGAATTGACCTGTGGGCTTCGAGTGACCGTGTTCCACATCTCTCACCTTGGTATCGACCCGGATCTGTACCCTTGTGTATTCGCCGTTCTCATCAAACTCCTCTCCAGGAGCACCAATGAGCGGAGGGTCGGTGTACACCACCTGGGCCGTCATGTACAGTATACTGCCAACGGGTACTGGGTTGAGGAACGTAGAAGGATCAAGTGACACGAAAGTAGGTCGAGCGTGTGCGAATGCCGCAGCTGTAGTAAATGCGAGCTCAAATGTTTGTTTCAGGAGGAAGCCACCGAAGATCATGAAGTGGTGTCGATTGCGGTATTGCGGCTGCATGATTGTGGCGGTCTGAAGGCGTGTTGTATCCATGAAATGAAGATTATCTGGTTTGCGCAACGCATCGTGAGGGTCTGCAGAAGTTAGACTCAGCGACCTTCAGCGCAGTCGCAGAATGACTGACCGTGATATTGGAGCTGCTTTTGCCAAAACGCGTGAATAAGATCGCTCTCCAGATCGTTCGGCGTGTGCTTGATCAGCGATGTGTTGCGTCGCTCCTTGCGAATTTGTGAGTTGCGCTCGCCTAGAGCATACAAGCGCTTCTCTTCCTCGGTCTCTACGATTAGCGCATTAACATTCACGGGTCTGATTCACCTGTCAGTCCAAACTCTTTCCTGTGGAAAGGATCACGTACTTCTTAGTACCTGGATCTAAAGAAACCATGGTGAAGGTACAATTGATGAGGACATCCGTATCCTTTACCTCTTCGCCTTCTTTGGGGGCCTTGGCAACCTGCATTGTGATCTCTAAACTGCTTCTACCGGTTGCATATGTAACACGACCAGATAGCTGAAGATCACAGATTTCGTCTAGTGGGTGATGGATGGTGATTCGGTCGCAGGATGCGGTGACGGTGGTTACATCTTCACCGGTGTGCTTGTACCTAGAATAGCCTTTAGAGCGTATCGCAAATCCTACGCAGCTACGAAGGCTTACGCAATGACCCCAGAAAGCGCATCAAGATCCATGAAAATGGTACCTAGACGTATGTGCCCAGAGGAGTTCAGATATGTGTCAAGTAACCAGGGATCCCGCGCTAGGGGTAGCACCACAGAGTGATAGCTGTCGCTCATGCGCTTGGGCGGCAAATCGCGGTCCTTCGGCACCTCTGGCTTTCCAGATGGTTTACCAGGCTGCTGACCATCCTGCTGCTGTTTACGGAATGCCTCCACCCAAGGGGTGCGTACGCGCATCGAAGTGAGCTCTCGAAAAACACCATCAGTGTGCCTGAGTGAGCTGCATGTAAAGCTTCTTCGCGCCGCAGAAGCTAAGAAAGCGTCTGACAGATGGCACTTGCTTCGCAGGATCTGAGTGGTGCGCTGCAGCGCAACCCTAGTTGAAAGGCTCATGGTCGTGTTGTTGATAAGCTCCAGCTCTGGAGGAAATGACGTCTGAGCTCCCTGCCGAATTAGCGGCTGGGCGTGGTAGCGTCGTACAACGAAGTACTACTTCCTAACTTCTATCACCTCAACAGCCAGATATTTGTGCCTTGCAGCTACTAGCGTCGTACCTTCATGGCTTAAAAGCATGCACAATTCCATTGAGCTTGGACGAGCAGTCCTCTCAACATCAACAGCCAACCTCGAGCTTTGGCTCAAAACTTTGATCACAGTCTCACCGCAACAGCAGTACACTAATCTCGAGCAGCACAGTGCAACTTCACTGTTGAGCATATTATCATCTGATGAAGTTTGGGTGGGTCGCGGGAACGGGCTATACATCGATCTGGATCTCACCTTTAATGGCTATCCCCTTGCCGATGAACAGCTTCGACACCTTTCCGACACCTTTCTCGATGCACCAGTAAGTGCTCTCAACCCTTCTGTAAGCCCTGTCGCTTATAAGATGCCTATAGGTGTGGAAACAGCTGAAATTGCACCCATCATTGCCATATGATCCGACTCATGAGCCAGGGAAGTTGCGAATCATGGTCAGTCATGCAATTGATCGCACCGCACCTACAGTGAGACCACGTCATCGAGTGCTCCCAGACATATCCGCCGCAGACCTGCGACCGCCTGAGGGAGTGTCAGCCTTCTCACTTGACTCGGTGCTGCTTTCTGCGGACATGTTTGAACTCGTCCAACGTAGAAAGGTCACAGCAGCTAAGCGACTAAAGATCTCGACAGATGTCAACAGTGTATCGCATCTCACACTAATGAGCCAATTGTCTGGTGAGCTTGATCAAGAAGCCGCGGATGAGCTTCTCCTGAATGCCAACGATATGACTCTCTCGCCAGCATCATCGCATACCTTGAAGCGAATGCGATCATCAGGTTCGGCATCAGCAAGGTCACTTCCCTTGCCAGTTACATCGCCAGGCGAAACCCATCAGAGTTGTCCTTTTACATTGCGGCCCTCTGAGTCACAACTTGAGACACCGAACAGAAAGGCAAGCCTTGATATTGCGACTGTACAAACACTGATCGATGGGGCGCTGCGACTCTCGGTCACCAGCAGCATTAGTAGCAAAACCCTTCCTGGGGTTAAAGTGAAAGCAAACACCTTTGGACCCGGACTTGCAGATATCGCGCCCACATTATGGAGACCAGGCTATTTGTTGGTAAGAAAGAGAAAATGGTCGTACCTAATTGATTAGGCTTACTGTTCCATAGGCGTTTTCTCAAAGAGCATGTCTGTTACCTGTTATTACTCGATCTCTTTGTCAACCAGTCGCTACTGGAAGCACTACTATAACGTCCTTGGGAAAGAGAATATCAGCTTTGATGGCCCCCTTGGTGTCCCTTCAGACAACGAAGAAAACACTGGTTCGAGAACCTGCAAGTGATTTGGATCAAAGACATCTAGTTGCGTGCACTGCTTCTCGACTCTGGGTACACTCGCAGAGAAATACGCCTTGCAAATCGGCAAACCCATTGCAGTCCTTCATGGTCACAAAATTACAGACGGCATCCCGCCAGTCCGACGACATGCTAGAGGAATCGTGGCAGGAGGGTGAAGACGACATCAGATCTAGGCCCAGCGCAGTGGGTCCTGTCAGCAGCGGGGCGTCCGACGTCGATCAAGCGCTCGAGGATCGCCCTGCAATCTTAGCGGCTTGCAATGGAATCTTCTCAGAGGAGCATTTCTTGAGTGTGGCGGCCAGTCCGGACCACATCTTGTTTGCAAGCCTTGAACAATAAGTGTTCCTTGGAGACGGCGGAGATGAGTGTTTCGAGCCCCTG
This sequence comes from Phoma sp. XZ068, assembly GCA_004835665.1. Lineage (NCBI taxonomy): Eukaryota > Fungi > Ascomycota > Dothideomycetes > Pleosporales > Didymellaceae > Phoma > Phoma sp. XZ068. The sequence goes on from RBKR01000002.1 coordinate 471,578, forward strand.
AATTCCGTCACGTGTCGCGACAGCAAGTTCTCGTAGTCCATGGATCTCGAGTTTTGCATTTCATCACATGCATGCGGAGCATGCCGTCTTTCCGCTCGGCATGCGGCCAAAATGTCACAGCACTCTGCTCCATGCTTAGTCAAGCTAGGGACTTCCCATGAGGACTTGCGATTTGACGGACTTCAAAGTCCGTAAACCTAGTTCTAGTCATTCGAAACTCCGCTAGTTGTACGTCCGCTCTCTTGCGATAAAGGCGAAGATACCCATGAGTATGCTCAACCGAGGGTTCACAAGTTACGATTGAATCGTTCACGACAAGATGAGTAACCGATCATTGATGCGGACTGTTCACAAGCTGATCGACGTCGTCGTGCGTGCAGTGTTTAACGGCGCAACCTATACCTACTGCGAGTCTGCTTTCCTGCCTACGACCAGCATGTTTTAAAACAGCTGTGCGTGAACGAAGGCGGAATCGAGAACGTTGCAGCTCCACGAGTCACTGTCAAGAGTGCAGTGAAGGGGAAGTCGAGCGAACATCTCCAGAACAGTACATTTGGAATGCAAGCAACTACTGACTCGGATGTGATGGGCGGGCCTAAACACGCAAACGGCTCGACCTTCCGCGCACTGTAGCGAGACCGTCGGTCCGCCAATGTGCATCCGAAGCCATGCAACCTTCCGAGGTTCATACCACCGGCAAGCACGGCACACCACAGAATCGGATCTTCATAGCGCACTGTAGATGTAAGTCTCGTCATCTGTGGGTATTAAGAAGAAAAGAGAGCGAATGCATCAAAAAGGTCTCATGGAAGGATCGTTCAGCATTATACGTCATTGCTCCCTTTACATCTGCCGAGCTGGCTTGACCGTCGCAAGAATACGGCCGTCTACACGAGGGCGAGATTGTCATCGAACCTCTACTAGAGAACCAAAATTCGAAAAACACTACTGCAAGCGAGACAGCCGTCAAAAGTTTCCTGTCAAAAAAACGTGGCTGACATCCAATGGACTGGTTTATGCGGGATCTACCGCGGGACTGTGGTTGGATCAATCCAGAAAGGATTGTTTCATAGCCTAAACGCCTACGAAAGTTACTCGAGTTTTACGCAGGAACACGCGAATACGAACTATACCTGCGGAAGAGCGTCATTACGATACTATTATATAGGTCATCATTATATCAGCAACGAATTGGGAGATGAGAGAAGCATGATTGCGATGCGAGATATTTGAGCGGAAGAATATCGTTACTCGTATCTCAATACCCCGCTGATGATTTCGGAAGGATCGTTGAGCCCATCTCATCTCCCAAGGCTAGCGCAGATCGTCCCAGCACGGACCAGACCCTAAGCCACAACATGACCAGCAGCCAGGTCTTCCTCCTTCCAAAGTTGGATCGACAAATGCTTCATGACTCTCGCAGAGACTATCTATTATGGACGTCTTTGGAGGGGCGAGCACGTGTTAAATCCTTCGAAGACACTGTGGACCACGGACCGTCCGCGATCTGCCAACATAGTCAAAATGTTGTGACTGAACCCCTGTGTTCCACATTATTGGCGTTACCATGACCAAATGCATGTCAAATGAACTGCTAGATGCGGGAGGCCGCAGTACAGCAATCCGGACGCTGTAAGCTAGCAGATTGCGCAAGAGCAGACATGTTCTTTTCCCGTATGGCCACTCGGAGCAGCCGGCCGCTAATGTGGCTTGACAATAGGCAAGACCAGGCGAAAAGCGCAAATTACCTTCCGACCCTAGTGGAGATCGATCACGGTGGATCTGCCAGACTCAGCATTCGTGGCCGCAGCCGCACTGCGGCCGATGATCACGATCGACGCTCACAGCTTGGCCTGGGGAAAACGAAACAACTCCAACATAAGGTTCACATGTCGAAAACTTGGTCCGCGTTCCACAAAATTGTACACAACTTCATGCGAATGGCCCTTTCGGTGGGGGAGGATGCGCCTCGGCAATACGCTAGCTTCGCCGACCACGTTTTATTTTGGTTCCAAGGTACCTTTTAGCGATGAACCACAACTCTGAGCTTCTAGCCGTCGGATGACACACGGGCTACGTATATACGCGTTTTGACATGTTTAGGGTGGACCTGTCATGGGCGGTAACAGGCTTCACTCAACTGGAATCTCAGGTCAACTACAATTCTCGATCCTTGAAGTGGGAATAAAATATTATGCTCAGACAGGGGAATTATTCTCAGACGCTTTAATGACATGCATGCTGACAGTCTGCGAGCCGTTGAGCTCGGTTGACCTGGCGGAGTATTCGAACCTTATCGAGGCTCGAATCACGCTTGTTCACTACGGCCCCTCGGGGCTCCACCTATGTCAGCGGTGTCCCAATTGGTGTGGCGTTCGGGGTTGGGACTTCAATAGGCTGTGGCAATGGCTTAGGGTGGAGCTGAGCGTTTACCTGCTCGACGGGGTGAACGCTGTTACAGTGGCCGCTCCAGACTAAGGTACCAGCCAAGTCTAAGTGACAGACAGCATGTCAGTACAAAACGAAACACCCTGCATCTAAACACGGAAGGCTTTCTGCGCCACGATCTTCTGCATTTCGCTTTGGGCCTGTTGTCGCAGGATTGCTGCTCGCGGGTAGGTTTGGAAAAAGCATCGTTCCAACTCCCCTCAGCAACGCCAATCAACTACGAGAACCAATCATACGACCAAATACACCAGTTCTGGGTCGCAGGTACAGATGATCTAATCACACATCATTCTCAACGGATCCTCGAGCCACCACAACTCAGCTGGGTGACATCTGTTACTTAGGTTGCCCATCATGAGTCCAAGCCCTGAGCTTGTGGCTAAATATCCCATCGGGAGCAGGCCAAACATTTCGTTTACACCATATCTCATCTTCTGTTCGTATCTGGTCAGCCTGATCGGATCTGCAACGACAGTAGAGCTTTTACATCGAAGAGTATCAGGCTCGGGATGGAGATCATCGTACGTTGGCAACACCAAGCTAAGAATAGAAGCTGACAGACATAGGGTGCAAATTGCAGGCTGTTCAGTTTCATTCGGACTGGTAGCGATTTGGTGTATGCATTTCGTTGGCAACCGAGCCATCGTCTTGGGTGACGGTGAAGACGAGATCCAGCTATACTACAGTCCTGCGTTTACCGCAATATCCGCTATCATTCCGGTCATTGTCATCTTCTTGGGACTTATGGTCGCCGACCGGTTCTACAAGCGAAGCAAGCATGCTGCCATTCGAGTCGTCGCCCTCGTTGTTTGCGGCATCTGTGCTGGCGCAGCCATTACTGAGATGCACTACCTCGGAAACAATGGCACCACGAACTATCATCTGCATCTCAGCTGGCCGCACGTATTCGGAGCTGCAGGCATTGCAGTGGGAGCAAGTTTGCTGTCATTTGGCCTCTTCTTCCATTGGAGTGGATTGTGGCTCAACAACATCTTCAGACGTGCTGTGGTTGCTTGTTTCCTGGCTTTGGCTGTTTCCGGCATGCACTGGACTGGTGCCGCTGGTACATGGTACGAGGTTCGAGGGTACCATGAAGGATCGGGCCAGGAACGAAACGTTACACTTATTATCGCTCTTTGTTTGGTAAGGATGGCTCGTTCCTTCTACTGCACTCGCTGATAGTTAATAGTGCCTGAGCGCTTGCGCTGTCTGCTTCCTGCTTGGCTTCCTGAAGCAACGTCACCGTCGACTCCTCAAAGATCGCGCGCAGCAGGTCGTGCTCGCATGCGCTACATTTGACGAGAGCGGTAGACTGCTGGTCAGCCAAGGCGGTCTTCTGCCTTGCCAGACGATTACTCGACAGTTCCATCAAAGGGTACGCTTGCCATGAGACCTATCGTACACATCAACGGAAGCTAACTTGAACAGACATTTGACGATGAATTCAACACTTCACACCCTGTGTTCCAATGGATCTTCAGAATTTCTCACCACTGGGGAGGTATCATTGACTTGATCCCGTCTATGCGCGAACATCTACACAGCACCGGATATTTGCAAACGACTTCGCCCTCCACCGCAGCGGAGAGTCGTAGCTCTTACAGCTCTGATGACGACTCGACGTACTCTGCCACCTTCCGAGAACTGTTCTGTGTCACCGCTTACGATATCGCAAAAACACTTGACACTGGTCTTCAGAATCTAGGACACCTATATGAAGAGGTCGTAACTACAGGCACTTCAATGTCAATGGCAAGAACTGTGTTCAAGGACCCGCACGACCGAAAGGAAATTATAGCAGCGGACGTGGCAAAGAAGGATGTTGAGACTGGCATGGCCAGCCCAATTCTCTTTGGTCGAGGGCAAATGTTGGTTCTGACAAAGAAGGCTGATACAAGCGAAGTGAAGCGTCTGCAGAACCTCGGATATCATTTTGCGAACATTGAACAGGTTGGCGACAATCTTGCTCGTAGTTTGCAGGTGAGCCGGGATGACCTGCATGCTATGGTCGGCCGCTGGCACTCTTTTAGCCAAAGGGAGCCTTCGATTCCATCGAGCGGAACATATCTAGCCTCCTTCCTTTTGCAACCTGCGCCAGGTATGCGAGGCCTCGATGTCATCGTTCCCCGATCGAACCCAGACAGGCTGCCCATGGTCAAGCTGGCAAACAGCGAGCTCACTCTGGGTCAGTTGAAGGTTCTGGCCAGCTTCAACGGGCTATCACTGGATGACTGTCTCGCACGTACCGGCCAACGTTCCGGCTTGGAGAGTGAGGAGGACGACAAGTTTCTGGAAACGTTTCGCAACAGGATACTTGACCTCCTACACAATGCACCAGAGTCCGCGTTACATCGTGCCATCTTCTCTGCGAAGCAACTAGACATTGCCCATGGCGTTGCTGGTCCAAAAGAACACAGCCCAGCGACCGTGTTCGCATTCTGTGGTATCAAGGAGATTTACATTCAGTCCCTTCAGAGCGTGACTCTGAAGTGTATCCCTATGTCTTTCTTCCAAACATATCTCCGGTCGTACCCTGGCTCTCCTGATCACCAGATCCTGGCGATCCGGAATCACAAGGAGTTTGCTACCCTCACACGAACTCCGTCCATCACCAAGGAACCTGAGAAGCGTAGCAACAGGTGGCATCTCAAGCTGCGACCACACCGGTCCATGTCATCTGACTTGACGCTGCAGCCTGACTCTTGTTCGGAGAAGGGCCTGGTCCCAACATCACCATTCGCCGACGCAAGCAGCAGTCACCCTTGGGGCGGCATCATGGTCACATCCACACAGCAAATCGTCCACGATGAATCGAAGAAGAGCGGGTCGACCATGGAACTGCGCGACATGGGCGTCAAGTCTGTGGCTGGTGTTGCGGATACAGAGCAGCAGACACTGGCCGACAAACTGATGTCGATCACAACAGCGTTTCGCGACCCGCATGCAACACGAGCGCTGCCGAAGGAGCTGTACTATGGAAGGAGATAGATGAGCAAGAGGACGTGTCTGGCGTAAGCATTGTCGGCGTTCTCGTTTCAAACTTGGAATATCCACACATCCGGCGCATTTAAGGATTTACGTATAGGTTAGGGAGTAGAACGGTGTTCATCATGAGGTTACTGTAGATGGTTGAAGCTTAATGTGTATACGAATTAAACAATATAGAAATGATGTTGTGCCTGGTAATGAGTGATGCATGACTTGTCCGATAACGCAGGCCGCCCTAGCCCCTGTCCCTGTCGTGGGGCGATTAGCAAATGACGCTGCTGCCGAACTTTCTCAAGAAATGCCCCGCGACAGCATCGAGCTTCACAACAGTCACGACGTCCACCAATTGCCTCTCTAATACTCTGACGAGGTAATTGCGCATTTGTCGAAAGAGCCATCATCTTGATTCTATACGCATCCTACCACCCGGAGGCACAAACGACTCACGGTTCCAATACCGCCCACGGCGGCCCCTCTCCAACTCACCATGTCGACAACAACGCCAACGCCTACACTCACACACCTCTCAACCCTCTCGCCGCCATCGAACTCGCGAACATGGCAAACCGCACCCCACCCAACGCAGCCGATCGTCGCAACAGCCTGTTCAGACCGCAGCGTGCGCGTCTACAGCCTCACCTCGTTCACGCTGCTCCACGCCATCACAGGCGGGCACAAGCGCTCCGTGCGCTCCTGTAGCTGGAAACCGCACACGTCCGGCCAATCCGTCCTGGCAACAGGTTCCTTCGACAGCAGCGCGGGCATCTGGCGCAAAGAAGACGGCGACCGGCTCGAACACGAGGTCGGTCGGGAAGTCGGCGACGAGGAAGATGAGGACGCTGAGGAGTACCAGTTTAGCTGTATCCTTGATGGCCATGAGTCGGAAATCAAGTCCCTCACTTGGTCGCCTTCCGGCCAGTACTTGGCGACTTGTTCCCGTGACAAGAGTGTTTGGATTTGGGAGGAGCTGGAGGATGATAATTTTGAGACGGTTGCGGTGCTGCAGGAGCATGATGGCGATGTCAAGTGTGTGGCGTGGCATCCGGAGGAGGACTTGCTGGTGAGCAGTAGCTACGACGACACGGTGCGGTTTTACAGGGAGGATCAGGACGACTGGGTGCAAGTTGCTATGGTGGATGGGCACAAGATGACGGTGTGGTGGGTTGAGTTTGAGGGGTCAGGCATGTCGAAGCACGATTTCAGGAGGCAAAGAGATCGGCTGGAGCAGACACAGGTACAGCACATTGAGGCGCTGGAGCAGAGTGGGCCGAGACTGGCGACTTGCTCTGATGACTGCACTGTGCGCATCTGGCGAAGGAAGCCCAGAGAAGGCGCCAACACTCAGAACTCTGGCATGCCATCCATCATCCGCTCCGCCGCCATCGACGAAGACTGGTATCAAGAGGCCATCCTCCCCCGAGCTCACGACCGCGCCATCTACTCCGTTAGCTGGAGCCGTGTAACCGGACTCCTCGTAAGCGCTGGCAGTGACGGAAAGATAGTGGTGTACAAGGAGAGGTGGAGGGCTCAGGAGCCGAATGGTGCTGCAGATGACACTGCAATGGAAGGCGTGGAGGGCGCTGATGGTGCTGCTGTAGAAGCAAGCGAAGCTTCACTGACGGAGTGGGTAGTGGTTGCGGAGATCTTCTCTGCACACGACGTTTTCGAGATCAACCACGTTACCTGGGCAAAGAGAGCGGACAAGGGCAAGAGATGGGATGGTGAGGAGGTTATCGTCAGCACAGGAGATGAGGGTGAGGTGCGTGTATGGACATTGGACGAGGCCGTCATGAAGGCATGAAGAGGTACGATACTTGTCAAGGTCCTCATCTATTGCATATATGGTGGCGTAGCATAACTTTGTGAAATCTATCACGACATGGAGTAAATGCCTCAGGATTCAGGGGCTCCTGCCGTGCTGCCAACACACTCACTTCCATCAAGATGCTCCATGTGAGACACAGTGACGACCGCCAGGCTCATCGTACCAAAATATTCGAGCTTGAGCCACGCTGACGACAGGCTGCATCCAGATTGCATCAAGTATGGGCGCACGTGGGGTTGCGCAGACTGTGGCTTTGCTTGCTTTGGAGATGCTTTGGCCGGATTGCGGCTATGACGTTTGGGGCGATCTGCACTCGATCAGGGAACGGGCTTCAAAATTATGGACTGATGCAATCTCGCGTGCAGCGTGTCAACATCTCAAGACACTCCTTCGTCTGCGACATTCTAGCACTTGAATGCTATTTCTTTCCTACAATACCTAATTGCAGTGATCACGTCCTGTGCACTGCCATTTCTGTTGCTCTGCTGGCCACCGGTAGCACCCGTGTTGGCGTCTAAAGCTCCATAACCCCAGGATCCGCCGCACTCGACCCTCCGCCTCTCAACAAGCGGCGAGCCACCTTTCACCCCACGCGCGCCATTGCTGTCCATAACGCGGCAGTAGCCACCGTTCTTATAGCACGCATCCCTCAACACCACACATATGCCACCTAAGCGCAAGAGGTCCAATACCGTTGGCTCCGTGAAGAAGGACGCAATGGACGTCGTGCAGCCATCCTCCCGCGACGCGTCGGATGAGGGCGCCGAGGACTCTGTCTTGCAGGAAGTCACATCCAAAAAGGAACGCCAGGCCGAGGCGACCGGCGCGTCAAAACGCGGACGCGCCGAACACACCAACGAGGACAGCGACGCCGAGGACGATGACGAGCGCATCAGCAAGAAGAGCCGGCGCTCATCCGCCGACAAGATTAAGAATGGCGAGAACGGCGAGGCAAGCACAATGCGCATGGAAGCACCCCCAGGCGCTGGCCTGACCGACCCCGCTGGCGGCTACAAGACGAACCCTCCCTCATTAGACCGTCCCATCCGCGTGTACGCAGACGGCGTCTTCGATCTCTTCCACATTGGTCACATGCGCGCGCTGCAGCAGGCAAAGAGCGCGTTCGCCCACCTGGCGCCCAACAACCCACAGGTCGAGCTCGTCGTTGGCGTCACGGGCGACACCGAGACACACAAGCGCAAGGGCCTCACAGTCCTGTCTGCGAGGGAACGCGCTGAGAGCGTGCGTCACTGTAAATGGGTCGATGAGGTGATTCCAGACTGCCCCTGGATCGTCACGACCGACTTCCTCGAGAAGCACAAGATCGATTATGTCGCTCATGACGACCTGCCCTACGGCGCAGACGAGGGAGACGACATCTACGGTCCTATCAAGGAGAGAGGCATGTTCCTGGTCACACAGCGAACTGAGGGTCTAAGCACAACAGGCATAATCACAAAGTAAGGATACCCCAGGCAAATAAACAGCACATACTAATGCTATCCAGGATTGTCCGCGACTACGACCAGTACATTGACCGCCAGCTCAAGCGCGGTACGTCGCGCAAGGAGCTCAACGTCTCCTGGCTCAAGAAGAACGAGCTCGATCTCAAGCGCAACATGGTCGAATTCCGCGACAGCATCAAGGCCAACTGGGCCACTACCGGCCAAGAACTCACAAAAGACTTCCGCCAGTTCTGGCAATCGAGTCGCCCAGCAAGCCCAGCTAGGACACCCACGCGCGAGCACCCGAATGCCATGGAACAGGCAGGAGTTGATGCACGATCGCCATCTGCTTTGTCAAGACTCAGCCATTTGGACATCCCACGTGCGAGCAATGCAGAGCGGGGAAGCTCAGAGTTCACGGCTGGTTACAACTTGGGCTTGATTGGCGGTGTAAGAGCATGGGTACGTAGCTCTCAAAACCTAAATTGGCCTCAGAGCACGTACTAACTATGCCCAGATGGCTAGAAGCCGCCGTAACCTGAATGACAGCAGACCACAGAGCCCATCGAACAGCAGTGAAGACGAGCGCGAAGACCGTAGCCCACAGGCTGAGCCTCGTCGTGGACGCAGCGGCAAGAAGAGCGACGACTTGGACATCGAGGCTTAGATGGCTTCGGTCGTGCTGGGTGTCATACCACCAACTCCCGATGAGGGGCAACCGTCTCTCGGAGAAGCCGAGTTACAGACGTGACGCGAAACGCACCAACCACTGCAATGGCAACTTGTTTGGGAGGTAACGACAGTTCCGTACGACATCAACACACACGTGGCAATGTGAATTTCACCAAATTGGGCATCCAGCGCAACACTTCGGTCCCCACCAAAACTTCCTCCCTCGGGCAGCCTTGCATTCAGCCTCATATTACTATCGTCTCGTTGATCTTTTCCTCGCGACACCGAAAATGGGATTTGGCAGGTTGATGAGCAGCTTGCATAGACTGGCGCAGCGGAGCAAATTGTTACCTTTGCCTCCTTCATGACAATACTTAATACACGACTTCATTTGCTTCACCCAAACGCTCTTCACACACAGCACTGATTGCAGCTTGTCAAGCACAACTATACTAATGCCACCTCACCAGCAACTGCTTGCTCCATGGAAAACTTACAAGAACACTAGATGCAGCCGATCAGATCACCAGCAGCAGCATTACTCACACAGAGAGAAACGTCCATACATCGTTCCCCACCCAAGACCACGATATCATGTGCACCATTACCTTCGCCCACGGCACTTGCGCTTGTCTACCCATGCCCGCCGATCGCCCCTACCACCTCTGCGCAGTAGCGAAATCTCGCTCCCCGACTCAGGCGTGTCCGCGAGGTACTTGCACCGTCAGCGTTGCGACGTATGCGCAAGAATGCGAGTGGTGTTGGAAGACGGGTCGAGCGCACTACAAGAAAGGTGACCGAGACTATGTAAGGGATAGGAATATGAGGAGGGGGAAGCAGTATGTCAGTAGGCTGCAGATGAAGGGAATGGAGGATGAGAGGAGGGTGTTGTAGGAGGATAGTTGCATGGATTTAAAGATCTGGAGGGAGGGAGGGGGAGGCAAATGAGCCTTAAACGAGTGAATTGGTAGTAGAAAAATGCTATGGAGGAATTGGAGACGCATCGAGAGTGGTGCTCAAACTCTTTTGTGATTTGTGCACGCGTGGACCACTACCTTCTCCCAGTCTACGCAAAATGGAAACGCTTTGTGCACAAGCTCGGGGAGAAGACCAAGAGCGCACAGATGAGAGTCCGTATCACATTAGTCATGACGAGACAATAATCACACTTCTTCAGATCAACAGCGGCGACCGAATAAGGAGAAGCAGTCCATCATGCGTGGGAGGACGATAGTAATAATCAAGTCACTGGCTTGTCGTCACCAGTTCGATCCTTCCTTTACAAACGTAGATGAAGCAGCCAATAGAACGAATGCCGTCGGTATCAGGAACAAGTCAAGCGCCAACCTAACGTGCGGAAGGCGTGACTGCCGTCCACCGCTGCTGCCTCGAACTAAATCACAACCTCAGCCCTACATATCCATATATCTGTGGACCCCTTCTTTGTCTTCTTCTTCGTCTGTGCTTCGAACCACTCTTACTGCCTCAGGAAAAGATGGGCCCTGTCACCGACCAGTCCAGTCCATACAAAACCCGCCCACCTCGCCCTTGTTACCAGCATGATCCCGCCTGCAGCCTCTCTTATTCACACGACGCCTGTCTGACCGGACGTGAGAGGTCGCTCCATCTTTAACAGTTGCAGTCTCTTACACCTTCTCCACCACGTCATCTAGACGGCAGATCTCATGCCGACCAGATCAGCAGTGTCTATCATCGGCTGTTCATCGGTACCTTACGAACCCAAGGAAACTCTGACGTTTCACACCCCGTTTTACGCAAGATCATGCTCACCCAACCTCACAAATTTCGGCTCACGTCGAGGTTCAATATTGCCAGAGCCTTGGACATGACTACGACGCATGCCATGCTTTGTGAACAACCGACAGATGCACGAGAGAAGCGGCTATCGACTCGTCAGCTGCTGCACGCATGGACCGGAAATGCTTTTTCTTGTCAGATGCAGTCGTAATGGTTGGCGAGGAAATGCTCCGACCTGCTCGCCCTGGTTTATGAAAAGTGAGGCTGCCGGTGACGGTTGCGGCGTCGCGAGCCAATCTCGGCTGTGCTCTCCATTTCGGCTAACCGCATGCGCGGCTCGGAATGAGATGCCTGCAGCTCGCCCTCCGCTCAGAAGCTGCGACCATGACTTTTGACAGCCACCGACGAGGCGCTACTGCGGCTCCGGCAGCTTCTCTGACCGTGGTTGAGCTGCGGGTAACCAGCGGTGTGGTGCCAGGACGTCCTGTTTCGCAGCTTCACACTTTCAAGTGCCCCGAGCAACGGGTCGCGAACGCCCCAGCGCCCTCTGTCGTGCTGTAGTGATCGGCTCCGCGTATCAGAGATTGGAATTGGCTGGTGCACATCTTAAGATACGGGCAGGGCATAAGCACTGGACGGCTCCTTGTTCTGCTTGTTCCCTCCTTTTCCTCCAAAGTAATGCAAGGGCTGACCCTCTGACTTCAGCCTCTTTCACAACCAGCAAAACAGCTCTGTCCCCAGGAACGAGTCAGACGTTGTTTGAATTCCGCAACACACCTTGCAGCAGTCTCACACCTTGCCGCAGCATATCCGCTACCTTCAGTAGTATCCGCTTGTCTGTCTCTCTGCTTCTGTCTCCTTTGGCTCTGTTTCGTTTTCGCTTTGCTTTTCCTGCAAAGCTGCACTGTTACGAAGCCGTCTCATCAAGCTTCCGCAAACGTCGTTGTGTTCAGTTAGCACAACTGACCTCTTTGTCCTCCCTTCTACTATGTCAACATCACACAAGCCCTAAGACTTGCGTCCGAAAGATCCTCCAGATCTACCATTGACTTGGGCACATGCTAAAAGGTACACCTTAATCAAGCGCACAGCCGCACCTTGCAAGCCTGACTCGCATCTGTCTCGCTGGTTCATGCGGGAGCCCGCGGCTTCTGTCAAACATACCGCGAACACGTTTTCAGCTTGCATCTTGCAAACGCCCTGTCTTGTATGGTTTGGTCGCTGACTTGTCGCAGTTCGCGCTTGCAGCAACACATGCGCTTCGTGAGCGTTCGCCTCTCCAAGACTTATCTTCACCGCTGCACCCTCTTGCCAGTAGCACGCCTAGTTCAGGGGTTTTGACGTATGAAAGCGTCGTTTACTACAAGTTAACCGTGGCCTACTTTCCCCCGCAAGAAGACATGGGAACCCAGACACCCAAAGCTGCAGGCAGCAACCCTTCCACCCTCATATCTACTGAGCATAGTTATGCTGTGCGACCCCCTGTGGAAAGGAAGAGGACTTCATCGGTATCGTCATGGCATGGACCACTCACCAGTCGCGAGGCACAACCGCCTGAGGAAAGACATCATGCTGGGTACGACAAGAGGCGGAGGGAGCAGTATGCTGTACAGCCTACACGATCACCATCGACCTCACCGCCGCCAACTCCAGACATCCCAGGACAGCTTGCTGAGCTGATCACTACTATGATCCCGGGTACAGAAGGAGAAGAGCTAGCTGAGGCATTTCGCAAAGGCTCAGACCTACCACCCATCACACGACAGTCATTGAGCGAACTCGACATTCAAAACATCATCGGGAACATCAAGTTACGACACGACGTTAACTTTGACCGCGATCTAAGCTTCCGACCCAATCTTGATGGCGCAAAAGGGCAAGAGAAGGTCAAGACAGCACAGAGGTACTGGAGGGCGTTGGTGGCAGAATTGGAACTTTACAGCCGACTATTTCGAGGATCACCACCACTGCAAGAGACAGACACTAGCGACTGGCCAACCATTCTCCGGCACGCTGAGCGACGTATTCCGAAGATCTTCCAGACAATTCGGGATGTGCTGAAGAGTTTGGTTCCCGACCGCGACCACTCAAGAGTAGACGAGCATCTGGATGTGGCGATGTTGATGCAACAGATCGAGAGGGGGATATGCGATCTTGTAGGCCTATCTGAGTGGATTTCATGTCTTCTAAAGGAACATTGTGCACCGATGAGGGACGAATGGGTCGACAAGATGGTATCCTACACCAGGACAGGCGTGACACAGAACAAGCCAGAGAGCATCATCAAAGGTCTATGTGAGCTGCTGGGGATACTCGAGTCGATGAAATTGGTAAGCTGCGTTTGAGATTCGAGATTGCACAATTTTAACATCAACAGGACGTCGCAAATCATCAGATCCGGAACCTCAAGACCCTCTTGATCGAGGATACAGTCAACTTCGAGACACACTACCATCTAGAAAGACTCGTCAACGGCCGAGCACGAGTCAGTATCGAAACTGCACAAAGTTGGTATCACTCTGCAACTGAAGAGTTTACTCCACTTTGCAATAGCCAGCGAGAGTCTTCGCGCATTGATCTCGAGGTGTTTGTCCGTGGCGTTACAGCCGCACTATTCGGCAAAGATGGTCGATCTGAGCTCTCAGATGCGATGTACCTCGACACCGACCGACTCCAGATGATCAAAGCAGAAATAGAGGATAACGTCTTCTTCGAAGTGTGCCTAGATTTGTTCGCAGCTTTACTTAAGCAGTTCGGTTATCAAGGGCCGGGCCTGTCCACTACGCGCCAGCAACTCGTGTCTGCGCTCACAGCAATCATGGGAGAGTCGAACGTCGGCTACGGACCACACCAGTGGATGGCCAACTCTGAGGCCCTGTCATTGGAGATTCTGAGGCAAGCGTCCACTCTTGCTGGCCGAGCTACAACGTACGATCACGATACTCTATCGAGCGCAAACCAGCACCTGCAACACCTGTTCTTCAGCACGTTCACAACCCAGGCACGCAATCTTGAAGCTGCCGTGCTGCCCGTTATCCTGTCTACAATTGAGAAATACAACCACTCATCACCTATGGAACTATTCAACAATCTCGTTCCAACGACAACACCTGCCACACTTCCATCTACACACCATACACAATCGTTTACTACCGATACGTTTTCCTCTCACCGTCTTCTTCATCCGGATACTCGCAAGCTTTCCGACATTGCGAATCGCATCTCTCACATCATCATCCTGCATTGGCGCGTCTGGAGTAAAATTGCATATATTCAAGACGACACGACCGCACCGCAGGCTCCAACTGCACCAGCCACTCATGCCCCCAACGTCCCCGGCCCGTCTAGTATGAGGACTGGCGAGGCTGCAGAAGCATACGAAGAGGCGCATACTACCCACCAAACACCTTCACAGTGACATCGCCGCTTCTCATTTTCTTTCCGACATATAAAAGCATCAGCGCAACGGCGTTTTGGTGTATTCTCGTTTATCACGATACCACTTCCTGTACAAGACAGCATTATTGCGTATAACCTAGAGGATAGGGCAAGCATCAGCCAGCATCAACGCTCGGATCTCTTTATTACCTGTTTCAGCGATACACCATGCATTGATCGGTGTTCGGAGTCCACACACAATTTGGACAAACTGTAGACTAACTACAACACCTCAGGTAGTCAACTTAGGATAGGAAATTTAATCAAACTCATTCTGATCTCTACTGTCCGTCTGTGTTGTGTACATGGTATATAACTTTTCCGTCCCGTGCGCGACCTGTCAAATTGTAGCAATCTCTACTTCATAAACCCCTTGGGTCCTCCCCACTGGCCCTTGACCATGTAGTTTTGGTACACCCAGGGGAAGAAGTCCTTCTTGAGGTAGTAAAACGCCTTACGCGGCACACCCTGATCGAGACCTAGAATCCGCCCAAATGTCTCTTTGGGCACACCGCCGTACTTGAATTCAGCGAGCAAGACTTCCTTCTCGCCCGTCGTCAGCGGGCACGATGTATACCCGTCATAATCCGCATTCAGCTCCTGCTGCGTATTCTCTAGCGAGCGCAAAACATTAGACACCAGGATCGGCGCCTGCGCAGTCACAGCCGCAGCCGTCTTAGACGTCGGCAACGACGACGCGTCGCCAGCCGACCACACGTTGGCGTACTTCTTGTGTCGCAGTGTCGCATTGTCAACGTCGACGTAGCCCGCTGCATCGGCCAGCGCGCTCTCCTTGACCACGGCGTGCGGCCCCATCTTCGGCACCGCGTGCAGCAGGTCGAATTTCCGCTGCACTTTCTCCCCCGTGCCGGTCTGGAACGTCGCTGTCTGGCCGTCGATGGAGATCAGATCGTGCGCGAAAAGACCCTCGATGCCGCGCTCCACGCGCAGCTTCTCCAGCGCCGCGGCGTACTTGGGCACGCCGAACATGGTTGGTAGACCCGTGGCGAAGGCGATGTTGATGGGCGACGAGGAGTCATTCTTCTTGTACAGGCCGGCGTTCGACCAGCGGTCCCATGCTAGCCACATTACCTTTTGCGGGGCGCCGGCGCATTTGATGACGCCTGCGGGCTGTGTGAAGATGGCTGTGCCCTTTGTGAAAGCGGAGATGTCGCGGTGCGCCTTGTCGCATGTCTCGTAGGTGTAGACTGTGGAGACGTTGGATGAGGAGTCGGCGAGGGCTTCTGGCAGACCGGCGATGCTGGAGGTGTCGACCTTAATACCAGGGACGACAATCAGGTGCTCGTAGTTCAGCTTGTCGCCGTTGCCGAGGGTGATGCTGTTGTCCTCGGGGGTAAAGCTGCCGACATTGTTGGCGTAGAATTTGAGCTTAGGGTCGAGGATTGGGGCGAGTGGCTTCTTCAAGTCTTCCTTGTTCTTAAGGCCGCCGCCAACGAGTGTCCATCCGGGCTGGTAGTGGTGGTACTCGGCTGGGTCGACGACAGCAATATCTTCGGCCTTGAACTTTCCGGTGCGCAGCAACTGGTGAGAGATTGATGATCCCGCTGCTCCAGCGCCAACTACGACAATCTTGTGGTTTCGTGATGCCGTGTTAACTGTTGCAAAAGTACGAGCTGAAGCCTTCTTCGCCATCTGGCACGTGACGCGGCTGCTGAACATGTTGGGCTTTGGTGGTAGCTTCCTCTTGAGATAAATTTCAAAACTTCGACTTCCTAAAAGTTCAAAACTGGCTCTTCCTCTGCTCTTCCGATAACGTCTCCCACTTGGATCCAAATCTTTGAAAGTGTTTGCTGAGAAATCGCAAACAAGGAGCTGTAGATTTTGACCCTCGATCACGTCTTACGCGCTAAAATCTAGCGTCACCGCAATTGGCTCCTCTTCGCCTTGTTCTTTTTCTCCGCAAACTTACGACCATCAGTCGAGAAGCTCGACCCCTGAATGTTCGGAACATCGGCCTTGTGGTATGATGTTCTCGGGTCGTCGGTGAATCATCGCCGTGTTGGTGGTGTGGGTGCACATTCTCCGCGAGCTTCCGTCTCAAGCGACGTCGCCGAACTATTAAGCAACGTCGCCGACGCAGGGCACAGCACATGATGCTGAGCAGGATATCTCGT
Organism: Phoma sp. XZ068; assembly: GCA_004835665.1. NCBI lineage: Eukaryota > Fungi > Ascomycota > Dothideomycetes > Pleosporales > Didymellaceae > Phoma > Phoma sp. XZ068. Next base: position 488,287 of record RBKR01000002.1, read on the forward strand.
ACAAAGCATGCAAATAAGCTGTCTACGAACCCGTCCCGTGATGCGAGATGCGTTCAATTCGCTGCCAACGACGGCCATCTGGAGGTGGGTCGCCGACAACGACGTCGTGAGGTAATGGACCCTGAAGTCGTAGTCAAATTGGTGACTCTCGAGCGATTGATACTTAACGTATCGCATAGCACCAATAAGTTCTGACTGCCAAACGTTATTCAACCCCAAGTTATGACCACTTTACGGTCCACTCCGCTAAACATTCTTAAAACATCCACAAGGCTTCCAAGGTTAACACGGACATATACATCGCAGTGTGCGCGTACACTGTCAGGCGGTACACATCCAGAACGTATCAGTCTCAGACAAATTTGTCTGCAAGAAGATTCCGCGTTGCAAAACCCTTTGAGGAAGCCGACTTCATATTCGACAGCTGGTCTGCAGTCCCAGCACTTGAAAGCTCAACCATATCAACGGGAACAGATGGCTACCAGCATGACACACGAGCCTGTCGTCGAACCTGTCTTCGAGTCTGCAACAGGAACATTCCAGTATATTGTTGCCGATCCCTCCAGCAGAGCTGCTGTCATCATCGACCCAGTCTTGGACTTCGAACCTGCTACGCTAGCCATCACCACCAAATCAGCTGATGCTCTACTTGAATTCGTAGCCAAGAAGGACTTTAAAATCCAGTACATCCTCGAGACACACGCTCATGCCGACCACTTGAGCGCTGCATCGTATCTTCAACAAAAACTCAGTCGAAGTCAAGGACTTCGGCCAATGATTGGGATCGGGAAGCGTATCGACAAAGTACAGGCGATGTTTGGAAAGCGATACGGCGTACCTGCGGAAGAGTACGAAGTGGTCTTTGACAAACTCTTCGAGGATGACGAGGTCTTCAATATCGGTGCGCTAGAAGCCACTGCCATCCACCTCCCCGGCCACACCCCCGATCATCTCGGCTACAAAATTGGAGACAACGTGTTCTGCGGAGACTCCATTTTTCACGCGGATATTGGTACAGCGCGCTGCGATTTTCCTGGTGGCAGTGCTGCAGATCTTTGGGCTTCAGCTCAGAAGATGCTGAGTATGCCAGATCACACCAAGATTTGGACTGGGCATGACTACCCACCGAAAGGACGAGCGGAGCCGGTCGCCAGTTTGACTGTAGGCCAGCACAAAGAGCAGAATAAACATGTCATGGCTGGTAGGGCGAAGGATGAGTTTGTTGCGATGCGTAGTCAAAGGGATGCGGCTCTGGGTCCTCCAAGACTGCTGCATCCGTCGCTACAGATCAACATTCGTGGTGGGAAGCTGCCGGCCCCAACAGAAGCGGGACAGAGGCTGTTACATCTTCCATTACGGCTCGATGGTATGAATCTTGAGTGATTCGATGCGGTGCAGCGTGTTCCAGGTCGAGGCTTCGTATTAGCGCAACGATTGATTTCGTTAAAATCGCATTCAGATGCAAATTGAACTCTCAGCTCAAAATGAAATCCTCGAAGTTTCTTTCGGTCTTCCAAAACTCTCTTGCGTGGTGTTCTCTCTCTTCGTTCATATGTATCAAGCCATGCACCCAAATCGGACCCAGAAGCTTGTAGCTGTCAAGATTGTCGCTCACTTGCATTGGTCTCAACAGGAATGGGCACCAGAACTCCGGAAGGACACAAATCACATCACCCACCTGCGTGAGTGTGGGGCCGCTACCTATGTAGCCTGTTCCTGTAACGAACAGCGTCCGTGGGCATTTGTTCCAAAGCAGATCTTCGAGACTCTCTTCGACGGACTCTGAGCTCTCAGAACCGCTAGCTGCTACATCCGGTAATCCAGGTGGCAGGCCTTTTCGCCATTCTATGTCTATGTTTTCACCTGGCCATTGTGGTGAGGAACGCGAGTACGATCCTATGGTCAGATTGTGTAGTTTATCTTCGACCAAATTGACGATGTGATCAACTTCAGGGGTGTAGAACAACACGGTTCTGATGGCCGAACGTCGGATATCGCTGGTATCTAATGGCTGTTCTAAGTTGCGCTTGCTCAATGCCAGGTTCACAATACGATCGACTACTTCAGCCAAGTCGTGTGACTGGCCCGAATAAGCTTTGATATCTGTCACTCGATCAAACATGGCAGCTTTTACAGCAATCCTGGCGGCATCAATTACCCGGAAGCGGTAGGGTAATTCCAATGTGACCTTCTCGGGTACTCTGCGCAGAAGATTGAGGGTATCCAGATCCGTGGTGGTCCAGTCGAGAGCCCAGGTCGGCGATGCGTCGTCTATGTTCTTCCTGTTGGCCAATCCACAATATTTTAAAGGTTCAGGGCCATATTGCGCGAGAAGGTACAAGGTGGTTTGTTGAAAAAGTTCAGTGTGCGGTATCGTATAGTCTATAGTTATGGCATTTCGGTCTTCAGCAATCATCATTCCATGTAAGGCGTAAACACGGTCATGGGGTATAGTAGTTTTTAGAGCTGACCTATCGCTTGAGATGATCGAGACATATGCAAGGCTGACTCCTTTCTTTCCTTCAGCCTTATAAATTGCACTGAGCCAGACAACTGCTGGTAATTCTAGCGGAGAAGGCTGCAGTGGATAGAAAAGGTCCCAAAGTGCCAGTTCTATATCCTTGGACTTAGACCGCACGTGGAACAGGAACGCATTTATGCAGTCAATGACCGCAAATGCTGCTTCGGCTTCACTCCACTGTATTTGGTCACAGCCACACATCAAGTAAGCTGATCGCGCTAGGCTTAGTTCCTGCATGATCCACAACCGTGTCCAGTAGCGCTTCCGCATAAGAAGCATGATGGAGCCGACAGTCGCCCTGGGACCAATTTGAACGAGGTATCTAAGGACAGTCCGCGAGAATGTCTCTTGCTGGGCCGGAGGCATAGACGACATTCCTGGGTCATCCACTCGCCGGATGTTTAGCTCTCCCGCTACGTTGGCTACGCGTCTCAAGCTTTGTATCCCATGCCTACTCATGTCATCTTCAATTCCGAGCCATGCAATGGTAATATCAGCATCTCGGAAAATCTGTCCCATCCTCTGTACTTGTCTACCCTTTTCCTCGTCATCTCGCTGATTGATACATAGTGCATCGGCCCAGATCATTTGGATGTCGCCATTCTCTCTAATCTGTAGTAACGCATCTGCCAAATTCTTCGTAACTTGTACTTCCTGGTCGTTTACACAGACTATTCGTGTATCTGTTGGATCGCCCCAGGCATAAGAGAGCGCTGCGTACGAAGGCAAATTGTCGAACGAGCACACGACTAGTCTACATGCGAAGCAAGGCTGTACGCTTTTACTGCATGAGATAATTTCCAACATCCTAATTTCGTTCTGAGAGTTGTTCAAAGGCGTATAGAGAGGTTCAGCTGCGCCTTTGCATGCCTCCTGCGGGACGAGGCTGGGGTTGTTCAGGCTGAGGTCAAGTAACACCGCTGAAGCCATGGGGAAAAGACTGAGGTAGTGCAGGGTTGTTCCGAAGTGAATATTACCAGATACAAACGTGCGTACAAAGCGTCGCATCTATTACAGACGAATGTAATGGTGTGAGAGCGGAACTCCAGGCTGAGGGGTAGAAGTCGTGTCAGCGGCAGGAAGCATGGCAGCTAAGCACGCTGCAAGTGCCACAGATCGACGCAGGCAGCCTTACAACAACAAGACGGACCGATGTTAATCCTGGACTCCTGCAGTTGACCTTGTCTGACCTAATAGGACAGCGGGCTCTGCGCGAGTAGATGCAGCCTGTTCTAATGTCTAGGTAAGTACTGTTGGAAGCTTCCATTGGGCAGAGAGTGGTAGCGAAAACTTTCTGACCAGGAATTTCCATGGCAATATCAAAAAAGAAATCCTCAACTATGATGCCCTGATATTCGTCCAAGTGGAAGACGCCAGCAACAGAACGAAGCAGAGGAGTTCTTAGCAGATCAGTGGCAGCCTAACCCCATCCGCCCGCCCGCGAAACCGGCGCCCATCTAATCAGATTTTTCGATTGACGACTCCAACATCACCCCGCATATCCAGGGTCTCTTGGCCAACGAAATGACAACAAAGTACACAATAACCCTCGTCTACCTGACATCCTTCTTCTTCCTCTTCGGCGAAACCTTGCAACCCGCGCCCCGCATCGCCATCTACGAATCCATCGTCTGCCAGCAACACTATGGTTCTCCAGGCCCACACGACTGCAAGATTGCGCCTGTGCAGCAGGAACTTGCGTTTTTAAGTGGCATTGAGAGGCTTTCGATTATTATCCCGAGTATTCTGGCAATACCATTTGCAGCGCTCGCAGATCGGTATGGGCATTCTCTCATCTTGGCAATCGCGATATTTGGTGTGTTTCTGGAAGATGGCTGGCCGTTCCTCGTATGCTGGTTTCCAGATGTCTTTCCCATCCGGCTCATTTGGCTGCATTTCCTGCTCAGTTGCGTTGGTGGCGGCTTCACAGTCGTTGTCACATTGTTGCACGTCATTATTGCGGATGTAGTCAGCGCTGAGGAAAGGACGACGATGTTTTTCCGTGCAAGGGCGGCAGGTGTAGCGGCGAGTATTTTGGGATATGCTGCTAGTGGCTTCTTAATGAAAGTCAGCGCCTTCTTGCCGTGGGCTGTGGGATTGGCCTGCCTTTTGTTGGGGACTGTAACTTCGGCATTGATTCCAAAGATGACTGTGCAGAACCACTGCACAGCTTCAGACGCCGACAAGTCGAACGAAAGCTGGAGTGTCGCTTCGTCGATGAAGGCTTTGAAGAACATTGCTTTGCTACTTGTGGGGAACAAGCAAGTGCTGCTGATGTTGTTTTTGGTATTCTTCTGTCAACTAGGTTACGACTCCGTACCCTTGATGCTTGCAATCTATATCTCGAAAAGATTTGGTTGGGAGTTCTCAGACGTAAGTCATGAAAATGCATGTCTTTCAAGAAACCCTACTGATCATCCATGTATTTAGGCCAGCTTCCTCAGCTCACTCGAGATGAGCATCGAATTTGTTGCACTTGTCGTACTTCTCCCAGTGCTCACCTCCGGCTTGCCATCAGCATTCCAAACCCTTCCAACTTTTGCAAAGGACAAAGTCTTCGCTCAGGGGAGTCTCATCGCGCTCGCGATAGGTACTTTCTGCCTAGGGTTTGCCCCTGTAGTTGCCATTTCTATCGTCGGCATCGTTGTACTTGCCCTGGGAACAGGACAAGACGGGTTGACACGTTCGATGGCCACTGACATGGTCAATGTCAGTGATCTTAGCACCATGTACTCAGCCATTACTATGCTAAGAGCCATTGGTGGTTCTGTCAGTGGTCCAATCTATGCGTGGCTGTACACTGCCGCGCTTAGACATAAAGGCGATGCTTGGCTTGGCCTGCCGTATTTGGTGGCCGGGTTTTTATTCCTCGTAGCTTTGGGATTGGTCACGGTTCTCAGAGATCCTGTGAGTGAGAGCACGGGTGGTGATGAAGAGGAGGAACGACCCCTACTGGGCTGAGGGGGTACGTAAATCTTGGTGTAATTTATCTTCTATTGGTATCTTTCGTATCTCTAGACTTTTTCCTTTTTCTTTGATATCCGGTACCTATGAGGAGTTAGTTTAAAGCTACGTCTGTCATGTCTCGCACGAATACTCACAGGAACAACCTCTCTTTTGACCAGACTTCCTTATCCGGATCATCATCCACCTCTCGCACATCAAACATCTTCCCGGCGGTCTTCATGAACGTCAAATCGGCCCTCCTTCTCCTTTTGAAGCAGAAATAGCACACTGTATTGGGCCCGATAATGTCTTTGAGAGTCTGTTGCAGCAGCGGAAACGCAGGTTCGAAGTACACGCAGTCGGCTGCGAGGATGACATCCGGGTGTTGCGGTAAGTTGGATGGTGTTGGTTGACCCCAGTCATATATGGACGCTGAGACACGGCCGGAAAGGTCATTGAGGCCGATGTTCTTCTTCATGAGTTCGAACATCTCGTCCTGGTCTGTGATGTGTAGTGTTGTGTCAACGTTGCAACCAACGGCTACGGCGAGACTATCACAATGTTAGCAACGGTCTGGGCAGGCACAACCCATTTACATGAACTGGTGTTGGGGACCGAAGTGACTTACCCAACGAGGCCACCGCCAGCACCCAGCTCAACACTAGAAACGTCAGTTCAAAACCCAACTTCAAATACAAGTTTAAACCCTACATTGTCTTCCCAGCAAGATCATCCTTATGTTTCCTCAGCATATACTTGCCGAGCACCATACCCGCCGGCCACAGCTGCCCACCACACCCATTCTTGAGGTCTTCATGGACCTTTAGTGGGGGCGATAGCACACCGTCGAAATCTACCTCCGCAACGCCAGCAGACTTGATAGGCGCAGGTGGCACAAAGTCCAGCTGGTGCACACCGAAGATGTCATTCTCTTCGTCGTCTGAGGCCGTCATGTTTGCGGAGCGGTGTATACTTGGGAGGTGCGAGGGCTACATTTTGTCGCGGTCTAGATCGATGAGGCTAGTGCGAGAGTGGGGCCGGTGTTTCTTCTGTCGACGTCCATGGTCGTCTCACACCGGCGTCAATATCCATGTCGGCCATCTGCCTCGGCGTGTTCAATATGTGATGTGTAGAGATGTGAGTGTCGGGTAAGGCACTTCAAGCTGTTTGTGCACCCGCTGTAAACGCGCCGTATTACCACCGCAAGAGACACTTCTTATCTTATCAGCCGCGCATCGTACATCACTCTACCAATCCAGTGAGCGCTACAATGCATATCACACGCCGCATCTCTGGGCGTGCTCAAAGAGGAGATGAGCTACCTTGTCTGTGTTCAACCGAGGGTACCTGGGAACATGCATAAGCCTGGCTTGTCCGGCTCGTTGTTGACGACGTCTTTTTCCCTGTAGTCCTTTGCGTGTTGACGGACTTGTTTTTTCGTTGCTTGAGTGTCAGTTGCTCTCTTGATCAGCACAATTAGGAAAAAGTTTGGTCGTACTGTTCCTGCCCAATATGGGTCTCCCTACGGAGGTTCTGAAAGCTTGGGAAGCGTGTGATCGTGTTGATACACTGTTTGTTCTGGTCTGCTGTGTCTTTTGTACGTCAGATATACTTACGTTCTTGTCGTGTTGTATCGACAAGGCACTTCTCATTCATATTGTCACCCACTTGACCTTTCACATCTTATATTCTTCTCTCAATTGCTTTCCATCTACCAATCACAATGAATGCTCCCGAACCCAACAGTAACACGCACTGACACACCCAGGCTGGGGCATCATCCCCGCCGTCGGCCTCGCCTACTCAGGCTACACCACGCGCTCCAACTCGCTCGCCGCCATCATCCCTTCCCTCCTCGCCGTAATCGTCTGCTCAATCCAATGGTTCCTCATCGGCTACACCCTGACCTACAGCGAAGGCGGGCCTTTCTTCGGAGACTTCACATACGCGTTCCACCGCAACGTGCTAGCCGAGCCCGTCGGTACAATTCCAGCTATCCTATTCAGTTTCTTCCAGCTCGTTTTCCAAGCGACGGTATGCGCGATCGCGGTGGGCGGGGCCTGCGAGCGCGGCAGAATACTTCCACTGATTCCATTCATCTTCGTACGACCTCCACTCTCCTTCTCACCTCACAGTCCGCCCGACTAACCAAACCCCCAGCTCTGGGCAACACTCATCTACAACCCCCTCGCCCACATGGTCTGGGGCGGCGGCTTCCTCCAGCACCTCAACGTCCTCGACTACGCCGGCGGCACCCCCGTGCACATAACCAGCGGCGCAACCAGCTCCGCACTAAGCACTTACCTCTCCTACCCACTCTTCCGCTCGCGGAAATCCGCCTCCCGGACGCCGAACCACCTCGCGCTGCACCGCCCCGTCAACTCCCTCTGCCAACTCCTCGCACTAATCAGCATATGGGGCTCCTGGCTCGCCTTCGACGCAGGCACAACGCTCGCGCTGAACTTCAAAGCCGTAATGGCGCTCTGCGTCACCAATTTATGCGCAGCAAGCGGCGCGCTGACATGGATGCTGTACACGTACCTCGAAACCGGGCGGTGGAGTCTGGATAGCTGTTTCATGGGCGCGATTTCGGGGCTGATTATGATTACCCCGTCTGCGGGGTTCATCGATATGCCGTCTGCCATGGCGTTTGGTATCGCAGGCGCGCTGTTTTGTCGGCAGACGTTGCGGATTAAGAGTACGGTGTTTGCGAGGCGCTGGCGGTGGGTGGATCATGGGGATACGTTTGCAACGCATTGTCTGGGAGGGTTCTTGGCCACGGTGGGGACGGGGTGTTTGGCGAGGAGGGAGGTTGCGGGGTATGATGGGGTGACGGAGATTGTGGGGGGTGTTTTCTTTGATGGGAATGTGAGACAGTTGGGTGTTCAGGTTGTGGAGGCGGTGGTGGGTTTTACGTGGGCGTTTGTGGGGAGCTATGCCATTTATGCGCTGATTGACTGCGTGCCGGGATTTGAGGTGCTGGCGGAAGATAAGTAAGTGTTTAATCTCTCAGAATATTGAGCTCAGCTAATGGACTAGGGAAATCATCGCTGGTCTGGATGCAAGCCAGATGGATGAAGAGACGTTGTGGACGGAGACGCAGAAGTACTCTCCATTCGCAGAGCCGAATGGCGAGCTGCATCTGGATTAGTAGTCTTAATTGGATGAGCAGTGTCTGGGGGGATGTCAAGTCAAGATCTATAGAGGTGCGGACAAATAATATGTACTCGTGAACATTCAATGATTTCTTTTATCTATAAGTTTCGTGATTCGTTGTGCAACCTGTCACTCCGTAAAGCGGACCAAGCGAGCAATTTTGTCGTATGGAAGAGGAAGGTGTTTTCAACATCTAGTAATCGTCACCACGACTGATGACCTCCTTGACGTTCGGTCGCAGGATCAATGTCTACAATTCGTTAGCGATTTCATCCATGGCATGAGATTTTGCAAGACTTACGTGTTCGCTCTGCGCTGTGTAACTGCCCTTAATATCGCACAGCGGTGGGTATGCCTCGACAATGCCAGCCGAGACAAGGTTGTTCAAACCCAGCAGATACTTGTCGTGGCCCAGGCGATCCAAGTAACGCCTACACCAAGGCAGCGTACCGAAGTTCTTTGTGATGGAGTTGAGCAGCGTCTTGGCGCTCGACACCCTCAGCGCAACCTTGGGCGCATCTGGACGCAGCGCGTAGTGACTCGTCTCCATATCATCTCGCACGTAGCCCTTGCCGGTGGAACCAAACGTCTCAATAGCGAATGTCTCGCCCTCCTCCATCTTTGTCTGGTCGCCACCCTTGACAATCGGCACGGTCTTGCCGCCGTGGATGGTGTAGTGACCAATGCTATGCCCGTTGAGGTTGCGAATACACTTTACCGGCAGCATCTCACCCTTGATCTCGACTTCGTAGCTCTCCATGACTTCCTGGATGGCAGCACCAATATCGCTCATGCGCACATCGATACCGGCCTCCTTGACACCGGCATTTGTGGCGGCTTTGCAGGCTTCGACAAGGTTGTCGTAGACGGGGTCGAAGGTCATGGTGAAGGCGCTGTCGACGATGCGGCCGTTGATGTGCACGCCAAAATCGACCTTCATGACATCCTCGTAGTTGACGACCATCTTGTTGCCCGCATTGGGAGTGTAGTGGGCGGCGCAGTGGTTGATGCTGAGACCAGTGGGGAAACCCATTCCGGCAATCTGAGCATCGCCCATCTCGAGTCCCATGTGGCCTGTGAGATGGCGCACAGAGTCCTCGATGCCCTCGGCAATCTCGGTGAGCGACATGCCCGGCTTGATCCATTTCTGGGCCCACTGTCGGACCTGTCGGTGGATTTCAGCGCCCTTGCGGTAGTCGGTCAGGAAGTCGTTGTTCATGCGGTCGAGGTGGCGCTTCTCCTCGCTGGTGGTGCGGTAGTTGTTCTCGTCGAGGTACTCGCAGATCTCGCCCTCGGGGTAGTCATTGTTGGGGTACAGGTCGGAGAGCGGCACGCGGGGAGGAGAGGTCTGGGTTTTGGCACCGCCAGCGCCAGCCTTCTTCTTCTTTCTGGGCTTTCTCTTCTTCTTCTTTTTGGCAGCGCCGTCGCCGGCAGCCTCCGCGCCGCCATCCTCGGCCTCGTTGTCGTCGTCCGAGTCCTCGTGGTCTGCGCCCTCGGCGGTCTTGTCACCGTTTTGTGTGGCGCCGTTTGTGGGCTTGCTCTTGGAGTCGTCCACTGCGGATGGTTAGCATATTTCTTTTCTGGAGCGCGGGCATGCTAACACTTCAAGTCGGCGACGCCATTCTCTACTTGGGCCGCCATGGTGTGTGGTGTGGCAGTCGTCGTTGAGCGCGGGGCCGGATTTTATTCAGAGCTGACCTCGAATGCCGCAACGTCCAAGCGGCATTCAAGACCGCCCTCTACCGGCTACAGCAGCCGTCAAAACATCCACTCCCTGCGCAAAACAAGCCGTTGTGCAAACTATGCCCTGTTTCTCGTATTCCTCCGATCTCCACCAGGCTGCGAATCGTTTCTGATACTACCTGACGTATCTCGCAGCGCACCTACCATTGCGCAGCCCACGGAGGTCGCGGTGTTCGGCTGCACTTACCCCTGCCCTGCGTTAGGGTCATGACATCAGAAACAACCCGTCAATGCATCTCTGACTTTCCCACCCCCCGACACCTCCCATCACTCGGAATGGGCAATGCCACCCCGCCCTTCCCTCTTCACACGGCCGCTCGTGCGCCCCCAATGGACGTGCCACTCGTGTCTGCAGCGCCCTGCAGCTGCTACGCGCCTCCGCATTGCCTTCTTCCACGCGACACCGCCCCGGCGCGCCGATAACGCTCCCTCCCACTACGAAACACTGCAAGTCGCACCCACGGCCGACGCCAAAGAGATCAAACGGCAGTTCTACGCGCTGTCCAAGAAGAACCACCCGGACCACAACAAAGACGATCCCACGGCGTCGACCCGCTTCGTCGCCATAAGCGAAGCCTACCACACGCTCTCGGTGCCTGAGAAGCGCGCGCAATACGATGCGCATCTGCACCAGGCTGAGCGGCAGTCAGGCTGGGGCAGAGCCAGCAGCGGCGCAAGTCACCACCACCCGCCGGGCAGCTACAGCTCGGCGACATATGCAGGGTCGAGGCCCGCGACGGGCCTGAACAAGAAGAGAGGCACGTTTCGCGGGCCGCCGCCGAGTTTCTACAACAGTGGGGGCTATGGACGGCATGGCGCAAAGCGAGCCGAGTATGCACATCATAACCCCAATGCAGACGGTGCCGAGGCAGGCCCTGAGAGCTATGGAGAAGAAGGGGGGTATGGGCCTGGACAGCAGCGCCAGGGACGCAGAGTACCGCACTTTGACGATGTGCGGCACAAGCAGGTCCACGAGCAGATCCACGAGCACATACAAAAGGGCCGGCGCCGGTCGCGGCTCTATCGCAGAGACGAAGAGTACGCACGAGGAGGAGACCACTTGACTAGATTTCTCATTGTCTCAGGCATCATCGGCGTCATAGGAGCTACTGTCAAGATATTCGAAGACAAGGGGAACACGGCGCCACGCAAAGCCACCATATAGACCCATTCACCATACCAACCATTTTCAATCAGTGACCTTTTCAAATATTTGCATTGAGACAATGTTGTACATGCCAGAAAGCCCATACTACAGTCGCCCCCTGCATCGCAGACCGAGGCGCTTCGCTACAGAACCAAAAGGAATCTAGAACGATCACCATCTACCCACTCTACTATACACACTTTGTCCGCTTATCCCTCAAAGGTGAAGCTGGTGCCGAGCTTGTGGCCGGCCTCGTTGAGCTTCTGGGTATCGAAAGAGCCGCCAATGCCAAAGGTCAGACCGCTGTTGACCTTGGTGTTGTAGGCGAGGGAAGCAATGCCGAGGTTGTTGATCTTGGCCTGCGAATCGTTAGTCTAGGTACAGCTTTCAGCATTTCACTCGATACCCACCTTGGCAAAGGAAGCAGGGTCAAGCTTGTACTTGGCGGCGAGCTCAAGACCGACGTTGGAGCCGGACTTGGAGTCCCAGGTAGCCTTGGCACCAGCCTCAACAGCAGGGTTGACCTTCTGGTAGTAGGCGGCGGAGAAGACGCTCAGGGAGTTGGTGGCGGTGATGGCGGCGTTGTAGAGAGGGGTGGTGTAACCGACAGCGGCGCTGTACTTGGTGATGGTGGCCTTCTGGACGTCGTAGCCGACCTCACCACCAACGACGAAGCCCTCGTGGGAAACGACGGCATCGGCGACAGCGCCAATGGCACCGGCGGCCGAGTAGTCAGCGAAGACACGGCCGTGGAAGTTGGGCTGCTTGAAGTGGAAGTTGACCTTCTGGCCCTTGTTGCCGGCGGCAGGGCTGAAGTTGGAGAGGACCTCGGTCTTCAGGCCGCTGGCGAAGGTGTCGTTGAGCTCGACCTTGGTAGCGAGAACATTGGCGGTGTTCCACGACTGGGTGATGCTGATGCCTGGGCATTTTGTCGTCAGCAAGTTGATGGCATAGCCGGTGACGGCAAATTTGCCGCCCGGAGGTTGAGATACGTGAAATACGCTGGAGTAGAATGCCCGCGTCTTGTGGACGGGTATGAAGAGCGACAGTGAACGAGGAGTGAGGGAAGTGGGAGTTGTACCGTTGGAAAGAGCCTTCTTGCCCTCAAGCTGTGTATTGCGTTAGCTGCAGGTACATCTTCTGCCGGACGCGCTGTGGCTTACCGAGGAGGCGACGGGGCCAGAGTGGGGAGAGACGCCCTTGGCGGTGAAGTTGACACCGTTGGGAGCCTTGAGCTTGACCTCGAGGGCAGCTAGAGAAGGTCAGCGCATGCCGCTGGAGCTCAATTGGCTATTCCAACCTGCGGCAGTGTGGTAGAAGTCCTTGTTGATGAGCTGGAGAGGCGCAAGTTAGCAATCGCGTCACGCCAGAGCTCTAGATAGGCGGCCCAAACATACGTCGTTGGATGCCTTGGCGATGTCGCCGAACGCCGGCGGCGGGAACTTGGGGACGATCTTCTCGACCTTGACGTATTCAGTCATGATGGATGATGGCGGGGGTGTGTATGGGTGGGTGGAGGATGGGACGGTGTGGTGATAGCAGTGTCGAAGGAAAGTTTGCGTCGAAAACACCGCAGCCGTGAGCTCAGGGTCCGCGCAGCGCGGACGCAAAGGCGCTAGGCGGGTTAGGTCGGGTGTGCTCGCCCAAGCATCCAACACGTGCCCTCCATTACGATCCCCTCATTATTCCCCAGACGCTATGTCCTCGCCTTGCCAGGTTTCGCTGTTTGATGCTGTTGCAGAACCGACGGCTTTGCTCGTCCTCATTGTCCTTATTCGCCAGAAGCGCTCTCCGCCTGTCAGTTCTGCCAGCGCTCATTACCAACCGTGGATGCCTTGGCCCTAGTACGCCAGGACTGCTGGTCGTTCTGCATAAGGTCGCCCGCCTTTCAAACACTGGGCGACATCTGCGTGACTAGCTGCCATGCTGCAAAGGGTCACGCCGACTCGCCGTCCGTTTATACCATTGCACCCTCACCTTGAGCTTGAATCATGTTACTAATGTGCACACATTCGACTGGAAGAAGTCGTGTTCGCACCGCCCATCGCGTCGTGTCAATTCAGTCCAGCGCCTGCAACAGCAGAGCTACAGCCCTTCCAAGCTGTGGTGAAGGAGATGCGCCCAAGGATGTGGAGGGTGCAGCTGCGCGCTGATGCGATTGTTACTTTCGTCACTTGAAATGCTACCAACACTGCACTTTAGCACTCAGAGACAGAACGAGATTGCTCAAGCCACATCACCAGGCATGGATTTGTACCTGTTCTTACGTGGTGTTTTGATGTTGCTTTCAGCCTTATGCGCTAGGGCAGACTCCGGTAGCGGATCTTTCGACTGAGATCTCCGCCCCGCCAAATTAATTTCATAAAGTGACTCCAACATTGGTCACAACAGCAACGCCAGTCTTGACTTTTCCCTCACATACGTCACTACTTGAGCTCGAAGACTCACGTAAAATTTCAACGGTCTCCGTTACTGAGAAGGCAATTGGACCTCTGAACTACAAATACAATCACCAAGGGAGCTGAATAGCACCTCTCCACCACACCTCCGCAGCCATGTCGACCTTTGGCCAGCACTTCAAGGTAACCACGTGAGTCGGGACGGTTCGAGACTTGGTTGGATTGACTCTGACATCTACCAGCTATGGCGAGTCCCACTGCCTCAGCGTTGGCGCCATCATTGATGGCTGCCCTCCTGGGATGCAGCTCACCGAAGCCGACATCCAGCCCCAGATGACACGACGACGACCCGGCCAGTCCGCGATCACAACTCCCCGAAACGAGAAGGACAAGGTCGAGATCCAGTCCGGTACCGAGTTTGGTCTCACATTGGGCACACCCATTGGCATCAGGGTCATGAATGAGAACCAGCGCCCAAAAGACTACGGCAACAAGACTATGGACATGTACCCCAGGCCAAGTCACGCAGACTGGACTTACCTCGAGAAGTACGGTGTGAAGGCTAGCTCTGGAGGCGGAAGGAGTAGCGCACGTGAGACTATTGGTGAGTCGCCTGTCCCGTCCAGCTCGTAAGTAGAAGCTAACACCACAAAGGCCGAGTTGCTGCCGGTGCGATCGCAGAGAAGTACCTCCGTGAGGCCTACGGCATCGAGATCGTCGCTTTCACGGCCTCCGTTGGAAACGAGTTCCTCTTCCCTCCCACACCGACACACCCAACCGCCTCTACCAACCCTGAATACCTGAAGATGATTGACACAATTGACCGCAAGACCGTCGACTCCTTCCTCCCTGTGCGATGCCCACACGAGGAGAGCAACCAACGTATGGAGAAGCTCATCGGAGAATACAAGGAGAGGGAAGACAGCATCGGAGGCACAGTAACATGTGTCATCCGCAACTGTCCCACCGGGTTGGGTGAGCCGTGCTTCGACAAGCTCGAGGCAAAGCTCGCGCACGCCATGCTTTCTATTCCAGCCACCAAAGGCTTCGAGATTGGCTCTGGTTTCGGCGGCGCTCAAATTCCTGGCTCCATCCACAACGACCCATTCATCAAGGCGCCTGCCGTCCCTGCAGGATCCAACGGCACATCAAACTACCCGCGACCAAGACTTACCACAAAGACCAACAACTCTGGTGGTATCCAGGGTGGAATCACCAACGGCGCGCCAATCTACTTCAACGTTGCTTTCAAGCCTCCGGCCACAATTGGTCAGGCGCAGGAGACAGCGACCTACGACGAGGCGGCGGGTATTCTCGAAGCCAAGGGCCGGCACGACCCGTGTGTGGTGCCTCGTGCGGTACCCATTGTTGAGACCATGGCGGCGCTGGTGATCATGGACGCGGTTCTGGCGCAGCAGGCGAGAGCGGGCGCCAGGAGTTTGTTGCCAGTCGTTGAAGGTGTTGTACCTGTACAGAAATAGATCTGCTCCACGCTTTTCTCATATTGTTCAATTCACATACATATATAGAATTTGATCAGGCGAATTTGAATGTACACCAGTGTCTGTTCGTTCTGCACCTACAAAGGCAATTCGCACGTTCAGCCTCAGCACGTGAGAGTACACTTGATATCTACATCTCACTGGATTAAGTAACGATTTCTAGTGCGACTTGATCGTGGTCGTGTGCAAGCCTAGATCACAATAGATGCCATCGGTTTCGGCCCTTCTGGGCTGACGATTTGTGCCAAACCTCCGATTCTTAACCACACCTCCTCGCACAGACATTCAGATTGCACGTCAGATTTAAGATGGAAAGGATTTTAGAACTTAAATGACGTAGTTACGGACCCTGCAACACAACCGTACGTGTATCTAAACAAAGTATAAAGACTCCGTATGGTCTAGAGTGCACATGTATATGTTAACGTCAGCTATTCGTCGCCAGTGGATGACACCGCGACACCAGCAACAACTGACACCAGACCGCCAGACGTTGGACGGGCTTTGACACTTTATCCAAGGTCGACAGTACCATGGGACTGAAAAATATCCGAGAAACTACACTGGTCACAATCGGCCCGGTTACCCCACCAGTCTTGGCTCTGGCGAGGAGATCTGCCGCCTCAAGTACTTTCACGCACGCGTCTTCGCTAGCGTTCAGGGTCCCTCTGCGCAACGCTGGATCGGAGGTCCACCATGCTTTCACACCATGTTGGCATCACCGATGTATCGAGATCCAGCAAATCCTTACTGTGTGAGGTAGCCAATGCAATTGCTAGTAGACAGCGTATCTGGTTTTCGCCACCCCCCGTGGCTCCCATTGTCCATCTAGAATGCAGCAGACTGTGGAAGACTAGATCAAGGCTCGGTGGCTCCGACAGAGCCTCAACGACCGTGGCAATGGATATGCCTGGGCTCTACTAAAGGGTTCAGCTCAGGTACTACAGCTCGGTAAAAGCATGGGATTCCTTTATTTTCGATACGATTTCCCATATCAGATATCGATCCTCGGAGCCGAAGTTCTCTCCGAGCCCGTGCGTCTGTCCAGCTCGGTATACTTCACCGAGCACCACCTGGAAGCGAGCCTGAACAGTCCACTCGTACACAATTCGAGCCAACTGTGGTCCCCTGCACATATTGCCTCTGAAGAATACTGCCGCCACAGGTGCCGAGTCGGATCGGTGCCTTTAACCTCACAGAACGGGCAACTAAGGCAGGTGCGTCGGTTCAAAGAGACCCTAGTGGCACCTCAAGCTACCCGGATCCGAGTACACCTGCTCTGTGGAACTGAAAGTGGCTCACCCTCGTCGCGAAGTTCCCGTCTCGAGATCTAGCATGTCAAGCAGTTGAAGTCATCCACCCTGGAGCGCGTGAGTCCCTTTCCCACCTTTCGTTTCACACTCTAGCTGCTATGACCCGCGGAGCTGCAGCCCAGGCCAAGCAGCCCGACGATGGGGACACCCAGCAGGGCGAGCCCAAGGGGTCTAAGAGAAGATGTGTACAATCAGCATGTGTGCCATGTCGCAAACGCAAATCAAAGGTCAGTGACATTTTGTTTGTTTATATATACCTCTAGACTAGGGGGTGGCCTGGTCTGGAGATTCGCCTCCGCGGACTGATCTTGCGGTTGAGTCGCTCCGACTACCCTTGGACAACTGGACTGATCTTGTGTCAAATTATGGGCCGGGTAGGTGCTGACAATTACTCCACAGTGTGACGGCGCGACTCCTTTTTGCGCAACATGTACTGCAGTCTACAAGACTCCATGCCACTATGATGCCGAGAGCGAGAGTCGGCGCTCCAAGTCGTTGTCGTCCGCGGCCTCTGCAGGCACCAAGCGTGAAGCCTCTGCCGCTGTCGCGTCACACACTGGAGACACTCTGACTGCCGACTCTATCCTCAACTCTATCCGCACCCTTCCAGAGGAGCATGTACTCGATCTCATTCATCAAATCCGAAAGGATCCCAAGGCTGACATTTCGGCACTGACCAACTCATGGCGCAACACCGTCGCGCTGCCCCAGCCATCCTCCACGTTCGATGTGCATAGCCTGGAATCAGATCTGAGCGTCCTTCTAGGTAAGCCAGCAGTCACTCTAACTGGCCAGAGCCGGCACTTTGGCCACTCCGCTAGCTTAGGGCTGGTAACAGAGGATGAGGATTACGGCGGTGGCCTTGCTCGAATGCACGTTGTCGACGTGCAGAGGCGAGGGACGACCTGGACAACGGTGACAGATGACCTACCCTTCGTCAAACGACTACTCACCCTCTATTTCACGTGGAGCCACCCTTTCTACATCATCTTCAGCCGCGAGAGCTTCTACAAGGACTTCAACGAGGGGCGCAACAAGTACTGCTCGCCTTTACTAGTCAACGCCATCTGCGCCTACGCGTGCCATCTTACAGACGAGCCTGCTGGACGAACGAACCCTTTCAATTTCCGCACTGCCGGCGACCACTTCTTCGCAGAATCCAGGAGACTGCTCTACGAGGATGAATCCCCCAGTCTTACAACCACACAAGCGTTGTGTATCATGGCTATGCGCGAACCCAGTGCTGGACGAGACAGCTCAGGCTTCGGATACATTGGAAGATGCATGCGAATGTGTGTCGAGCTGGGCCTTCACTTGGACAATGGCGCTAGCTCCGCCCTCGGTTTAACCCCAAGCGAAGTCGAGGTCAGAAAAGTGACCTTTTGGGGCTGTTTCACGGTTGACTCGTAGGTGTACCTCTTTCATTTCACGACAAAGGCTAAACGTTTACAGAGTGTGGTCAATTTGTGCTGGTCGAATCGCTCAACTGCCCCGAGCAGCTATCACGCTCGAAAAACCGATACTCGAGGAGCCTAGTGGGCCTGTCGAAGCAAACTATGCCCCAGCAAGGGTCATCACCACGCGAATATTCTTACAGGAGTTTTCTGCGCTTTCAGAACTCATTAACGACAACAACTACATGTTTTTTGCTCCCAAAGACAGACTCACCAGCACCAGACTGCTGGACTGTTACAACAAGTACCAGGCCTGGTACCGAAGGCTGCCAGCTATCATGTTGCTCGAAAATAGATCGCCTGAGCCTCACACGATCACGTTGCAGTATGTTTTAGTATACATTACCCAAGATTACTGCTAACTTTCGTCAGTATGCTATACTGGACTGTAATTGTTCACCTCTTCCGCCCGATGCTCAAGGTCGACCTAATACACTCGGACGTTCATCCTCGCGACAAATGCATTGAAGCAGCAAACAAAGTTTCTGAGCTTTGCAGGCTGTACCGTTCCATGTACGACTTCCGCACGGCGCATCTCATAATCCCGCACATACTCCTCTCGGTCACGATCGTACATCTTCTCTACTCGGAAGATAATCCAATCTCGCACAAGAATCTTGTTGAAGGGCTGCAAGGCCTTGAGGCTCTTCATGAGTGCCACTACTTTGGAGCAAGAAGCTTCCGTATCATACACACTCTGGCTGATACATGGAATCTGCCCTTTCCGGAGGAGCTGAGAAACTCGAAGCTTGTGCCTCGTAATGATCCCAACCAAAATCAGGGAACAACCAGCTCTCCTGCTGACCATCTTCTGGTGGCTCCCAATACGGCAACGCTTGCCACGCGGATGGCGCCAGGCGGATATCCTCAGGTCCATGAGCCTCATAGGAGAGGTAGCCTGTCGATGTTTGCGAACAAGAACAAGAGTCTGCATGTAAACACGCATCCCCCCTCGCGATCAGGCTCTGTTGTCTCCGGCCAGCACCACGGTTCACCGATTGTGTCGCAAACGCCCACTCAGCCCTCCTTTGTTGCCGGTGTGCCCATGGACTCGTACACGTACTCTCAATCCATGTCTGCCATGGCGGTTCCAACAACGACAAGCACAGCGATGTCGGAAGCAGCGGAGGCCATGTTCTGGACGCCCATTGCTGGAATGCCGGCGCCCATCCTTCCTAGGGCCAACTACCAACAGATCAGCCCGATGGGGTTAGATAGCGTCCTGCACACAGGGGACATGGGCGATCGACTGGGGCGGGATGGGTTCAAGATGAACGAAGACTGGCAACAGACGAGTGTCAACGGCTTTGGAGGTAGCGCGCCCGACGGGTACGAACAGGTGGGCCAAGCAGGCGGATCGTATCCCGTATCCTACCAGCGGACCAGCCACGGTGGCCAACACGGACAGGGACATGAGGAATTCGACCCGTCATGGTGGCAGAACGGAGGCGGGAACTCGACTCAGATGAGTTGATGAAGGCAGGATCTGTTGACGGTCGCGGCTCTTGATTGAGTCTCGACCTTTTGCTGACCGTCTCGTCACTTTCTGGCTGTCTTGTTCCTTTACTGACAGTCTTGCGTCTTTGTTGACATCTCATATGTCTTTGATGACAGTCTCAACTGTCCGGAGGCGCTTTGCTTGTATTTGTTCGATACCCCAAGCGCTGGTGCTTAGGTGTAACGGTGGTGCATAGGTTCGGCCAAGCGTTGTGGAGATGGAACTTGCACAGAAATATTTGTTGACGGCATTTCTGGTAGTCTATGGTGGTGTATTTGCTAAGTAGACTTGGATGTGTCGAGTCTAGGCAGACGTTGACCATGTTGTTTACTATCGACTAGCAGCACATAGAAGCTAGACGCATTACTGGCATTGAGCGCCAGATATACATTTGAATGAATTTAGATGTCTTGATCACTCTGCACTATTCGTAGCTTCCCTGACGCCACTGGCTTGTGCTCGACATGGTAGCCTTGCCTTGTCCCCGGTGCAACTACTTTCCACCCTGGCCACCAAACTTGCATTCTAGGATCAGCTGCTCGCAGTCCATGGAGGCCGACTGTCGTGAGCCAAGAGACACAAGCATGGTGAAGTCGAATCAAGCGCAGCCACGTCCGGAGGTGAGCGCACAGGCCGCTTGCCCGCGCCGACGATGAGAGATTGTGGCTTGCTCCCTTCTCCTGCTCCCCAGACCAAACGTCATTTGTTTACGAGCGCCCCTCCATTGCCCGCTCCTTTGCCAACGCAGCTGCACGTATCAAACGCCCACCAATCCGCCAGTGCACAGCGACGGCGTGAGCACTCCCACACTGCTGCGGTTCTAGCCTGGCGACGCTGTCCCTCGATCCGTCGCCATGAGCGGGATGCGTGCGCACCTGGCCAGCCGCCTTCGCAGTTCGTCGCTCTCCGCTGTCCCTCCACCCCGCCAGAGCTCAGATTATTCAGTCGACCTGGCCAAGGCCGCAACGTCCATCCTCTACCGCAGTCCGGTCCCGTCCAAGGAAGGGAGGCCCGTGTTCATCCTCAACGCTGCCGCCCTCCCCGACACACACGACACCGACTTCGACCAGCTGCTGCCCTATGTGCTCGCACGCCTGCCCGAGGAGGACGACCTGCTCAAGGGCTACGAATACGAGGTCGTCTTCTTTGCAGGCGATGGCGACCACTCGGCCACGTCCAAGAAGCACCGCCCAGGCTGGGGCTGGTTCCTGCAGGCGTACCACGTGCTGTCTCGTGCCATGCGCAAGCGGCTGCAGCGGCTCTACATTGTCCACGAGAAGGCGTGGGTGAGGATCCTGACCGACATCTTCTCGACCATTGTCAGCCCCAAGGTCCGGCGCAAGATCTACCACGGTATGCCCAGTGCTTGGTAGGACCGTCCAGCCCGACGACTGACTTGCATAGCTACCACCCTGACCCAGCTCGCCCTCTACATCCCGATCGAGCACCTCCTCATCCCGCCCTCAGCCTACCTCACCGACCGCCGCATCTCTGACGACATCTTCGCCCCGTATGCCAGCGGCCGCCGTGCCTTTGCAGTCCGCAACCCCTTCCCGAACACGAGCAAGGGCACAACGCGCTTCCCACGCGTACTGCGAGAGGCGACCAGCTTCGTCCTCCTCGAGGAGAACATCACCTCCGAAGGCCTGTTCCGCATTCCCGCCCACTCCAAGCTGCGCGAGGTCCTCAAGGAAGCGTATGACCGCGGCCAAAAGTACATCATATGGAAAGACAACGGCGTCACCCTGCCCGTCCCGGCCTACCCTGAAGCAGAGCACCAG
The DNA here is from genome assembly GCA_004835665.1 of Phoma sp. XZ068. Taxonomy (NCBI): domain Eukaryota; kingdom Fungi; phylum Ascomycota; class Dothideomycetes; order Pleosporales; family Didymellaceae; genus Phoma; species Phoma sp. XZ068. Next base: position 509,747 of record RBKR01000002.1, read on the forward strand.
GACGAGATTCTCGCAGAAGTCGATCCCAGAGATGCATACTCCGTGTTCATGGCAGCTGCGCTGATCAAGGCGTGGTACTCCAGCCTGCGCCAGCCCATCTTCCCACCCGAGTCCTACCGAGACCTGAAGAGGCTGTTTGGGGACTCGCAGCAGATTCTCGAGCTTGAGCAGCTCCGAGACCTGTTCTCGCCCAGCTCTGAGTGGTCTTTCTTACCTGCCATTTCAAGGGAGATTGCGGTGAGACATCTTCTGCCTCTGCTCCACGAAGTCGCATCTCGACAGGAGCAGAACAAGATGACAGCTGAAAACTTGGCCGTCTGCTTTGCGCCGGCGCTGCTGTGTGGACCCGATCAGATTGAGGACGCCAAGATGTCTTCAATAATTAGACGAATCTTCACACATGCGGTCAATCTGTGGGACGAAGGCCTTCGGGAGGCATGCGGTCAGCAAGCAAGCACCTTCAGAGAGCAACTGACTCTGCCTAATGATATGAGCGAGTGGGAGGACCCGGTGGAAGTCAAGAGGGGAGAGAGCCGCGATTCAATTGACGAGCAGATGAGCGGCATCACACTGCAAGACAATGAGAAGCCGCCCGAGACGCCCACAGACTACCCGACAGCCACTTCGTCAGCAACGAAACCTCCCCCTCTGCCTCCACGATCGCGTGTACCGTCGACCAAATCCTCCGGCGACTCTGTCCAGAGGAAGCCTGCGCCTCCTCTGGCAGTGCCCCCGCGATACTCGACAGTCGTCTCAGACGCACCTGACGACGTCGCCGAATCCCCTCTAACCTACGCAGCAACCACGGATGGCTTCTCGCCACGACGACAAGAGTTCGATCAAGCGCCACGGGTAACATTCCCTGATGAGAAGAAGTCCGGTACGGCAGTCCAAGTTCCTATTCCTGCTTCTTCTGCTGCAAAGGATGCGAAGCCCTCTACTTGGGCTGCTCCTGCTCCTCCTCAAATCATTCTCCCTAAGAGGAAAGCCCTGACCCCAGCGCAGGTTGACAATGTGGAGAAGTCCACCGATAAGCAGGATGACGGGTGCAGGAGCCTCGACCGCATGCCTCAGGGCCAGGCCTTGCCGGGTCTTACCAAACTACCTAACATCAACACAAATGACAAGAGGTGGATGCGTCCGACGTATACACAGAGCGCAACAACGTCGCCAAACACCACATCGCCTGCACCATTAGACGCGAAGCCAGCATCGGCAACGGAAGCACGAAGGCCCAGTGTTCCGTTCGCCAACCGCGGCCCACAGATCACAGGCCTCGCACGGCCAGTCTATCCGCCGACCACACACAACCACCCCACAACCGGCCGTCCATCCTCCAAGTCAACCAGCCTGCCCGTCCCTGCAGCAAAGTCCCGAGCAGTCAGCCCAGGGCTGCTGAAGCGCATGCCCAGCTTTGAGCAGTCCAACAAGCCTGAGACGGAGCGCCTCGCACCGCGAAAGTTGAATCTTAAAAAGACGAGCGTGGATGATTTGAGGAAGTTGTACGAGGAGCGAGCGGGGACGGCGGATGTGCTTGTGGAGGTGGGTAGACAGCGGAGTATGAGCGTGAGTCCCAGCATTCGGGAGTGAGTAGACTGAGTCAGTGAAGTGAGCGTTGGATACCCTTTCGACGAGTATATATTGGAGTTTGTAGTATTATCGACTTTTAATTCTCTCGATCCCGATCATGGCTATTCAAGGATGGAGAGTGTTGCTTTTATTTACTTTTGCATATTTACTCTTCACCCATTCAAGGAGAGTCTGCTTTTTAATCTGCTGTGCTCTGAGCCTCAAATTTTCCATCTCCTTCTATACCTCCCCTCCCCTTTATTCTTCGTCCTCCTCACTTCCCTCTTCCCTTCCTTCTTCCCCTTCCCCTTCCTCCCCCTGAAAAACTACCTGCACACCCACATCCCTCAACCGCCCCCTCACAACCTGAAACCTCTCGCTATTCCGCCGGAATTCCTCTAAACTACTGCCGCCCTCCCTTAGTGCCCTTACGAGATTCTCTTCCGTTAGTCCCCCGCCTACAAGCCCTTCAATGTCGATACTTTGGAAGTAGCGCCGTAATTCCTCGAGGTCAGACAGTAACGCGTTCCTATCCCTGTCTCCTGCGCGGGGATCATTAGATGACGAAGAAGTGGAGGAAGAGTACGACGGGAGATTATCAGCGGGTGGTAAAGGGTCGGAGACACTTGTGTATTTCTCCTTCAAGACGGTGGGCAGGAGGGATATCAGCGTTTGGTCGTCTGTGAGGATGACGTGCCGGGCTAGATCGAGGGGCGGGATTTCAGCTAGCCAGTAGGGTTCTGCGCCGTTGCCTAGGACTTCAGTCCCGCTGTCGTTGTTGTTGTCTACATCGTCTGAGGAGGAGGTGGTGGTGGTGGTGGTGGAGAAAGTGTAGCATATTTCTACGAGAAGAGATGTTGCTTCCGATGTATTCCATAGGTCCTTGGCGCGCGGGGCGTATAGTCCGCAGAGAATCTCTTGGTACGGGAAGATTGGTTCTTTGCCCCAGACTGGTGCGGGGATGGGCGTGATGTCGAGCTCTTTGCATAAGCGCGCGGCGAGCCAGGGGTATTCGCGGACGGCGTTTCTGAGTGCGCTGCGGGATTTCACCGGGTCGTTGGTGCGGAGGTATGCGAGTGCTGTGCTGAAGGCGATGTTTGGTGGGATTTTCCAGGACCGTTCGAGGGTGTCGGATGAGGCGAGGGAGAGGAGGGAGGAGGGACTGCGGCCGCGGAGGGCGAGTTGGTCGACTAGGAGTCGCGCGCAGTAGGGGTCGCGTTCTGGGGAGAGGGAGATCAAAAGACGGGTCCATTCGAGGGCAGTGCGGAAGGTGGCGCGGACGCACAGGGTGGCGATGTAGCGCCAGATGGCGAGGAAGAACTCTCTGTTTTCTGGGCGGGAGAACGATAATCGTGCCTTTCCTGCTGCCATCGCGGAGGAGAAGGTTGAGTGTACGCTCCGCCCGAAGGTGAAGAGGGCGCGCTCCAGCAGGTCAGAGGCAGATGCGTTGTCGCGCTGCTGCTTTGCGATTTCGCTGACCTGCAGCAGCGTGGAGATGTGGTATGGATTCGAGTGTAGGAGTTGCACCATGCGTTCTGGATCCATGCTCGCGACGCAGACTTGGAATTGGCGCTGTGTTTCTTGGTAGGCGGAGCTGTGCACGAAGCGGTACTCTACGCTGCCGTCGTCGTTCTTGGATACCACCTCCATGCCCAGGCCGCCGGACGTTGCGCGCGGCCACTCTTCTTTGCCTTGGACGAAGATGTTGCGACGCAGACTGAGGCCAGTGAGGCGGGAGCCGGGCTGATTGCGCCCTGCAACACGCGCGGCGATGCCCTGCTGGCGCCGGGGCTCGTCGTCGTCGTGCTGGAGAGCAGTCCTTCCAAACAGCTTCTTCATCTCATTCGCAGCGTGGAGATGGGTGGTGTCTATGCTCAGCGCGGAGAAGAGCTGCTGACTTTCTTCACTGATGGCGGGAGTGAGCGGTTCATCAGGGCCCTTCTTCCCGCTGGCTGTGACTTTGAGGGCAAGCAGAGCCTGGTCTATCTCGTCAAGCCCGGAGTCTGTGGCGTCCTTTTGCGGGGTGGCAGTCTTGCTTTTGTTTTTGCCCTTTTTCTTCTTCTTTTTGCTCTTCTTGGAGGGATTTGATGAAGTCACCACGACGGGAGTTGGTGCTGGCTCGTGTATCTCCTCCTCGTCGTCGTCATCCTCATCCTCATCACCGACATCTCCCAGCATGGCGAATAAACTCGGTTTTTGCTGTGGTTTTGGCACATCTTCCTCGTCTGACTCGTCCTCCTCTTCCTGTGCTAACTTGGCGAGCTTTTCCTGCAGCTCCTTTTCTTCCAGCTCTTTCTGGGCGCGGCGCAGTGCACGTGACGACATGGTGGGAGGGTGGTTGTCGATCAAGTACTGTGGGATTATTTGCCGTGTTTGTGCAGCTTCAGATGACGTCGGCGTGGTGGTGAGTGGAGTTCGTTCGGGGCGGCGCTGATTGGCGGCTAGGCAGCTCGCAGCCAGAGGTCACCAACGCCGGCGTCTGCACTGCACCGCACGCTCTCTGCCAGACCAACACAGTCACTGCCTCTCATGCGTCGGGCGGCCTTTCAAGCAGTGCGCTCCGTCCGTCGCCCGTGTCTGCGCAAGTTTGCCCTGCGCCGCGGTGCCTTTGCCGCGCCGAGCAATGGGCTGGCCTGCCGCGGCGTCCACCACGCCGTCCGCTTGCGTGCATGGCCGCCGGCCCTCCGCGCCTCGCCCACGGTCCTCACCTCGTCGATGCAGTTCCGCGCCATCACGGGTGCGCTGGTAGCTGCCGCCGTCGCCTCGGGTGCGTTCTATGCTTACAACGGCAACCAGTCGACCCACGCCTCGGCCTCGCCCGTCCACGCGGCGGCCAGTCTGAGCACGCAGGCCGGCAGCGAGCCGACGCGCAAGGCGCTGGTCGTCGGCCAGGGCGAGCTCTACACGGGCACCATCACCGGCTCGGGCCCCATTTCCAAGGAGACGGACGAGTACGGCCGTCGCGTGGTCGAGATGCTGGACCCGGACCAGGCCACGGCCAAGCTGCGCAAGAACGAGGAGTCGTGGCTGGTCGGCCGCGGGCAGGGTGTTGTGCGCTACGACGTCGTGCAGATTCCGTCTAATGATCCCATTGAGGATGATCACGCCGAGAAGATCATCGAGGTGCCGTCGACGCTGGCTGCGACCGACAATGGCGCGGCCGCGAGCGACTGGATGTTCTGGGGCGTCTTCGACGGCCACAGGCAAGTGACTGCCTCCACATATCTACATCAATTGCTAACACCCCTCCAGCGGCTGGGTCACCTCCGCCAAACTCCGCCAGACTCTCATCTCCTACGTCGCCCGCGAGCTCAACACGACCTACAAGAAAGCCCTCGCCGACCCCTCCCAGCGCCTCCCCACCCCGGAATCCATCGACTCCGCCATCAAGAGCGGCTTTGTGCTCCTCGACAACGAGATTGTCCACGAGTCGGTGAAGAAGGTCAAGCAGGCCAAGTCCAAGATTGCTGCCGCCGAGCTGCTCGCCCCGGCCCTCTCTGGCTCCTGCGCCCTGCTCTCCTTCTACGACAGCCGTTCGAAGCTCCTCCGCGTAGCCTGCACAGGCGACTCTCGCGCCGTGCTTGGACGCCGCGGTGCCAATGGCAAGTGGACTGCTACGCCTCTCTCTGAAGACCAGACCGGAGGCACCACCAGCGAGGCCGAGCGACTTCGCAAGGAGCACCCTGGCGAGCCCAATGTCGTCAGAAACGGCCGCATCCTCGGTGGATTGGAGCCGTCCCGTGCTTTTGGCGATGCCTCCTACAAGTGGTCTCTCGAGACCACCGCCGAGCTCAAGAAGTCTTACTTTGCCCGCTCGACCTCGTCGCTCCTGAAAACCCCTCCCTACGTCACTGCCGAGCCCATCATCACCACCACCAAGGTCGAGCCCGAGAAGGGAGACTTTGTAGTCATGGCCACCGACGGACTGTGGGAGATGCTCACCAACGAGGAAGTCGTTGGACTTGTCGGCCAGTGGCTCGATACCCAGGGCAGCGTGAACGGCGGAAATGCCCAGACACAATCCTGGTTGAAGAGCTGGTGGTCATCTGAGAAGCAGCTGCCGATTGATCAGAAAGACAACGGCGCTGGTGCAGGTCAGCGTGCGCCTATCCGCCAGCAGCAGTGGGGCACCAAGACCAACTTGAACGAGCGATTTGTTGTGGAAGACAAGAATGTGGCAACCCACCTTGTGCGCAATGCTCTCGGTGGTAAAGACCAGGACCAGCTGAGCGCTCTGCTCACCCTGCCGAGTCCGTTCTCGAGACGCTACAGGTATGTGCAGAATATCAAAAGCGAGAAAAAAGACTAATCAATCTAGGGACGATCTGACGGTCGAGGTCATCTTCTTCGGAGAAGGCACAGCTACCGGCAACGTAACCTTAAACAAGGAAGCCAGCGCCCCTGCTCCTGAGCCAAAGGCCAAGTTGTGAAAGTGACCTTATTTCATCTCAAGCTCAGCATAGATAGCACGGCGTTTACATGGCGTACGGACGAGGAGCAGCATCGCCCTCATGGATGTATCATAGATCTTAGCCATCCTACAAGAAGCTCACGTAAGTCACATCTTCGACAATTGATAATCTATATAAATCCATCTCGGGCCATCACCCTTTCAAGCTTGTCTTCGCTAGTACTACTATCGGAGCATTTCCACCCCCTCTCAACTCTATGCATAGACCTTTCCACCAGTCACCATCGGAGAATTTTTTGTCACCCCTGCTTCTGAGTTCATGCAGAAACTACTCCTCTCCTATGCTACAGCACTTGCCTCATTCCGGCCGTTTCGTTTCCCTCATAAACGCCAAGCCATGTTTCAACAGCCTGCTTTGCTCCACCGCGCCAAGTCTCCCCCATGTACTGCAATCACGAATACGGCATTGTAATGAGGGCTCGGGTGCATCGCATGGTAATCATGAAGTGCTTGGTAGAAGATCACAACATTCTATAAGGCGTTCGGCCGCCGCAGGATTTAGGTACTTTCACCACGCTCACTACTTCCGTTCATTCACATTCGTTTCCCAAAATGGCTAAAGGACAGGTCCTTTCGATTCTCCTCGCGCAGTGCGCTCTCCTCGCTTCTGCTGCTCCCGCCGCCCTCGTTGGTCGCGCCGACGCACCCGCTGAGTACACGGCCAACCCCAGTATTGGTGGTGGTGGTTCGAACGTCCGCGAGTCAGCCCATTTCCGTGTCATCGGCGCGTCCTCGTCCTCCAAGGCCGACACAACCCTCCAGCATCTTGAAGCCGCCCATGCTTGTTTCGTTGAGACCCTTGGATGGCGCACGCCCGGCCTCTCCTTCAACACCGGCGGCGTTGGTAAGGAGGTTGGCCCCTGGTACAAGTTGAATGTCTACAGCAAGCAACAATCCGAACTAGGCAATGCTGCAGGTGTTCAAGGCACGGATATGGACGCAGGTCTTGCCTACCTGGAGGTCGTGGATCAGTACCTTGACGTGCCTGATGTCGTCGTGCACGAGTTCGGCCACAGCATGCATCTGAGCGAGAAGAACTGGATCCACCAAGGCAACACAGGCGCCTGGTGGGAACCAATTGCAAACTTCATCGCCGACACGTACATCGCCACACCAACATGCAACGCCGCCCGCGCCGCAGCAGGCCTCCCAGGCACAGAAGGCGACTCCATCATCTCGCTCCACAAAGTCATCTCCGACTCCTTCCAAGTCCTCGTCGACGGCACCCAAAACTCCGCAAACTACTACGAATCCTGGCCCTTCCTCGCCTACCTAACCAACAACCCAGACCAATACCCCGGGCTGGGAAACAGCACCCTCCTCCGCATGATCCGCGAATACAAACTCGACTCCAACGAAACACCCCTGCACGCACTGCAGCGCCTCCTCACAGGCGACATCTCCGTCCAGAAAGTCGTCGGCCGCTACTGGGCACACATGGCGTACGTCGACATCGGACATGCCAAAGCCCACGAGGCATTCACCCGCCAGCAATCCAGTCTGAATTATAAAAACCTCGATGGCGAGGGGGGTTCGTACACGGTTAAAGCCGCGCGCGCACCGCGGTATATGGGGGCTAATATTATTCCGCTCCGTCCGACGGGACAGACTGTCGATGTGGATATTACGAGTGAGGACGAGGGGTACACTGCTACGCTTGTTGTAAGTAGCGCGAGTGGCGTCACGTATACGGATGTTGTGGGTGGGAAGGGCAGTGTGGGTGTTAAGCAGGGGGAGGAGGTGAGTCTTGTTGTTGCGAGGACGCCTGAGCTGGTGATGTATGATGCGTTTAGTATTGGGGCGGAGTTGAATCGGGGGTTGCAGTATAGTGTTAAGATTAGTGGTGCGACTGCTTAGACGTCTAAAGCCCCAAGGTTTGCATAGGTAGCGGTTTTTTGTTGTACATATTTTACCTTTTTTTTTCTAGCAGTAAATATTTTGAAATCTCGAATCGAATTCCTCATGCATGAGTGATGGGAATTGAAGTGGGAACGATAGTTCGCTCGCGTGCGGTGGCCCAACTGAGCTAGAACCCGCAGCCTGCCGTCGGTGATGTCATATCGACGCGCGAAACTTCGAAGCTACAAAATACGCCTGTCAAGCTTCGACCTTGCCATTCCATTCGACCCTGCTATCCATTATCCAATAGTCCTTGCATACACTCCCCGAGACTATGTCTGAATCATTGGCCGCTTTCCGTACGGGACGCAGCAAGGAGCTCGCGCAGCTTGCCGAGGACCATATCAACCATGAGTACGTGTGTCAAAGCTGGAGATGGCAAATCTAACACATCATAGCCTAAATCCACAGGACCAAGAGCTACTGAAGAGCGCGGCGAAGAAGGTTGGCACACACGCGACCGTTGCCTCGCTGGCTGGGCTTGGTCTCGGCGTGTTTGCTGCGGTACGATTGCGCAGCATGCGGCTTGCGTACTTCAAGGCGTTCAGGGCCATGGAGAAGCCTGTTGAGCTGCGCTTTGCGGACGGCCGGACTGGTGTGTAGATCCGAGTACCTATCTACCTTTTCTTACAATTCGCAGAACCCATCCCCGATATCTCCGCTCAGCTGGCGCCCTCGAAATGGGGCGATGTCGCGACGTACTTTTTCTTCTCGGTCGCCGGGCTGTTTCTTGGTGGTGAGCTCGGGTTGATCACGGGGACTGCGTCAGCGACAAGGACTATCACGAGCGATCCAGCGGCAAAGGAGCGTATTGAGAAGGCGTTTAAGAACTACCGCGTCGACGTCTTGAAGCGCGAGATCAAGCAGCTGGAGGGTAAGAGCACGTTTGAGCAGATGTTCAGCTCGAGCAGTTCGTGACTAGCCGAGGTGACGGGCTTGAGAAAACTCGCGCATTTCCTGCTGTATTGGAAGCCGCATTGAGCGGCAAGTTGAAATAATTTCCAGGCTGAGGTTATGTTGTATATATGTATAATGAATGAACGAATTTTCGATCGACCTTGGCATATTTCGATCAACAGCTGTCGCAGCGCAGGGAGCACCTCTGCAACCCGCCAGCGCGCATCCCCACTCCCCAGCAACCCCAAAACACTGACGACCCAGACTCGCACTTACGTGTTGCGCTAAGGGGATGCCGGCACGACTGGTGCGGCTCTGGAGGATCAGTGGCTGGAATGATGCGGCTACAAGGCTTAGCCTGCATTAGACGGGGCTAAGACGTCACATCAAGGAGATCGATGCGGTGTTGAAAAGCGCAGCGCAGCGCTCTGTTTTGGGCTCAACAACTGCCTGCTGTCGTTTTTTTTGTACCTGTGCCTGCCGTTTGCTTCAGGGCTCATCCACGACTTCTTTCGCTACCGGAGTGTTTGTCCACATTGGCGAATTCACGACTTTGGCGTTCCTGCTGTTGATTCGATTTTTTTGGGATTGGACAAAATAATTCACGGCTATATTTACATTGACCCTGTGTCGATCATGAGAGGCACACTATCGTTACTGTGGCTCGTAGGCCTGGCTGCAGGCCAGAGTAGTTCGTCCACAGCATCGCCGTCCGTCATCACCCTGACTGGCACGCAAAGACAGCTCACCGGCGGCGGGTTCGGCGGATCCGTCACCGTACCTTCAGACTTCCAAGGCAGCACGTTCGCGACGCTGACCAGCGCGCCATCGGGCAGCAGCTCGTCCGCGAACGCAACCGTTTCAGTGTCCTCTGAGGAATCCGTCATTAACATCGGCGGTGGAAACAGAACCAGGACACCAACGGGATCTGGCACGGGTTCAGCAGCTCTTCCTCAAAATACGCAAGCATGCAACAACTATGTCGAGTTTTGCAACCGCAAGTACTCTAACATCACCGAAGTCGCTGCTCACAACTCCCCGTTCACAACCCCCCGCAACGTAGGCCGTAACCAGGAATACGACGTAACCCAGCAACTCAACGATGGCATCCGCATGCTGCAGGGCCAAGCTCACTACGTCAACGGCACACTCTACTACTGCCACACATCATGCGACCTCCTCAACGCCGGCACCGTCGAAGATTACCTCAAGAAAGTAGTCGCATGGGTGGAAGCCCACCCCTTCGACGTCGTAACCATCATCTTCGGCAACTACAACTACGAAGACAAAGACGCCGACGGCAAATCCCTCGTCACATCCTCCACCTTCGACATCCCCATCCGCTCCTCAGGACTGTATCAATACATCTACCAGCCCCCCAAAACCGCCATGGAACTCGCAGACTGGCCGACGCTGGGCCAAATGTTGCTCCAGCAGAAACGCGTAGTGACGTTCATAGACTACAACTTCGACACCGACGCGGTGCCGTACTTACTCTGGGAATTCTACAATATGTGGGAGACTCCCTACTCGCCCACGGATTTCAACTTTCCCTGCACGATTGGCCGACCCGAGGGTATCAGCGATGATAAAGCGAGGGATATGTTATACATGGCTAACCACAACCTCAACGTTGAAATTGCAATCGCGGGGTTGAGTCTGCTTGTTCCCAATGTCGCGGCGACGAATACTACAAACGGCCTGGAAGGGGAAGGTAGTCTAGGGCTGATGGCGAATCAGTGTACTTGTATGTTTCCCCCCAAACTTTCAACCTTTCACACCTTGAACTTTTAATATGGACACGTGCTGACATCTAATAGCTGACTGGTCACGCCCCCCGAACTTCCTCCTCGTAGACTTCTACAACCAGGGTCCCACCAACGGCTCCGTCTTCGAAGTCGCCGCGCGCGCGAATAACGTCACGTATACCCGTGAGTGCTGCGGGAAGGCGCGGTCGCTTGCGGTGGGGTTGTTGGTGCCGTCGATGTGGGCTGTGCTGCTTGGTGTTGTGGGGGTTTTGATGGTGTAAAATGAGACTGCATGTAAAGAACGTTGGGTGGGTTTTGAGTGAGAGAGGATGAGGATGGGGAAGGAGGGAGGTGTTGGGTAATAAGCTTGGAAGCATTTTTGGCGTTGAGCGTGTTGGACTTTTGACATACACACATAGCATTAGATTAGATTCGTTTCAATCAGATGAGATGGTACGGGCTGTGTATGATCTGCACTCACCAAGTACTTACCAGATATTGTTTGTATGTTTGGCTGGTCAGACGTAATTTGCCGGTACCTTCCCATTGAAACTGCCTGCTGAGGTTGCGTACTGCGAATTATTTCATGTGTCCATCCAACGCAACACCTGTAATATTTCATCAGTAACGTCCGTACTGGAAAATGGTGTACAATACAGTCCCACTCGTGCTGAATCACGGCAGCGGACGTCTGCTGATGCAGCGCGTATGCGGAACGGTATTTTCCATGCGATGGACTTGGGACTATGACTTATGATTTACTCAGTGGCACAGATATCATATCTTGAGTACATATCTGCATCCAGTAGTACCGACGCAGTTCTCTCACTAACTTCTGACTCAACTCACCCTCGGAGTGTTCTCTTGGGCGTGGGCCTGGTGTGTCCAAGCAAGATAACAGCCCTCGGCGGGTCCTCCGTACACCTTCTCCCCCACTGCCCTCAATTCTCAGAATAAAAGACATTGCGCTCACGTCTTGAGGTCGTATTTCAAGAAGAGGTTGTGGTACACAAAAGGCACTTCTGAGAAGCGGATGGAATGCGTTTTTATGAGTCCTTGATTCTCCAGGGGTACTAAATATTTCTTGTGCTAGAGATTTACTTGGTAGTATCTGCTCGAATAACGGAGATTTTTGGGTTCGAAGATTGGAGCGTGGAAGTGTTTCTACGGCTTTCTTATGTGGATTTTCAGGACTGGGGTGGGAGTGGTGGTGTTGGCTATGGGGTAAGGGAGGATAGTGGGCCGGTTTGATTGGAATGAATTTGATGGTCAAAGAATGAAGTTCTGCGTGTAGAGGGATGTAGTGGTTTTGTCTAGGAAACACGGTGCAGATTCTCTTTGGTCGATGGTTGATACCTGGATTGATATGACGCTGTTTGGGCCAATCGAGGCGACAGTGATGCGATGGCAGTGATTTACGAAGTGTTTGGAGATGGCTGATCATATGATGAGTCTGAATAGCAGTGGCAACATGGCTCGAGAGGACTATACGGTATCGGACACACTATTCCATGCATGCGCATGAAAAAAAAAACCCTATTTCCCAGCTGTAGCTGGGCTGTGGAACAGCAGTACACGTAGCTGTTCGTCACATGGAGCTCTGTTAGGTTTCTGGTAGCTATTAATAAGACGCGCTTGTCTCTCTGCATTTATAGCCCTCTGATCCTGTACTGCAAGTAAATAAATCATAAATATAGCAGGGTTCGTTTACTGCCTATTACATAGTTCAGTTAATAAATGAGATCCTGTCTACCTAGCTACATCTAGACAGTCTCGAAAGCAACTTTCCTACTAATCCTTGGGATTCAGGCTATAATATACAGCACAAGCAAAGCGAGGAATTGTTTGTTAGCGACTACAGCATGTGAGAAGCAGTCAATTTAGAGAGGTAGTGTACTAAATTGGTGGGCGAAAAGACGTTGTATATTCCCCAAGGTTAATGGGAGTTAAAGTAGTTTACACCACAGGAATAAGAATAGCAGGACTTAAACAAAGTGTAAAGATTAGAGGTGGCTTTGATAACAATACTGTGCCAAACACATCATTCTGGACGTGGGACTACGATATCTCCCTGCCGTGGGTGTGCTTTGAAGCGACAACACACGCAGCCGCTCATTAGAGAATATAAACATATACTTAGGTAGGATTCAGAACTAACAAAGAAGAAATAGGAGACACAATCTCGTTCTTTGCACGACCTCAGCCCATTCCTGGTGAGACTAGGCCAACGGCATGGAACAGCGCATCGAAAATCAGTGGATCTCAAAGCCTTGCGGATCCAACACATCATAGAATCCTCCATTCAGGAGATTATCTTGCGATAAGCCTTTTCAACGGTTATGGGGAGTGGGGCGTCACTAGGCTGGGACCATTTTGCACGATGTCGCCGGAGATTTCTCTCCGACGTATCCACACCACTCCGGTCGCTCATTACATTTGATTCCCCCTGCGCGCTTCATCCTTGCGAATCCTTAGAACACTGGATTTGCTCAGGAGTATGCGATCCACTCGGAAAATTATGGCCATGCATTGAATTTTCCTGCAAGAGCAGCTGCTGCAACCGCCTCTCGCGCAACGGTATTCAGGGGACTTGCAAACACATCATGTTGGCTAAGTGTTTCAGCCCGTTGCACTTAGCACACCGATCAGATTTGAGGGTCGAAGGATGCGCGACAAGGTTGCAATCAAGCATTGCGTGCTCATTACGACGGCAGGCGCGTCCCGATACCTGTCAGTTGCAATATGAGGGCGGGTTATGATCATGCTTAGTGCTTACCGAGTGTACGTGCATCCAGGGCGCGGGTAGGCTTTGGAGATGAGCAGTGGAACATATCTGATTAACATGGTCACCGCTCCCCTTAACGCCACAGTAAAGCGCGTATAGGCGTATGGTTCGAATTGGCGAACCGTTAGAATGCGGAAGTCAATGCACAAGAACGCAGTGTGCATGTCTGAATGAAGAACGTATAAAATGGTATATGTGACGAAGTCTAAAGTATGTACAAGGTGTGAAGATATCTACAATTCCGCCTTTGCGGACAGGACGTGCAGTCCCAAGCTACCGCGCTGCGAATAGCTTAAATGCGTCCGTAACCAGCAGTGTTGACAAGGTTCTTGGCGGTCGAAGCGGCGGCAGCAGCAGCGACGTTCTTGCCCTTGAAGCTGGCGAGGATGCTGGTGTCGGAGCCGGCAAGAGTACCAGAGCTGCCGTACGAGTTCATCTCGCAGTTGTGGCCGAGGTAAGCCTTGCACTGAGTGTTGGTACCAGCAGCGCCGGCAGCGTAGACCTTGCCAGGGAGACCAGACTGAGCAGGCGCATCAACGTTCTGGAAGATGTTACCCTCAGCAACGATCTTGGCGCCAGAGTCGGCCTCGAAAGCGTGGGCAATGGCGTAGAAGTAGTTGTTGACGGCGTGGAGGAGGGTGTTGCCAGCAACCTTGGGCGAGCGGCCGGAGGTGTGGTGGACGTAGTTGTTCTTGAAGGTGACCATGTCGGACGAGCCGGTGAAGTACAAGCCCCAGTAGTGGCGGCCATCGCAGGTAGCAGACCAGGAGCTGGCACCGTTGATCTCGTTGTTGGAGATGGTGACACGGTTGGAGGCAGAGTTACCGAGGACAATGTGCTGGCGGGCGATCAGATCAGTGGTGACATGGTCGATCCAGATGAGATCAGCACCGTCAATGGTGATCGCGTCGCCACCCCACACGTATTGGGGGTTGATGTCTGTGAAGCGGACGTTCTGGATGATGACGTTCTTGGTGTTGGAGACGATGCGGACACCCTTGCCCTTGATGACACCCTTGGAGCCCTGACCGATCAGGGACTTGTTGGAGCCAACGGTCATACCGAGGACACCAGCCTTGTCGTACTTGATGCCGGAGACCTTGGGTGCGTTGGGCTGGTAGTTGTCGCACCATCCATCCTTATTGATGGCCTTCTGGCACTGAGAGCCAGTGCCCCAGGGAGCGCAACCGGCAGATGTGGCCGTGCCCTCAGTTCCGGTGAAGTCGAAGGTCTTGGTGAGGACGATGACACGGGGAGAGGAGTCGGCAAGGTAGCTGATGAGCTGAGCGGTGGTCGAAGGGTAGACAGGAGCAGCACTTCCTCCACCAGTGACACCCTTGGCGAAACCCTCCGCAGCTCCCTTTACGCCATCAGCACCGAAGGCTGAGCCAATAAGTGCCGCAGCGGCGGCGAAGATAGAGTACTTCATCGTTGAAGTGGAGTATAGGCGAAGAAGTGAATGGACGGCAAACACAGTTTGCTCTGAGCGAAAGACTGAAGTTGGAAATGAATGTCAAGGCGAGGCTTGGACACTAGAAGAACGGCGAGGCGCCCTACCTTTATAACTCACGATCCTTGACTTGCGGTTTTACCGTCACTCATCATCCAAATGTCGGTAACAGCATGGTAATCTGACTTGCACCCACAAATAATGATCCCGGTGGAGGCGTTCTTCCGCTGTTTCCAGGTTGTTTCCCGGGAATGTGCCGTATGCTGGTCATCACCCAGGAGAAAGTTCCGACCCGGACCTTGATGGACTCAGGGAATAGTTGCACTGCGAGTAGAATAGCACCGGAAGGATGGAGCGAGTTGGGATAGCATCGGAAAAAAAACGTCTTAGCATGTTTCATGAGTCCAAGCAGATTCGACAAAGCACGTCGCGCAAGGCTGCCGCTAAAGCTATCTGCCGCCTTCAGGCTCGGTCCACCATGCCTGTTTGGGGTTGGTATACAATCTGTTTCATGAGCTTGTGGTCGTTAAGATTGTAGGGATGCGGCACGAATCAGACCTAGATGCGCCTCATCCTCCTTCGGATACGGGAGGAAGACGAAGTGTGCGGTGTGCATCATGCGACGTTTTTCATGGTGGAGAAGATGAGGCTTTCTTTACCAGTAAACACGCGTTCAATTCTAGACATTCTCTTTCCTGGCTCCAGCGCTTCGACATGGACGCCGAGAATGTGCCGTTGGCGAATCCTTCATGAGTCGGTGACGAATACGAATGCGGCTGAAAGTTGTGACATGACAGCACGTGGGGTTGAGAGCCACACATCGTCGGTGTGTTTTGTAATGCTGTCGATGGTGAGCCTACTGCAAGAAAGTAACCTCGAAAACCGTAGGCTCAACTTCGGGGGAATACCTGCTGCTGCCAGCTGCATTGGGCTAGAACGAGCTCTGCTGTGCACCTGCCAGCTGTACCTCGAGAAACAACACGCCATTGTGTATGGACGCTCTCCATGGCACCACATCGCTTACTGTAGACTACAGCACCAAGTCTTTTACGGCTGTCAAGCGAGTCAATTATCCATATGCGCATATGTTTCCGTTTGAGCTCCTTCCGCCAGCTCCTTCCGCCGGGGAACATTAGCCTCGCATGATAACAGGATGAGCCCTAGTCCTCAGATCACCACTATATGGCTCCACCTACCCCTCTCATGCCTGCTCAGGTAGAGCAAACAACGAAACTGCATGCTATGGCCACCACCAAAGGGTCGTTGTCAAGAAGGAGGCGGGCCAGCCGTGGCAAGGGTGAGTGGTTGAACAAGAGCCCAAGGGTCTTGAGGAACCCCTTGTGAAAGATCCAAAGCAGCCGAGTTCCGAGAATGAGTTCGCCTCGCGGTTAGCGGTCCGATTATACAACGGGTCTTTCATATCGTATGTACTCCATGGGCAACGAGGCAATTTGCCAAGGCAACGCAAATACCGCCGACAGCGTGAAGCCAACGACCTTCCTCACCTAGACCTGCAACATCTGCAGTAGTACGATTGTAAGCCCCGCCTTTCAAGCCATCATTGTATTAATGTAGTAACCGCCAAGTCAACCTAGCAAAGGCCAATGTTCTCGACCCTATCGCTGGAGCTATCGTTACACCACTAAAGCTGTTCCATTTTCCCACGCTGAGCCAACGCCTGCCACCAGAACTACTGGTCAAGGCTCGGTGACATTCTATGATCTCCCAAGTCTCACGCACAGCTATCTTTGGCGGACAGGGAATGAGCTGATCCACCTTTTCTCGTGTATTGGGTTGTGCTCCTTCTTGATGTCGGAGAGGCTATGCCTCATGGCTCTTCTCTCAAGATCTCACCATTCTTAGCTTCTGCACATACCATCGTTACGCTTTAGCCACTTATGAGAATTTTTCTTGACTTTCACAATTTACCTCTCCCTTCTCATGCACTTCTCGCAACTCGCAAGACGATCTCCCTGGAGTGAACAACTAGATAAACGGGCGGGCCATGATGGTTGAAGTCATCACTATGCATCAAGGCAAAGCCAGAAGCGATAGCAGGAGGTTGGTATAGCGACCTAAAGATCCTAGAGGAGAGACACAAGTGAACCCTGGAGCGGCTGCAGATAATCTTCTCTATTCCTCATCTGTGGTCCAGTCTTTGCAGCTACCTGGGCCTATGTACCATGCAAGTGATTCACTGGTAGTTCAATAACCGCACTGCCTGCATGCTCAAACGGTTTTGTAATGGGAGCAAGAATCTGCGTGACAGTGCCTTGGCAGTAAAACATTACATATTCTACCATGTTCAATATCTTACTGAGGACCTTAAGAATAGAAAGGTTGATAGAAACCTATATCCTGTACTTCCGCTTGGTATGATAGTGGTGAAATAATTGTTTATCGATACTGCACAGTCCGTTCATTTGAATCAGTCATGGATCTTGCTGTTCCAGATCTTTGGAACCCTCGCTTGGTATTCTACTGATAATAATTTGCTTTCGACACGCGTAGTGCCTCCAGCCTTATGCTGGAGACCAGTGTACGTATGAACATGTGCATGAAGTCTAATCTGGTTAGTGCGGGTTGCCACGTAGGCACGAGGCTGCGCAGCACATAATTCTCTTTCGAACTCGACAAATCGTACTCGTAGGACATTAAAAACATCGGGAAGTTCGAACCAAACAGCTTGCCTTTTTACACAAACGTGGCAGCCATTACACAAACCCGACCTACCAGACGCTAGCATCTGCAAGGCTACAGATTCACCATCACCATGGCACATCGCAGAGACTCGTACTACACAAGCCGCAGCAACCATAGTCGAGTCCACGAACCAACATACTCGCCAAAGCATACTGAGCAGCTGCATACATCCAGGCATCATTACTCCCGATCCGTCGACCCCGAGGACTTAGCCCACGCCCAACCACCAAAACGCAGGCGATGGGCGGCAGGATACATAAACCGCCGCTCATGTCCATCTAACGCATACATCAGCACCCGCTCCCGTTCGCCGGAAGATGACTACCCCTCAGACACGGAATACATACGACCAAGAGACCGCAATGAGGACTATATCCAACCTCGCGAGCACTACGACCGCTACATCGACGACCGTATCAACTACAAACCTGCGCCCAAACTCTTGAGGCGCCAAAGTTTCTCCTCGGATACGGAGCTACCAAACCATTTTAGCTACAAACCTGAGCCAAACCCCTCAAGACGTCAAAGTTTCTCCTCAGACATGGAGCCGCCAAATACCAGTCAAAAAGTAGACCGGCGAGCACGCTGCGAGTCCGACATCGAAGACACAGAAGAGCGTAAAGAAAGTCAAACACACGTCACGAAATCAACGAGTTACGAATCCGATGCTGGAGAGGGAAGTGATGTCGTCAGCACAAAGAAAGTACCTGCGGGTTCAGACGTGGCGAGTATACGCAGTCGAAGAAGTGAAGGCGAGGCGTCTGATCGGCGGTCACTCAAGTCGGGGGGAGGGATGTCTGATGTGCAGGTACGCAAAGGCGGGAGTGATAGTGATAGTGATAGCGATAGCGAGGGTGGGTATATTTCGCTTGATGATTATATTGCAGGGCGCAGTGATTGTGTCTCTGTTGGTTCGCGGTCAGAGGACGACGGGGAGGGCAGTGACGCGGTGGGAAGTGATGTTGTAGGGGTAGGCGATGGTGCAGACGGTAGTGATGTGGCAGATATACCGGATGAAGACGACTATGATGAGGGAGATGATTGTATCAGTGATGGATATGTTAGCTACGACGATAGATATCGAAGGCGTTAGCTGATGTAAGTGGGCAAGAAGAAGTACCACGCGACAAGGTCGAGTATGGTACATGGACCTAGCATTTCTTTTTCGATTAGTAACGTGATACACACAAATTCAATCCTGATTGTAAGAATGGGATGACTTGTTGCTTGAAGTTCGCTCGCTTGCGCTTACATGTTATACAAAGATCTATACAACATCTGCCTCGCCTATGCATACTGCCTGATCCATGCAGTCCAAACGCCTGGGTATGGCTGTCATATGTTACAAGTTACTTTCTTTATCTCTCCCGCATCAGACCAAATCTATGCTGTCGCCGTAGCGGCTTCAACCGGCTCGGCAGCCTCCACGATCGGAGCAAGCTCTGCCTTGCTCATGGGACCCTTCGGCCAGGGTTTCCCCAATGCATCCTGCACCTTCAAGATCTGGTTCTTGGGTCCTGGGACGCAGCCAGTGACTACGATCAGCCCGTTCTTCTCATCGACCTGCAGAACCTTCAGGTTCTTGACTGTGACGCTCTCGTTGCCCATGTTTCCGGCCATGCGCTTTCCGGGCAGCACACGCGAACCGGATCCTTGAGATCCTCCGGCGGAACCCATGGCGCGGTGGGTGAGCGAATTACCGTGGGATGCTGGCTGACCGCTAAAGCCGTGGCGTTTCATACCCTATCCGCTCACATTAGTATTTCCCTCATCTAACCAATCAACTCCAGTGTTGAAGAGCCGCGCATGAATTGACTTACACCAGCGAATCCCATACCCCTCGAAATACCCCTAACATCCACCCACTGCCCTGGCGCAAACCAGTTCGCACCCACAGTCTCGCCCACACTCACTCCCAGCCCGCTCCCATCCTTGACTTTGAACTCAGCCAAGTGCCTCTTCGGGCTCACACCAGCCTGCGCGAAATGCCCTAACAGTGGCCTTGTGACATTCCTCGGCTCCTTCTGCCCTGAGCCAATCTGAACAGCCCAGTACCCGTTCTTCTCCCTCGTCTTGTGCGCGACAACTTCGTTGCGATCGACTTGCAGAACGGTGCAAGGCGTGCGTTTCCCGGTTTCTGGGTCGTACAGAGCGGTCATGCCGCGCTTGAGGGCTAGGAGACCGGTGCGCAGGGGTGTGGAGTGCGCTTTTCGCTCTAATGCCGCTGTGGATGTGGAGTTGAGGGCGGGCTTATTGGGGTTGTGCGCGAAACGGTCTGGTTTGGGGCCGAACGTGGATTTGATGCCGCGGGTGCTTGTGTAGGACAGCGCCGGTGTAGCGGAATTGTGTTGGGCGAGGGGGAGGAGCGAGCGTGTTGCTGATGGTAAGAGGGGCAATGAGCCCCAATTGAGGGCGACCCGTGGTGGCATTGTGACGTGTGAGGGCGAGTGGTAATGGACGGTGGTGCTGGCGGAAACCCTAGGCCCTGGATAATTTTGGCGCTAAGCGCAAGTGCACGTGACGGCGCGCTTCCTACACCATCTACGAAAGTATGATTCATAAGCTTCCTGAATGGGCATGTATTTAATGGCCCTTGAACACGAGCATGATGCACTTGGTTCTTGTGTGGTAAAGATTTCAAATCTTACAGATCTCCGCCCATATAACAACTACTAAATCTGCTACCTGCAACAACGGCAACAGCAACAACAACACACCCATCGCTCCTCGAAGTACTATCTGATCTTGCGCATCTTCACGCTCTGTCCTGCCAAATGAATGGTATCATACCTTTTCCCGTGTCCATTCCTCCTCTTATCCAATCCCCCTCTTGAAAACCGCCAGGCCCAAGATGGGCCGAAATTAAGTACAAATATCAGGGTATCCTCCAAAGGAAATGCTTAAACGCCTTAGAACGCCAGCGCCACACCGTGGCGCGAAGAAAGGACGAACAGTCGAGCTGATTGCCCAATAATAAAAACCTTAGATCATGTCTGAAGGTGACTTGGCAAGCCTGCGCACCTACATTCATATGTGGCGCAGGAGCCGGTGTTTTGAGTTTATACAGCTCTAAGTCTAGTCTTTCCAGTTGACCTGTCGTACTTCAGCTGGATTGCCGAGGGCAACACAGTCTGCTGGAATGTCCTGCAGCCAGTCAGCTCAGTTCTGAGGTGTCCATGTCCATTTTTGTAGAGACGGTGGGTGAATGAACTTACTCGAACAACGATAGATCCAGCTCGCACAATCGCGTTATTACCGATGCGGACGCCAGCCTCGATGACGCATCCATCGCCAATGTAGACATTCTCGCCGATGTAGACCTCACGGGCAATCTCAGTACCTTTGCTGCCCTTCAACATTTTAGTGTCAGAGGGTGCCTTTAGAGTCGAGATGGTTACACGAGCGCCAATCCTCGTGTTTCTGCCAATTGCGATTCTGCCAGAGTCAAGCAGCTGAGAATTTGGACCGATCACGACATTGTCTCCGATTGAGATGTTGTAACCATAGTCGCAGTGGAAAGGTATGGCGACGTTGATGCCACCACCGAGATGACCCGTAACTCGCCGTTCGCCCGCACGAGAGTATATCCACCTAGCTGCTATGATATATTCGAATTGTCGCTCGCGTTCACTTGCAGCAATCTGAACAGCGGCGTTGCTGAGGCTGTTAAAGCGGTACACGGCTCCTGAGCATAGGGTACGCTCATCAACAAGCTGCTCAGTGTAGGGCAAGAATGGTTCTCCGGAAAGCATCTTATCCTTTTCGCTCTTAGGCGGCAATGAGGGGTGAGAATACCGCGACGGTGAGGGTGCTGGTGGCGCAGCTGCCATGGGAGCCATTGCTGGAGGAGGTGGTGGCGGCGGAGGGCGAGACGCATGGTGATCATGCACTGGAGGCCTCTCGTGGGCGGGAGCAGATAGAGGAGGCGGTGCGTACTGCGGCGGCTGTGTCACTATTGCAGTGTGATTGGGAGTTGCTTGGCTCATAGTCTGTGGTGTGTGATGGTACACACGAGGATTGTGCTGTCGTTGCGGAGGTGGAGGCGGAGGTGGGTGCTCTGCCTTGTATCGGGGTGACTCAGTCCAGGTCTTACTCCAACTGCTAGGTGTTCTAGTAGTCCGTGTATTAGTGAATGTTTTGGGTAGTGCACATTGGGTAGTGCACATATAGAGACTTACGGAGGTTTGCGTTCCTGTTCGTCTACGCTGACAGGTCTACCTCGAGTGCCGTCGCTACCGTTGGAAATGCTGGACTCTGGATACGGCTTCTGAGCCGGTTCACAATGTGGAATGTGCACTTGGTTGCAAACGCCACACCGTGCATAGTGAGCAGGTATCTCAGCCGAAGAAACACGTTCTTTCGCTTGCAGTGTTGGGGGAGCCTTGGAGGCCCCATCCTTGGACCATGGGATTTTGTTGGCATAACCTGCGCACTCAAAGTTGCCGCGTAAGCAGTTGTTGCACTTTGGCTTTGCTTCATCACACTTCTTCTTGCGTCTTCGACAGGTACCACAGCCTGTCTTGGTCCGGTTGGCGAATTGCCGTTTTCGACCAACTTTCTTCTGTTCAGAAAGCTGATCGGCTCTGCTCTGGTCTGTCGTGCCTTCATCGTATTCGTTAGGGTCACTCATGTGGGATGGTGGCAGGTGGTGAGGTGGCTCCAGGGGGCGAGGGTCGTGATGGTGTCGCTCCTGGTACTCACTAGGATCGGCAGTCCAGCGACGCTCAGGCTGGAGTCGATCTATTGGTGGAAGTGTGCGTTGATGTGGCTCTAGGCTAGGCCTTTGCTCTGGGTAAGACACGGTCGGGGAAGGCCCGGCAGGCGTAGGCCACTCTTTTGATGATCCACGAGGCCGAGTCTGGTCTTCAATGGAATGGGATCGCTTTCTCTTGAAAGGACTGTCTGGGGATCTGTCTCCGTTGGTCATTGTGGGCGAGATGGAATGGCTAACAGGACGAGGAGAGCTTGGGTCCCGTGGTACAGAGCCCCAAGCTGGCATGCTCTTTGGTCCTGTTGATGCGTGTGGCGAGGATGGCGATGGTCGTCCATTGACTGCAGTAAAGGCAGGCGCAAATGGGTCCCCAAGCTTCTCTTTCAGCATGAATGGAGCAGTGTTGATCGCGGGCATGTGCAGCACAGCAGACATAGTACCTGGATCTGGGCTGCTGTGAGGGGAGAAAGCAAGTCGAACGGGCCAGGCAGCTTGTCAACAAGCTATTCGTGCGTCGTTTAGAAGCACTTCAGTGCGAAGTAGTGGCTGTGGAGTGGTGGGTGGTTATGCTGTGGATGTGGTGGACTTGGTGGACTTGGACCTTGACGGCCTCGTCATTCAGCACTTCAGACTCGTCTACGCCCAAATGGACGGGACTGGCGGTGACACGATGAGCTGATGTTCTGGGGTTCCACGACACAAGAGGCGGCTTTCGCGCTTATAGCTGGCGTCGAGGAGGTTGCTGGACGGTCAAGTGAATCCGTCGACTGACCCCTCTCTGGCGTCGCGGCGGTGGCTGCTTGCGCGGTTCAGACCGGCAGTGCGCAAAATGGTGGTGCCAGGCAGTTGAGTTACTCAGTGTGTGGTGCGGGTGCCATGGGTGCTGCTGGAGTCAATGCGGGGTGTGGGTTTGGTGATGCCAATCGGGAGCAGAGCCACCCGCAGCGGCGAGAGCAGTGTATAAGACAACAGAGTCGGAGGAGTTCTGCCCTGGAGCGAGGGGCGTCCCGACGTAGGCGCAGCTGCCAGCAGATGGGGCAGCAGAGATCACGAAGGCGGCTGTTCCTCTGGCTTGCTGGAGCACAGATGCACTCCCCCGGTCAAACCTTGTGATTGGGCGCACTGGCCCGTCCCTGCGCGCTTGTCCCACACGAGATCTCCAGCGAACGACCGCAGAACGCAGCGTAGACGAGCTAAAAGCGCGGTTCCTTCGACTACTACATAACCGACCCTGCATTGGAGCTCCAAACCACGTTTTTTGGCGAAAAAATCGCGTCTACAGCCCTAAAGCTCGTCGCTGGGTGTACTGGAGGGGTGACAGCTCGACCAGCCCGCAAGGATGGCACAGAGCAGGAACGCCCCCAAGCGTCTCCCGGCGTCACGGCATGCGAGGTTGATCGGCCAGACATCGTTAGCCCAGCAGCCGTCGCGGAACGCTTTCACACTGCGCACGCTGTGAGGCGCACGCGGGCCGTGATTGGGTGTTTCATGCCGGCGACGAACATGGGACAGCCCACCGTGGTGGTGTGCGCTGCAGTGCGTGCAGCGACTCGCTGCGGCCAAGGCTGTAGTGTGTGCTTTCCTATTTTTGCGTCAACCGCGCATCGCAGGTAGGCGCGCCCTGCTGCACCTGCCACTTGCAGCTGCTACATAGTCAGGGACCAAACACGCTGCCTGCGAGCGCCGCCGTCATGCCTCACGGTGCGGCCGTCAGCGTGCCCTTCACCAACACCGCCGCTGCAGCACCACCGCGGCCCAGCGGCGCACCACATTGGCCTCGCTACTGTTCCTGCGTATCGCCGGCCTTCTCGCGCGCGTCCGCCAGGAGCGTCGGCACTGCCTCCTGCTAACCGCCTGTCGGGTTTCACCACCATGACTAAACAAGAAGGCACCCTGGGCCTCGCCCATGTTTCATTAATCAGTGCCACGCCGCCCCCCAGCCTGCCTCCCACGGCCTGGCAGAGGCACGTCGGCCCTTTGGCTTGGTCACCTCAAGACGCCCAGATGCCGCGCTGCAACTCTACCCGCCTGCAATGGTTTGGTCTGCATCCTGCCGACTCGTCCAACCTGCTCCCATCAGATTGCAGCATTTATAGTGCTCTGCAGCGGACAATTCGCCGCTGGCTGCCCGGCCCGTTCTGTCGAGCCCACTTTCCGCCCAGGAACCTGCTCCAGCACCGCCGCCCACCCACCTGTGCCGCCAGCGAGCCGCGACCATGTCGGTTAAAGTGACGTCTCCAGCAGCCTACCCGTAGCCTGCTGTAATCCGGCTTTTACTCATGATCAGGCGCGGCCTGATCGGTCACGCCTCTGTGCATTCCTGCAAAAAACACTAATGGAATTTGTGGCCCCTTTCGTCGCCATGCATCGGCTGACGAGCGAACTGATGCCATGATATCCGCGGCTGCATCTCGGCCATATTGCATTGTGAGTGTTATTTCATGTCATCCCACTGACTCTCAACACTGACACATGTCGTCTCAGTATAATCCAGCAGTATGTTTCCTGAACGTGCGCCCCGTTCCGCTCCCGTTAGCGATCAAACAAACCACTGGTACGCGTTGGCAATGCGTCCCCGCTGTGCCGGTATTCATTCAGTGCGATTCCATCCCTTGCTGAACACTTCAAAATCAACCATGCCTCACTGAGCGTCGTCCGGCCACGGGATTCGTGCGCTTACGTCCGCCTCGATCCTACCGCTTCCGATTCGGTTAGCGAAATGAGTGGCCGCCGTTGGCTTATAAACGCGGACCCACGCGTTTATTATTCTCAACGTTCCCTTCCGCGTAATCCGTCCAAATCGAGCTGGGCCGTCCTAAACAGCTTTCAAGTTCCTAGGCGCCCGCTACAACCTCGGGCTGCGGCAATGGCTCTAAGGGAAACATGAAAATCTTCCTCGCCTGTTATGCGGTCTGCAGCAGTAGGATAAACACAGCGTTTTGTTTATCACCTTCCTAGAGGATCAAGTTTTGAGGCTCCGCAGTCTTCGGCGCCTTGCACTCGGCAGGAATTTCGGTTGTTGCTCCCTGTTCTTTAAAACTTTGAAGCGTCAACCCTGGGTCTACAACTTCGTCAGGCTTCGTCCCAAGATCTAAATCTTATAGCTATGCTCCGAGGAGCCTATCGCGGCACCAGCGGATAGGCAGCATTCATTGTGTTCGGCGGAGCCATGGCCCCGATCTTGAACGGGTCGAGGCACATTTCGCAATCAATCAACACATGATTACCGCAGGTGGACATTCTCGTGCAGCACATCACGTATCTTGATAGTGAAGTTTGGTCTTGTATGCAAAGGGTTTGCTAGGCTACTTTTTCTATCTCGAGCAAATCGAGATCTCAACAATCATTGATGGAATCAATCCTGCGATGGACTACGAGGCGCATCAAACTATACCAGCACCAATCGCTTATTTTACCTTACTACCCGACTGCCACCGGCACCTTCATAATATGAAAGCATGCACAACGAAACACAAACACTCCGCCCTGCCTCTACAACTTCATAGCCTCGCCGACCATCAATCTCTTGGCTTGGCTGCATTGAGTTGTAAAGTTTGTCAAAAGGTATATCCCCCGCGATGGCTGTGGCACAGTCACCTTGTCATCCTTTTGCTGCGACGGACCTATTAATTGCGGTTTTATCATGCCGAGGGATCGGTAACGCTTTCCGGCATCTCGAAGCAGATTTCTATAGACTGTTGAGCCATGTCAGCTCGATCCTGTACAGAGCCGCACATCTGGTGTCGTGTGAGATGGAAGTAGAAACGTCACCGTCATGTCTCGAAACAGCAAATTAAGCGCCCGTGTTTTGATCTCCACTTCATGGTATAGGCGCCCTTGGGTTTGACCAACATACCGCTCTGACAATCCCGCACATTTCCTTCGCTCTTTCGCTCTTCTCCGCGGGTCGCCCAAATTACCTTACTGGTTTGGCTTTTGGTGGATCTCCCCCGCATGGTCTCGAATCTTCAATATCATGATGACCGGCTGATTTCAGGGTTTCCGTTCGAGCTTATCCAAAAAGAAACGGCCTTGATGTAACAATGTGCTGTCTGCAAGTCGCTGCAAGCTATCGAAAACGCTTCCAAGCCCTCTCCAACCTGGGCGTCTAAAGACCTCCGTACCAAGCCAAGACTTACACTAGCTGCAATCTGCCGCGTCTATGTGAGATGAATTGAAACTCGCACCAACACCAACTCAACGAAGCGCTGAGACCTGGGACCTGCATGACCTGCACATCTCCCGCTCTACGATATCTTACGCAAGACAATTGTCCGTCATCCTGCTGCGTGCCTGCTGCAAGAGTGATTCGTAGTCCTGAGCTGCTCACCTCAGAGCTCATCAGGAAGTGCTAGGATCTCGTTGTGCCGCCTAACGGAAGCGGATCCAACCAATCATGCTAATGCAACGACAACTACGGGTTCGATATACGATCTGTCTTGGCCTGTGGACAGCAAAGGAAGTTCTGTCGGCAAACGCGGATCTAAAGTTGACAATCTTGGTTATATTGAGTGACATTCAACGGCACATAGTAACACTTTGCTTTTTGGGCCATCAGTTTCGCAGCCCCAACCTGAGCTCTGAACCTCTCCAATTCTTACTGCGAACCAAGCCTTTCAATTTTGTGAAGCGCGCATACTTCCAACCCAGCCAGACGCTACAAAACCACACAAAGAGGTGGCTTTCAGACGGTACAGTATGGTGTTGCGCGTATGCACGTGGCGCAACTCCACCAGCGGCAATGTCAAGTACCGCCGACATAGCGCCTTGCCGTGCACGCCTCTTCGTCAAGCGGTCAGCCTCGAACGCCCTTAGTGTTGCAACTGACCGCAGAGCGCGCGTCTATCTCCACACGTGAAGAAGGCGTTTTGCTCGCGACATGCGCTCCCGCTGAGGGCACACCCGTGGTTCGCCAACGGCGACGCAGGCGAGGGCAGCACACCGATGAGAGAGCGTAAGGCGGACGTGTAGGCGAGCAACGCTTATGCTGCTTTACGGCAGCGCTTATAAACTTAATGCAGCGCCATTCTGTCATGTTCAGACGGTAAGCCCTTTGACAGCGATCATTGACAATAATGACGGCGATGATGACAAGAGCTCGTGTTGGTCGGGTAGTACGAAACTGCCTCGTCTGCGCCTCCAATACGGGTGCTTATCACCCTCAGCCTTGAGCAACAGCCCAAGCTTGTGGCTTATGTGCTCATCTTGGTACAATGAATGGCGTCACACCCCCTTCGAACCTCTCTGCAGTCTTCTCTGCAGGCGACGAAGACAGCTACTCTCTGCATCTTGGTCCTGCTCCTCCTGTCCCACCCGGGACCAAGTCCGCTGCCTCACTATTGGAACAAGCAAGGTTTGCTTACCTCCCCTCGTCATGTGAGAGATGCAGTAGCTCGATCAACTACTTGTGGTTATGCGCAACTCTGCATACTCGCCACACGCAGAGTTCCTCTCGGCCGCGAATTTGCACAAGCGTTCCCTTCCCACTATCACACCGTCTCGAGTCCCTCCTGAATGACTGGTCTCTGAATACATCGTGACTCGCAATGGCACACTATAGTCTGACATGTCATGATGTTAGCGTTCCCAAAATGTCGATACGTTGCTAGGACTGCACATGCTGCACCGCGTCTATCAACCGCTCTTGTGCAGACCAGCATCGCTATTGGTTCGATCACCTCGACCGGTCAGTCATTCGCGATGATCTAGCCAAGCCAAATAGATTCTCCCTGTCTACGGTTTTCAAGCACGGAGGGCCTAGATAGACCAGCTTTCAGGGAGAAACAGAGCTCGTGACGCATGCCATTGTGATCTCCTCCTGGGATTCGATGTTACGGTAAGAAGGACCGAAGTAGCATGCTCTCCGGCTCGACGGATGGTGAGATGTGAAGGCACCAAGAACACTGTTTACATGACAATCTATGGCGTGACTTCATTCTAAATGACGATGACGCAGTACACACGAAGAGTGCAAGGGAGTCGAGAAGCCAGCTACATAGTTACGAGTCTAGAGTAGCATTGTAGCTGGCTAACGTTGAATGCTTGGAGCTGAACATGTAAAGTGGTATTCATACAGTTTACACGTTTCAACTCACAACCACATCATGTCTTGCCATCGTCTTTGCTTTTGAAGATAGCAAAATCTCACTGCTACCAGATTCATGCTGTGACGCCTGTCTCTTCTTTTCCAGAGTCAAAAGTTGAAGTGCAGTTCACAACCCCAATATTCCATCCGTCCATGTGCTCTGCCAACTTGAGCTTTGGCACGGCTACCTCGCACTATTGTCGCACACCATACTCCTTCACCTCAAACCTCATACATGGTCTTGAATCATGACAGTCTGACTTGACACTTTTGAGTGCGGGTTCATCTACTATCAACCCATAAGGGCAAGCAAGGTTTTTTTTTGGGGGCGCTTTGCATCCGAAACGCGCTCAAAGTTGCTCTGTGAACGTTTTTGTTTTTGAACGGGAGCACGCACACATGGACTTGCGCCCGGAGGATTTTAGTCTAAAGAACTCGGTGGTGGAAACATAGTCTGTAATAGCGAAGGATTTATACTTCTTAGTCCAAATGAAGAAGGCTTGAGTTCCGTAAATTTTCTTTGGGAGAGATTCGGTAGCTAGTTATTGTAGTCTCGTAGACTAGACATATAGTTGTATGCCACTGACTTCCGGTAGGGACAAAAGCACATCCTTCGGCGGCACCAGACTTGTTTCTTCGAGGGATTGAGGAAGCAACTCTGCCCATGAGTATCGCATGATGTTCTAAAAGCAGATAGAGCAAAGAATATAACCTATATTTGAAGATATCCAGAGAAGGGCCATGATCTCGTAGTCTGTAGAATTGTTCGACCGCAGAGGAAAACCCATACTAGTGATTTCGAAAGCCTAGCGGCCATGAGGTGCAAACGCCCAGATTTGAGTAAAGCTTTTACCATCATGGCAAAAGGAGCGCAAGACACATGTATTTGGAGTGTTTTAATTTGAGAGACAAAAAACACACATAGCAAGTCGTTTGCGGATTTTGGTTTTGAAAATCAGAGATGAGTGGTGAAAGTCTCCAGCAGTCAGAAAATCCCCATGATATTTGTGAGAAGGTTGTTACAAAATCTTGGTCATATGTCCATGAGCTTGTCCTTCACAGTCATCGGCATCTCTAGGAGTACTTTTTGGTTTCATTTTTACCTAGCGTATTGGGCTTCAGTCCATAATATTTGTGAAGCCTGTTTTTCAAGATCACGGAGCCGCACATGATTTCTCCTCAAAGGGTTTTCGATCTAAAAGAAGTCGATGTGGAAATCCAAATAACCGTGATGAGATCCGACATGTGTAGTCTCGAACAAAACACAAAAACCGAACATACAGTCGTTGGTCGCAGATTCTAACTTTTCAGTGACACCGAAGACCAGTTCCAGCACGCTCCCATTCATCGTCCGAGACATTTCTTATCTCAATACCGGTAGGTATCAGCAGAACACCCCATCGAATCGAAGCGACGTCCAGAACACCGCATAGAGAGATGCGACGAAGTTTTCCAATTTCAACCCAAGTACAAAGATCCAGACCATGTCTTTTGACCTTCATCACTTTTCGAGCAGCGGAGAAGCCACACATGCTTTGCCAAACATGACTTTTCAGGTTTCGAGCAGGGAATTTGAGGTGGTACATTCATGGCAAAGGCGAGCAGCATATGGGTTTTGTACGTGGTGTTTTGAAACATCATTTGATGCGTGCAGGTGGTGTAGGATGGTTATGCAGATATGGTCAGCGAGCGAGACCTTTTATAGGGTGCCATAATTAAATTTAACGATGCATGAACTCTCCAATGTCGAGTTTCTCGAGCGCGATAGTCACGGAAGATATATGTCTCCATGTAGTCGGCCTCGCGGCAAGCCGCATTATGGTCACATTCTACAAGATTTTATATTGTAAACGACAACGACGTACGATGCGAACGAGTGTGGCAGACGACACCCAATCAATCAAGTCATATGTCACATTGACAAAAGTCGATCAAAAACTGCGGAATATCTGTATCTCATTCAAGATCTCGAATCGGGTATCTGGAAAAGCGATAATGCGCGCTCAAACGAGGTGATGCTAACACAAAAGAAACAAAACTGTCCCTCCTCTTTCCCTGCAGACGCTGACAGCCGACACCAGCGCCCGCCTAGACCGTTTTCTGGTCGCTCTTCTTCTAGTGCTGGAGGAGTAGACGGTGCGCGCGGGCTGATTGCTTGCGCCAATCATTTCTTCTTGCGATCTTTTCCAGCTCTTTGGTCTTTGCTGTTTTCATCTCTTACTTTCTTCTTCTCTTCAACTTTGTAGTCTTCTTCTATCTTGCACAATATATGGCCTTCCTTCTGGTAGTGTCCTTGTGGACCGTTCATACAGACAATTGTATCTGTCCCTGCTTTGTGACGTTTGTCGAATATGCGAGTTGTCCTCCGCTCAGTCAGTCTTCCAGTGGCTGGTGAGCCTGCTATCGTCGTCCGCCTTCGAGATCTGGAGTTCAATCGCGTAGAGACCCATCGTGATAGCGAGGTTGATCCACCTCCACATGTTGCCGCCTGCATCGCCGCCCTGGTTTGTCCACCACTCTCCAGTAACAGCGCTGCCATCGGTGCCGTTCCCGCTTGCGAAGTGCTGCATGAGCAGACTAGTGTAGACTGCGATGATAATGCTGGGGCTGAACCATGTCAAGAAGCCGAGGATCTTGGATGTTTCGTCATCGTCATCCAGACTGGGCTCCTGTGACAACGCTCTGGCTCCACTCTCTCTTATGGCCGGGATGATTCGCGCTGCCGCGTACATGACGAAAACTCGGTAAGCGAGTGAGATGATGACCGATGGTGTGATTGTCATAACCGCACCAACCATGAGATTGAAGCCCGTATGGATGATGGTGGGTAATGAGCCCAAGGCGTGGAGGAGAGTAGTGTAGGACGCCATAATGATGGGCGGTAGAGGAGGAAGAGCCGGCTCCGGTGCGGCAGTCTCCGCTGCTGTCGAGCCCGGCGTGGGCTGGTAGTCGGTGAAAATCTGGTAGATACAGAGGGTCACATAGGCAAACTACCAAACGTTAGCAATTGTTTGTATGTATACGGAGATGGACGTACCAGTAGTGCAGATTCCACTGGGTTACCGCGTGCGCTCGCAATACCCCATCCACCGAGGAAGATGGCAGTTGTGATCGCAGCGCCAATGAGGATAGCATCGACATTGCTGATCTCAGGGAAGGTGGTAATGCGCCAGAGGAAGTAAACAGAGGTGGAAATGACCGAAGCGGACGCAACGAGAAGACCAATCTGTGCCACTGTTAGCACTTGTAAGGGGATCAAGACCGACTGCACTTACCATCCAACTGTCGCCGCGCTCCCTATTCACAACCCATCGTGTGATCTGGCCAGCAGCCTGGATGACCAAGAGACTGCAGAAGCCCTCGGCAATCTGGAAGACGGGAGTGCTGTACCTCAGCGTCTTGTCCCAGGCGGCGATGGAAAAGCTCTGCAACAGGCCTTCCGAGCCAAAGATCCAATCTTGCACCGATGTGTACTCTGATCGGCTGCCTCCAAAGGTCCGCTGCACCCAGCCCGCATTGTTCGTGGCGTCGATGGAGAACTTGTTCAGGCTCCAGATGAGCAGCGTCGGTATCGCCAGCCATTGCGCCCAAGCTACGACGTTACCAAGGAACCATCTGAAGCGTGAGCGGTCCGGTGTGGCCAGGCGCAGGCACGAGTAGAGGAAGTAGTAGGTGCTGAGCGATAGCGAGAAGGCCAGTCCACATGTGCGGCCGCCAATGTCAAAGGCTAACGGGATGGTGAAGATGATGGCGCCGAGGAAGAAGGTCGACGAGAGCACGCGTGTGAACCACATCTGCAGGCGCCGTTGTCGCCAAGCTCGTGCAGCGACGAGCCTGACCAGCGAGCGCTGCTACTGTCGCGTGGGGTCGTCGTTGGTGGTGACGCTATATGCCTGTGTGCCGGCGTGCTTGTGGTCGAGGAGCTCTTGGCGGGGAAGACGTATCTTCACGTGCAAATGGCGCGGTTCTCCGCTGCAGGCTCGTCCGGGGCGCAGGCAGGCCGAGACGCTGCCACGACGGTCAGGAGGTGGAGAGGAAGCTGCGGTGATGTGTACCGGGGGAGTGCGAGCAAGTGCAGGCGGCTACGTGGGTGTGTTGGTGGAGTCAGGCACAGAAGTTGGTTATTGGTGCGTGCTGTCGCGTGCTGGCTGCACGATAATTATGCTGCAATAAGGACACGCGCCCGATTCTGGGCAGCGGGAAGGGGAAAGCAGGCCGTTGAAGGTTCAGAAGCCAGGAGTGAACCGTCGCCCTCTTTGCCAGCACCTGAAAGGCCTCCGCACGGTGTCTCGCGAAAAAAGGGAAAGGACAAGTTGCGGTGCGGTGAAGATCTCTGAGATTTGCCCAAGCCGGACTTGCGTAGCGCCCGCATCGTGGGATCCGCCAAGGGCAGCCTCGCCGCGGGTAAAGCAGTGTATCCACCGCGAAGAAAGTTTCTCGAATCACAATTCTGCTAGTTTGGATGACATCGTTGTTCCGGTCTTCTTTTACACAAACCGTCAGAGCTACACCACGCCTCTTCAAACCCTCTATCACCAAGTTTGCCCCAATACAGCCCAGATTCATGTCGGCAGAGCACCCCGCCAAAAAGATCAACATGTCCACCATCAAGATTGGTACACACAAGTAGGCGCATATGCTATGCTCAATGGCGCGCGAATTGCATGCTGACTTGCCTTAGTGGCCACTTCCACGCCGACGAGTCCCTGGCTGTTGCCATGCTGAAGAACCTCCCCACCTACGTCGATGCTGAGCTCGTCCGCACCCGCGACCCAGCTAAGCTCGCCGAGTGCCACACCGTCGTCGATGTGGGCGGCGAGTACGATGACAACGCAAAGCGCTACGACCACCACCAGCGTGGCTTCGACACCGTCTTCCCTGGCCACACCACCAAGCTCTCCTCCGCCGGTCTTGTCTACCTGCACTTCGGCAAGGACATCATCTCCGCTGTTACTGGTCTGCCAGAGGGCGCCGACCGCGACCTCCTCTTCGAGAAGATCTACACCGACTTCATCGAGGCTTTCGACGCCAACGATAACGGTGTCAACGTCTTCTCGCCCAAGGACGTCGAGAAGGCCGGAATCCAGAAGCAGTTCGAGGACCGCGGCTTCAGCATCGCCAGCGTTGTCAACCGCTACAACTATGGCCCCTCCACAGGCGATGCCAACACAGAGGAGGAGAAGCAGGCACGAGAGGACCAGCGCTTCCTGAAGGCTTCGCAGTTCGTAGGCGAGCAGTTCACCATCGAGGTCACCGACCGCGCTCAGTCATGGCTCCCAGCCCGTCACAACGTCAAGGCGGCCTACGACAACCGTCTGCAGTACGACTCTCAGGGCCGCATCCTGGTCCTCCCTGAGGGCATGCCCTGGGCTGACCACCTTTACACGCTCGAGAAGGAGTCACCGATTCCCCAGGGCGTCGCTCCTCAGGTCCTATACGTTCTCTTCCCCGAGGACAAGCCCGAGGGTAAGTGGCGTATCCGCGCGGTCAGCAAGGAGAACGGCGGTTTCCAGAATCGCAAGGACCTCCCTGACGCCTGGAAGGGTGTCCGTGACGCAGAGCTCGACAAGGTCTCAGGCATTGAGGGATGTGTCTTCGTGCACGCTGCTGGATTCATTGGAGGTAACAAGACTTTCGATGGTACCCTGGCTATGGCCCAGAAGGCGCTGGACTTGTAGATGGACGAATGAACGGAGATGGACAAGATTGACGAGAGATGAGATGACACTGAAAAGGTGGGGCATGGAAAGCTGCTTCTTACCAGCATATGCATGGTCTGGCGTTCAGGCGCTTCATACAAAAGTTATGATACCAACCATATATCTGTGGTTATATAGATGTTGAAATCAACATGAGATACGTCCTAGACAGCTGTGATTATATTTGTCCTTCAAGTCTCGGATGAAATCGTGATGCTGAACGCTCTTGTTGCTGAATCTTGCGAATGCTTCGCACCTTCCTGACCAGACAGCAGCAACATGTAAACAACAAGACCTGAGTCACCGATAGCGGACGACGACCCTGCATACTATACACAGGAGACCCTGAGCCAAACACCTCCCCGGACCGAAGGCATCATCCCCGCGCGCGGGCCCAGATTCGCTGCGAGATCACCGACAGCCAACCAACAAATGCGGTGCGGCTGTAGATGAAGAACGTCACCGGGTGGACTCGGACGGGTGGGAATCACGTGCGGCGATGCTCATTCGCTGCACTCGAAAACAGCTGCCGTGATTATTCGCCTCCGCGGCACGTCGTTGGGCGAGCGGCTCTGTGGCGCAAAAACACTTGCATCTGAGGCGGATGATCTGTGGAGGCGGGAACACAAGCAGAAATGCGTCCCAACAGCTGGAAGATTCGGAACTTCACTCTCTTTAATAGTAACGCCTCGTCGTGTGCATCCATCATACATCACAACATCTCGAATTGATTTTCTACAATCACAAGCCAATCCTACGACCGCAAAAAGTCTCGGCTTATCATCGACCCGCTCTTCCCCGATACCGTTTTTCGCTCAGACGCATCACGGCCCGCGCTCAAGAATTTCGTCCAGGCTCCCCTTTCACAAGCCAGCAATCGCCTCCGCAAACGCGCCAGCAAGACTCATCGCATCAGACTCATTAACTTGAACGTCTGACACGCACCGACGCATCACATCACAATACCTCACACGACTCCGGCCCACCGGCACACGATCACACACACGACCACACGATGAAGTACTTTCAGCAATCGGTCGACTTCGACTACTCGTGGGAAGAAGTCTCGACAAGTAACTGGCAAAAATACGGGCCCTGGAATGAGAAGACACCGCATGTTATTGCTGTCGACACACTGAGCCGCTCGGTGGACCCCAGCACAGGAATCGTGAGTGACTCCCTCATCACATGCCAAGCGCGACGTCTACAATCTCTACCATTGACACTCGACGCGTCAATCCATCATCCAAGATCGCTTGCTAACGTGGTTTCTGCAGTTGCGCACGGAACGTCTCATCACATGCCAACAGTCCGCGCCAAAATGGGTCACGGCCATCCTCGGCGGTGTCGACACCTCCATGGTCTACGAGACATCCTACGTTGACCCCGTCGCCAAGAAGCTCACCATGTGCTCGATGAACATCACCTGGGCCGACCTGCTCCAGGTCCGCGAAACCTGCGTCTACACACCCCACTCCGCAAAGGCCTCCAACAAGACAAGCTTCACACAGCGCGCCGAAATTACAGCATTCTGCGGAGGCTGGCAAAAGATCAAGAACAGCATCGAGCAGTTCACCGTCGACCGCTTCCAGCAGAACGCACAAGCAGGCAAGGAGGGCTTCGAGATGGTCCTTGAGCGGGCGCGACAGGTGTTCCAGGAGCAGCGCGAGATCCTCGCTCTGCAGCAAGGGAGCCGGATCCTGAGGGAAGCAAAGATGTAAACCTCCGCATCTGTGCGCCCTCCCATGACCCCACTCACCCACCCGCCACAATCGACACCCCGTCGAGACCCCTGTCCCTCCGAATCCCTCTCCGCATGCTGTTTCCCGCATCTTAGCGATCACGTTCCTCATTTCACGGCCACAAAAGTCCATTTCACTGGCGTTTTTTGTCTTCTAAAAGCATCACTGGCGTATATACCCTCTTCTGCGGAATGGCAGTTTCGAAGAGCATCTAAACATGATAGATATGGTAGATCTGATACACACGACTTTTTATCTGTAGAGTAATTGTAAACCACCTTACTCCTCGCTCACTTTTTGACTGCTTGTGTGATTGTTTTTGCATGTGTTGGCTTGTGATGGAGTGTACTCGCTCGCTCACGAATAGAGTGAGCGCCTAGCTCCGGCATCGCTGGGGGGGGGGGGGGGGTTCAGTGTGCGAATTCCACTGTTATCCGAATGTTGTGATTGTTAGCGCCTCTTTTGACGGTTTGGAGTACCCTTCTGAGCCACTGTGCCTTCAGTTATATGATGAAGGATGGTACTCCCCCAACCCTTTCCTAACGAAGTTGTCGATGCTCCTGTGCGGTGGGTCCTTCGTTCTGAGAACGGGGATGGTGTGTTGGTGTCGATATGTGCTGTCATTGTTCAGTTATTACTAAGGCAAGGAGATGGCAGGTGTGTGT
The DNA here is from genome assembly GCA_004835665.1 of Phoma sp. XZ068. Lineage (NCBI taxonomy): Eukaryota > Fungi > Ascomycota > Dothideomycetes > Pleosporales > Didymellaceae > Phoma > Phoma sp. XZ068. Next base: position 546,171 of record RBKR01000002.1, read on the forward strand.
GCCGAAGGTCTTTGAAGGAAGGAAAAGGCTGGGATGCTGCACTTGAGCGAGGAAGCGATGGAGATGATTTAGATGGTCTGTTGTCTGCGAATCTCCGCATTTGGTAGATTTTCCTGGGGTCTTTATGAAGATTTTGCCGTGAGTAAATACAGGTAGAGTCTGAGCGGATGTGAGTGTGTTTGTGTTGTGCTGTTTGGACACTGAACTAAGTGTTACGTGAATCTTCAGAAATAATGCATTTAATTGCGTAGGTATATCTGCCTCCACCGAGCTAAATATAATAACAAGTGATGATATGGAGGTGGAACCCCAAGAGATTGAAAGCGTGCAAATTGTGTTGCACGGATATCTTATTCCTTACTGGTTTTTCTTTAATAATGCTATGATTCTGATGGTTTGCTGATAATGCTGTCATGTTCGTCTGTAGCCAACTATGGGCCAGGAACACACTGAATGGGTCAGCGGCATATGTGGGAATTTTTTATAGACTCTATGCTTTCACCTATCATTATTTCAACTCTTCATTTGCTCCTTCCGATTCCGTCGAAGCTGCTGCGCAGTCAATGGTAACTTTCTGAGTCGATGTGAGAACACGCAGTTTGTTCCTCATCAATTGAGATGACAAAAGCCTGCTTTTCGCGAATATGTACCATCTTTGAAGCGTTCACTGCCAATTTACTGGGTTCTATGCTTTTTTAGTGACTGATTGAGACCAAAGCAGTTTGCTTCGCCGGCCAAATTAATGCTGTCCAGTAGCATGGGTCCTGATGTCAGTTTCAGCCTAGCTGAGCGTTCAATTTGGCTTGTTTTGTTTCGAGTAACGTTCAGGCTCCTGTTGGCACCCCAGGAGCGTTCCTAGAATCGAAGACCCTTACTTGTACTTTTCAATCGCATCGTCGATGTCTAACCTGATGAGCCTGGTCTGTCTAGCATGCTTCACAAGAGCCAATAGAGTTTCATCGCTGAACTGAACACGACAAAAGACCTGCAGAGCCATCCATGACCAAGTCATCCATTCGGATGAACTGCCAGTGAAATTCTTCAAAGTACCCATACTGCTTTCACTCAGGACGGAGTGCAATATATGGCAGCAGTGTCACTTCGTGAGCTTTGATAAGCCTACGATGAATCTGCCCATAGACCAACTCCAAAGGCTACGAAAACAACGTGATTGGAATAGACTCTTCAGACATGAAATACGACCGATGTGGCAAAAGCCATCTCGCCAGGTTTGGTGGGTGATACACAGAACGCACGTACGTACATAAGGCTAATATTGGCGAGACAGTTGTTCAACACGCAATTGCTTCAGGACGTAGTATAATTTGGCATGAGAAAATCACGGGGATACATTCTTTTATCAAACCCAGTCCCGACTGCAACCATGCATATTATTATTCGCATTTGTCAAGTGCGTCGATTATGCATAGCATAGGAGTCCAGGGAAGCATTCAAATTGCTTTCGATAGCAATATTTGCAGCGTTTCGATGTTGTAAGGACAAATCATTGTGACGCTTGTCGCAGGACTGTTTGCCTCGGATACTCGCGTAACCTTCACGACTGATTCATGATGTAAGTACGGCTTTCCCCATTTGTTTAGCGGCTGTTAGCCGACGACATACATTCAAGCTGCTAGAAGTAGGTTTGACAAGCTATTAGGTTTAGAGTACGTTCTTATCCTACTATAGGCATTTACGTGGGGTAGTTCAGGCAGCTTTGCGTCTTACAAATTTTGACGTCAGATTAGTGGACCAGACAACTTTCACATCGCTACTTGATTTGTCAATCCACTAAGTAAGGATCTGAGAAGAGGCAATATAAGCTTTCAATCAATTTCCTTCAAAACTACATATCTTTATCCCGCATTTTGTCTTTTCTCGTACGTCTTAGACTATGCCTGACCAGCCTTCCTCTTACGTATGCGAATGGATCTCGTAGCGCAAGATGGCCTCGTTTCTAAAGTAATCATCGATAAGATGAGATTTATCAGAACTGCCGTGATGTAACAAATGCATCAGGCTCCCAGGTCTTGACGCTTAAAAGTGGGCATGACCTGACAGTAGCCAATTCGTTCCAACGCGCACGTTGAACGAAACTTAGCCCCTGAAGACATTGACGACCAGAAATTGCAGAAACAGCTGCACAGTCCCTCAACAATCTGTACGTACGCGCAAGCAGTGCTATGGAAAATTGTGGACGTTTGAGGTTGCGTATAGCATCTGCTTCTATGAGATGCTGATTGGGCAGCAGGTGTCGGTGCTTCACAGTTCGACCGCGTGGTCACCAGACACCAATGCCCTTGTCGTGTCATGTGAAAGACTTTTGCCACGCTGATCTTCTTTGGATATCCTTCCAGTGTCTGCAGGAGTGTTAATATCGATCTCTACTTGGGGTGGCCTCATTGGATGCAAGTGACGCGTGCGCAAATCTTTGCTTCATATGCCGTACATGGGATTGTTTCATTCTCGGTGCTTTTCTATTCTGCCATTTGGGATCTTCCGCATGCGAAAAGCCTCCGTGAATCGCACACCGCCTTCTGAGTAATGCAGACTTTGACCTATTGGCTTCGGGGTCTTTGCGGCATCATCGGATGTTCTGAAAGTGTGTCTGTCGTGCCAATATGGCCTACAGTTGGATGTGGTTGTAGAGATCCAGCAACTACCACAGCGCGCCAATCGAGTTTCCCGAAAGCGTGATATCACGTAATTGATAGATATCACATTGTTAATACCTGCATTATGCTGAATTGATCTTTAAACGAAAATGATTCTTGGTGTTGATACTATTACCATTCTAACAGAGGCTGCACCTGATCATAATGCAGACACCTATTTCGAGATGATGTCTTATATATCTCTATCTATATTAGAGAACACTGTAGCATTGGCTAGTGAGTGAATGTAGCCTGCACCTTGGATACATGCAGCTGAAGCTCTCTCTACACTACGAAGCTGCACGTATCACTAGTGTGTGCGCAGAGGAATAATACTTATAGGAAGACCTAGAGCAGGCTTCTGAGTGTTACATATAGAGATACGTAGCCGCTACACAGGCCCAGGCCTGTTGCCTGTTGTTGCTGTGGGGAGGCTTGAACACCGGTCATTATCACCTAATTTCAACATCTAACAAATATCAATATCCTTACAGAAAGGTGTTTAAATACAAGTATATATACACCCAGAAAAGTGTCTGTATTGTGCCAACATGATATTCGGAGACTCGATCAGCACGCTATGGTATGTACTAACCTAGCTTAGTTGCTCCGACAATGAGGTATAACATAGAGAGCATTGTACCCATTGAAGGATGACTTCCACTGTTAGTTATAATGCTTTATAGCAGTTTACTTGAAAACCTGACATCGAGTAGGAAAAGAATGTACATTGTGAATATCTACAGCTTTTGAACATAGCTAATGCTTTCGTTCCGTAGCTGGTGTAGTAGCCTGTCTAATGTTCTGCTTGTACTATCCAGTAGTATTTGCATATACAGCAAGCTCTCTCCTAACGCTGCTCCAAAGTTAGAACTGGCGTCACCAACAAATCCTCCGTTCATGTTATCCTTAGGCGACTTAAACGATTGCTCGGACAATTGAAATGAGAGTCCTCCCCGGGACTGTAGTCGCTCCTTGAGTGTTTCTAAGATATCCTGTATTTGGCGTAATAGCCTTACAGCAGTGATCTTAGCCACTACCTGGTGGTCGAAAGCATCCATATAGTAGTGTCCCAGTAGATCCACATCCTTGCTGCTACTAAGTGACGTGGCTGCCGAGTGTCGCCTGTGTACATCGGCAGTGTTTACGCTGCTACTGATGCTGGGATCCGTAGATAGTGACATCATATCCATAGATGTCATTGAATTGTCGCTGCTGAACTGCAAACTTCCATTCAGCAGCTGATCACCAACGAAGCCGAACCCCAAAGGACAACTTTCTGAAGCATCCGAAGTCGCACTGCTTGGAAAGTTGCTGGTACTATTGATACTGACATCCATGTTGCAGTCAATCTCAATATGTTTCTGGCTGAAAAGCGCCTCAAGGTTGCGAAGGGCGGTGCGAATACCGGTGATGGACAGGTATAAAACCTCTTCAGTGTTGTTATCGCGGCATGATATACACTGCAGCATCTGCTTCCATGTGTCGCACGCGTTACGTGTGCAAAGCAATACCGCATCCATCTGCTGTGCATTCGATATGTCCAGTGCTACCGTCTTCAGGTTCGTCAGTAGCTTTGCGAACCATTGCAGGCAGCTACACGGAAGTTGATGCATATCTGGTAAGGATTCAGAGGAGAGGTTCCCTAATGCATACGCCCCGGAACCTCCTTCAGTATCAGGGAGGTGGCAACGCTTGTGGCTATGAGTGTCGTTCTGTCGTGGCTCTTGTTGTTGCTGTGGCCCAGAGAAACCCGCCTCCCATGCTTCTAGCGACTGGAGCATGTCGGTGTCCCCGTATGGAGCAATGGGAGATATGGACCTGGTGACATTGGCTGGGTCCCAAAGAGCATCGGGATCGTTCGAAAGGAGACCTTGAAAGTTGCCTAGAAAAGGTTAGCATCTTTAGTCGGAAATATCGACAGTGTAATGTTACACTGTGTGGAAGGATCCCAATTACCCGATTCATATGATGCGGGGCAGAGCGATTCCAGTTCAACATTGGCACTGTCTTGGACCTTTATGGCTCGGTCCGCTTCTTTGTCGACAATCTTCTTATTACGGGTCCCCTTAGGCCTTCCTTGACGCCTGGATGTACTTCTTACACAAGTGATTTGAAGTCGGATGCAGGTCTTGCAAGGTGTCCCACCGCAACAACGAATTTTGGAAAAATGGCAAGTGTCACAAGCTGAACGTAGCTTGTTCTGCTTCTTCGCCCCGTCTTGTGATTCTGAGTCTTGCTGGAGAGGAGATCCGTTGGCCGACTTTGCTGAGTTTTGCTCGCTGTCCTGAGTATTGAGCTTGGACATTCTTCAAATGATCTTTGTAGGTAGGCTGAATTAATGTACAAATGCTGTATCTGAAATCGAAGAACCCAAATACTGTGCAGAAAAAGGGGATACGGCTGCTAATTGTTGCACAGAGAGCCGGTCTCAATCACGGACGATCGCTGTAATCGCAACCTGCTCTGACATTAGAACGCGAGGTTGCATTAAAGATTGACCGACTCAACAACCGAAACGGACATATTTGCAGCTTCGAGTAAGAAGATCTACTCCACCCTGGGCGAATGCTAAACGCCTTCAAATTAACTTAGCGCCGCAGGTGTACATAGTACGCATGGATGCTATATCTGCCCCGGAATGCTTGTTTATTATCACCTTATTTTCACAAGCAAATCTGTTAGCTTTTCTCCAAAGTTCGACGAATAGGACACCAGGTAGTCCGCTTTGCCCTGCGTGAAGGACTTGACACTACGTATGAGGCACGGCCCTGCCCGGAAGGGTCGGCCCGGAACTCAGTAGGGTGATTGACCGCATCATAGAGGGTTCAACCCTGAATGCAAGGCCTCCAGAAAACGGGAGTGTGCATTCATGAAAAACATCAATTGGACAAAGAATATCTTCAAAAATTCTTGTGCCCTTGATTCCGCTTAGTATCCCTGCATCTAGTTGGTTCAGGTAGCCACTTACGTAGCTCCTCATTGTATTGAGTGTATCTAAGCGAAATCAGGTAGTACCGTCGTGTCATGCAAGTAATTCGCTTGAGGCTGGAACTTTGAATGCATTCATTGCGTGGACAATGTAAATCTTGTTTCTGCGCTGTAGGAAACGATGATCTGCTTCTTCGGCTCTATTCAAGTCCCAGGCAATGATGTAAGTGGTAGAGGTCCACTAACTAGATTACACCAAATTCTATTTGACAATACGATGTCTCGCTAAATCTATTGGTTAACTGAGAGCTAGATTGGACTAGAAGTGCTGCCGAGCACCCTTGCTTAATACTGGTTTAACAAAACTTACCTAGGTATCCCGGATATGGCCGCCATGCAGGGTAAATGTCTTGCTGCACATCTTGTCCGGATCAGACAGTGCTTATCTACACTCCACCTCTGTACCTATCTTCTGGATTGTTTGGGTAATGTACGCGTGTACTAGTACCTCGACGCGGGGATCGAAACTTACAGCGTGGCCAACCAGGGTATACATTTAGTATCGCGAAACCCTCAGAAGGTAGGCCGAGAAATAGGAGATGGAACCTACAATGAGCCAGGTCATGAAGCTCGGCGACACATTCTTCAGTGTACCTAGCATGCAGTTTCAGAGGGTCAAGCTTTTCTGGGGCGGTCTTAGCAGGCGCTGGCTGCGTTAACCCCCACGGTCCGACGTGCAGCTTTTTAATATAGCTGGACTATCCCGCTGCAGCCTTTGCAGCCCTCTGAATTGACAAAGTACGTCAGAACGACGCCCCAGTGCGGGCCCTAGATGGCAACTTTGTGGATTCGTTGCAACGAGCGGTTTATCCGCGCTTAGACTTATCGAGGTCATCAGGACCGTTGGTTCCCAGCAGCATCCATCTCGTATATAACAGATTTGTCTTACCAGGAGATTCCCTTGCTATCTAAGACCGCAACTACGGTTCTTTGTGCTGCTGCCTAAAGAGAAGTAGCATTCTCTCCTGGACACATCTCACTCAATTCCTCTCATTCACTGTTGTTGTTGGCTCTCAACGTTTGAGACTTCAAACTCTATTAGTTGCGCTACTCAGTTTGGTGCGCCGACCCGTTCCGCCCCCTGTCTCGCGATCGTTCATGTCCTCACACCACGACCGCATTTCTGGCGGCGATACCTATGTACGAGTGCCTTTTGCAAGATCACTAGCCTACTTCGCGTGGGCTTTCCGCATCCTTCAGGGCGGACAGGACAACTACCCAGAATTGTACAATGCAAACCAACCTTGAGGGGAAGCTTATTGTCCGTGGCGTTCGCCATTATACGAAGTGGCTGGCGCTAGAGGTTGACAACGTGGACGTTTATGGGGCTCTCATACGATGGTGGCGGCTTCGGGCCGCTGCCAGATTCGGATACGCCGTATTCCCTGTACAACATGCCGTTCCTCACCCGTTACCGGTTGCTGGAAACCGAACAAGCTTTCCCCCAGATCTTGACGCGATTTCATCATAGAAGCTTAAGTTTACTCTCTGATTACGAACACACCACCAGCGCCAGCCTTGTGTTGAGTGAACGTTGAAAAAAAATTGATTTAGCTAATTCTGGTGTTGATTATCGACTGGTGATACGCTCTCCTCCGTCTCAAACTCTTTGCCACATTTGTGTTGTCTCCCTCTGTCCCTTCGCCTCTACAGCAGTCCTTATCAACGGTGCAAGGCTACGTACAAAAGGCTGGTTGATAAGTGTAAAGTGATTACCGGGCATCGACGACACTAATACGTCAGCCCCGGGAAAAAGCTTCTCCCAGCCATGAGTGCTCAAATGCGGCTTCCCTTCAAGCAAAAAACGGGTTACTTTGACGCTGAGATCCAACCCACTAGCATAGGCTTCGTCGTCCGAGTCAGTGTTCCACACTCCCTCACGGCACCAGATGATGAAAACCTGGGGTACAGGTGACCCAGCAGGAACGCGCAATGGTGTGGGCATATACTTGCGTACAGCAGCCAGAGTGCCTTCAAAGTGTGCTGTAACCCATTCAGGTGCCGTGTCCGGCCCCGAACCCCAGTCGCCCATGCGGCCTGAAGTGCTTAGATATCGCACGACCTCCATTGGCAAGGCCTCGAAGTTCAATCGGCATGGCGAATCCAGCAGAATGATCTTCGAAACTACCTCACCCTGCGCTATCAACTGCTTCGCAACCTCGAAGGAGTAGTAGCCCCCGGCGGACCAGCCGCCTAGAATGTATGGACCGTGTGGTTGACGAGCGCGGATTTCTGGCAGCCACACGGATGCTGTCTCTTCGATTGAGCACTTGTATTCCTTAGCTCGTCCAAGGAAGGGACTGTTGAGGCCAATAACGCAAGTCGTTGGGGCGATGCGCGGGATTCCAGCATATGCCATGCCAGAACCACTGCCGTCGGGCAGGAGGAAGATGGTGTCGGTTGTGCTCGCTGGCGTGCCTTGGAGGACCATAGACAGAGGGACCTTGGATCGCCCCTTGGGCTTGGGTTTCGACGAAGCTTTCTTGTCCATGGATTTTGGTTTTTCGCTGGGAGCCGTAGATAGTTGCTCGGACAAGTACCTGCGGAAAGCGCCCACGTTGGTGCAGTTCTGGAAAACAGCATCAGAGACTTCTATCGAGAGAAGCTTTGAGAGGCCAGAGGCGATGCTTCGCGCCAGGATGGCATCGACGCCTAGTTCTGAGAATTCATCGTCATCGTGAATATCCGCGTTGCCTATGCACAATTCGCCCGCCAGGAAGTTAACTACGTCTTTCCACGTTCGCTGCATTGCGTTTCCGGTGTACATTTTTGCCTCCTCAAACTTTGGAGAACCTTTGTACGTTTGAATTGTTGTTCGCTTCCTGTGCGTTTACTTGGCTAAACTTATGCTTTTTGGCTATCAAATCCGGGTTAGCGTTCTTTCAAGTGGTACAGTACCCGGGAACAGGAGCCACGCCACCGTTGATGACATGCTTCGTATCCACGGAGTTAAAATGCTTAAATTCTTCGAATGTTCGAATTGCGCGGCATTAAGCTTTCGGAGATATGCGTTATCACCAGAGTTATGGGTTGAGGGTGGAAACGAAGCACTCGGTGATTAAATTCCAAGTTGAAGCGCCCTCCTTCGGCGTTCAAATGAGATGATTTTCACAATCTTTTGCCATAAGTAAAGTAGATCTACGTCAACGAAACTAGTCGGTATCAATGTGGGTCAATCACGAACGGAGTATGCTTCCGGCACGTTTCTCAATGACATGCATCAGCTTCAGTGAGGCTACTGCACGAGCGGTATACCCTGGATATCTCTTATCTGAGATCCACATTCTTGTGTGCAGTAGTTCCTATCCCTGCAGGACGTCTCCAGCCGATGAAGCACCGATGTCGGTATGAGCAAGGAGGCTCCCAAACCGCCGATACTTGTCCATGTCTCGGAGCAGTGCAAAGTAGAATGGCAAAGGCAGCTTCCGGCGATTCAGAAGTAACGCCTGTTGAGATGATGTTGTCGGAGGAAATGTGCGATTTTGATAACAAGATGCCAAAATGCTCGTAGCTGTATAATGTACTAGCTTTACGAGTCTATATCAGCTTTACGTGTCTAAATCACCACTTTATTTACAAAATATTGATGCAGAACGGGTTCAACACCATCAAATTCTTTGGGATTTATCACCAACGCAGACATAAACGCCTCCAACGTTGGCCACTCTTTTGATGAGAATGGAAGGCATTGCCAAAGATCTCAAGTCAATCGCCGTGACAGGCTTATCTTGTCGATTCCCTGGAGATGGTGATACACCAGAAAACTTCTGGAAATTTATTTGTGACGGAAAATGTAAGTGAAGTCGGACCAGCAAAAATGGCGGTACGTTAGCTAACACGTGCAAGCCGCGTACTCTGAGAATCCCGCAAGATGGAACCCAGACGCCTTCCACCGTCCCGATAAAACGATCAACAGCAGCGTGACGCGAGGAGCGCACTTTTTGAAGGAAGATGTCGCTGCATTCGATGCCAACTTCTTCAAAATCTCAAAGGTGGAGGCCGAGGCCATGGACCCACAACAACGGATACTCATCGAGACTGCATACGAGGCTATGGAAAACAGTGGACTCCCAATGCACAAACTGGCCGGCACGCGTACGGGCGTTTTTGTCGGCAACTTCACCACTGACTACCGGGAGTCCGTTACCAAGGATGTCGACTCTGGTCCCATGTATGCCATCAATGGCCTGTGCAGTACAGCTGCGTCGAATCGCATTTCATGGTTTTTTGACCTGAAAGGACCAAGTTTTACGCTGGACACGGCGTGTTCATCTGGTCTTGTTGCAGTCCACCAGGCATGTCAAAGCCTAAACTCAGGAGAGTCTGATTTCGCTCTCGTCGGAGCCGAAAGCCTCTTGCTCAACCCGGATATGTACCAATTCTTGTCAAATCAAGAATTCTTGGCCAAAGACGGTAAATGCAAGTCTTTTGACGAATCTGGAGACGGCTATGGTCGAGGCGACGGCATAGCTGTTCTTGTACTACGACGAGCCGATGATGCCATCGCTGAAGGAGACCCAATCCGTGCCATCATTAGGGGTTCAGCATGTAATCAAGATGGGCGCACAAAAGGAATGACGATGCCTAGCGCCGATGCACAGGAACAGTTAGCTCTGGATGCATACCGTAACGCAGGTCTAAGTATGGATGACACGCGCTACGTCGAAGCCCACGGTACCGGTACGCAGGCTGGCGATACTCAGGAAACACTGGGCCTCTCGCGGACATTCAGCCGGCATCGGTCGCCAACAGACAAGCTTTTGATAGGCTCAGTAAAGGCCAATATCGGGCACTTGGAAGCGTGTGCGGGCCTGGCAGCGATAATCAAGGTCATCTATATTCTGGAGCACGGTCTCATCCCACCTACCATCTCTTGCAAAACACCGAATCCAAAAGTCAAGTGGGACGAGTGGAATCTACACGTCCCCATAGAACTTATGCCGTGGCCTACAAACGGGCTACGAAGAGCCAGTGTGCAGTCGTTCGGCTATGGCGGCACAAACGCCCATGTCATCCTGGACGATGCATTTCACTACCTGGAGAGCCGGAGACTCGAGGGCAACCACTACACTCAAACTTATAGCTCGAGAGCGGCAATACAGACCAATGGATTCAGCTCTCACACCCCCAGGCTGTTTGTGGTTAGCGCGCAGGACAAGGAAGGTCTGAAGCGGGTGAAAGCAAAGTTGGCAGATCATCTGGTATCCACTGCCGAGACGGAAAAGAACAGCGAGGCCTACATGCGCGACCTGGCCTACACCCTGGCTGAGCGGAGATCTTGCCTGCAATGGCAGACCTATGCAATTGGATCCTCACCCAAAGACTTAGCCGAGGCGTTACTGGACAGCAGTTCGACTGCGCTCGAGGGACGGCGGCGTGACCAGACGCGACTGGGCTTTATATTCACCGGCCAGGGAGCGCAATGGGCACGTATGGGCGTGGAGCTCATGGCATTCGACGTCTTCCGGCAGAGTGTGGAGGGCTCCGACCGGTACCTGAGCGAGGAGCTAGATTGCCCTTGGTCGGCGGTGGAGGAACTCGCCAAAGACGCAGGCAGCTCCAACCTGCAGCTTGCTTCACACAGTCAGACTTTGTGCACGGTGCTGCAGATAGGGTTGGTCGACCTGCTGGAGTCGTGGAACGTGAAAACAGACGTCGTCACAGGCCACTCCAGCGGCGAGATTGGAGCTGCTTACTGCTTGGGAGCGTTGAGCAAGGAGGACGCCCTCAAGGTTGCGTACTTTCGAGGCATCTTGTCGTCTGCTATGAAGGAGATTGCGCCCGAAGTCAAGGGCTGCATGGCGGCGATTGGAGCCTCACCCGAGCAAGCTCAGCAATGGTTGTCTGAACTGACTAAAGGTGAAGTTGTGGTGGCCTGCATCAACTCCCCATCCAGCATCACTGCATCAGGCGATGCCGAAGCCGTGGACGAGCTGGTCGAGAAACTCACCAGCCAGGGCGTCTTTGCACGGAAGCTGAAAGTCGACACAGCATACCATTCGCCTCACATGCAAATGGTGGCAGCCCAGTACTTTGAGGCTCTCGCCGACATCGAGCCGCAGGCGGCCAAGGAGGGCCGCAAGATGTACTCGGCCGTGTCTGGTGGGTTCGTTGAGGCTGACCAGCTGGGAGCCAGTCACTGGGTGCGCAACTTAGTCTCGCCGGTGCGATTTTCTGATGCGCTGCTTGACCTTGTGCGGCCTCTGGTCAATGGGAAGCGCGTCACTGCGAACCAGGTTGATATCCTCGTCGAAGTAGGCCCGCACAACGCTCTGCAAGGGCCGGCCCGGCAGATCCTCAAGGCCCACGGAGTGACTGACATTGACTACTGCGCGCTGCTCTCTCGAGGGAAAGATGGTATACAAACGGCCCTTGGTTGCGTGGGCTCGTTGCTGGTGCAGGGTGTTGCGGTCAACACCAAGGCAGTCAACAACGACACGGCCCCGGCTACGCGAAGTAAGCCTGTTGTCGATCTGCCGCCGTACGCGTGGAACCACGCCGGGCGCTACTGGGCCGAGTCGCGCATCGTTCGTGAAGGCCGTCTGCGGCTGTATCCGCGTCAGCCGCTGCTGGGTGCACCTTGTCCTACCATGGGTGTTGGGGCTCGCCATTGGCGAGGCTTCATTCGAGCCGCTGAAGAGCCCTGGTTGCGCGATCATCAGATCCAGGGCACAGTTCTCTATCCCGCTGCGGGCTTTTTGGCCATGGCCATTGAGGCCGCAGCGCAGACGGCCGACCCGGCGCGTCGTGTGCATGCCTTCCACCTGCGCGATGTCACTATTGATGCCGCTCTAGTCGTGCCTGATGATGGCGAGGTCGAGGCCATTCTCGAGCTGAAGCCGCATCGCGCTGCAACACTTGACTCGACGGCAACATGGTCAGAGTTCACCGTCACATCCTCCGACAACAAGGCGGATCTGCGCCAGAATTGCGCAGGCCTAATTGTTATCGAATATGAAGCCCCAGCCGAATCGGGCATGGGCAAGGAGCGGGATCTGGCGCGCCAAGCCGCGAGAGCGACTCTTCGCGAGCTTGATGCTACCACCGACGTGACAATCCCTCACGAAGACCTGTACGCGTACCTAGATAGCCTGGGCCTGAACTATGGACCAGCCTTTGCGCGCGTTGCGGCGGCAGAATTGGACTCTCAAAGGCCAGGATGGTGTGTCGCTGACATCGAAAATACGGCCGTGGAGTCGCGTGTGCCGCCATATCGCACCCAGCGCCCGCACGTAATCCATCCAACTACGCTCGATGCCGTCTTTCATCTAGCCTTCGCCGCCTTCAAGGGCACGGCCGATGAGTTGAGTGGAGCTATGGTCCCCACCAAGATTGAGCAGCTCATTGTGTTCCCTGACGCGCCGTGGCAGCCAGGCTCGGTGCTGCGTGGACTAGCTCACGCTCGCCGCCATGGCTTTAAGGAGCTGGTAGCGGACTTTCAAGTCCCAGATGCGCTTACCATCACAGGATTTACTTGTTCAGATGTCTCAGGAAGTGCTTCTCAAGGACAGGCAAATTCTGGTCAAGTGCGTCAAATCGCGACTGCCGTGGTGTCGAAACCGGCGATCGAGATGTTGACCCTAGACGAGCTGGGCGCCGTCCTGAAGAAGGCTTCTTCTCTCGAATCGCAGCTGGATCTGGTAGGTTTCTGATGTTTATTCTCTCTATGTTTTCCTCTCTTCGCTGTTTCCTTATTATACTAACTTGCCCTGCAGTTTGTTGACCTTTTGCACGCTGCAAAGCCCCAACTCTCCATCCTCGAGGTAACTTGCGCCGAGAAGTCACTCCTTGTCCGCAGCCCTACTTTCGATCGTCTATGCCAGACAGCAGATATCCATTTCTGTGTTCCAGATGACGCCACTGCTGCTTCGCTTGCAGAACTTGCGGCCGATATCAACATCAAAGTTGGAGCTCCGGACTTGCTCCCTGCTGGTACGTTTGATCTTGTAGTGGCGCCAGCCAGCACTACTGCTTCCTTGTCTCCGCTGCTTAAGGAGCACGGCAAGTTGTTCCTCACTGGTGCAGCTCCACCGAGCCTCGGCCTCCCCGGAGTCACCCTTCAAAGTCTACCCGGTATTCTTATTGCCGGCCTGACTCCCGGTTCAACTGTGCGTGATGTAGGTGCTGAGCTCATCTTGCTTGAATCTCCTCAAGCCTCCAACGACGCCAGGGCTGTAGCTGCCCAGTTAGCTGCTCACCTCGAAAGTATTGCCATCAAAGCGCGCAGAATTGACTGGGGCTCGCCTGAACAATCTACACTCCTTCAAGGTCGGACATGCGTAGCGCTGACAGAGCTGGACCGCCCTCTTCTTTCGCAGTTGTCTGAGCAAGATTTTACTGCCATGAAGGCCCTGATCGAGAACGCTAAGAGCCTCACGTGGGTCTCAGCATTGAATGCACCCCACGGCGCCATTGTAACCGGCCTAGCACGCAGCGTTCGCAATGAAATCCCAGGCCTTCAATTTCGCACCCTGCAGCTCTCCCCCACCTTCCTGAAAACCCCAAAACAATCAGCCGCTTTGATTTGCCGTGCTCTACGCGCTGAAGTAGCTGATGATGAGTTTGAGCTCTCGACGGATGGAATCTTCAAAATCAATCGCATTGAGCCTAGCCCACAGTTCAATGCTGATGTGGCCCAGCTCCTTCCTGGTGCCCCCGAGCGACTTGTCAAGATGCCGCTCGGCGAGGCCTCTGGTCCACAGAAACTCTGTGTCCGCATTCCAGGAATGCTAGACTCGCTTGCATTTGAGCACGACTCCGACCCTGAAACTGATCTGGAGGAAGGCATGATTGAGGTGCAGATGAAGGCTTCTAGTCTGAAGTAAGTAGATTCTCTCACATGTACTGCGTTCCTTCACACTAACTCACTTCAGTTTCCGCGACATCATGGTTGCTGTGGGCCAGATCCCCGACAACAAGCTCGGCTTCGAGGGCGCTGGCATCGTTCAGCGTCTCGGACCAGGCGTTTCCGACTTTAAAGTCGGGGATCATATATGTTTCTACAGCCACGGTGCGCATCGCACCGTTCACCGCGCACGTGCAGACTACTGCCAACTGCTGCCAGAGGGCTTGTCTTTCGAAGAGGCAGCAACTCTTCCCCTCGTCCACAGCACCGCCTGGTATGGCATTGTCAGGGCCGCTCGCGCTCAGCCAAATCAGTCGATTCTTATCCATGCCGCCGCAGGTGGTGTCGGCCAGGCAGCCATTCAGCTGGCCAAGCACATTGGCATGGAAATCTACGCTACTGTAAGCTCTGATGAGAAAAAGAAGCTCATTCATGATAAGTACAGCGTGCCAGAGGATCACATTCTCAACTCCCGCGACTTAAGCTTTGCCGACGGTATCAAGCGCATGACTGGTGGTCGCGGTGTTGATATAGTCCTCAACTCTTTATCCGGAGAAGCTCTGCGCCAGTCGTGGTATTGCATCGCACCATTTGGCACTTTCCTTGAGATTGGCATGAAGGACTTTTTGAGCAATACTCGACTCGATATGAAGCCGTTCCTTCAAGACGCCACATATGTCGCCTTCAACCTGAACAACTTCGCGAACCACCGACCGGAGCTCATGGCTGAGATCCTCTCAAACACATTCAAGCTTCTTCGCTCGGGCGTTACGAAACCCGTTTATCCCGTAACGGCTTACCCTGTCGGCCAGGTAGAAGAAGCCTTCCGTCTCATGCAACGAGGAAAACACGTTGGAAAAGTCGTCTTGTCAATGTCTCCCACTGAAGTCGTCACCGTCGTCCAACCCAGCGCTCCAACCTTGAGCTTGCTTCCCAGTGCCACTTATATGCTCGTTGGCGGACTTGGCGGCCTCGGCAGAAGTCTCGCAAGACTGTTTGTCAAACGTGGCGCTCGCAAGCTATGCTTCATCTCTCGCTCTGGTGCCGCCTCGAAAGATGCCCAGAGCCTCGTAACAGAGCTCGAGCAGGCAGGTGTCAATGTCAAGGTTGCCAAGTGTGATGCGGCCGACGCCAGCGCAGTGGACGCTGTTGTCAAGGAGTGCAATGAGCAGCTCGGACCTGTCCGTGGTGTTGTACAATGCGCTATGGTTCTCCGTGACCTTCTCTTCCAGAACATGACTTACAAGGACTGGGTGGAGTCGACAAGGCCCAAAGTCCAAGGCACCTGGAATCTGCACAAAAGCCTACCTGAGGTGGACTTCTTCATTACGCTCAGCTCCTTCACTGGAGTCTTCGGTAACCGTGCACAAAGCAACTACGCCGCTGCTGGTACCTTTGAAGACGCATTGGCCCACTACCGCCGCGCACAGGGCCAAAGCGCTACGACTCTCGACCTAGGCATCATGCGCGAGATTGGCGTTCTGGCCGAAAAACACATCACGGACTACTTGCCCGAGTGGGAAAAGCCTTTTGGCCTCAACGAAGCCGAGTACCTCGCCCTGATGGAAAGCATCATCCTCGCAGGCGACTCTGCCGACGCTCAGATTCCCACCGGTCTCGCGACCGCCGGGTCCGCGGCCGCCGCTGGCATCGCGCCCCCTTTTTACTTTGAGGACCCGCGCTTCAGCATCCTCGCCAACATCGGCAGCAAGTCCGCGTCGGGCCAGGGCAGCAAATCTGTCTCCTGGCAAGACGAGCTCGCAGCGTCGGAGTCCCCTGCCGCGGCTGCTGAAGTCGTCACCGCAGCCCTCGTCGCGCGTCTAGCCAAGTCTCTCCAAACAGACGCCGCTGACATTGACACCGCCAAGCCTCTGCATGCGTTCGGCGTTGATTCACTCGTTGCCGTGGAGATTGCGAGCTGGGTGTTGAAGGATCTGAAGGCAACGGTTACGGTGTTTGATGTCCTGGGTAGCATGCCTATAACGGCTCTTGCGCTGCTGATTGCGGAGAGGTCGACTCTGGTTCAGAAGAAAGGGGCGGAATAGTATAGATTGGTGTGCATTTCCTCGGAATAGAACGGTTTAGTAGAAACATATTGCTGTGATTGTGAAATTTCGTGACGTTACTGGAAGAGTTTGAAGAATAATTATCGAACACGATACGTCTTCCTGAGCAATATGTCAGTATATGGCAATACTGTATTTGAAAGGTCGGCCTAGCGATTACTGAGTAGGAAGCTGGAGCCTTGACATTAAGTAGCAGTTGACAGCGACCAGCTATGACGACAATTTGTAGTCTCCCATTGTAGGTACGATTTTGATTAATGGTTGAACACTCGTATTTCCACGATGCCTTGAAGAGGTTGGATTGGGGACACCTTACAGCTCTCGAGTTAAACTCCTGACTTCCATCGCCACAAGCACCCGTAGATATATTTCTAAATGCGGTTCATCTTATTCATATACATTGTTCATAGGGTATCGACACATTTGCAGGCATTTAGGTATAATTAAGGAGGAGCTGCGTGGGTAACAAATCAAGTGTTTGGCAGAAGCAAGGATTCACATTCAAAGCCGAGCCAGCATCAAATTTGTCTAACCCTGTTAACTCCATCATCAGCCCTATCACTAAAAGAGCAAAGACATATTTGCTCTGATTGAGAAGTAGAATATGCAGCCTCCTCGCCTCCTCCCTATGCAACGCCTCAAACAGTGCAATTCACCCCCTTAAGCCCTGCATCCACCTCCGCAACAGAACGAATCTGCGCCAGTGTGTCATTTTCGCCAAACACAATCATAGTTCCATTCGGGCCCGTGTACTGCGGCCACTTTGCAGCGGTGAGGCCGTGCTCTGGGTCCTTGATGAACGCGAGCCAGAGGTCTTGCATTTTAGCGCTTAGGGCGTACTCAAAGGCAGTTGAGTTACCGCGGAAGTCGGCGTGCGTGCCAGTTACGAGAGGGAGGTCTGCAAAGTGGTATGCTCCCATCCAGGGTCTGTGGGGGTTTAGTACTAAGACCGTGGAAGATGGAGGCAGACTTACTTGGGAGAAATATTAGTAAAGTTGCCTGAATAGAGGAATCGCCAGGTTCTACCACCGCCTTGGACGCGGGCGCTGTTGAGAATACCAATGTTAGCTTACAGGGCGACGATATAGGAAGGTGAGGGTGGCGTACGTACACGGACGCCTGAGCCATGGGGCATTGGAAAATTCCAAGAGTCTCTTCTTCGATCGCTTTTTGGGTGATATTGACGCCATCGGCGTCGTAAGGAACGAAGTTGGATCCTTCGTGCGAGGTCGATCCAACCAACGTCGGCTGCGGCAGATTATCAGAGAGAGAGCTCAATATCGCAAATTTTTGTTACCGCTCACCAGTTTCGGAATGCTCTTGGACCCAGCCATTTCCAAGTAATGAGCTTTATTGAATGCGGTGATGTTGTCTACCGCGGGGCCAAGGTATAGTTTAGGCGCGGCTCCACTGTCAGTGTGCATTTTCAGTAATTGTTCAAGCGCCGCTGCATCTACACTGCGCATACACTCAAGGACTTGTTGTGCGCTTCCCGTGCAGTTGAATTTGTTCGCAACCCAGCTCCAGGTCGTTTGGTTGGGGTCTGCGGCAAAGTTGGTTTGATAGATGACAGCACTCTGTTGGATGAGGCCACGTGCGATAGGGTCGACATGGTGGGCGTATTGGTAGGCATCAATGATGCCAGCTCCAGCAGCCAGGCCCCAGAGAACAATCTTTGAAGGATCGCCGCCAAAACTGGCAATGTTGTCGCGAACCCATTCGATACTGAATACTGTGTAAGCGTTATGCTTTGGTGCTCGCCATGAGAGGATGTCTTACCCTAGACGAACGTCGCGAAGACCCACATTCAGCTCTGACTGGTTTAATCCAGGCGCATTAGCAAAACCCAGGAGGTTTAGGCGGTAGCTTGCTTTGTGTCAGTGCGATGTCATCGCACAATCGCGAAAGAGACACAACTCACTTGATCTGCACGATGATATGCTCCTGCGACCGCTGGATCCACTTCTGGGGCCTCTCATACGGAACTTCAACGCCGCCATAGGTGAATTCGCCGCCATGTATCCACACCAAGACAGGGAGACGCTTCTGCTTGGGCTGTTTTGGTGCTAGTACGTTCAGGAACAAGCAGTCCTCGCTGTAGGGCGGCGATGGATTGAACTCAGGGACAAGGTCGAAGATATTAGGCTTGCCTGTAAAGTACTGCTGGCATGAGGAAGGAGGGTTTTTGGCGAGAACAGCAACGGGCGACGGTGCTTTTGGAATTGGAGGTTGGAAGCGCAGAGCGCCCAACGGGGCTTCAGCGAACGGAATACCCAACCATTGCTTGACATCCGGGGTGATGGTATCAGTGGTGCCAACGAATCTTCCTGCCGCTGTTTCGACCTCAAGTTCCGTCGCAATACATGGGAGGCTCACTGCAGCAAGCAGGAGTGGGCTCACGAATTGAAAGGATCGCATGATTGGCTATCCGAGGGGTTTGGTACTATCTGAAACATGCAGAAAGGTCTGCTTTTTAAATCTCCATGCAAATTACATTCGCCAAAGAAGCTTTTGCCTCTGGGAAAGGCGCGTGCGTGCATATCTTGTGGTGCGGTGATAAGTTCCTCGTATCTCCAACTTCGGCGTTCAAAACGTCCTGCGCGCGGCGACTTTCCAGCGTTCTATATGCGGTAATGACGAACCACCAGCAAGATTGCTCAAGTCGGAGCGGAGCGCTTCAACTATTCCTTCGGCGCTTAGTGATATTATCACGCCTTGGGAATCACGGTGCTTCATGAAGCCGATATACATAGGAGAATGGCGCCTACACATAAGCTCTCCCTTGCCGACTCGCAGGTTGAATTAGACATAGTCAAACAGCGAGCATCATTTTTGGTTACCTCAAGAGACATAATTGACCCGAAAATATACTTTGGAGATTCATCATGGCTGAATTACGCTATGCGATTGACCCCATCAAGACCCCCGGCCTTGTACATGTCGACAACTTGACGCGCGAGAGCGCCGACACTGCGACTCGAATTCTGACGGAGAACTCCAAACTGCACCACATTTATACCAGTGAAGCGCGGAAGATGGGGGTATGGCACCACTCACTCCAATGACGCAATATCAACACGGCGCTGAAATTCAAACGTAGGCCCATCTCCACAATCACATCACGCACCATACGCTCGCTTTGTACTCGCTTGGTGCCTCTGCTGAGCAGATCATTGAGCACAAGGAACATAACGAAGAGTATCAGCTGCAACCAATAAATCCGCCTGATGAGGCGGTCATGGCCGAAATGGGGACTGAGGAAGGGTATAAGCGGTACCTGGGCAACGAGGATTACTTCCTGAACTACACCGAGTTCTTCAAGCGCGAGATTGCGCGGCAGGGCTATGAGAAAGTCCTGCAGAAGTACATGATTGGCGGGAGTGAGATCGCGGACGATAATCTGGGTCGCATGTATCATGGTTAGTTTTCCTTGTTTCCATTGCACTCGACCTGAGAAATAGAGTAGAGGCTGACATGCTTGAAATTCTAGGATATATTCACTCCTTCATGTACGTGGGCATGGGTCTGGAGTATAAGCAGCTGCCGCTCATTGCAGAGGGCCTTGCGCAAGCCGCCGTCCACGAAGACATGTACTACAACGATGCTTTTTTCGCAGCTGAGCGTCTGGCCCGCCAGGCCAACGAGACCGCCCTAACGCTGGTCGACGCGCTGGAAGAGTGCCACAAGTATCCGTCTATTTTGGGGTGTTCCAGCGGTGATTATCATCACCAGATGCAACCAAATGGCATGTGGTTCATCAAGAAAGAAATGGTCAGAGACGGGGTGTGCGGAGAGGCTTCTATTGATGATGTCGTCCGCGTGTGCGCGCGATACCGCGTCGACCCCAATGACTTGGAGCGCGCGACGGCCGAGTTGATCAACGCAACAGGTAAGTCTTTCTCTAGCTTTTTCGAGCCTAAAAGAAAAGACTCGCTAAACATGTGGCAGTTTTCATGGCCGCTGGAGCACAGTGTCCGCCGCATGAATGCCGCTATGACTTCTTCCTCATTCACTGCACAAACGCGTCCATCTGGCACTCTTCCTTCCTGACCGAACCATCTGTGACAAATGAGCAAAAGGCTCGCCTGATTGAGTACACGGGTCGAGTGACGCTGATGATGTATGCGGCAATGGGGTGCCCACGCTTAAGCATGGAGTGGGTTATGTCGCAACCGCCCCGTTATCGGAACACAACCTGGTCTCGCGTCTTCGAGCGAGCGTGCAAGCACAGAGACGATGGACACATGATCAAGCTGATCCGAGCGATTAAGCACGCCGAGGTGGTTTCCAAGCCATACGACCGTCTGCCTGAATTTCGCGTCAAGCAGCACATGTTCTTGCAGGCTGCCATTGTTGCTATAGATTCGGCTAGCAGGGTGCCTATGATTGGAATTCAACATTTCGATCTTGTGCGCGGCGCTGGTTACCCCGAGCAGTGGGACAAAGTGCCGTTGAGGGGGATCAATGGAAGAGGAACCAATGGGAGGTAGATTTGCACTGTATGGTTTAGGAACTCCTATTCAAACGTACATGGTTAGTTCCATAAATGAAGAAGCATATTTTGTATCCATCATTCAAACTCTCAAGAATCATAGAGTCGATCACAGTCTCATATCAGGTATTTTCAGAATTTTATTCAGTGCGGTTTTCGTAAATGTGGATTGTCCCCGTAGCTGGCGTAGCTCTTGAGGTGATAAATGCATAGACCGCTTGTGACTTAAGAGCTTAGAACGCCTATATGTACCCTGCGAGACTGGATCTGGAATTCTTTCTCCACATGGCGTAAATTATACAATCAATCCATCAATCAATTAACAGCGTGTGGGTTGGGTTTCACAATCCAGTAACTGCCTGATAACACTGATCTACAACAAATAGGCCCGAGTGAGGAGATCAACAAAGAGGCAAATACCCAACCCAATGGAACAACCCCTAACACCGTCCCCCCCAGTTAACTCCGCCCTTATTTCCGCCCCTGCATGACACGCATGTATGCACGCAATCGGGCATTTCCCCTGCATTTCAGCAACGACAACTCGCCGAGCCGCCGTACATATACCATGTCTGCACGCCAAGTTCGAACAAGAACTAGCATTTCTTGGTAGTCTTTCTTCGCAACGCCTCGCTAGGAACGCCTCGAGATACAATGGCTGCTCCCCAATCTAAATCTACAAGGATACCGCACTGGCGCCTCGTCCTTTCGCAGACACTCATCGATGATGATATCCTCGCCCACGACTACCCCGGCTCTGGCACCGAGCAGGATCCCTACAGTGTCGATTGGATCCCCAACGACGCGCGCAGCCCGCTGAACATTTCGTTTGCCATGAAATGGTTCATCACCGTCATTATGGGCCTGGGTACACTCTCCGTATCCTTCGCATCGACAGCATTCTCCGGGGCGCAGGAGCAGCTACGCAATGATTTCGGTATCGTCACGGTCGTGGCAACGCTCACAGTGTCGCTGTTCGTACTGGGTTTTGCTTTTGGGCCGATGACTTGGGCGCCCATGTCGGAGTTGTATGGGCGACAGGTTCTTGCTACAGTTATGTTCGGGCTGGTTACGATATTCGGCGGTGCGTCGATTGCGTCGACGAATATTGCTACGTTACTCGTCTTACGTACACTTGCGGGCTTGTTTGGCGCCTCCGCCATTGTCAACTCGGCGGGCGTTATCTCGGATATGTTTGTTGCGAGCGAGCGTGGTCTCGCTGTCACTCTGTACTGCGCTGCTCCGTTTCTGGGGCCGACGTTGGGACCGATCGCAAGTGGCTTCTTGGCGGAGAAAGCTGGGTGGCGCTGGGTTGATGGGATGACTGTCATTTTCACCGGCATTCTGTGGCTCTTCACGATGCTTTTCGTGCCAGAGACGTATGCGCCCTATCTTCTCCTCCGGCGGGCCAGCAAGCTCTCGGAACTGACTGGCAAGGTGTACAAGAGTAAACTGGAAGTGGGCAAGGAGCCGAAGCGAGCATCAGAAGTATTCTGGAGGACTATATCGCGCCCGTGGATTCTGCTCTTCATGGAGCCAATTGTTCTCCTCGTTGCCATTTACGCCGCTATTATCTACGGAACATTGTACCTCACCTTCACAGCCTTTCCAATCATATTCCGCGGTGAACGCCACTGGTCGCAGGGCATCAGTGGACTGTCTTTCGTTGGCGTCATGTGTGGGCAAATAAGCGCCATGATACTCTACCTCGCGCTGGACAAGCGATACAAACGCATCGTTGCCGAGAAGGGATGGGCACCACCGGAAACCAGACTGGAGCCAGGGCTCATAGGATGCGTATTGATGCCGATAGGCTTGTTTTGGTTTGCTTTCACTACGTATCCGTCCGTACCTTGGATTGTCAGTTTGATTGGAACTGCGTTCTTTGGGCTCGGGCAAGTTCTGCTGTTTATCAGCATTATGAACTACACCATTGATGCATACACGGTGTATGCCTCGTCAGCACTTGCTGCCAACGCTATATTGAGAGCCCTTTTTGGCGCAGTCTTGTAAGTCATCTTTCTCTGTCAAACAGAACAGAGTAGCTAACAGATCCGTGCAAGCCCGCTTTTCACGCCATACATGTACGACAGTCTGGGACCGAGGTGGGCATCAGCAATTCCAGCGTTTTTGGCGCTGGCCTGCGCGCCTTTGCCGTGGCTGTTTTACAAGTATGGCGCTAAAATTCGTGAGCACTGCAAGTACTCGCGTGAATCTGCGCGTATTATCGAGCAATTGCATGGTATTGCCACGCCAGCAGCATGTAAGGAGAGCACGGAAGAAGGAATTGCCGGTAGCAGCAGTTCTGAGAGGGACTAATTTGGTGGGATTGGATAAAGATATGGTGCTACTGTGGTATGTGGAAAAGGGAAATTTGCGTATGAGGCTACTAGGGATGATTTCGGGATCAGCAGTGTGTTTTGAATAGACTGGTGTAATCATAGAAAAAGAAGCGGTGAAGTGGCAAATGGACATGACTGAAAGATGGATGTGACTGTGAACACTGTAAATCATGCACTGATTTTGACTCAGGATCAGCGCAGGAGATAATCAACGCCCCGCGGGGAAGTGTATATCGTAGACAGCAACTGTAGCATCACTACCAAATGCAGAGGTGCGGAAGATATCGGACACTGAGAGCATCAGTGGCCATAGCAACGATGAACGATAATGCTCGGCCGCCGAGTCGAGATATACTTGGTATATGTGGGGATAGGGAGCTGGAAATCGCCGAAAGCAGGAGTAGCATCAGGAGACACGTATTGGAGTGTGATTAGATAGGCGTCGGCGTTCATATTGGCGTGTGAATACCTAGGTAGTTTAAAGAGGGCGCAAGCTTAACTACAGTCCAAGGCTTGGTGTTCAGATCAGGTACCAAATCATTTAACATGGCAACTAGTGCAGTCAACCTGCTCGTCTTTGGAGACCAGGCGTTGGAGAAGCTGCCCGGGGTGCGGTTGCTGGCACGCAAGGCGCAGGCGAGCGCAGTGGCAGCGAGATTCCTGCGGGCAGCAGCAGATGCAATACAGAGCGAGGTGCGCGAGCTGCCGGCAGAGGAGCGGGCGGATGTCGACGACTTTGACTCCATTCTGGGGCTCGCTGAGGCCAATGCGACACGGAAGGAGCCTAATGAGGCCATCGCAACGGCACTGATGGCCGTGGTACGGCTGGGAGAACTAATCATACACGCCGACACAGACGCAAGCATCCTGGGTTCGCCTGCGCCGAACAAGCGCACAGTGGTGCTGGGACTCTGCTCGGGCCAGCTATCAGCCGCGGTCGCGGTGGCGGCGCGCGACACAAACGAGCTGTTTGCGATGGCCGTGGAGACGACCCGGATTGCCTTCCGCATGGGCCGCGACATTTGCTGCAACTCGCGGAGAATCGACCCTTCACCTGGCCAGTGGGCGACGACACTAGTGGGACTCGACATGGCGCATGTTCAACGCATCCTGGATGACTTCCACTCGACCACCCGCGTGCCCCTGGCGAGTCGCATCGCCATTGGCTTCGAGGCGCGCGGCTGGATGACGCTCTTTGGTCCCCCCTCGACGCAGGCACGGCTGTGGGCATGGAGCTCCGAGTTAGGTCAGGCACCACGAATCCCCGCCGAGGCCCGTGGTGGCGTGCATATGCCGACCATGATGCCTATCGACACTGCATGGGTGGTAGGCTCATCAGCATTGCTGGAGACGCCGCTGGATTCAGCAAAGGCGATCATGCCCTCGACTCACGACGGTTCGCTGCTGACTGCTGGCACTCTGGGCGAGCTCTTGCGTGCGGTGTTGCCCGACATTGTCCACAATCCTATCCGCTTCCAGCCAACGCTAGACGCTATCACAGCCGCGCTGCCGTCGGGCCGTCCCGTGCGGCTCACCGAGCTTGGACCTACGTCACACACAACCTTGATCCAACGGACACTAAGCGCGAGCGGCATTACAGCAACACTGAATACTGGCCCTGCAGCCTCATCGCTGCCAGCGCCCAGCGCAGGGCTGCCGGTGAGCAGTGGTTCCATTGCAGTCGTGGGCATGTCCGGCCGCTTCCCTGGCGCAGGCGCTGGGGGCGGCGTTGATGCCTACTGGGACGAGGTGCTGGTCAATGGGCAGCGCTGTGTCTCTGAGATCCCCAAGTCACGCTTCGACGTCGACAAATACCCCGAGTCGTCTCGATATGGTGCGTTTCTCGACAGTCCGGGCCTGTTTGACCATCGTCTGTTCAACGTATCGCCACGTGAGGCGCTGCAGATGGATCCCGGCCACCGTCTGCTACTGACGGCCAGTTACGAGGCGCTCGAGTCTGCGGGCTACTATCCAGACGCCACACCCGCGACACGCAGTTCACGCATTGCAACCTTCTTTGGCCAGGCGTCGGACGATCACCGCGAGGTGCTGGCCAATGAGGGCGTTGACATCTACTATATCCCTGGTATGCAACGCGCTTTTGGGCCTGGTCGCATCAACTATCACTTCAAGTGGGGCGGCGGTGCCTTTGGACTCGACAGTGCCTGTGCGTCCAGTACCACGGCCGTCATGCTCGCCTGCCGTGCCCTACAGGACCGGGACTGCGACACGGCACTAGCAGGCGGCAGCTCAGTGCTCAGCTCGCCGTGGCCGTACGTTGGCCTCGCCCGTGGTGGCTTCCTGTCACTCACCGCTGAGGGATGCAGCACGTTCCACGACGCCGCTGACGGCTACACGCGCGGTGAGGCCGCCGGTGTGGTTGTGCTCAAGCGCCTGGAAGACGCCCTCGCCGATAACGACAACATCCTAGGCGTCATTTCCGGTGCCGCCCGCAACTACAGCAGCGATGCAAGCTCCATCACCCACCCCTCAGTCACGGCACAGCAACGGCTTTATCGTGAGGTGCTGCACAAGACAGCCACAGATCCCACCACCATTTCCTATGTCGAGATGCACGGCACAGGCACCCAAGCAGGCGATGCCGCCGAGATGTCGTCAGTGCTGTCGGCCTTTGGCTCTGGCCGTACCAAGGAGCACCCGCTAGTGCTCGGTGCGGTCAAGGCAAACATTGCTCACGGTGAAGCTGCCGCCGGTATCTCCTCACTGCTCAAAGTCCTGCTCATGTTCCGCGAGCGGCACATTCCCCCTCAACCCAACGCACCTTTCAAGATCAACTCGAAATATCCTGATCTGGAATCGCTGAATGTGCGCATTGCAACTGATCTCTCTCCTCTCACTCCTGCTGCCGATGGCAAGCGGCGAGCATTTGTAAACACGTTTGATGCCGCGGTATGTATCTCCATTCTTTAATGATTGTATCGTCACAGTTCTAGAACTTTCTCACCGACGCCGGAGATAACTTTTACTGACACATTTTCCAGGGTGGCAACTCGTGCGTGCTACTTGAGGAAGCTCCGCCCAAGCCTCATAAAACAATTGACCCACGACCATGCCATATTGTGACCGTATCCGCTCGTACGCCAGCTGCGTTTGCTGCGAACAAGCAGAGGTTGGGTGACTATCTCAAGAAAAACCCTGCAGTGCGACTCGCTGATGTTGCCTACACTACCACTGCTAGACGCATGCATGGCCCTCTTCGTACTGCTTATACAGTCAAGAACACTGCCGAGCTACTAGACTGCGTGGCAGCTGATGCTAACGCAGCCCCTGCCAAAGCTCGCGGCACCACCCCTAATGTCATTTTTACCTTCACCGGCCAAGGCTCCCTCTATGCTGGCGTGGGCCAACATCTCTGGCAACACAGTCCGTCGTTCCGCCGCGAGTTGACATCACTCCAGAAGCTTGCTGATCTTCAGTCTCTGCCAAAATTCACTCACATCATCTCTCAAGCCAACATCGACGTGGTAACGGCTAGCCCAGCACAGACCCAGCTTGCCATTGTGGCCTTGGAAATTGCCCTTGCTCGTATGCTCCAGCAACTCAATGTACAACCGCAAGCTGTCATTGGACATAGCCTTGGTGAATATACCGCGCTCTGCATCGGTGGGACGCTCTCCATGAGCGACACACTCTATCTTGTGGCCACCCGTGCCGCCATGATGGAGGAAAAGCTTCAAGCGCACGAGTATGCTATGCTTGCTGCGAGCGAGCCCGAACCAGCGATACGTCAGCGTCTGGCTTCCGGAAAGTGGGCGTCATGTGAAGTGGCCTGCATCAACGCACCCAGTATGACCGTCATTAGCGGTACCACCACTGATATCGAGGGCCTTCAGGAGAAGCTCAAGGCATCTGGCGCACGTGTGACGCTCCTACGCGTCCCATATGGCTTCCATTCCAAGCAACTCGAGCCTATACTTGATAGTTTCGAGCAATGTGCTGAAGGAGTCGTCTTCTCGAAGCCAACCGTTCCCATCGCATCCACATTGTTGGGCGAGATCGTTACTGATTCCGGTGTCTTTTCGGCAAACTACCTTCGACGTCAAGCGCGGGAGCCGGTATCTTTTGTGCCTGCGCTCGAGGCGTGCAAAGTTGCTGGGCTCATCAACGACAGCACCATGTTTGTCGAGGTGGGCCCTGAGGCTATATGCAATGGCCTAGTCCGTGCAACACTCTCTATCCCGCAGGACCGTCTCCATGCGTCTCTAAAGCCCAAGGTTGACAACTGGACGACGCTATCTACAACCTTGGCGGCACTCTACACTGCAGGCCTTCCCGTTAACTGGCCCGAGTTCCATAAAGACTTTGTCAAGCACCTTAGCATGGTCGCCTTGCCACACTATGCCTTTGATGAAAAGGACTTCTGGACCCCTTTCCAGCAGAAGATGATACAGGACACTCGTGAGCCTGTCGCTGAGCCCGATCCTGCGCCGTCTGTTGCTGGATTTCCGACATCATCGCTACAACGTTTCAAAGGCACCACCTACGACGGCGATAGCCTGACTGTCGTGTTTGAAACCGACCCATACGAGCAACAATTGATTGCCGCTATCCGTGGGCATATAGTTTCTGGAATGACTATCTGCCCTTTCAGTATCTTCTGCGACATGGCTTTGTCAGTAGCCAAGTATGCACACGGCGTCTTGCTCCCAAATGCGCAGTGCCCCCTCTTCAGCGTCTCCAACCTGGCTATCACGCATGCCTTGGTGGTATCTGACACACCGCGCCAGCAGACGGTTGAAGTGAGCGCCACAGTGCCCAACTCGAAAAAACCATCCACGTGCGAGGTGACGTTCTCGCTACGTGATGAAACTGGCACCCACCATGTTGGCAGTTGCGTTGTTTCTTACACCAATGCCAATGATGATACCAAGAAGGAATTATCGCGCGGGCTATTCTTTATCCGTGAACGTATCGAATCCCTCCGCGAAAAGGCTAGTCGCGGTTTCGGCCACCGCATGTTCAAGCCAGTCATCTACCGGCTTTTCCAGAATCTTGTCGATTACGCACCAAGCTACCAAGGTCTTGAAGAAGTCGTTCTGGACGGCGACTCCCGCGACACTGTCGGAATGGTCAAGTTGCCCGCGAACGCTGGCAGAGGCAATTTCATGTACAAGGCACATCTTCTGGATGCCGTGGTTCATCTCGCGGGGTTCCTTCTGAACTGCGGCCTCAAATATCCCAAAGACATTGCCTTTCTCTCGACTGGCGTGGAGAAATGGCATTTCTTCGAGGAACTCTCAGACGATGTCACGTACACCAGCTATGTGCACATGGAAGAAGTACAGGGAGGCTCTCTGCTAGTCGGAGATGTCTATATCTTCAATGGCGAGGACCTAGCTTGCGTGGCTCTTGGTATCGAATTCAAGAAGATGAAGAAATCCACTTTGGCTGCGATCCTGCAAGCTGCGGGCCCAAGTCAACAGCAACGTGGCAATGCGAGACAGGTGGGCACTAAACTTGCCAAAGCTGCTCCTCCATATACTACGGGAAGCCCAACGCCGCCAGATGCATCAGTCTCAGAAGACGACGGCGGCGATTCGTTAACGCCTGCCACCTCTGTTAGCCGGGATGACGCAAAACAACCAGCAGCGGTCGAGAAACTGCTTGCTGCCGTGGCGACCGAGTCTGGGGCTGACCGGGCCGAGATGACGCCAGATGCGGCATTTGCCGATATGGGAGTCGACTCGCTGATGGTGATTGCAATCCTCGCTGCCGTCAGGAATGAAACTGGCGTTGAGCTGCCGGCCACGTTCTTCTTCGATAATCTCACTGTCGGTGAAGCCATTTCAGCTCTTGGCGGGAAAGCTGTGCTCACAGATGCTGAAGATGAGGAAGAGGATGACGATGAAAATGGGGATAGCGACGATGATGTGGAAGACGCTGCGGCATCTGAAGCGGGCGAAGAGATTGATATCCCACTGGCGGATGAGAATCAGGTACAGCTATCGCACACCATCGAGGTGAAGCAGGAACAAGCGCCCACTCAGAACCGCGCAAAGGTGATTCTGCTGCACGGCTCACCCTCGTCTACAGAGACACCAGTCTTCATCCTAGCCGACGCGACGGGAACAGTAAGCTCATTCATGACACTCCCAGCGCCCGCTTCCGGACGGAGGGTATACGGTATCGAATCACCCTTTGCCCGTGACGCCTCATCCTACACCTGCAGCGTCTCACACCTTGCCCAATCTTACACCACCGCCATCCGCGAGACCCACCCAACCGGACCCTACGTTATCATCGGTTTCTCTGCAGCTGCCATTCACGCCCTCGAAGTATGCAGACAGCTCTCCTCCAATGTCCTCAGCCTCATTCTCATCGACATGCCCGCGCCCGCTGGCCCCGAGCTAGCCGAGCAGGTAAACCTCCCTCACGTACTCACAGCCGAGCATCTCCAGCGCTCGGGCGTCTTCCTCGGCACCGCAGGCGCAGCTCGTTGCGCCACACTTATGCTGCCCAAACCGCGGAAACAACACCTCTGCGCAACTGTGAAAGCACTGCTAGCGTACCGCGCCACCCCCCTGGACGCATCTGCTCGACCGCAGCGCGGCACCGTGCTCATCACAGGCTCAACGGGCCCCATCGTCGGCGGTGGTGAGGAAGCAGATCCCGCGCTTGTGCGATGGGCGCGCGGGCAGGCAGACGATGAGAGCGATGAGACGCAGGGCTGGAAGGCGCTTGTGGGCGAGGTGAAGCGGTATAGTGTTGATGCTAGTCATGTTGATATGTTTCTGTATCCGAAGGCGAGGGAGGTGGGGAAGGTATTTGGAGAGGTTGTTGAAGGCATTTTTGCTTAGTTAGTTTTGGGGTGGACGAGGTGCTGGTGGTTGTGTCTTTAGAGTGTGATAGACTGTGTATGTTTTGGAGTTTGTATTTTAGATTATTCATTGGCGTTTGTAGAATTTGCTAAGAGGACTGCTTTGTGGTGTTATGCTCGTGTTTATGTGCTTTGGATATACTTTTCAGTTGCTCAAACTTAGAATAAATACAAGTGTTGTTAACCCAAACATACAACCCTTGCTCATCAAAGTAAAGCATCTGCCTCTATCAAGAACTACCGCTCCTTATCTCACACATATCCCCCATCCCGAGGCGTTGCGTACTCGTATACTTATACCCATTCGAACCCCTGGCCACTGCTTCACAGATCGAAGAACAGTTGCAGGGTTTCCTGTGAGGTAATTATTAAGCTGAGAAGCGCAACGGCTTCATCTTGGACCCTTCTGTGGCTTATCTGCAGTCTAAGTCCGCTCTTCACTAAGGAGAAAAGAGGTGGAGTGGTGGATTGTGAAGATGGACGATATTCTGTTGTATGTGTGTGAAAGTGTACGTGATATAGCACTGACACGACTAATTTGGCCTCATTGCAAAATATAGAGAATTGTGATTAAGTACTATTGTTGGATGACCAGTCTGTGCCCT
Source organism: Phoma sp. XZ068 (assembly GCA_004835665.1). Taxonomy (NCBI): domain Eukaryota; kingdom Fungi; phylum Ascomycota; class Dothideomycetes; order Pleosporales; family Didymellaceae; genus Phoma; species Phoma sp. XZ068. The sequence continues at coordinate 577,004 of RBKR01000002.1, forward strand.
TGCAGTTAGATTCCGACTTTTTTTCATCTTATTATAATGCATTGTGTACAAGACTTGTATGCCGTCTATCTACTCTGACCAGTCCGTGTAGATTTTCTCATTCAGAACCTCCTGGCATCTTTCGTACACGTCGAAGCTGCACGGAGGATATGCTGTTAGTCGGTGCGCAACAGAAAGAAACGAGGGTAAATGGAGGCGAGCACATACCTAGCATCGTGCGCAAAGCGTTCAGCGACATTCGTCGGGACTGTAGCAATCAGCACAAAGGCAAATTCGAAGTGGATGGAGATACATACTAGGCACGCCGTCTTCGGCATACAACGCCACCTCGGCGAGCACATCGTCCTCCCATCCCGCCACAGCGCGTGAGAGAATCTGCACTCTGCTGGCACGCTTGACACGCACACGCTCAAATAGCGCAAGCCTTGCCGATAGCAGCGCTGCGTCCGTGAGCCCATGCAGCAGGAAGCCCAGCGCCCCGCCGTCCTCGATGGCCTGGTTCGCGCCCTGTCCGCTGAACGGGAGCATCTGCAGGTGTTAGCGGAGAAGGAACGAGAACAAGAGAAACGGACTGGATGGGCTGCGTCACCGACCAACACTGCGCGTCCGGCCGTCCAGTGTTCGAGCGGTGGAAGCGTGTACAGCGGCCAGAGCCCCACGCCCTCCGCCTTGTCCAGCACGGCGCGCAGCTGGGGGTGGAATTGCCCAAACTCACTGAGCAGCCGCGTTTTGCACGCTGCTGGGTCCTTTTCTGCAATGGCGCCATCGTCGTCTGCTGGATCACGGTGCACGCCTACCAGGTTTTGCACCGTACCGTTGCGGCAGGGGTACCACATCAGATGCAGAGGCGGCGTGCCGGCATACATAGCCATGCTCCCCTTTGGCGGAGGGGGGACATGCTTGGCTCCATTGTCGTGGTCACTCACTGCCGCCGTGGGGAGGAGGAAGCGGAATGCAGAGAAGCCGCTGCGCTTGGATGGAGTTGGGGGTGGAGCGGGACCAGCCGCAGTGGCTGGAACAGCGGAGGTGGCGTTGCCAAGAACAAAGCCTCGCACTACCGAATGGACCCCATCAGCACCTACAACTAGATCCGCGCTCAACACGCTGCCATCTACCAACATGACACGCCCCGTGTGCACATCAACAGCTTCCACGGCCACACCCAGCCGCAGCGTTACGCGGTTGGCAGCAATCCGCATCAGCTCTGCGTGCAGGTCGCCGCGGTGGACTGCAAGATAGTCGCCGGGCAGGATCAGCGGCGGAGCGAGGGGCCTCAGCGTCGCGCCGTCAATACGCGCCATTGTGTTCATTGCGACGGCACCAGCGCGCGCAAAGTCGAACCCCAGGCGCTGCAGCACGCGGCACCCATTGGGCGTCAGGTTCAACGCCGCGCCCACCTCGCCTGCAAACTGCGATCTTTCCACCACCGTCACCGTGTGTCCCGCCTGCTGCAGCGTTGCCGCCGCGGTCACCCCGCCCACTCCAGCCCCCACAACAATGATGTCGAGCCCCATCGTATGCAGCGTGAATCAGTCCCACAATTGATGAAATGGCGGGGATTCGGAATGGAAGTTTGGTGTTAGTGGCCGTTTATTTGTAGTCCACTTTTGGGTGCTCCTAAATACCATCATCTCGGCGTTGCATTCAGACGTCGGTCATTTTTGTTGATTCAACACGCCAGCACCACCGACCACCACCGACGTGCTATTCTGTTGCCTTCTGCTCGGCGACTTTTCTCTCAGTGCTGGACTCGAAGTCTTACGTTCTTGCACACGCATACTGAGGCTCACACATGTCCGTCATGATGCAGCTTATAAGCCACCAACTGAGAGGCCCTGGATCTTTGCTACCCCTTCGGCAACTCGACCCTCCATATTTTCCTGCCCAATATGAGTCTGCAATCGCTCTCTGCTGATGTTACACGGCTGGCCGGTCAGCTCGAAGCCCAGCTAAAGGAGCTTAACATTCCCCTTCCCACCGCTGGCGAGAGCGGAAGTTCCCCCTTCGCCGCCGAGTCACCTGAGGCGCGCGCAACTAGGAATACCCTTATCGATGCCGCCGTTCAGCTGACAAGGCTCGCTCAAGGCCCTGAAGACCATGTGCTGGAGGTTGCTATGGGAGCGGTGTGTAGACCTTTGACTTCACCTTGACAAAAACACCTGCTTTGATGTCAACTGAAACCTCATCATCAGGCCGCTAACGCTTTCAGGCCGCCGATTCCGCCGTACTTGGTACCATTGTTCGCTTTGGCCTGCCCCAGCGGATTCCGCTGGGCGGAAGTGCGACCAGCACCGTCTTAGCAGAAGGCTCCGGACTCGAGAAGTCCATCGTGGCTCGCATCCTGCGGTATGCAGTGGGACAGGGCATCTTCCAGGAACTGACACCTGGAACATTTTCTCACACAGCTGCCTCAGCACGACTAGCGAGTGACGAGCACTTGCGAGATATTGTCCTGCTCACCACGCATGATGTCGCTCGCATTCTGGCCCGCTTGCCCGACGCCCTTCACACCAAGGCACCCACAGCCTTCAACGTCGCTTTCCCCGAGTACACTTCCGTCTTTGACTACTTCGCCAAAGACGCCCAAGCAAGCAACCGCTACCACCGCTACCTCCTTGGCCGAGTCAACACCTCCCGCTGGGCAATCCACCACCTGCAGTCCGCCTGGGACTGGGCCAGCATCGGCAGCCGCACCATCATCGACGTAGGCGGCTCCTCAGGCCACACGTGCCTCGCCCTCGCTGAAGTCTGTCCCAATGCCCGCTTCATCATCCAAGACATCGACCGCGAAGCCCTTACCCACGCCCGCACCGCCGTCCAAGCCGCAAACCCAACAACCGCATCCCGCATCTCCTTCGAAGAATACGACTTCTTCACACCCCAGCCCACATCCGCTGACGTCTACATCTTCCGCCACATCCTGCACGACTGGTCCGACGAAGACACCGTGCGCATCCTCCGCAATCTCGTCCCCGCCCTGCGCCCCGGCGCCCGCGTCCTCGTCAGCGAGGGTCTGCTGCCTGAGCCGCCCGCGCGCCGCGCACTCACGCTCGACACCAAGCAGATCCGCATTGAGGATTTGTTCATGATGGCCGTGCATGCTGCGCCTGAGCGCAGCCAGTCGGACTTTGAACGCGTGTTTGCTGAGGCGAGTCCCAAGTTCCGGCTTGTGGGGACTTCGGTGGGCCAGGCGGGGGCGTTTCAGGCGCTGTTGGAGTTTGAATTCGTGGGGTAGACGGTGGTAGAATTATTTATTGAATGAGATATGGTGATGCTTTGTTGATGCTTCGTTGTGTTAATTGTGTTGGTGGTGGTGCGATGGTAGTCATGCTAGTTTGTGTGGCTACTGCGTGCGTTACTGCATATCTGAAGTCTATCTTAACATAAATCATTCTTATCCTCAAGACTGAGATTACGGCGTGTAAATCCTGGATTCGTTGTCAAACCATCTACCTGCTTACACATTAACGTACTTACTAAACAACGTCCTATCTCCTCATCTCGCACTATTCACAGAGTACCACATTTCCCGACGATCCACATAACACTCACCCAGTGCAAAAATCTCGTTAGTGTTGTGTTAGCAGCTAGCAAACCAGCTATCGACCAGAAATGTTAAGCAGAAGAGAGTAGAGGCTAGGATAAATTTGGGATTATACAAGAACACCTTCAATATATACTGGCTTAGCTATGTTTTTTTAAGCAATGTATTTTCTCCTAGTATACCGCTTCCACGTACCTCTGCAATCAAAGGCGTAGTTACGAGTGAGGTTCAGGGAAACACACCAGCCGTAGTAAACTCAGTGTTACCACTATCCAAGATAGAATCTTCTTCGAGGCTGACAATACAATGGACAGCTGCCTTTATTGAAAACTGGTAAGGATAAGGTTTTATTCACTATTCTTCTATGCTTATTCAACTCGCACACCGATAACCCCTCGCGGGTCACAACTTACACCTACCCCAGCTGTCGCCATCTGCCGTCCATGCAGAGCGAAACCATCTTCCCCGTCCTTTTCATCAGAAGCAGGTTCATCCTCAGCATAAAACGGATATCCTCACAAATGCAGTTGTAAGCATACAAGGCGCAGTGTTATTTGAGGACTAGTTTAATAATCCATTAATGTAGTCATTACCAGCACATAGGTGGTATAGCATGTACACCTCTATTACGAAGCTATGAATTATCTCTAGAGAAGAGGCCTGTGAGGATGTAAGGGGTAAGCGATTTGTAGTCTGTAGCTTTAGAATAGTAGTTGTAAGTAGAAGTAGGTTTTTTTTTTTTTTTTTTTTTAAATACACAACTTCTATTTTGCACTTGTTCGATGCAAAATTTTCCACGTCGATGATGTAGACGGATATATACAAGAGTATCCGCAAGAGAGATAACTAACCTTTACTTGTGTAGAGGAAGGAGAGTTATTCGAATGCGATAATTTGGTAGGTATCCCAGTTTAAAAATTTCTAAAAGTCTATGCGATGGAATTATTACTTCAGTGCTGCACCACCTCCCCCTCCATGGAAAACTACATAAATAATTCATTGTATTCAGCATGCCGATATAATCCCAATGATGTTCAACCTCTAAAAGTATATCTCGTTTGGACACAACATCCATCGACTGCCACGATATTCCACAGTCCAAAACTCTGTTCGTTCCATCTTTATTCCTGGAGGTCACCACCATCAAAACAACACAGCCAAGGACTCGTCTCCCACCCAGCAAGAAACCCAAGAAGCTGACGACGACAATAACCACAGCATCTCGATCCGACTTCTTTTTCCAAGCCATTTTCATCTGGGAATTATCGAATTTATTTATGCACTGAATGCATTTGCTTGATGTTAATCGGCATGTATTGGGTGTTTCCGCGCCATCCGGATACGCCGCGTCACTTGTTTTTTTTTTCGCGGCGCTGACGTCGTCGACGGATGTGAGGCTACTTCTAGGGCTATCGAGTACAGGAGACTCCTTGTAGAATGTCTGTTTTTCAGCATGAAATGGGCTTTTATTGGTGTTTCTGTGCTGTCCAGGGATGGCACATGTTTTCGCTTCACTTGCTGCGTTGAGGAAGGATGTGAGGCTCTGCTGCAGGGTGTCGAAGAGGAGGCTCCCTGTAACATACTTTCAGATCACCGAACAAATTTCTTAGGATGGCCACTAAGGTTTATTGAGCGGTCTGTCTATTGTACTATATAGTATATTGCTTCGGCTGGTACTCGGTTGGATAGTCGGCGGTATGGCGGAGGGAAACGAACAGCCTTATGCCAAGGTGGGCGTGGATCGCAACTCTGGATATTCAGCGTTCATGGCCGCCACCTGTCGTACTTCGCATTCATAGCTGCATGTAGCGTAAAGTATGGTAGTTGGAGGAGGCAGTGGTGAGGCTGAGGGCGGGGTAAGTAAATGAAAGGCGCTTCTAGCCTCAAGCGCCTGGGCAGTTGAAACTTCGAGCGGGAGCCTACCTTGAAGTTCAAAACAACACCGATCATGACGACAAGGACTGGATATCGATCATGGAACCCCGCGCACAGTACGGCGCCAGTGAGCTCTTGCAGTAGTATCGTAGAGAGTGTCTGGGGTTATGGGTGCAACGGCAGGTTCTCAGCGCGCTTGACATCGTGTTATCCTTGGATCACCACCGAGGAATCGAGGTTCGGTGGAGTCTTCTATTCGCCGGCAACAGCCTGTCCGGATGGCTGGCTGACGCACTCGACGCGCACGACTTCGTCTCGTACAACCGAAGAATGGATTCCTGGCGAGACGGCGATAACGTGTTGTCCTCAACAATACGTGGGCCAAGCTGACCGGTGCATCCTGGAGACTGGCGATGTTTACACGAACACGTTGTGCCAGAATGGACGCACGTCAGAAGACGTGGTGACCTTTACCAGAAGTGGATTGATTCGTCCATCTGCCGATTTCCTACGCCTGAGGTACCAACCGTCCGACCTGATAGCGACGGCAACGAGCGGTGTGTCCACTGGAGATCGTGATTCCAATGGGAGTCACGGATCGTCTGGTCTTTCAACAGGTGCCAAAGCGGCCATCGGAGCTGTGGTTCCTTTGGTGTTTATTATCTCAGTGCTCGCTGCGTTCTGCTTCTGGAAACGTAGAAAGACTCGCACTCGCAAAGCAGAGCCAGAAAGTTCCACCGCCGTGGGAAATGTTGATGCTCCTAGTAAAGCAGAGCTTGATGCGAATGGGACAGCGACTGCTCGAACGGGATATGACCCGTCTGTAGACGATGGCCGAGTGCTTCCAAAACATGAGCTTCACGGGGAGTCAACCGTCATCGCGGTACCAGCGGAGCTTGAAGATCGACGCGAGCAGGTTGAGATGAGACCAGCGACTGTTCCACATACACGACATGTCTGAACGAGTAGTCTGAGTGGCCAGGTCGAGATAAGTCTCTCATGGCTTCAATCTGTAGTTGCCAGTTGCCAGCACTGCTGTAACGCGGGGTATGACGACTTCAGGCATGAACCCAAGGCCGCGGAAACGGTGCCGAGGTGCATAGATCTAGACTCTTGGAGTTGACTGTCGACATGTACGATTCTAGCTGGCGATCCATCAATCACGTTCGTTTGGTTTCGTGATGCCTACAACGTTGCCATGTGTTGTGGAGAAGGTGATCCCTTTGACATTTGGGTTACATCTTGGCGTATCAAGGTTATGAAGGCACGTCAGCGATCTCGTCACTGAAGCGACAGCATGAACGTTGGGAATGGTGCATGGTGGGCCTGTTGAGCGTGTTTCGTTTCGAACAAACGAGTGTTTCGTGAGGCGGGACGAACCGTTTGCTGCAGTCTGACAGGCGAGAGAATATCTGTAGGAAGTGTAATGAGAGGGGAAGTCTTGGCCCGGATCTGTGATGCATAGCCGCGGGCGAGGATGAGCTTCTGGAAAGCCAATGCATGAATCAGAATCCGGCGTATATAGTTTCAGATGTCATCGTGGCAAGGTGCATGTTTTGAGCGATGGGTACTTGGGTGCGCTCATTGGTCGAGAACCGAGCATGTCTGAGGTTGCGTAGGGGCACTAGAGTGGCGTTGAGCATATGCACTATTGGAGTCGAGCTTTGCATCGCTCAACAATCAACAGCTAGCGAATTATAGCATATGCATTCGCATCAATGCTGTTGTCGCGGTCTTGCCAACATAGGAGTCGAGAGCTGCGGATCTTGGATGCACTGCCGGCGTCCTTGCGTTGCAATGAGTAATACGAACAGATGAGCTGATACGTATCGGAAAATTAAGAAAAGCGGGAGGCTCTGGCTTCCTGTCGTCGGGTGGTTTACTTGTTCCGAGCCAAGCATCGTCAGTTATCCCAAGCTTCATTGTTGTCGTGCAACCATTCGCTGCACGACGATGGGCCACATTTGTCCGACCACATCAAGCTAGCTCCAACATCGTGTTCGGTCGAAAGAGGCATCGTCAATTGATTCCTCAGTTTGAAGTCAGTCGTGGGTCTCGTCTCATAAGGCTGGCATTGTGCACTGCCCGATGGAAGACATGGTGGCTGTGTAGCTGTACCTGACCTCTGACGTCTGTCAAGTGTCGGAGGTGCTTCAGCGTGGGGACGCCCCGGCTGAGGCGTGCGAGCGTGCAGCTGACGAGAGAAGGTTGTGGCTGCGTTTGTGGCGGCCGTTTGAAGCACGACATGGGGCCAGCACTGACAGAGGATCACCGGCTGGCAAGGCCATGCAAGCAAAGTATTTTCGGAGCTGCTCGCAGCCTAGAACATGAGCCCCAGCGTTGCCAGCGCGACGATGATGTCAATCGCGATGCCAAATGCACAGGCAAGTGGTGCAGTTGTGCAAAACGTGCTCTCGAACAGGCACGGCTGGTTGGGGGTAGTGGAGGGGGACTGTCGCACCTGGCCGAATCGGGAAGGGCGCTCCAAAGCTTGGTAGCGGCGCACAACTGGCAGCAGTGCTCGCCCCTCGAAACGCCCACGCTGGCGCTCTTATCACGCCAATCGAGCGCGGGCCGTCCGCGACGAAGACGACAAACGTGCCGGCGGAAATGCTGCTCTCCAACGTCGCACAGGAGCAGGCGGCGAGGGATGCACGCAGAGGGCCGCGGCGGCGGTGATGGGGCTCCTTCGAGCAGTCTTGGAGCGGCCGTGGAGCCCTGGAAGCACGGCATTGTGCTCGCCATGCCCCGGCGCACCGACGAGGTACCCGCTTGGTTCCGTATCTGCTCAGAAAGGGAGGATCATCGCAGGGTAGCCGTCTCTTGTCGGGCAAGCGCCATGAAACGCAATTTGGCACCCCGGCGGACGAGTCACCGAGGCAGCAGGAGAAGGCAGCGGTGGGCGACACGACTCGCAGCGACTGCAGCGCGCCCACGGTCGCCTATCGAGGCCGCCCCCTCGAGCTGGCGGTTTGGAGTGGGCGGCGGCGCCAAAGTGGGCGACTGGCCAGCCTCACCACCCACGGCCAGCATCGTGCTGCACTGCACGGCGCGGGCGCGTCGAAAATGGCGACGTTGCTGGCGGGCCCTCCTGAGTGGCCGCCGCACGCAGCCCGCCAGCAGCCCCCCGGTCGCGGTGCCTGGCTAGCGACACCAGGCCCCACCCGCATTGAGGGAACCTTGCCGCTCACTGGTCCCTGTCCGCGTCCGTCCCTGACCGAAATTAACAGCCGCCAGGGGCACACCATCAGTGCTCTGCTCGAGTGCTTGGCGGTCTGTAGAGACCGCCCGCTCATTCATATACCGCCTCTCCTCGCCTTGATACCTCATCACGACAAGGCTCACCTTCTCTTCCACACATTCGCTTTTCCCAGTCTTCGGACGCGCCATTCTTTGAAACAGTCCAGTCACTCGTTCCTGGACCTTCAGACTCCCTCGTGGATTCATCTTCGACACCAACATCTCCATTTCAAGACCAAGGACCTTTGTGATCACCCAAGATGATGAAGCTTACCGTTGCTTTCCTGGCCGCCCTCGCGGCCGCCGATGCCGCTGAGGCTCGCTCCACCCGCCAGCAGCGTCGCCAGTACGGCTCTGGCTACGACACCGGCTACGGCTCTGGATACGGCACACCTGAGGTCTCCTCGGCGCCTGCTGTCTCTTCCGTCCCCGCCGTCTCTTCCGTGCCTGCGCCCAGCAGCACTCCCGTCGTCCCAGAGTACCCCGTCGGTGGTGTTCCCTCCAGCTCGGTTGCCGTCCCCACCAGCAGCACTCCCGCTGGTGAGACCAACCCGGTCCCCTCTTCCTCCGTTCCCGCTGGAACCTCCTCCATCCCCGCTGGTCCCTCCAGCGTCAACTACGGCAACGGCTACCCCCCAGCCGGCGGTGTCTCCAGCTCCGCTCCCCCTGCCCCCAGCTCGTCCACCCCCGCTGGCGCCGAGAGCTCTTCCTACCCCGCTGAGGTCCCCTCCAGCTCTGTAGCAGTCCCCACCAGCAGCGTTCCCGCCACTCCTGAGACCGCTTCCTACCCAGCCGAGGTTCCCTCCAGCTCTGTTGGCGTTCCCACCAGCAGCACTCCCGCTGGCGAGACCACCAGCTACCCTGCTGGAGCCTCATCCACCCCCTGCTCTTCCTCCACTGTAGCAGTCCCCACCAGCAGCACTCCCGCCAACGTTGAGAGCGCTTCCTACCCGGCCGAGGTTCCCTCCAGCTCGGTTGCCGTCCCCACCAGCAGCACTCCCGCTGGTGAGACCTACCCGGTCCCCTCTTCCTCCGTTCCCGCTGGAACCTCCTCCGTCCCCGCTGGTCCCTCCAGCGTCAACTACGGCAACGGCTACCCCCCTGCCGGCGGTGCCAGCTCCTCCACCCCCGCTGGTGCTAAGAGCAGCACTCCCGCTGGTCCCTCCAGCGTCAACTACGGCACTGGTTACCCTCCTGCCGGCGGTGCCAGCTCTTCCGTCCCCGCTGGCGCTAAGAGCAGCACTCCTGCTCACCCCACCGGCACCGGACCTCGCCCTGCTGGCGTCACTGGCTACCCTACCGGAACTGGCTCTGGCCCATACCCCGAGACCACTTCCATGAGCGACTACGTCACCTCGGTCATCTACAGCACCCAGATCTTCACCGTCACTGCGTGCCCCTCGACCGTCACTGACTGCCCGTCTCGCTCGACCTCGCTCATCACCAGCGTCGTCCCCGTCGGCACCACCGTCTGCCCCGAGTCTGACCTGCCCAAGCCCACTGGCGGCCCTTCGGTCCCCGCCTCCAAGGACAACGTCGTCACCAGCTCCTACCCCGTCTCTGAGGTTCCCCACGAGGTCACCGAGACCCTCACCTACACCATTGGTGTTGGCTCGACCGCTCACCCGGTCACCACCGAGATCACCTCCACCGGCACCTCGACCGTCTACTCCACGATCGTTGTCACCAAGGAGAAGGCCTCCGAGACCAAGCCCGCTGGCTCCTACCCCACCGGCCCCGCTGGAGGTGCTCCTCCTTCCTCCAAGCCCGCTGGCGCTGCTCCTCCTTCCTCCAAGCCCGCTGGCGCTGCTCCTCCTTCCTCCGTGCCCGCTGGCAAGAACTCCTACCCCACCGGCCCTGTTGGCGGCGAGTACGAGACTGGCACCACCACCGTGAAGTCCACCCAGACCCAGACCCGTGTCGTCACCGTCAAGCCCACTCCTTCCGGCCCTGCCAACGTCCCCGTCGGTGAGAAGGAATACCCTACCGGCCCTGCCGACAAGCCCAACACTCCCGTTGGTGAGAAGTCCGTCCCTACCACTCCTGCTGGTGAGGGCGAGGGCGAGGACTGCCCCGTCCCCGTAACCGTCACCGTCACTGCCAAGGAGACCGTCACCGTCACCGCTGGCAAGGACTACCCCGCCGTCACCCCCGCTTCTGATAAGCCCGCTCCCCCCGCTGGTGGAAACGCCTACCCCGTCTCCTCCGTCCCCGCTGCTGGAAAGCCCTCCGTCCCCGCTGGAAAGCCTTCCTACCCTACCGGCCCTGCTGGCGGTGCTCCCTACCCCACTGGTAACGGCACCGTTCCTTACCCTGCCGGCCCCACTGGCTTCTCTACTCTGACCAAGCCCACCAAGCCCACCACCTCCGGCTCCGTCCCCAGCGCGACTCTCCCCAGCTTCTCCTTCGTCACTGAGGTCCCCTCTCCCTCGGCTCCCGCTTCGGTTGCCTACCCCACCTCTTCGACTCCTTCCGTTGAGACTGCCGTCCCCAGCTCCTCCAAGCCCGCTGCTGAGAAGCCCACATCCAGTGCTCCCGCTTACCCCGAGTACCCTGCCAACACTCCTCCCGCTGCCGTCAACACCCCCTCTTCCTCCGCCCCGGCTGTTGAGTACCCCGTCTCCACCCCCGCTGGCGAGAAGGCTTCTTCCACCACTCCTCCCGCTGCCGCTTACACCCCTCCCTCCTACGGCTCCGGCTACGGCACCTACTAAGCGCTTCGGCGTTTAGTATGAGTTGAAGCGATATTCTTTCTGTACAAACTCTCACGGGTCCTTGACCCCTTTCATACATGTCTTGTCTGCGTTCCGCCGTCTTGATGTCTCCTCGGGCAGGGACTCAAAGTGTTTGGGAGGATGTTTTATCGTTTGTAGGTATCTCACAGGAGCTTCAGACAGCCGACAATATAAAACTGTCTTGCTTACATGCTTTCGACAATGCGCGAGTGCTGGGCTGACAAGCAGTGGGATGAGACGGATTCACGATTGTTCACTCTGATCTAGATTTCAAGTCGATTTTCTTTATTTCCTATGTCATTCTCTCCGAGCCGAAAACGGGCATCGCATGGAGTTCTTCTTGTAGCATATTTGAATTCATTTTTACTTTAGATTCTCGCCTTATGCAGTGCAGTGACGGCATGTTTCCGGATTTTCCGGAGAAATTGCAAAGTGACCAAACATTGGAACTGCTGATCAACACTGAACATCAAATTTCGGTACCTGCATCCTAGTCTATATCACTGTGGAGCATGTCTCCAATCAGGCAAAGTGCCGCCTGTCGGCCGTGTTTCACACCCTGCCGTGTTACCGACAAGCCCCCTGTCGCACGTTCCTCCACCCATGTCCAGTACTAAATTACCATACGGTACTGCTCCGCCACCTCCCCAGCAGAGCCATCTTCTCACATCATGCCAATCACCAATTTCGCTACCGCCGCAATCGCCGCATTAACTGATTCTGATCGCCGCTCTCACATGGCTGCTCCTAGCGACCATCTTTCTATGAATAGTCGGCAATGTCTCCCGACTCCACGTGTGCTGCACTATAGACATGGTACGCACGCGCAGTTCAGAACAACTTGCTCACCGACCGATGACGATATGCGCGAGATGTTTGGACCAAAGGCAAAAGCAAGTGCCAGTCGGCTTACGACGCCCTCAACGGCCGCCCGTATTGCATTACGCCATGCGCGACTAAATGCTGTTTGGTGCGAGGCGACTATCGTATTCAATAGCGTGATCGGGAGGCTTTCGGGACTTATTCGTGTGCGGTGCTCGTGTTGGGGGGGTATGTGTCGGTGCTTAATACGGCGTTGTGCTTGCGCTTGGATGATACCATGAACGGAGCTATGGATGGTAGTGCTGTGAATGGGAGTGGGGTTGAACTATGGTCTTGGTTGTGCGTGCATGATGTTGTGCTGTTGAACCCCTTTCTGCTGTGCGACGCTGGGTGAGATGTGCTGGGCAATGCAATGCATGATACGCGGATGATGCAGGTACGCGGACGCTGCAGGTATGCGGGTGAGTTGGATGCAGGGACGGCTGCTTCTTTGCGGCGTTGTGCTAGGTTAGCCTGAGGCTGTGTGTCTTGTGTAACTGTTGTACTCTCGTGCTTGACGACCACATGGTGTATGTCGTTGTGCAGCTGACAGTGCTGAAAACGTGGAGACGACGTGTGTAACGAGTTGTTACAGTCTTGTGTAATTCTCGGGTCTCAAGCTTCTTGGGTATACCTGGATGTCAAAACTCCGCCTGCATGGTGTGGTCGTCACGTGGTTTTGCGCCTTCCTCAACCACCCGAGCTGTTGCCTTTTGAAGGTTTGGCATCTCATACAAAGTAAAAGGCGAACATGCGGGGATGTACAGCAGAACTGCTTTGTGCTTGTTCCCGCCAATACTGAATGTTGGGTCTTGCAAGTATCCGGTGTTTTCCGAAGCCACCTCCACACTTCTACCCCGCAAAATGGCAACGCGAAGCGGTACAGCTTGACCCGACCTAGAGAGCATAAGTTTCCGCCGCTTTCCTCATCCTCATCGATATGCCAGGTAATCCGACGATGCACAATGGACCACGATCGAAGCAATCCTGGACCAATTGGACGGAACAAGTCAAGTGAGAAGGCAGATCCACAGTACCACCGAGCATACAAAGGCGAGGAGTGCCCATCAAGATACTGGGTTTTGTAACTGACTTAATATTCAGCATGCATTTCATGCCGGAATAAGAAGGCAAAATGCAGAATCACAGCAGAAGAGTACGCTGCGGGGCTGCCATGCGCCAAGTGTCGTCGCGAGATGCGTCCTTGTACTTATACTGTGACACGGCATGGACCGAGACGACAGAGGCAGAGCATTAGCCAAAGTCAAGATGGCGATGAAGAAGTGATAAGCCTGGCGACGCACAAAGACATGACAACTGATGTCAATATATCTCCAAGTACTGTCCAACCTAATGATTCTGATGAGACTGTCCAAGGGCCAGTCAGTACCGATCTAAACGACACAATGATGACCACAGTTGTCTCGAATGGCAATGATGCCCTCAATCTTCTTTTCCAAGCCGCACAGCGGGAGGAGCGAGGAGGCAATGCCCCACGTGTGCCGGATTCGGCCACTGTTCACGCAAGCGCTTCACCGTTATCGCCCATGGCCAACATCAACTCACATTCATTACCAGAGCTTTCTAGCGAACTTACAGAAACTTGGAATGCATACCGCTTTGTGCGAATGGGATGGCTCTCAGCAGCAGAAATCGTTTGGCTCTTGGACATGTACGACTGTCATGCAGTGACCCGTACAAAACTACACGCTGACTTGATTACAGGTTCTTCAAGAATATTGCGCCTCTGTGCCCCATTATAGACCAGTGTGAGTGATTGTACATCAGCTTTTACTTCTCCTTGATTCCATCGCATCTTTACATTGAAAAAGTGCTAACTCCCACCAAGTTTATGCTGATCGGTCGAACCACTACTTGCTGGTTACGCACGAACCGGTCCTCACTTGTATGATACTGATCATTTCATCTCGTTATCATACGCTACCTACAATTGGCGGCCATTCACGCGGCTATCTGATCCACCAGCGTATGTGGGACCATTTTCAGCATCTGCTCATGCGCCTTGTACTTGGACTGGAAAAATACTCAAAAGCAAAGACAAGAACATTAGGTACCATTGAGGCATTGCTGCTCTTGACAGAGTGGCATCCAAGGGCTCTCTATGCTCCTCCTCCTAGTGACGGCTGGGACTCGGATATATTGTTTACCGTAAAGGATCGACGTGACCAGAATGGAAGCACTGTCGACAGTCCTTCGAGAACAAGGTGGCGCGAGGACGTGATCGAGCCGGCCCATCGGTCAGATCGTATGTGCTGGATGGTTCTCAGCTGCGCTTTGTCGCTCGGCAACGAACTTGGGATATTTGACGAGCAAGATCAGAATAGTAATGCAGGAGCCAATCGTTCCCAACACGAGCGGCGAACACTCCAGCAGAGGACTTGGTTGTCTAGACTTCTCTATGTTTACCAAGAGCAGCTCTCGTCGAGACTTGGTCGGCGGTCAATGATGACACCTAGCAATAGCCACTCAGCAGTCTACTCGGATACATCACAGGAAGTGGGCGATGGGCAAAGACGCGCGTGGACTCCATTCGTCACTGCGTGGACACGTTTGACCAAGATCGTCAGATCTATATCAGACCTCCTGTTCCCCAATCCTGCTACAACGAGCCAGATCATCCGTAGCGGCCGCTACATCAGTATGACAGAGCATATCCAGACCCTTCTATCTGCGTGGTCAAAAGATCAAAAGGATATTCTTAGTGAGTTTGAACATTTATGCAAAGGTCTGACTGTTGCTGACGCACATCCTGTAGCATCTGGCTCCCATCTTGCCGATCTGCTTGTCCTGGAATACGAGAGCACACGTATGCATACGTACTCATTGGGGCTCCAAGCCATTCTATTCCGGACTCTCGCTGAATCCAGAAGTTCCATTTCTGGCTCCTCAACCTTTCAGCTAACACCCACCGACTTTGCGCATGTTCAAGAAGTCATAGATAGTACACTGACTACCTTGAAGACTGCGGTCAAGTTGTATGAAGAGGACGTCCTACGCTTTTGCTCCATTCGGACCTTTCTCCACATAACCACGGCATCCATCTTCCTCTTGAAAGGCCTCGGCTTGGGAGTAAGCCCAGCAAGGTTGCGCAGCGCTTTAGAAATTCTGAAGCAAGTCATTATTGCACTTAAGAACAGCAATCCCGATGATCTGCACCTTGGAGGTCGGTACTCGATTTTGCTCGAGATGCACATGGCAAGACTACAGGAGCACTTCGTTCCTTCCACGCGACCACACAACATAACGCCGCCAGATGTTGATCCTACACAGCTTGCTGATTTTTCAAGTGGCATGGAAGGAGGACAGTTCGATCTTATGGACTTCCAAAATATGCCGGAGATGGACATGTTGGACAGCAACTGGCTTAGCTTTCCACTTGATTCGAGTCTGATGTCGTTTGGCATGGATAACTTTCAAGGATTACAATGTCTAGGTGATGATACTTTGGACTTCATTTGGAACTTAGGGGTGTAAGTTGTCCTGTCGAACATATGAAGTGCTCAATCTTCTGTATGGCAGTGGACAGCGAAGACACGAAAAGCGGCCGCAAATTCTTGAATAGAGCAGCAGTTTCCGCATTATTGTAATTCAATTGTAACAACACTTCTACCATACGCTCATCTCAGCAAGTGCTAAATCCATGGCCCGTTAACATCAACACTGCATCACAACTACACCCAGCAGCATCCAGGCCTGCCAACCTAGGTCAGGTAGCGGAATCTGGCGTTCTTGTCTCCTCCTTCCGTCACATCTACGTGTGCATCCGCCTCAACTTCTCCGTACAGCTGGTCTCGTTTGCGATTTTCGTGCTCTAGTTTCAGATGCAGCCCAAGGGCCAAGATCACGATCAACCCGCTAAACGCACAGCCGACAGCACAACCTGTCACATAAAATGGTCTTGCGAATTTTGTCAGCATACGTGCAGAAGGGTGCATGCCAGTACAACTTACCCTTCGCGAGATGGAAATAGAGTACTACTGACGAATGACGAGCACTGCCCGAACGTCGCCAATATACCGAGCCCAGCGCCTCTCTTCGAGTCACCACCTTGGTTGTTGAGAAGCCAGGTAATGTTAATTGCCAAGGCGGGGAAGATACCGCAGGTTGCGAAGTAGATGGCCACGTAGCGAGGACCTGTCTTCGACTCGTCTTGAATGGCAGCCAACATCAAGTACCCAACGGTACCCATGGTAGCGAACCCGGCAACAAACCAGCCGCGCTTACCGTACTTGTCAGACCCCCACGCAGCGAACATGCAGCACAAGAAGGCGAGGAAGTATGCGGGAGCTGTGAGGCCTTGTGCGTTGACAGAACTATATCCCATATCGCGAACGATGGTTGGCAGGAAGTTCGACAGCGCAGCAAAGGAGTAGTTGCAGCAGAAGTGTATGGTGGCATGGACCCAGTTCTGGTAGTCCTTGAGGCCGGCGAATACCTGCGTCCAGCTGACTTTCGACTTCGCAGTCCGATCGACGGTTGCAAGGCGCTGGCGAGCCTGCAGCTTCTCTTCATCCGTTAAGAATTTCGCGGTATCGGGGGAGTCGGGAAGACGGAAGTACACAAGAACTGCGCATAGGACAGTCGGTGCACCCTCTGAGAGTAGATAAGTCAGCGACAAGGTTTGAACGTGGAGCGAAGAGGTGATTACGTACCGATAAGGAAGAGTAATCGCCAGGGAGCGATCGATGCCTTGATGTGAAGGATACCGTACGCCAGTGAGGATGCGAAACAGTTCGCCAGTGGCGACATGCCTGTCAGCAGAGCCACACGCTTGCCTAGTTCTCGACGCTGGTAGAAGAGCGAAAGGAAGTAAGGAGCGCCAGCGCCGAAGGCAGCCTCGAAGAATCCTAGAAATGCGCGAGCAGTCATCAAGCCTGCTTTGTTATGAGAAACGCCAGCCAGCATAGCAGCGGCACCCCAACTAGTTCAATGTCAGCCCGAGACGTGATGAGTACACAGTAAGCTCTACTTACAGAAAGCACAATGCAGCGACGTAGATGTGTGCTGGAAGGATTTTCCAGAACAGCTGAGTCCATTCAAACAGCACATAACAGATGTAGAATACTTGAAGGACCCAGACCCAGTCGGTGTCGCTGAGATGGAGATCTTTCAAGATACCAGCAGTCTTTGCGTTGCCGATGTTGCCTCGATCAAGATACGAGAGCACATAGAGCAGACACACAATGGACAGCATCCTCTTGTCAAACTACAGAGGGAGGTCAGCGGGGAATGCGAATCATTGCCAGCTAAGGTCTCTTGCCTTGCGTCGAATGCGAGCCTGAACATCTTCAGCAACCGGCACCATCTGCGTTTCCTCCTTTGACTCTGTTGACTCCATGTACTCGATGGTCTGGGTGTCAGGCTTTCCCTGTTCGATATCCGCCATGGTGAAGCAAAGAGGTGGCGTAGTATAATGACAGAGTTAGGTCGTTGAGAAACTGGACCTGGCACCTCGTATACCTGCAGCTGGAACGAACATCAGGCGACTTTTAACCTCCGCTGTTGCATTGCGGAGTCCATGGCAAGGTAGACGTTAAGCGAGGTTCCCCGGATTTTACCACGGATGGCGTCCGGAAAGTTCAAGTATCCGGTGCTTTCCCGCCCAGTGGGAAACCTAAGGGTTCTCCGCACCAACTATCCTAAGGTTTCCGGCTAACACATCAACACTCCCGAATGTATTGCCGCAAAAAAGAACATATAAGCTGCTTTGGAAATGCTTCTTTCTAACACAAGCAGACCCCTAAGCAGCAATTGTATCAATATTCACTTTTCGTACCTTGCAAGATGTCGAAATCCATTGTTGGCACCGTTCCCTACCCTGTAAGCTTGTTTGAAACCAAGTTGTAGATGCTGCAACAGCAATATTGACCTCCACGACAGTTTCAATTCGACCAGCGTCCTACCATTAAATCTGGAAAGCCAGGAAAAACTAGCGATGAGAACATCACGCTCCCTAACGTCCGTGGGCGGATTCCTTCTCTCCAAGCCTCTCGCCTTCGTACAATGATGCTCGAAGCCTATCGTGATCCATCCAAGATCCTCGCACACGCCTGCAGTTACGATGGTCTCTCATCTCGCCTCGTTGAGGAAGCCGGCTTCCCCATGATCTTCCTTGCTGGATACCCTTGTGCCAGCTCATACGGACTACCCGACACAGGCTATATCGCTATGGCAGAGATGTGTGACAAAATTCAAGAAGCAGTACGACAGGTATCGGTCCCAGTAATGGCCGATGCAGATACCGGTTATGGCAGCCCAATGAACGTAAAGAGGACGGTGCAGTGTTTCGCAGAGGCTGGTGCGGCGGGTATCATGGTGGAGGATCAGACTTGGCCAAAGAGTATGATTTGCACTCAAGAAGGAAAGGTGTCCAAGCTAATCTAACTTGCAGGGTGTGGTCACACAAAGGGTAAGGCAGTCGTGTCGAGAGGCGAGGCCTTCGCACGTGTGCAAGCTGCTTGCGATGCTCGCAACGAGGGCAAGGACATTTTCGTTCTTGCGCGTACCGACTCACTCATTCTCGGTTGGGATGAGGCTATGGCACGTGCTAAGGAGTTCAAGCGCATCGGTGTCGATGCCGTATTCGTGGAGGCTCTTCCCGACCGCGATGCCATGAGCAAGTGTGTCAAGGAGCTAGATATGCCTGTCTTTGCCAACAGTAAGCCCTCGATACTTGTTACGAGAATGATTGATGCTCACTATTGTTAGTCATCGAGGGCGGCTTGACCCAGAACCTGTCCGCAAAGGATCTTGCAGAGCTCGGCTTCTGCGCTGTCGCGTATCCATGGACACTAGTTGCCGCGAAGTTGAAGAGCATCCGTGAGACACTGGAGGCTCTGAAGAAGAGCATGACGGAAGGTGCACCACCCATGATACTCTCCTACTCCGAGGTTTGTGAAGGGGTGGGCTTCAACAAATACTGGGTAAGGTCTACTTTATCATACGCTCGACGACGCTAATGCTAGGCAGGACGAAGAAGAAAGGTACAAATACAATGAAGGGGGACTGGTGAATGCTAGAGCAACGACAAACGGTTCCAATGGAGCAAATGGAACAAATGGGCATTCGTAGTTAGTATCTTGTCAGCCTCGCACATTCAGAATATTCTGCCGAATACCGAACACTTAAAACTATAATATGCTATACCATCGATTCCATGCAGTACATCAAGACCGGTACATACGTAAGAAGTCTGGAAGCCCCATCCCGAGTTATAGGAAAACAATGTCTGCCTGACAAGAGTCTGATTCAAAGTCTACGTTTCTTTTGCAGCTTCCCGCTCAATGGACTATTGAGCAGCCTTTTTAAACTGACAGTTTGAGCCCTGCCCCAG
Organism: Phoma sp. XZ068; assembly: GCA_004835665.1. NCBI lineage: Eukaryota > Fungi > Ascomycota > Dothideomycetes > Pleosporales > Didymellaceae > Phoma > Phoma sp. XZ068. Next base: position 596,613 of record RBKR01000002.1, read on the forward strand.
TATTTCCGTTATCTCATTATAATTTGTAAATAAAAGCCATGTCCCGTGTCCCGAAGTTCCTCGCCGCCCAGTGCGGAGTAAGCCGAATACGCGGACAAACACCACTTGCTTTTTTGTACGTGTGGCTTTGTCTTACTCAAGTCATGTGCGACCGCAGTTAGCTTCCAGCCCACAAGCCGATCTGATCTCGATTTCGCCGCAGACACAAACTCAATTCCAGCTTGCAACAAGATGAGGATGGTCGAATCCATTGTCTCATCAGGCCAACTAGCAAGAAATTCAAAAGTCTATTGGCAGCTACAATATCATTGTCAGTTGGTGCCAGAACATTGCCAACCCTCGTGCAGGCTCTCGTCTGAAACGCGAGTCCTAGCATCGATTATATGGGTACCACGGCATAGATCTGCCAGGTGTAATTGTTTCAAAAGCATATCATGCAATGATTACTCCAGCTAAGGGAAATTACAGATTTTTTTAACTCAGTCCGCAAACCTGACTATGCACTACTTCTGCCATATACTACAGCATAATATATGGGGCCTGTCCACACAGCCGGAACAGGCTCAAACAAATTAAGTACGGATAACAAAGGAGTAATCCAACCAGAAAGAACAGTGGAGTCAATGGAATGGTGGCATTGGTGCAGATTTGACCAAAAGGGAGCGATTATCATTGCATGCGTGACAGCTATGTTTGGGATCGTCTTTGGTCCGACAATAATCGTAGACTGTACGCTTCCATCGTATATGCATGGGAATTCTATGAATCATATACAATTGCCGCAAGACAGCTAAGATCATATTGAAGCTTTTCCTGCACAGGTGTAGCAACGAATGCATGCGGACGCATGTCTCAAATATGAACCGATTGGCCATGGTATTGTTGGCTTAGATTGAGGTGATTCGAAGTCAGCAATTTGATTTGATATGATTCGATTGTGTCCTACCACTGTACTGGAGTAGGTTAGCAATTCTTACTTTGTCTCGGACGTGCGCAGCTGGAAACCTGGCGAAGAACTGATACTTCCGCCCACTTCATTCCTTCCCCCAATTAACTGTCTGGTTCTCGAGGCCTGCGATTCTCTCCATGATATATCTGCAATTGCCCGTTGGCACCAGTAAACAACGATTCGTCTGTGTGCATGATGTACTATGAGGGGCTTGCTTGCTTGGGACCAGCCTTGCGGCAAAATGGACTCTCATCTAAGACACCATCGCTCGTTTCAGAAATGGCAGCAACATAAGTCCATGTCCCGCTTACTATGCACACGCTAACTTTACATACTGTGGATAACGACTCTTGGGAGTCAGGGGCCAAGCAAATTTCTACGTTGTCAAGCTATCCGTCACCCATCGGTGTGTCGATGTGCAAACCTCTTATCGTGATGGCAGCAGCAGATTTCACCGCATTACTCAATTCTTGTGGGTGCGCAGTAATTAAAAAGGAAAATGTGTGCATGGTGGCTCTCTGGATAGTTACGCTGGCGTCGATGGTTTTGATGTGACGCGCAATATTACTCATCCGCGGAGCCGAGCATCCCCATTTCTTAGCACACAGGCAAACGCATATATGATGAGCGAGATAGCCTTTAAACAGTGGAATGGTGTCCTGATGGTTATGAGGTTTAAACATCTGCCTCTGTCGCTCAGGATCGCAGCTATTGTCAGTGGTGCGGTGATGTCAGTCGCCGCTGACGTCACCTGATCCAGCTTTTTGAGGCGCAAGTCCAGACCGCAGTTTCAGCCAGCTGGATCCTTTCAGAGAAGCATCCTCTTCTTCGTTATCCACTTTACTTGCCGCACTGCATAGGCATGGCGAATCTGACGACGGTACATCTCATCGAAGGACTTTCTCGCAGCTTGGACGTGCAGCTGGAGGAACGACCCACGCAGAAGAAGAACTTCCTTTTCAGCCATGGATGTGGAGCCGCACTTGCGCCCAAAGTTACCTCAAAGATTGAGCTCGAACGACGCGGATTCTCTACGTGACCTAGGATTACTTAACTTGCTGGAACACGATCCTCGACCAACTTTTGTGCTGGATACTGTGGACGCAAGCAATCCGTTCATTGGGCTCAACCTGGTCTACGGAAATGCCGCGCTAGCCTCTGCAGGGTCGGGAGCATTATTGGGCGCCATAACTGGAAATCACGACAAGGGCAATGACATCAGGGAAGACAATGTGTCTTTCTCACGATTTCAGCACTGGTCATATCATCAAGATTTAACTTCAAGTAAACCTGTACATTTCTGCGACTACGGCTGGAGGAGATCTCTAATCGCACATCGTTGGATTGTCGTAAGCGGGACATCTACCAGAGCGCCCATTGTAGATGAAAGGTCGAGGCCAGATGGCGAACTACCCTCCAAGAAGAGTTCAAGAACCAAATTCTCGACATTCGACTGGACAGATGATCCTCCTCCAGTAAAATTATCCTCGCACGTTGCTTGGGCACGCAGTATCGACTGGCAAAGCACACCATTAGGGCCTATGAGAGGATGGTCTCCCCAACTACGCAGCAATGCCAGCTTGATCATGCAGGACCCACGACCGGCGGTTGGCTTCTATGGACCTAAACTTATCATGATCTACAACGAACCCTATGTCGAGCTTCTTGGTGATCTCCACCCCTGTATGGGTCAAAGTGCTCGCGTCGTTCTGGCTCCGATATGGAATGACTATTTTGAGCCCATTATACAGCAGAACATGGCTGGTGAGACTGTCGACAATGCCAAGATTGAAATTCCTTTGACACGTAAAGGCTACGTGGAGGAGACTTACTTTTCGACCCGATTCATACCGATATTCAACTCTGAAGGCGCGACGATTGGTCATTATGAGCCTGTTGTTGAAATTGTGAGTACTGAGCAATGTTTTCCGCATACTTTTTGACTGGCCATCACGAAATACTAGATGATCTAGATCGTATGCTAGATGAATGCGTTATCTCGATCGCCTTGCTCTAGAGCAAAATTGGATATTTGGCTAATTTTCCGGTAGACTAAAGAAGTCGTTCTCGAGCGACGTTCACAGACACTTCTGGAGCTGAGCCAAGAACTACCTCGAGCCCGCGATTCTGACGCCTATTGGCACCATGCTGTCCAAGTGTTCTCTCGCAATGAAAAGGACGTCCCATTTGCGCTGTTCTACTCCACAGAGATGGATAGCAGAAGTAGTGATTCGACTGGTACGAACAGTAATACTAACAGCCAACACCAATGCACTCTTCGACACTGCATTGGAATGCTTGAGGAAATATCTGCCAGTCTTCACCGGCTCGACCTGCGCCAGGATCACGGCATCGTCAAACTCTTTAAACAAGCCGCGATTGAAGATACGCCGATCATTGTAGATCTCATTAAGAACTCCGAGGCATCTCAATTGGCTGAAGGAATTCAGCCGCGACATGCAGACGATACTTGCAAAGCCGCTGTTATATGTCCCCTGCACCCGCCGTCCTCTAAGGAGACCGTACTTGGCTTCATGGTGCTTGGTCTCAGTTGGTATCCCCACAGAGTATGATTAAGACGTTCGCTGACACACTTGCAGGCCCTCGACGGCCGTACGACCAGGAATATTCACAATTTGTCCTACTAGCGACCCGTTTGGTTTCAACATCACTGACTTCAATGGTGTTACACCAGGAAGACATTGGCCGCCGAGAACGTGCCATAGTTACTGCTGAGCTCATCAAATCAGAACTTAGGCAACAGCTTGCAAAATCTCAAAAGGAAGCTGATCGCGGACATTCGAAATTTCAGGTAGGGATACATTTTGTGATTTGTGTGTGCTGGGGGTAGCTGACGTGTCGGTAGCGTTTCGCGGAACGAAGCAACATCGGTATATTTATTGTTGACATGACAGGTGTATATACATACCGTAACGATGCCTGGTACGATATCTTGAGCCCTGACGACCGAGATATTGCTCTCGACGAAGCGTGGGAGTTACTCATCGACGATGAATATATCGCATTCGGCCAGGCCAAATTTGCGGCGCTTTCAGCAACAAAGGAATCACAGTAAGTTGTGTACACTGCCAGTATGAACTCAATCTGACTTGATTAGGTCGTTTGAGTTGCGCCTGAAGAACACTTGGTGCACCACTGCCAACGGTATCGACGATTCGTTACCTGAGCGGCAACCCAAATGGGTTTTATGCTCGATTTTCCCTGAGCTATCCGAGGAGGGTGAGATCTTAGAGATCATTGGCTGCATAACGGAGATCTCTCGGCAGAAGTGGGGTGAGCAATTGCATGCAATTCAAGCCATACGAGCCAAGGAGTCAAAACGACAGCTCGAGAACTTCATTGATACGACGTCACACGAGATGCGAAATCCACTTTCCGCTATTTTTCAGTGCGCTGATAGTGTTATATCTTCATGCAAGACCTTGAAAGAGTCAAAATGTTGCAACGAAAGCTATCGAAAGACATTGCTCGCTACGGTTGATTCCGCCGAGACAATTGTCCAATGCTCCAAACACATGAAGACTATAATCGACGGTAAGTGACTCCGCATTCGAACAGCAAACTAGTGTTGACAGGTTAGATGTCTTGACCATATCCAAGTTGGACTCTGGGCTTTTTGCGATGACCCCAATTGATGTAAAACTTGAGTCCACTGCACGAGATGCGGTTAAGATGTTTGAGGGAGAGGCCAGGTCAGCTGGCGTAGATCTGCGATTCCACATTGATCACTCCTGCAACGACCTTGACATTGTCAACGTCTCGCTCGATCCTACGAGAGTTTTGCAGATACTCATCAATCTCATTACGAACGCCATTAAATTCACACGGTTAGAAGCCACGAGGGATATTCTCGTTAGCCTAAGTATATCACTTGAGCGACCAATACACAACGCCGACGGACGGGTGACCTACATACCGAGATCGGGGGGCTCAGAGGCCAAAACACTGCAGTTGGATTGGGAGCAGGGTCAAAGTGTAAGTCCAAACCCTGATTCAAGTATACATGTGGCCTAACGCAAGAAGGTTTTCGTATGCTTTTCAGTACAGGATACCGGTACTGGCATGACCGACGCTGGTATATTCATTGATAATCCATGAAAGTTCCAGTGCTGACTATAGGACTAGAGCATCAACTTCTCTTTACACGCTTCTCCCAAACATCACCGAGAACACACATTGACTATGGTACGTTACTTTCCATTTAACATCCAATCTTGAGGCGCGAGACCCAGCATATTGCACAACTGTAGTCTGTCACACAAGCTCTGAGAGTAAAGATTTTGTGAGAAAAGATGTAGCCCACATATGCTGACGATGAGGTTTAGGTGGCTCGGGGTTAGGTCTCTTCATTTCTAAAAGACTAACTGAAATGCATGGTGGCGCTATAGGTTTCATCTCGCAGAAAGGGGTGGGCAGCACATTTTCCTTCTACGTGCAGAGTCGGAAGAGTGCACCAAGCTCGCTACGGCGAGAGAGCATTGAAGAGAGCTCAGCTGCGGTCGATCAAAGCATCAAGACCCACAAGACCGCCCTGCGCAGTTCATCGTACAACGAGGATGATACCCCGCAACAATCGCGTGCAGAATCCCCGGAACCCCAATTTCCCGATAGCGACCTACATATTCTCATCGTTGAGGACAATTTGGTCAACCAACGCGTCCTGGCAAAGCAACTGCGCGACGTTGGCATGAATGTGGCGGTCGCCAACCACGGCGGCGAAGCTTTAACGTACCTACAGACAACGACCTATTGCAACTCAAATAGGTCTGGCAACGAGTTAACTTTGATTTTGATGGATTGGGAGATGCCAGTGATGAATGGCCTCGAATGCGTAGCAAACATCCGGAAAATGCAAAACGAAGGCATCGTGCAAGGGCACGTCCCTGTTATTGCAGTGACCGCGAACGTCAGGTCAGAGCAGGTCGAGATTGCTTTACAAGCTGGTATGGACGATGTGATCTCGAAACCGTTCAGGATACCAGAGCTTCGCGATTGTATTCAGAAAACGTTACGCAATAGAGCACCGGCTGAGCGTACGAATTCAGGCTAGCGGTGTTGTTAAGCAAAACAGCCAGATCGTTACTACGTGTCATTTGTGATGTTTGTGAATGAAATAGTGAAAATATGGAAGGAAAAGGCGCAGAGGAGAATATTTCAATAGGCGCTGAGAGGGTCTAGGTCGGACATCATCCTTGCTTCCTAATGCTTGATTCGACCCCAAAGCTCCTTTATAGTAAAGACATCGTTCTGCACAGACTCGCTATCTTCTTTCTGATCTTCTTTCTCGAGCTTCGACCTCAGCTTTGCTACCATCAAATCTCGAGCTATTTTCGGCGAGAGGAGACGTATCTCTTCTTCCAACTTGGCCTGGCTGATCATCTTGCCGTTACACAGCTCTCTAACGAGGCTTTCCGTGAGATGTTGACAGTTGTTCGACAACAGATTATACCGCTTGTTCGCGCCAATGAACGTTTCACCTGCGAAAGACTTAGCATGCAAATCAGTTACATGTGATATGCGGCAAGGCTTACCGAGAGCCTGAATCTCCTCGTGGCTCTTCGTCGTCTCGCCCACATAGTAACATGAGCTCCATGAAGCAATAAACTCCTCAGTAACCTCATATACCCGGAAGTAGTTATTCATCAGCATCTGGACCTTCAGCTGATCGCTCATAAGGTCGTACGCATAGGTTGGCCCTAGCCCTCGATCCACGACCACGACGGCCCAATGAGAGATGCTGTTCAAACTCATACCGACATGCTTTGCGAGAAGGTCATAAGTCTTCCGTGAGACTTCAATTCTGCCGAAAGCGATTGGTGTGGTGATCAAGAAGACTGCGCGGCTGTACGCTTGAGGTGAGCATATCAGCGGAGGCACTTCAGATTCTGAATTCCCTGAGATCTTTGCCGCAATCTGTCGGAGGTAAAGGCTCTTTTGACGGATGGCTTCTGCTAGTTGTGCGTCAGATGCGCCCTTCTTCCTCCATTGCCTAGATCATCTCGAGTCAGCTCCTCACACGTGACGTACGGCGGGGACATGCTAATAAGTGCGTACCATCTTTGCTGGAACGACTTGAAGGCGGCCTCGCCGGCCTTGGTCAACTTTGCTAAAGCATCCGATCCCATCTAACGCCGCGCCGATGCATAAGGGTAACAATGTGGGATGAGGTTGGAAACTGGGAACGAAATGGCGTGGCTGTGTGGCGCATGACGCTAGCGTGGCTTGCGGCCCGAACTACTCAGCTTCTTCATCTGCTCAGTCTCTTGGCCGTCCACTGTCCACTGTCGCCAGCATGTGCTTCAATCTGTGCAAATCATGAGCAAGAAGGAAGTGATCTTTGAAGAAATAGTTTAGGTTGAGAAAAGCACACGGTGGTGAGATGTGGAGGCCAGCTGCAGCGTTCGAGGACGGCAGGTGGAAACCACCTCTCCATAGCCCACCCCCAGTCTGGTAGATAGCAACTTGGTTGCAGCTGTGTGTCTTCTTCTAGTCCTCGCGATATGATATTGTCACTACTTGGGCTCGCTCATGATGGCTTTGAAGGGCATTCACGACTTTACCACGACTCGCGGAGAATGGGAGAGGAGAACTTCTCAACTTCCCTGATCTATGTAATTTTAGTAATCGCATGTCAAAGAAATGAAAGATAACCGTTTTTTTTTTGGAAGGCCGCAGTATCATCGCTGCTATCTTCCTAACGCCCAAGACCTTAGTGGCAGGCATTACGACTTCGACCGGGCTCCTGCAAAGCGAATTCATGGCTGCTCATGATCAATCATACCAACTCCAAAGACCATGAATTCAAAAACTCTGTTTGTCATAAAGCCATGAAAACTCCGGCCGCCTTAGAAGCCCAGGTTGCGCTCTTATGCAATGATCATGAACATCAAACGCCATCAAAGCTCCTGCCTCGCAAAAATGAAAGACTACCGTGGGTATCCTATCTGTCCTTTTCACGCCAATAACCGAAATGAAAGCGTGGCACCACCCGCAGCTGTAGAGCTCACCATCTACGGCCAAATTGTCGCCTCACCCAGACCGGGTGGTAAGTCGAGTAATCTCTCTGGCCACTCAGCCCCAGCTGACCTGCGACATTGAGGTATCCATCCTCATTCCTCTGCAGTCCTTTCGTATCGACATTGCCCAGGCTACCATCAAACCCCTCTTCTGTATCCCAAGTAGCGCGACAGTATGGACAAGTCGCTTTGCCTCTCGTAGCTACCTGGATCCAAGACTGCATACAAGCCTTGTGCACATTGTTCCCACAGCTAGCCTTACAGTATACAATGTCGTCGTTCTTCGCATCGAGCTCGTCATAGCAGATGGGACATTCACCCTCGATCAGCTTACGGTTTCCGTCCTGTTCCTCGCCAGGCTTGTCGTTACCGTCTGTCTCGACACCGGGAATGAGCGGCGCATTCTTTATCAGCTCGCGTAGCTCGGTGCTGGTGAGGGCCAATTGATATGCGACATGCTCTCGTGCTTTGAGGACTCGTAACATAATGTATACGATATGCTTACACTGATTACCCTTTTGCGCGTGTGGGCAGTCGCAGCTAGGTATGAGGCCAACATTCACAGTATAGACGTTGCCGGTCGAGCCGGCAATAACAACCTTCTCTTCTGGGAGCTCGTCGGTACCGCATCGTTCGCGTGAGAGGACAGTCAGACGCTGTGTGATCGCGCGTTCTTTGATTTCGAGGTAGCTGAGTGGTGCTCGTGCGCGGTGTCGGCGAAGACGCTTCTCCTCCAACGGTGAGTCGCTGCCACCCTTGACCTGCTTCTTCTTCTGCTTGGTCCTCTCTTGCGTATTCTCAACAGTGTTGATTTCAGGCGACGTTGTAACGTTCTTTGACCTTTTTACGGGTAATGAACAATCATCGTGATGGTCGTCCTCACCGTACTCGACATAGCTTGTTGGCGCCTTTCGTTTGCGCGTTGGCCTCGAGGCCAGCAAGGGTGTGGACTCCATGCTGATTCTGGAGACAACACACGTAGGAGTAGTGTTCTTGTCTTGGACGTTCTCGCAAGGGAGACGTCTGGCTAGAAGCAATTGCGACTTTGGAGTGGGCAGGGGCACTAGCTTGGGAAGGTGGCGATGACGACAATCGATAACAATAATGACAAGCGCGTTCACACAACCACGCGCTAGCACGTGAGCCCAAAGTTCAGACATGTATCTTGAACCGATGACTAGACATTACATTTACCACCAAGCCTAGCGAATCTAAGCATATATGCATCTTATGTTTACTTGTGGACCTCTACAGTAACGCAGGACTGGCTCATTTCACACTGCACTTCCAAACACTGCGCTAACTGGCGACCAGTTATTGGCGCAAGAGAACACTTTCCCTCCAGAACCATTGTGAAGCTCATGGCCCGACGCCCACATGCCCAGAGCGAACTGTCGCCATGTTAGCCATAAGATCTTGCAACAAGAGTGCGCCTTAAGACTTACAATCGTAACGCCGAGACAGAAGAGGATCGCGTTGCAGACCGACCATACAGTCATGCGCTTGCTCGTGAACCAGGTCCCTCTGTACTGGTAGAACCACATTACCATAGGGAGCGCATCTAGGAAAGTTTAGTTCATAATGTATACGGGCTAGATGACGTTCGAACTTACAGCTGAACCAGGAACCGAAGAGTGCAGCTATCAGACCCAGCAAGAGATTGAAGTTCGGGATAGCCTCAGCGAGCAACCACGCGACGACCCAGAGTGCGGCACATATACCGAGCCAGCTGCTCAGGCTCTTGAAGCTCTTCTGATGAACAACATTTGTTCCCTTCCACATTCGAATGTAGATGTACTTGCATGCCACAGACCCATTGACGACACCTGCGATAATAATCGTGGGAATGGCGAAGCCAAAAGCGACTTTGGTGACAACTGGGCTTGCCGAGCCGAGCGCAGGAGACGTAACGAGAGGACCGGCATAGTAATAAGTGACGGCTGAAATGGTCATGTCGAACGTGACTGCGATGCCTTGCTCGAAGAAGAGTGCCTTCTTGAAGTCTCGTGGATCCACCAGTTCGGCTTGGAAGGATAGGAAGGCGACGTGACCGGCTGCGTTCAGTCAGTTCTGACTTGCCACGAGCAATATTCACATGGAAAGAGCCACTTACTATAAGCCAAAATTATGTTCAGAACTGGTCCCAACCCTTTGACGAAAGGAATGCCAGGGCGGACAGCAAGGATGTCGCCAACATCTGGCTTGGATATGCCGATACCAATCATGGCGATAAATACTGCCAGGATGATACTTGCACAGGCTAACGCGGTTAGTCTCAGTTCTCTTCCCTGATAAAACTCACTTACAAAAGATGGATAAATGGCTCACGTTCTTGAACGTCCTTGGCAGCCCAAGCAAGAAGCAGATGACCATACCGGCGACACTAAAGATAATTGTGCAGGTTCCATGGCCTGTCAAAGCGTTCATGGCGACAGAAAACGTCAGCACATGTGCACCGCTGATGAAGACCAAAATGAGGATTGAGCCTATAGCCATGACTTCTCTTCCAATAGGCCCAGCAATGATCTCTCCGCAATCGGCGAATGATTGCACCTTTGGGTAATCAAGTTTGAATTCGCCAATAAGCCATCCGGTGTAGGTCGCAATCAGTCCTAGGAAGCAGATACACAAGATACCTGGGACAATACCGAGAATTGCAAGAGCTTGTGGGAGCGCGAGCACGCCCAGGGAAACGTTTTCAGCGAGCATCACTACGGCTTGTTAGGTATGAACGATGTAATAAGATGAAGAGGGTTCTTACAAACTCCTGTCTGCCTGTTAGAGTCGTTAGTAATCGTAGGTCGTAGAAGCCTGAAGCGAACATGATGCAGTTAATGGATCACTTACCACCAAGCACATGTCTTGTATTGGATCTCGGCACCTTCTTCGTTGCCGAAAGCGTCTTCGTTGACAGGTGGAGAGGCTTGTCCCTCGATGTCTGACGACGTGGGAATTTGCTGCAGTTGGATATCATTCGACTGCACAGTCTTCCTGGCCTCATGTTTAGTATCAGCCGACCCAGTTGAGGCCCTGCCTCGTGCTTTTGGCGAAGCCATATTCGACAAGCGGCGGAACATGACGCGTTTTGAACGTTATCTGTGGTTAAATTTATGATGAGACAGTACAGATGTTTATAACGAGAAGACAGAATATCGAGGCCAGCAAATGGGGCATGAACGTGGGGATTACCCAGGAAGTAGTGTCTTTTTGTGCGCATTTTGGGGAGATGATAACAACGGTACCGAACGCCCCAGGATGCAGTTCAAAAGCTTGAACCACAGAAAGTGAACGAGTATCGTCCAATGACCCTCACATTGACGTTCTTTGGATTCAATGCACTGAGGGGTCAAGAGCGACCCATGGCTCATTATATACTTAGGATCGAATATCAAAGCAGTGATCTCATGCTACAGTCTATTCAGTTGGTGTTGAGAAGTAGGAGACCATGAGTGTTAACAAGATGTAGGTTCTACACTTCGTCGCGAACGCCTCCAGGGTGCAGCTTCAAGTTGGTTTCTGCTTGTTCCATCCCTGTGGCCAGGCCGGACTTTAGGCTGAGCCATACAAGATTTAGACTTTAGAAGGTTAAACAAAATAAAATCGTTGAGGACCCCACTTTGATATAGCGTTCAGTGATATTCCCTCCATGAACATGTTGGTGAATGGGAAAGTGCCGTAGTCGCTCAAGCCAAGATGGCGGTTGACGAGCGGGGACAACGGAAGCTATGACGTATTGGGACAAGCGGCCGGTCGGGAAGTTGCGTTGCAGCGTTCATGCTCCTCACTACCAGCAACCAATCATCATCGACATGCAACCCCAGGTCCGGAGCTGAAGCTCGTGGAATAAAGGCGCAAGCTCATGTAATCTGCCTAATATCGAAATGGACGTTCAGCTTGCCAAGGGGGAGGCTGGAGCGCCGAAACATCGCTGACAAAGTCCTCGGTCGTTCTGGCCTGAAGCTCAACATCGCACACCAATCCGCTGCCCATCCACATCCATAACATTTCGCAGCTGCCGTCGTACCGTTCGTAGATCTTGTAGGTAACACACGAATACTCGTGGACAGGACACATATAGGTAAGCGCCTGTCGAGCCGCCACCTGTTGACACACATACTCCGCTCCTTCGCACCCTTGCATAACACAACCATCACCACCACGGCATTGATAGCACATCACGATACTGACGCGAGCGCGCAATAGCTACGCGACCACATCTCCGCCATGGTTGAGCTACGCAAACGAAAGACACCCCCTCCAGCGCCTGTGCGCCCAGCTAAGAAGGCATCTGCGCCCAAGGGCAAGAAAGCTGCCAACGGAAAGACACCCGTTGAGCAGGCCACCGAAGCTGTAACCGAAACCACAGCAGTCATTAGTGAAGCTGTGACTAGCGCTGTCGAGGCTGTGAAGGAGGCTGTTGCTGACGCGACTAATGGCGAGAGCAAGCCAGCGGCTGCTACTGCGTCGCCTGCCGGGCCGCCAAAGGTTGGCGACACAATTGACCTCACCGACTTCGGTGGAGAGGTTGAGACACACGATGGAAAGAAAACGACGCTCGCGAAGCTTGTTGAGGAGAGCAAGGGCGGTGTCGTGCTTTTCACGTACCCCAAAGCCTCTACTCCCGGATGTACGTCGACGCGTCTCGTCCACCAGAACCACTACTGACACGTGTCTAGGTACCACACAAGTCTGCCTCTTCCGCGACTCGTACGCGCCCCTCACCGCGACCGGCTTCAGCATCTTCGGCCTTTCCAACGACAGCCCCAAGGCAAACACTACTTTCAAGACCAAGCAGAACCTCCCTTACAGTCTGTTGTGCGATCCTGCGCAGACACTCATATCCGCGATTGGTCTGAAGAAAGCACCCAAGGGCACTACTCGCGGCGTCTTTGTGGTGAACAAGGAGGGCAAGGTGCTGGCTTCTGAGCCTGGCAGCCCTGCTGGAACCCACAAGGTCGTCCAGGAGCTTGTGGCTGGTAGCGGCGATGTTAAGAGTGACGACACCAAAACCGCAGACACTGCTGCTGAGGTTGCTGACACAGCAGCCAAGGTTGATAGTAACTGAGCTTGAGAAACATGGTAAACATGCGTGTAATTAGCAGTCTTATATTGTTCTCTTTCTCGGAATTCGGCACAGAGAATATGTTATCGTCGACGCTGTTGCGAATGTCAGCTTACCTCATCTGATCCAAGTCGTTGCTCTCTCTGTCCCGTGCCATTAATTTTGCTTGGTCAGCTCACGGTGATACTGTCCTTCCTGTTGGTGGAGGCAGATAAGCACAAATACATGAGACTACTTAGCATGGAATGGGGCCTGATTTGACTGCCATTTCTCGCCCTACTTAGCCTTCAACTGAATATTTCCAAGATGTCGAAGCTCATAGTGATCATAGGCATCACAGGGAACCAAGGTGGCAGCGTTGCCGACGCCTTCCTAGCTGACAAAATGTGGCACCTCCGCGCCATAACTCGCACTCCTTCAAAGACCTCCGCACAAGAATGGGCATCTCGCGGCGTAGAAGTTGTGCAAGGTGATGTGGACAATGTCGAATCCCTGATCGCCGCATTCGCCGGTGCGCACGCTATCTTCGCAATGACAGACTACTGGTCCTCCTTCTCTGACGCAGCCGTGCGTGCCAAAGCCACGGAACGAGGCATTAGCCTTGAAGAGCGGTGCGCAGAAATCGAAATCCAGCGCGGCAAGAATCTCACACGCGCAGCTGCCTCCCCGCAAGTGCTGAAAACGCTCGAGCGCTACGTCTACAGCAGCCTTGGGAATCAATCAAAGTTATCAGGCGGGAGGTATACGAAGATCTGGCACTGCGACAGCAAGGCAGCCGTCGAACAGTACATACGCGAGGACGCATTGCTTGGTCCAAAAAGCAGCTTCATCCATCTTGGTATCTACGCAAATAATTGGAGGCGCATACCTCTCGACATCCAAAAGGATCCAGTGAGTGGAGGGTACTGGCATGTCGATATCGACGACGGCCGCAAGCCACTTCCCATTGTCTGGACCCGACGAGACACCGGGCCTCTGGTCAAAAAGCTCGTCGAAGATGTACAAGCCGGCACTCGACTGCTCGTGGTCAGTCAAATGATCAGTTATCGTGAGTTTATGGCTACGTGGGCCAAAGTGCTAGGTAAGAGGCTCGCGGGCGATGAAGGGATTAAGCAGGTCTCGGAACAGGAGTATAAGGACTTGGTTAGAGGAAATGAAAATCATAAGGAACATGCTCTGCAAATTTGGCAGATGGTCCGGGACTTTGGGTATGTCGGAGGGGACAGCGATATGGCCTACCCTGCAGATATAGGAGCAGAAGGGCTTCTGACAAGCTTTGAAGAGTATGTAAAGCAGGAAGACTGGTCAGGTCTTCTAGGACGTAGTTAGACACTTTTGAGTCACCGCTCTAGTTCATTAAAGTAGTAATAAATGTCGTCCATGTGAGTGTGATAAGATATATTGGTGCTTTACAGTAACAATCAAATCACTCTCGTAACCAGAGGCTCACTCTGGATTACAATGGTCAATAGGTAGCTTCGTCAAAGTAGATGGAATATCCGTGGTACTTTCTAATCTAGCAAGGGTCAAAAGGCTCCTAGATGGTACGAGAATCATAGGACCGCTCCGGATTCCGATAACTTGGATATCTTTATTGGATTTGCAAAGTAAAAGCAAATATTTGTCCTGATCGGACTTGGACACAAGATATAGATTCCTAAGCCTTGAAGACTGGTTGCTCGTCCGCATTGGGCTCGTCTTTGCCATCCGTCATTGGTCACAGAGGCGAGATTTCACTACGGCCTCCTCAATGGTTCATCGCTGATTTCCCCTGTCAATGCATATTAGCCAACTCCATATCCTAGGCTGCAGCGCCCAGTGCGAATTTAGGTCATGATTCGACGAATTTGGTGGGATAGGATCTTAGTACATACCTGCTTGAAGTAGAGGAAACTGGTGGACTGAAACCTAGCTTTGTGGTCTGGGGCGAGGCATCCGAGCCCAGGGTGCGGGACACTACTATACCGTTTCTGAGGGAATGGGGATGGCTTGCGAGAGAGTGTGAAGGGTTGATTGAGAGTACCAATCATACCACCCAGAGGGGAGTTTGGAGGTTGGTATTTTAGTTGACTGGGACGGGATGTAGATGCAGCAATCACCGTACTCGGAGACAACGCTCAACATTAATTGGTTTGATAATAATACCATCGTCGTGTACTGAGGTATTACAAGGAGATACGTTCGGGCAACATTGCCAGCGACCAACTGGCGATATATGCGCCAGGCCACCACCGAGACTTGCGCACGGCTTTCTACGGCGGATCGGTCAGTGGCGACTGATGTTCTTCCTCGGTAAGGCCATCGAGGCCGTAGTCTACCAATCGGACCATAGTCCGCGGCGAGTCATCATGGCTCGTCTATCCCAAGACAACTCAGTCCTTCTAAGAAAGGATGCAACCCGAAAGGTGGGTTATGCGACGATACTAGCGAGGAGCCTTGTTGCTCAGGGGGAATGATTCAACCCCTCGTATGTAGCAGGAGCTGAATTAGCGGAAGCCAAAGCCCCATCCTTATTCACGCCTTCATCACGCCTCGCCCCCTCCTTCTTAAGGAATTTCTCGAGTGCTTTGAAATTGACCGGTTTGGTCATGAAGTGGTCTATCCCCGAATTCCATGCCTCTAGTTTCGCACTTGCGGATGCCAAACCCGTCAGCGCGATGATACAGCAACGTGGGATGTTGTACTCTTGCTCGTATTGCCGAATTGCTCGAGTTGCCGACATGCCGTCCATGACGGGCATCGACATATCTACAAGATATAATCAGACATCACACATGTTTCTATGCTGTTCGGGATCGGAACCTACCCATCAGAATAACATCGAATTGCACCTGGGATGACTGGTACGTGCGAAGGGCTTCAAGGCCGTTTTCCGCTTCCGTATACTTGAGGTTATATTTCTTCGTGAATGCTACAAGGAGCTGCAACACGTTAGCATAGTGTCGGAAGCTAAGTTATTCTTTGCAGTAAGCTAACCCTACGATTGATCGCATTGTCATCCGTGATGAGGATATGGGGTGAGCTGCTGGATGATTTGCGAGGTATTGTAAGTTTTGGACGAATCGGAAGCGTACGGTGTCCAGTAGCAGGCGTCCTAGCTATCGGCGTTGGATTATCTGAAGATTCTGGTGATGGCGAGGAAGAAGGTTCTGGCCTATCTGTTTGAAACCAGTGAGGTTGGTTCAATAGTGGCGGCATCTCAACCGGCGGGGGAGACAAAGTGGACGGAAAGATCGATGGAAGGGTTGGTGGAGAAGGCATTCTCGACTGCTCGACGGTTGCTGGCTGTGGGAGATTAGGTGTGGAAATATGGGTGGAATCGGTAGATGGCTGTACATTCTCGTCCGGACGATCGAACCGGTCCAAACACTTGGTCAGCACATAAGCCAATTTATGGGGCCCGAGTCTAGATGATGGTAAGCGAAGAATAGTACGTGCCGATTGTTCACTAACGGTTGGGTCATGATCTCAACCACCGATTCCTTGTCCTTAACGCGAACATCCGAACGCAGAGTCGCCGCCTCAAGCGCGTCCAATGCAACAAAGATAGTCATTGCAGCTTTTGAAGCTTTTGTGTCGGCTCTTTGATGCCTGGTAGAGGCGAGATAATCGAAGGATGGCTCCGGACAGATGACAAGGTCAGTATCGTTACCTTCCCACTTTGTCGTGTGAACGACATCCATCTTCAGGTGGTCGACCAAAGTTGCGGTCAATGCACGAGTGAACTTCGCAAGACCTTCTGCATTTTGCGGTTCATCTAGCATGTCCTGGTCAGTCTCAGCCCTATGCAATATGCACACCCTGTGGCCTTTCAAGCGCGGTAGTAAGGCAAGGTATTCGATTCGTTGGGGAAGGGCGATTTGTGCCGTATCGGGTCGGGGCAGAGAAAGCTTGACGGTAATCTTGGTACCGAAGGAATGATCGCTGCTGACTTCGATTTTGCCACCATTCGTCTCGATGATTTGCCGGACAATGCTCAACCCAAGGCCAACTCCGGAGCTGTGTGGGTTTTCCTGTGAGAATGGCTGAAAAGCTTTGTTGGCGAGGAATGCAGGGCTCATGCCGCTTCCTGTGTCTGTGACGGTGAGCGTAATTGTGGTGGTTGAGCCTGTCGTTCTGGCAATGTTTGCGGCGTGTAGCGACACAGTGATGTGGCCCGTTTGTGTGTACTTGACAGCATTGCCAAATATGCTGTGATGCTGTCAGCGTGAATGTTTCAATGAGTTGTAGTAGTGGCTCATACTTCATCACAGTTCTCTTCCAAGACCCGACAGGAAAGCAATAAATCCAATCCTGCTCGTGTGCAACATCTAGTATGATGTAGCACGTTTTGCGTTTTGGTGCATGATCGGAAATGTCGGTGTGAGTAGAGTTGGACGTCGACTCCGTTGGAGATAGGGGTGCATTTTGTGAGTTCATGATTGGAAGGAATGAAGATCCAGCAAAGACAGCTTCCACAACCTCTTCGGTTGCTATAGCAAGGTCGAAGGCTGGATCCCGAAGACGCCGTGTTTTCAGGGGCTTTGAAGAGAGTCTTATGGTCTTTGTGTTCTTGAGTCGTCTGGTAGAGACATTCTTAGTTGTTTCGGTCATTTTGGAATGGTCCATTACGTGATTGATTGTGTCAAGAAGGGTTTGGCCACAGCTATTCAGTGAATTTAGCATGCTTGTTTGGAAAGTGTCGAGTGGGGTATCTTTGATGAACTCCAACGTTCCCAGGATACCATGCAAGGGCGAACGCAATTCGTGTGAGATGGAAGCGACAAACGTAGTTTTTTGTTGATTCAAAGCAACCGCGTCCAGTCGTGACAGTTCTCGCATGATGGAGTGGCTGAAAATGTTGAAGTAAGCTAGGTCCACAGAAACCGAGAGCAGTCGATCGGGGTTGTTAGTCCAACAGAGACAACCTGCAAACCATCTAGATCTCTCGTAATCCCAGAAAGGCACGAATGCTACGCTCCGCGCGCCTCCCAGTAACTCAGAGATGGCTTTTGAGCTTCTAGACGCGCGCCCATGTCTTCGACTGGCTGCAGGACGGGTATTGCCTACAGCGGGCATATTTTCATCGTATGAGCTCTTGTTTGAACACGAGTCATCCGTTGAGGACATAGAAACACCCGTGGCGGTATAGTTGAACACCTTTCCATGAGGATATGCTCGCAATAAGCGGGCCAAATGAGTTTCGCCCAGGGACCCGACCCCCGGTGTGCCATCTGCGTTCACTATCGGTCTGGATGGCGCAGCGCCGAGAATTTGACACGTCTTCGGCGAAGAAGAATTCGGAGCCTTATTGGTGCTGCTGCTGTGAGAACTGCTATCCTCGCTTGACTCTGACTTTGAATTGGCCCCTGCGGATCCTGCGGCATCTGAAAGGTTTCCGCTTAAACGTCGACGCTCAGGGGCTGCTGGATGCTGGCGATGCCCAGTTGCTGCAACAGATGCGTCAAGGATCAAAACTCCATCTAGGTCACTAGATGCTAGCATGACATTGGCGGCTCTTGCAAACATGGATCTTGAGTTCATCGGTAGAATAGTGTCCTGCAGCGCTCGTAATGATGTGTTACGGGTGGATCGGGCTCGTACAGTATCCGAACCAGTGGAGAACTGTTGTTGCGTTTCCCGTGTTGAGCCCTGTTCAGATCCTTGAGAGCCCGCTTGTGATGCTCGTGAAGCAGCGGGTTGTGATTGGGGTGCCTGCGGAGGAGGATGATTCTCCATAACGCCGTGCTGCAGAGATGTTGGCGCCGCGTCGGAATCCGTCGTTGATGTTGAGGATGTTGCTGTGGGCGAAAGTGGCTCTGTGTCAAATTGATCGATGCTTTCCATTGGCAACAAAGCAGATGCGCCTTCCGCAAAAGAGATGAGACCTCGGGTGAGTTTCTCGCCCCGTTTGAATCGGTCCCTGACGGTATAAGTACCCAGATATTCGGTGGCAGTGGCTGAAAGATCCTCGAGATAGGCGACATCTTCGTCCGAAACACCTGATGGCCTTGGCTTGTCGTCGAGAACGCACAGAGTCCCAACGATAGTGCCATTGGCATTGATGAGTGGTGCTCCAGCATAGAAGCGTGCGTGTGGGCCATCGCGGACAAATGTGCGTTTTGCATGTCGTTCAGTACTGATAAGATCTTCATAGATAATGACTGGCGATCCTTGCTTTGCGTCAAGTAGCCCAGACTCCAGCTCTAGGACATCCTCACATACACCCCAACTCCTTGGAATACTAACACTGCCAAGCCACAGTGGATTTGGCGCACCTGGATCGCTGTATGAGACTGCACGGAGTTGAGAAGAAGGGGTCGCCTCGGCCAGGACATGTTGATGATTTTCGTCTATTAGCGATACCAAGGCCCGCTGCGCATTCAGGCGCAAGGCTGCCAGCTGGCACAGCGCTGTAAGGGTCGAGTCTGTTGACGGCTGCGCGTGGTAATCGGTGGGCAGACTGCTAGTCTCCAGCCCGGACCCCAAGTCATCAAGATGTGGCAGGTCACGGTAGGCGGCGACATACTGGAGAACCTCGCGCTCTCTCTTCTTCGCCGAGAGAGGCTTGATGCGCAACGGCGGCCGACTCATGTCGAGATGCGTGAGGCTGACAAATGCGGGGTGAAACAGACGACAGCCACCTCACGCTCCATGCCCTGCAGAGCACTGCACCAGATTCGTGGAGATGGGGCGTGTGGAAAGTGTCAAGCAGTTGTGCGAGGTTCGTGCTATCAGAGTCTATAGTGGTTTTCGCCCCGCGTGGCGCCTCTTCAAACCTAGGGCGGCACGAACGAGTCTGGATTGCCACCAAGCTTGCACATGAATCTATGATTTGCATGCTTACGCTTTCGAAGTTAGCGTGGCACCACTAAGTCTAGATGGCAATTTGAATTAGCTTGTCCGGTGTTTTTAGATCTCGTGTGTGTTGATCATGCATCCGTCAATGAAGGACGGGTACTGCGGCGGCGAAGTGCGCTATGGAACGATCTAGATAGCAGTAGTGGGTTTGCATCCAGCCAATCATATGCGCAACGACTTCTCGGACCTTGCCTAACCCGCATCTGCCGTTGTGCATGCGTAGCCATTAGTTTGTCCAAAGGCCTGTTCCCTGGCTTTCGTGTGCCAAACAAGAAGTCAAGGCTACGTCTTAGGTCTATGGAACAGAAGTAACATATGCCAGGGCTACGACTCGAACAAATCAGATTTGACGCTATGCGCACATGCCTGGCATACTTTGTAATATTGTTTGCTCTATGTGGCACGGAACGTGAGTCCTGGAGCTTATTTGGTGTTGGTGGTCGATTGCGGTGGTACGTGTAATGATGTCGTGATATTCGGCGTTACAGCATAAGTCTATAGAATCCTCGAAGAAGCAGAACAAGAAGTGGTACTTTTATACACCATGACTAGTGTCGCGTCTCAGCCAGCTTTGCCGCAATAACCGCCTGGACTTTCGCCTTGGGCAGCTCAGATACCGACTTCCCTGTCCAGTACCTGTCCTGCTCGAGACCCTGGTAGATCATGGCCTCTGTGCCTAAGATCAGCTGCCATCCAGCCTTCTCGCTGAGTCCTGCAATCTCTGTCCATGGTGAAGGGTGGTAGCACATCTCGAGGATAGCACCTTTGTGTGGCTTGTTCAAAAATGTCTCCAGCACTGCCCTTGCCTCCTTCTCCTCTGGAGTCTTGGGTGGAAAGTCAGGTACACATGCCACAATTGCACCCACGCCCTCGAGTTGTTCAGCTTGCGCAGCAGTCGCAACGTCGATGAGAGAGTCACCGAACCCCCTCGCTATGCACTCGTCGATAACGGCTTTAACTTCATCGCGGTCTCGGTTGACAAGGTAGATCTTGCTGGCCTTCATCCACTTCCTCAGCGCGTAGACTGCGCTTCGGGCCGCGCCTCCCCCTCCTACCACCATAGCGGGCCGATTCTCGTAACTTGCCGCCGGATCCTTGACGTTGTAGACAAAAGAGTCCCGTACGCCAATGACGTCAGTGTTGGTACCGCAGTATATCCGCTTTCCTGTTGTGGCATCCTCCTTGAGGAACAGTGTGTTAACAGCGCCGACCTCCCTGCCCTCTTCTGTGATTTCGTCAAGGTGTGAGAGGATTGCCATCTTGTGTGGCATGGTTACGGATGCGCCTTCAAGTTTGTTAGATTTGGGAGTCGAAGTAGGTAGACTAAAGTTGACGCTTACCATAGAACTTGGGATCTTGTCTGGCCTTCAGGAAAAGGTCCATGTCTTTCGACTCGAGGTAGAATTGATTCCAGTTTAAGCCAAGGTCCTCATACACTGTGTTATGGAATAACGGCGACATCGAGTGTGCGATCGGGTAGCCGAACAGATAGCCATGACGCTCAACACTCGAAGTGTCTGGCACTGCAGTCTGTTGTGTACTTGTTGTTGTGGAGGACATTGTGACGGCTTCAATGCTTGTAACGCCGGGTGTGGCTTCAGAGGGCAAGATTGCTCACGGTGAGAGAGTGACAGAGAGACGGAGCAAGCTTTGACTGGAAATTGAGTATGTTAAGGCTTTGGCCTGCGTGCTAACGGATTCCTTTTCCAACGGATATACACGCGTTGTGGAGTGTAGTGGAGAGATTTGGTGGAGGAATGGGACTGTGGGTAAAGGATCTTCCCGTATATATACCAAGACACACAACGCAGCTGTCGCGCACTGGATGCTTCATATCGTTTTGTAATGTCCACCCGCCAAGTGGGTAGAGACATCTTCCGAGATCGGGAGGATTTATCCACACCAGAGCTATTGACTCGTCTTGTTCGCCGAAGCTGTACCGTAGCCAATGGCCAAGCTCCGTTCGTAATCCGTCTCCACATTATGGAAGTGGCTGCGAGCATCTGCTTGTCTCCGAACTATCGAACCTTTATCCAGGATGACCGCCATCTTAGTCCTAGAATGCCATTGGCGAACCCCATCTACTGCGGGGTGCAGGTCCTACTCCATCATCGTGGCGCCTCCACAGGTCGTGCGCGGATAAGACCTGGAGACATGGAGAGTCTGGGCATTGTCTGGGGTCTCGCCTGCACACCACGCGCATGGTCGTAAGAGACTAGCTCCCCCACGAGAGGCGAGATTCCGGGGTAACAATTAGCCCTGCTCAAGTATTAGAGTCCGGGCTCGGAGATCAGAAATCTTCAGAGCACAGCTTTCCATAAAGCCTCTACCTCCTGCCTTCTTTGTAGGATCGTCAGACCTTCAGGATCCTGCCTCATCCATCCCATCACCGACCAGACAGGAAACTGCATCTCTCATCATGGGCCTCCTCACTCTTGTCGAAGACAGGCCTACGCCTAAGGAGGTGTACAACTGGCGCGTATACGCTGCTGCATCAGTTGCATCCTTCGCATCTTGCATGGTAAGTCTTACAACCACTGACAATGGCGCATCCGAAAATTTTGTCTGACATGGGAACTTCAGATTGGTTACGACTCTGCTTTCATCGGAACCACTCTTGCGCTCCCATCCTTTGTTTCGGAGTTTAAACTTTCAGCACCCAAGCAAATCTCTGCTGAGAAGCTTGCCCTCGAGAAGGCGAATATCGTCTCCGTTTACCAGGCTGGTGCTTTCTTCGGTGCTTTCGGTGCCTACATTACTTCCTACTACCTTGGACGCAGGATAACTCTTCTCATCTGGACAATGGTATTTATTCTCGGTGCCGGACTCATGTTGGGAGCGAACGGTGAGCGTGGCCTTGGCCTCATAATTGGTGGCCGTGTTTTGGCCGGTCTGGGTGTTGGTGCTGCTAGTAACATGGTTCCGATCTACATCTCGGAAATGTCGCCACCTGCTGTCCGTGGACGTCTTGTCGGAATCTACGAGCTGGGGTGGCAGATCGGTGGTCTCGTCGGTTTCTGGATCAATTACGGTCTTGTCGAGACTATGGGTCCCTCCAAGCGCCAGTGGCAGATCCCGTTCGCTGTTCAGCTTATTCCCGCTGGTCTGCTTCTCATCGGTGCTCTCTGGTTGAGGGAATCTCCCCGCTGGCAGTTCGCTCGTGGTGACCGCGACCAGGCTGTTAAGGATCTGTGCTGGATTCGCAACCTTGAGCCTACCCACCCTTACATGGTTGAAGAAATTGCTGCTATCGACGCTGAGATTGAGCACGACCGCCTCATTGTTGGCCCCGGTTTCTGGGCTCCCTTCAAGGCTGTGAAGCAGCGCAAGGTTCAGTACCGTCTCTTCCTCGGTGGTATGCTCTTCCTCTGGCAGAACGGCTCTGGTATCAACGCCATCAACTACTACTCGCCCACCGTTTTCAAGTCTATCGGTATTACTGGTACCAACACTGGATTCTTCACCACTGGACTGTTTGGCGTTGTTAAGACCGTCGTCACTGTTATCTGGCTCATGTACCTGATTGATCGCCTCGGTCGCACCAAGCTTCTCATGATTGGCGCTGCTGGTGGCTCGGTCTGCATGTGGATCATCGGTGCCTACATCAAGCTTCACGGAACGAAGAGCACCAGCGAGAAGCTTCCCCCCGGTGGTATCGCAGCCATCTTCTTCTTCTACCTCTGGACTGTGTTCTACACCCCATCCTGGAACGGAACCCCCTGGGTTATCAACTCCGAGATGTTCTCCCAGCAGACCCGTTCGCTCGGCCAGGCTTCAGCCGCAGCAAATAACTGGTTTTGGAATTTCATCGTCTCTCGCTTCACCCCTCAGATGTTCTTGACCATGAGCTACGGAGTGTACTTTTTCTTCGCCAGCTTGATGATTCTGTCCGTTCCCTTCGTCTATTTCCTCATCCCCGAGACCAAGGGTATTCCTCTCGAGCGCATGGACGAGCTCTTCGAGATCAAGCCCACTCACAAGGCCCACGGTGTCATGCTTGAGCGTCTCAGGGAGATGGAGGCAGTTCGCGAGGGTGGCTACTTCGAGGAGAAGGCTAAGGATGCCGAGCGCCGCGAGAGCGTCTAAATGGTTACGAACGGATTAGTCTGTATATAAGAGGATTTGCATTGTATCATGATATCATAGTATTAGCGACAGCACTGGCTGGATCAATTTCAACCTTCATCACTCATTCCTCAACTTGTTTCAATTCTACGTGGACTATGAGCTTCACTTTAATAAAATACGATTCACAATTAGACCTTAACTATCAAACCCATGCAAACCACGGGTATTCTGACATTCAACCAAAGTGCGTTCACATCCCTCTAGTATTTCCCTCACTCTTAGCGCCGTCCTTAGTGGTCATTGAACTCTACGTCATTCTCTAACCTATACAACACTCTCCTCCATCATCTGCACCGCTTTTGTCTTTCTTGCTGGCCTGGAAACTCGACGAAGCTGCACTTGTGGTTTAAGACGCAGTTTTTCGAGCAGCTCGCTTCTTGGGCGGCTGGCGGCCTCCTGTCACCCCCTGGAATCTTCATCAGGTTCAGACTCATCGGCTGGAGTCTCGAAGAGAGCGCCCTCCCCGTCGTCATCTTCTGGCTTGCTTTCTGGAAATTCGCCGCTCTTGCGCAACGACAAAGGCACTGACCTTCTCGCCATGGCTGTCGGTCGACGGTGAAAGGTGGAGGAGATAGACGGTAGAAGAGGTATACAAGTAGTGGTAACGGACAGATATCTGAAAGCCAGCCGAGTAGTGGAAAGACGGGGAGTGGGAGCAGGTTGCGTGCCGCAAAATCTCATAAGGCAGTGCTGCGCTACTTCACTCGCGTTTGCGATCGAACGGCCATAGCTTGCACGCTTCACACCCCAATCGCATGTGACTGCCTGACCAGTCATCAGCTGGCAAAACCTGTTTGTTTTTCTTTCACTTGTGTTTGTTGCCTGGCCCGGCATAGCTTGCGTAGGTTCCAGCTTGCGCAGGTTCTTGCCTATTTGCCATGCCACCACGTTACCACAACCTCCACCATCCTCTTCCGTCTACCAAATAGCAACTCGCAACTCGGACGCATATTGAGCAGAGCTCATGATGGCTAGCATAGATCTCATCGACGAGAAGTTCTCCGACGGCTTCAATGTTGCTAACGACCTGTTCCATGCCAACCGTCTAGAGGAATGCGAAGCTGCCCTTTTTGCATTGCTTGCTGAGGAAGCAACCCCAACGTACCACCGAATGAAGACACCTATCCTTCTAGGTACAATCGTTGGTGATTGGTATGAAGCGCACCGATACCATGTTGCTGCAGAGGCTATGTGGCGCGTTGTGCGACGCTATCATCCAGAGGGGGCTAATGAGCAGATTGAGAAGCACATTGCAGAGCTACGTGAGACGCTTGATGAATTAGATGCTGCGCTTAAGGATGATGAGCTATCCGAGTACAACTTCATCGATACGGAGGAAGATGTCGTTGAGGAGCACGATGCCGATGTTGAAGATGCATCTGCATATATGGATGATCTCGACCTCGACGACACGCCAGCGCTCCCCTCTATCAACGTTCAAGCTCCTACGGATAATTTGCAGTCACCAGTTTAGAAGGTATGCATCTCTACATAGTTGTCTTGTACCTTGCCTTAACTTAACAGCACCGCAAGAACCTCAAGCATCTCACGCTTGGTATGGATAATATTCACGACCCAAGCCGTCAAACCCCTCCTGATTCACCAGCCATGATATCATCCAACTGTAAGTATCTGCATAGAGGCTTGGTATATCACCACCACTGACCATTGAAAAAGGGCGCGCTAAGAATACACCTTAGTTACCAGCCTTCAGAAGCGCCAACTGTAAGTCCAGCAACGTAACTAATTGCACAGGACTGACAACTTAACAGGGCGACAGCAACAGTTATATTATAGTATTAGCGACATCACTGGCTGGATCAATTCAACGTTCATCATATCCGGCTCTCACAACCCCCCAGTAACTTCCCCACCCCCAGCGCCGTCCCCCGTGACAATGAACTCCACATCTTCCTCCAGCCCATACAACATCCTCCCATCTCTCACCCAATTGAACAAGCAAGCGCCACACCCGCTCAACGCTCCAAACGGGTTAACCTCGATAAGCTGCACACACCCATCGCCCTGCAGCGCAACATCAAACGTAAACCCATACTTAACCAACAACGTCCTAACCTCCTCACCCATCCCCTCCACCACAAACACCTTAACCTCCTCCAGCACGCCCTGCGCCCCAACACACACCTTCTCCGCAGTCTGCTGCACACTCCATCCAAACGGCGCCTCGAACAAATCCGGCCAACGATACTGACTTATCGCACTAACCCTCAACCCCCTCACCTCCCCCCTCTCCCCACGCGCCGCAGGCGGCGGCACGAAAACCCGAAACTCCCTCCCAGGCCTCATACCCTCATCCCACGGATTCATCACAATGTCGATCCTAACCTCCCTCCCGAGGGCATCAGCATCCCTCTTCTCATCGCCCAGGCAATTCCACGCACGCATACTACTGCAAAGTTTCCTCACCAC
Source organism: Phoma sp. XZ068 (assembly GCA_004835665.1). Taxonomy (NCBI): domain Eukaryota; kingdom Fungi; phylum Ascomycota; class Dothideomycetes; order Pleosporales; family Didymellaceae; genus Phoma; species Phoma sp. XZ068. The sequence goes on from RBKR01000002.1 coordinate 623,059, forward strand.
GTCAGCAGGCGTACATGACGGTTCCGCCCCACCAAACGGACTATCTTTTGGACTCATGTGGTCGAGTCGGATAAACCACTGCTTCTCCCCGTTGAGGATGGCGGGGACAAGACTGCCGCGCGGCGTGCTGCACCATGCTTCCACTGTCTCGCTGATGAGAGACGTAGGGATCGTATTAGTTGCCAGCCACGCGGCGTGGCAGCGCATGAGGTCATCGTAGAGGAAGGAGGGGACGGTGAGGATGTGGGATTCGCGGAGTTGCTGGGAGCGCGCAATGAGGGGGTGCCATAGGATGTAGCCGTAGGGTGTCCAGGGGGGTTGCTCGTGGGTGAAGGTCTGTGATTCGGGGACGGTGGGGAGGACGGCTAGGCGCGTGTGGCGCGCGGTGTTGAAGCGGTGGGAGCGGACGGTGGGATGGGAGGTTTCTTGGAGGTGTTTGACTGCTTGGTAGTCGGCTGCTACGTCGGTGTAGGGGATGGTGCGGATGTGCATTTTGGGTGTCTGGTGGTGTATGCGAGGTGTATATGTAGGTAAGTATGATCAAACGGGCGAGAACTTATAGAGTAATATAATGCGAATCTTGGTTGGACTCGAACCATGCCGCGTCAATCCAAGGGTTCAAAAGGGCGCAAGGCGACCTGTGAACCAAACATTCGAGTCGTAGAAAATGATCGGCGGTAATAGTCTTGCGAATCCCGAAGGCTGGACGGTGATGAAATGTATGAGATCAACGTGAAAGATGAGTTGTGCGTGACTTTGACATTTTCTTCCTACCCTATCCCATCACCCGCAGGCGATTTCCATACGCCGATCTGCCATAAAACGCTAATGCAATACAATCAAACACCCCATCGTTGTCCACCGTTCTGACTAAAGGGCTGCAGTGCTTGAGCCCTGCGAATCGTTGTGCCGGGAGGCGGCATCGAGGAAGACTGCGCTGACGCTCGTTGCTGAGCTACGTTCGGACTACTGAAGAGCGCCCTGTTAGAACCAGGACACGCATGAACAATGCAGAGGCAACCCAAGCCTATGCTTCAGGTTTACCTCTTCTTCGTCCCTGGCCTAGGCTTGCACTCATCCCCAATGACGGGGTGCAGCTTCAGCTTGATTGGATACTGGGGAGTGTTCCCGCTGAAGCCCTTGCTCCAGTCGTAGCTGACCGCATAGGCGAAGATGTCTCCATTCCTGGAGAAAGCTGTTGCTGTGATGGAGCCGCCAACCTCGGGGTACCCCTTGAGACGATGCTTAGCATCCTTGTCCCAGAAGTGGAAGGTGCCGTCTGAGCCGGCGGTGCTGAATGTGCCGTGCTGCGGGTGGAAGGAGATGGCGTTTACGGAGTAGACCTTTGCGACATCGCGTTGCGAGGGGTCTTGTTGGCGGTGGCATTTAAAGGAGAAGTTGAGGCTGTTTCATCGTTAGTAGAAGATGGGATTTTTACGATGGGCTTGCATACCTGGTGTCCTTGTCTTCGACATACTGAATCGCACAGCGACCCTCAATACTACCCACTGCGAAACCAGAAGCGTCCGTGAAGCAGCTGACAACACGTGTCTGCCACTTGAGGGGGGAGATGATGGTCTTGTAAATCTTGGTCGGCTCGTTCAGGTTGATCATGTTGATATGTCGCTCGGCGGTCGCAACGACCAGCAGCTGGTCCTTGACGTCCATGCTGTAGACGCGGTCCTGGCACTGCAGTGTGCCAACGGGCTGCGCGCCCTTCAGATCCCAGAACTTGACTGTCTTGTCCCACGAGCCTGTTGCGACGTAGTCCTGGCCGCCGGTCTGGAACCAGCGCACGCACTTAATGGCTTCCTCGTGAGCCTTGGCCTGTTGCGCCTGCACTTGGCCGCTGGCGGCAACGTTGCGGAAATCGACGATGTTGAGGTGGCCGGTCGAGTCACCGGCTGCTACGCGCGTGCCGTCCTATGCAGTGTTAGCCATTGCGATTGCGTTTAGAAGAGCACTACAGAAGCCTACCTTTGACCAGCCGAGGCCCAGCACATGGCCCTGGCATTCAAACAGCCACTTGCCGTTCGCGCCGTTGCCAGCGACTTCGTAAATGTACACCTTCTTGTCCCAGCTTCCTACCGCGAGGAAGTCGTTTGTGGGGGAGAATTGGAGGTCCTGGATGCTGTCGGCCGGGAGCTGGCTCTGCTGCACCTCGACGTCCTTGCTGGTGTCGCCGGTAGTGGTGCTCGCCGCGGCGGGCGCAGATGATCCAAAAAGCGCCATCTCTTCGAACTGCGAGGCTGTTCGGGTGTGTCGTGGAGGTGGGTGGCTCGCGGTGATGGAGCTTGCGCGAGCTCACGTCGAGGCTGGAAAGAACTTCTGGCGCGTCGAAACTCCTCTTACAATCGAAGCCGGGGACGAGCGGTTTGTGCTGAGTATAGGGTGTGGATTGCTGCGCGCGAAGCTCCCTCGGCCGTCTTTATGTTCCTTCAGCCTGCGCAAAGAAAGACAATCCAAGCTTCACAGGCACCCACCCATGCCTGGCGCTGCCTATTGGCGCCTAGCGGGCAGCCCGGCCATTTCAGCGCCGACCTCCGCGCCGCCCTAAATAATTTCTGATTCGCTCCACCTTGCTCTCTCCAACGTTCCTCGCTCGAAGAATCGCAACGAAGCACACGCACAGAGTGCCCTCGGGCATCTCGCTCAGCTTTGGGAGAAAGTCCCCGGACGCCGGTCCTTTGGATCGCACCTTCAGCAACAAACCGCCATAGAAGCGCGGCCTCGTACCACGACGGCGCCGCTCACTCTCTTTTCCGTACGCACTCTTTTCTCAAGCTTTCCTGACGCTACGGGTGGAGGAGCTGGCACCTGGGCGATGACATGAGTCCGCTGGCCACCTCGCCCGCCGCCGAAGGACTGACGAGGGTCAAGAGGAGGAAGGAGACGTCGAGCTGTGCTGGGTATGCAGGGTCTTCTCGTCCAGTTTATGGTTATGCGATTGCTCTTGCGCGTCCCGGTAACACGGGGCGGCGGCAGGAGTAACTCAATGGGGCTTATTCTTGACGCGAGGAACGTTCACCACACTTTTCGGATCCGCTCGAGTAGGTGCATTGACTTGCACGCTTGGTCGAACAAGCCGGGTTCCATTCAGCCAAGGGTTCACATGATGAGATACACGAAATAGAGTCAAGCACTGAGGTTGTCTGAATCCCAAAGTGGTAGGACGCCGATGCTGAGTATTTCCAACTATATTCTGAACGACCTAAGGCTTAGATAGTTATGTAGTCTTTTCTACCAATAACATTATTTGATTCTTTGATATTGTCAATCTCTGACATTCAATCTCTACTTGCGTTCTATTTTGTTGTGGTATCGTCTCTATATCGTGCTGCTTTCATATCCTCTACGCATCCTCGCCGACAATGAAAGCCTTAGCCTCCTGGTACGCCTTCTCAAGGTCATCGTTGACAACAATCTTGTCGTGCGGTGCCTCAGGACTCTGCGCAAACTCCATCTCGACACGGGCCTGGTTAAGCCTCTTCAGGATATCTGCCTCCTTGTCTGTAGCCCGGCCCCTCAATCGTTGCTCGAGAATATCCATGCTCGGCGGCGAGAGGAACAGGAACCTAGGACGGGGGAAAGTAGGGTGGTTCGCGACCTGCTTGACGCCCTGAACAATCATTAGCTTCCACAGCATACATCAAACATGGGCGACGGAATACGCACCTCCATCTCAATGTCCAGAATGCAGGTCCGCCCCTTCTTCTCAATCTCTTCAATCGCGGCAATGCTGGTGCCGTAGCTGTTGCTTCCAAAGGTCGCGTGCTCCACGAAGCCCTTCTTCTCGACAAGGTCGGTGAACTGCTCCTTGGTTACGAAGTGGTACTCGACGCCATCCTTCTCGCTGCCGCGGGGGTTGCGCGTGGTGTGGGACACGCTGAAGCCGAAGCGGTCGGGGTACTCGTCAAAGAGACGCTTGAGGATGGTCGACTTGCCGGCGCCCGAGGGGCCGGATATGACAATTGCGCGGGTGGAGGTGGTGGGCGCCATGGTGGAGGATGTCGTGTATGCACGACGGGAGGAGGTCTTGTATGCAACCTGGGTAGCACGAACAGACAGGGAATGAGTCAAGCAGGTAGCCTGACGAATAATAGCAATGCGTGACTCTTGCAAGCTTCTGACAATCACTGCTGGGCTTCGAGCGCACATGAACGCAGCGGCGGCCAAAATGCGGGATGTTGCTGGTGGAGCTGGCGTGTGATTGGCGGTGAGGCTAGGGGTCTGGTGTTTGCTGTGTTTGCACTGCGGGGAGCGTGGTGGGACAATGTGAGGGCGCGAGTCGCGTTTGTCCTGACATCACTGAGCTCAATTGTCTGTGCTGCGTTTCTTTCCTACTTCAACCACCGCCCACACACATGCTTCGGTAGTCCGTGACACACGTCCAGAAGCTGTAGTGCTTCAAGCCACACGTCATGGTAAGCTCAATGTTACGATTGCACATGTAATACATGCATACTCACAGCAACAGTCTAAGCAGTACCTCACCCTCCACACGGTCGAGAATGCACACCCAAAAGCATCCGACATCTTCGCAGTCGCCCCAACGTCCACACAACTACTCTCCGCATCCGGCGCCTCTTCAATAAACGTATACGACACAACGCAGCCCGACTTCCCCCTCGTCCAGACCCTCGACAAGGTCCACCCACTGGGCATCCACCACCTCGTCACCGCCAAAGAAACAACCGCCCGCCGCGCCGCAAGCGCCGGCTTCGAAGGCAAAGTCAAGATATGGAGCCAAGGCGACGACGGGCTGTGGGTTGAAGACGGCGAAATCGTAGACCAAAACAAGCCCGGCGAGATCTGGGCCATTGCCCTCAGCGCAGATGGCCAGTATCTAGCAAGCAGCAGCATCAACGGCAAGATCAACGTGTGGAGCTTGGACAAGGCGCAGAACTTCCCGCGGATACGCGAGTACGAGACCAAAGGCAGTTTCGGGCTGTGCGTTGCGCTGAGCGACAATGGGAGTTTTACGGCGAGCGGGCACGAGAACGGGAGCATATACGTTTTCAGTAATGATTCGGGCAGGCTTGTGCATTCGCTTGCTGGGCTGGTGCATCCCGTGCGCAGCGTGGCGTTTTCGCCGGCTTCGAAGCTGCTTGCTGCGGGAGGCGATGCGAGGGTTATTGCCCTGTACGATGTCACGTCCGGCGAGCAGGTCGCGAACTTCACAGGACATGGCGGATGGGTGTTGACGCTCGACTGGAGCAGTACCGGCGAGTACTTGCTGTCTGGGTCGCACGACTCGAAAGCAAAAGTCTGGCGGATCGAGACGAGGACATGTGTTGCCACGCATTCGCATGGCGATAAGCCGCTGTGGACGGCCAAGTGGCTGCCTAAGGCGCCGACCAAGAGCGAGATGTTTGCGCTGGGTGGGGGTAATAACTCCATCAGCTTCTACAGGGAGGCTGCAGGTTGAAGAGCGGATGAGTAAGCGATAGACGACGAGATGGACGCTGTTTGGGCTTGTCACATCGAACTCGAGAGCGCAACAAGTCGCTCAGGTACCTGACATCCATTGTGTGCAGCCACAGGTACCGAGCTGGCGCAGAAAAATGCCAAATGATAGAACAAATACCAAAACGAACAACTTAAAAGGCACTTGGTGCTTCAGCAGTTTACTGGTCACGTCTGCCACTACCACTACGTGACGTTCGAGGACTTTGAATTCATCATTCGATTCTCTTGAGAGGACTCTCTTTCAGTGCCATACTATTGACTAGGTACCCCATAGAAATGCTCGCTCATAAAGGAAACCCGCCCGTCTGCATAACTCCAGAACTCCATTCCAATGCAACTAAAACGCCTTGTGGTTATGTCGTATAAAAATCATCCTTCCAGTCCAGAACTAGGCAGTAGGAACATCGGTATTCTCTGCCCCTGGCACCTCGACCCGCTGCCTCTTTGCATCGCCGCCCTCAGCCGCCACACCGTTAACACCCGCATTGCTGACATCCTGTAGCGCCACCCTCTCCCTCTTCAGCGCATTTGGCGCCGCTGGATTGGCAAATGTAGGAGGCTTGTATGCACCACGGTTCGCACTAGGACTCATGGCATAGTTGGGACCCCCGGGCATACCGATCCGCCGGTTGGCATCCTGTTGAGGGTTGACGAAGTTGCTGGGCCGGTTGAAGCCTGATCCACCCCCATTGGCGGGGCGGCCAAGGCCTTGAGGTTGAGGAATTGGTGCGCCGCCATCGTCCTTCCGCTTCACGGGAACACTGCGGGTATGGTCAAGGCCAGGTGTGCGTTGTTCTTTGGGTACAGGAGATTCAACGTGAGGGTTGAAAGCCACGGCAGTCAGGGCGGCGGCGGATTCGGCATTCTGTATTTGTTCGGCAGCACGTGAAGTAACGAAACCCACGGGTGGTCGAACGTTAGGGTTGGGGGCGTTGTTTGGAGGAGCCGCATTTGCTGGAGCTTGTGGTGCAGGTCGTGCCTGGTTGGCCTGTTGGGCTTGTGGAGGTGTCGTTCGAAGCGGCTGCTGTTGGGCCTGTTGCCCATTTTGTTGCTGTTGGCCAGGTGCCTTGTTCATGTCATTGGTTGGTGGAGGCATACGTCGGGCTTGGTCTGGGCGAGGCTGTGGTGTTTGTGGCCCCCGCTGGTTTGGTCCATTAGGTTGTGGCCGTCCAGGACCTTGGTTTGGGTGAGATTGCTGAGGTGGAGGTCCTTGCGCGCGCCCTGCCGGTGCCGCTGGCTTCTGTGCATGAGGTTGCGGTGGACCATTGTTGGGACCGGGTGTGTTGCGACCAGAGTTTGTACCGTTGGTGGCGTTTCCTGGTTTTGGTGCCTCGATTGCTCGTGGCACTACAGTGTCAGAAGATGCAGTATCAAATGTGGTTTCGCCGTGGTCTTCGGAAACTTCGACACCATCGAAGAGATTCCCGTCGAACTCGTCATCGAAGTCTGCGGACTCTGCAGTGGTCGAATGTGTAAGATGGTCTGTCCGCGTTCTCAGAACCTGATTTGGCCTACCAGGCGTCCTTTGTGGCTCTGGCTTGATGAGTGCTTGCTCTGCCTGTTGTGGTGGTGCAAAGTCCGGGTGTCGGTAGAGGTTGCCTTCTTCAAACCTAATTGGCTTAACCTTCATGGCCTGGACCTTTTTGAGGTATTCTTTATCGTAAAGGCAGTTACCGAGAACATTGCCGAATGTGCGTAACGAGCGCTTGAGGCCGTCTGTTGCTGCTTCTTTCTTTGCTTTCTCGAATGATGCCGCTTTGCCTTTGCCGTTCTCTATTGACCCATAACCGATGTCCTGATATGTCGTTAGATGAGAACCTGGAATGTGGCATATGTCTTACCTCGTGATATGTGCCGTCCTTCAGTGTGATCCTCACGACAATCGATAGGCCAAGGCTGACTTTACCGTTCTGGTGTTCATCGACCTGTCACTGTCAGTCACGCTCCTTTCATCCCAAACTGACTATACACACATAATCGATCTGCACCTGCCCCAAGGAACTCGACCAGCCATTAAATCCAAACACCTCGTTTGCAAGAGCTATGGCCTTGTTCCCCTCCAAGTATGCAACTCGACCGCCACCTTGGCCCGGTCTTTGCGAAATGTACTCCGGTCCGAGTTGTTTGTTTAATCGGCTCTGTAATGTCGCGATTTCTTGTGCGGTGAAGTTGGGTACGACGCGTTCCTCGAACGGGTTCTTGACGTCGCCGCCGCTGTATTGGGCTCCCGGCCTGCGTCATAGTTAGAATATAAATATAACATTGATTTATGCGTGGATAACAAAGGCTGAATTTTCGCTGTCACTTACGCAGGCATTGTTGCGCACTCAGGAAGAGGGATGCATGGAGCGCCGACGCGTTGATGTTGAAGGTTGCTCGAGGTGACGCGCTCCAAGGCGGCAGGAACGCGTTAGCGCAGCGCCCAATCACGTGTTCATCGTTTGGCCACCTTCATCCCTGCTTTCTTCAGGCTTCAGCATTTAGTGATCCGTCTAGACTGTGTTGCCTGGCAATAACGGGTATCATTGTTTAGTTGTATTATGGCAGTTATTATGATGGCGTAAAGTATCATGTGGTATGTTTTGTAATCCTCGACTAAACAACACATGCAACTAGAACAACCGCAATTCGCCGCAGGCATCATACTCCCATGCTGGTCGCCTCAGCATAAGACGGTTAGTCAATCACACGCACGTAAAATTATCTGTCACTCCCTCACCAGATTCCGTCCGCACAAAACTCACTTCTCAGTTTGGTAAACGAGGGACAGTAAAAGTCATAGCCGCAGTCACTTCTCACATACAGAATTTTCGTGCTGATCCTGCCGTTTCCATCCAGTCGTTTACAAGTACGAGTACCCACGGAACGGGAAATATTCAGGAACCACGTTGGAGTATACCTCGGTGACGTTATGTCGACATAGAAGGTGATACCAATACCCGGGCTCGTAGATGCCTTGACTCTTCACACGCCACTTGATCAGAGGCTCCAGAGAGCGCCAAAGACAATCAAACAGAGTGAATCTAACCTCTACCTGATCAAAGCACCTACTCCAAGTCCTCTCCTGGCCCCGTCATAAAACGAACAGCCGTCTCCACAACCCCTATCGCCACATTAACCTCTTCCTCATCCTCAGACTTATGTGCCGGGGATACAGAAATCGGTCCGACAGATAAAACGACATATATATTGATTGTTTTGACGAGGAAAATGCTGTGTAATTCTACAAAGACACCCATATCTTGCCGCCTTTGACGACATGTTGCAGCGTCACAGGGCCAAGATATTAACCCAGTTTCACATCGGTTGAGATCGCACTCCTCTCCTCACCAGTCAACTCAATATCGAAGATCTCCTTGAGTGCATCCACGCGCTCACCCTCGGTCGCACATTCCCGCACAACCTGTCGATCAGCACCAATAGTCTTTCGAATCGTAGCCTCAAACAGCGTCACATTCCCAATGATCTTCTCCTGCGTATCATCCATCACCATCATAGTGCTCGTGACCGACCGGGTGAAGAAAGAAGTCCTATGCGTTGATGTAAACCACGACATCATCTCGTAGTCCTGCGGCAGGAACTCTGTCTCTGTGAAGCAATACGTGGGGATCCAGACACTTTCTTCACCGGCAGGATCATGGCACACATCATAGCACCACAGCTTATTCGACCGGTCGCCATACGACTCTGCAATAGCGCGGGACTGCAGGCGAATCCTGCGCGGCGCAATGCTGGTCGTTTCAAACCCGTCTTCCAGCGGGTATGGCAAGTTCGGGCCCATGGAGCCCATGCCTACATCGACAACGTACCACGCCCCGTCCAGAAGCACCAGGTTAAGCATGTGGTTCCAGCCGTCGTACGTCGCGGCCTGGGTGCGTCGGACTTCGGGATAGGGACTCATTGCGCGCGACACACGGCCGCCGCAGTTGCGTACTTGAAACCCCAAAGAACGCAGTACGGTTGCAAAGAAGGTGTTGTTTTCCATGCATCGCCCACCGCGCCGGCGGGTTACGAGCTTTGTATATAGGTCTGCTGTATCAAGGGTGATCGTTTTGTGGGCCGAGTAGTGCAGTTCTAGGTTCTCGAAAGGAATGAAACAGGTATGGTGCCGGGTCAAGGCTTGCAGAAAGGGAATCCCATGTTCTTTGGTTGTGGCATGGGACTTGTTGGATAGTAGAGGCGAGTCGTGATACTTCTGTGGAAGTTGGATCCGGGCAAAGTAGTCGTACAGTTGAGTTGCACTGTAGCGTGGGCGATCTTCGTCGTTGAGCGGTAGTTGAGTAAGCGAGTTTGGTGCGACACCCGACATTTCCGGTAATCACACAAATTAGGGCCTGCGTTTGAATGTGATGGTTAGGAATCAGCTGGAGATATATAGGGGCAATAATAAGGTATGAGCTACGGACGACTGACGACATCTATACATGCAGATAAGTTGGCGCTGCTTATGTGATACGAGCGGGTATGGCCAATAGTGGCCCACCAGGACGCGGATCTAGTGTGATGCAGCTGGGGACTTCGTTGGCTCGACATGAGTGACGGCGGCCATGCACTCTTACACGTGCACGTTGCCGAGCCTTACTGCGAATGGTACCCGGGCATACTTCTCCCGCAACCATGCGCAAGACTGTCTTCGGAAGGAGATGCCACTACCGACCACAACGTTGAGTGGATGTAGCTACTGATCGGTTGAGTATTCCAGCACAGCAGATTTTAAAATAGTTCTGAATTCATCTGGGCAGTTTCAAAGACATCAGATCCTGACTGCGTACAATATCGACAAAGACCTCTAGGTATCCTTCATGTCTGTCTTGTAAAAGTGCCTCGATACACCATGAGGTACGATATCCTCCATGGCGAAGGTGTGGACAACTTCACGCGCTAGTCTTGCCAGAATTGGAATTGTCGGCACAATCAAAGGTTCTGGCAATGAACCCAGATGCAAAAGCGTCCCGGATCGAAACAGCAACAGCATACCTAAACCATACTTGTCAGCACATGAAAAATACCACGGGGCTGTGTAGATAACTCACGTTCCACCGACAATCATGTAGAGGCCAAGGAGACAGATGAGCGCGTGAAATCCGAACCATGCTTTCTGTCCGGCAGAACCAGATCTATGAGCTCTGAAATCGTACATCCACAGCAACGCCGGGTATACAAGGCTGAACGGCGCGAAGCACAGCGAGCCGGCCAGCCCGAGCAAAAAGTTCAGAATTGGCACGGCTTCTGCGACGACAAAACCGAGGATGCCAAGAATAATGTTGATCCCGAGCCATGTCGACCAATGCACGGCAGTGTTCGCCTGAAGGTGCTTTGAGTCTCGGAGCAACCGGACGAAAACGTATTTTGCCGCGACGTGTTGGTAGATACCAACTCCTATGATCAGTCCAGGGAGCAAGAAACCGTAGGAGATCTTCTTGAACAATGGGCCGGCGGAATCAAGGGCGGGGACTGACAGCCAGATACCGCAGTATCTGTATATGACCATGGAGAAGGTGATATACATGATTCCAACAAGAATGCCGGCCCAAAGCACCGCTTTACGGTACTCTCTGGGCTTGCGCATCTCCGAGATGACAGGGAGAAACATGGAGGAGCCGCTCGTGCAAATGAACAGGTTAGCCGACGACACCATACCGACGACAAACGTCGGGTACGCGATAGCTTTGAAGCCCAGGTCGAAGTCACCCACTGGCGGTGCAGCAGCCGGGCGCCCCTGGCGGGCGACAGCAACAGTGAAGATGAATATGGCAGCGAAGAAGGTAAAAAACCCGAACCATGTAAGCCAGCCGAGGCGCGAGAAGGTGCGGATCGAAGAACACATTGTGATCATGATAGCCGCCACAAGTGCAAACACCACGGTGCACGATCCGTGTTCAGACAGCGCGTTCAGCGCAGTCGAAGTTGATACAATGCCACCCGCTGAGATCAGAATCTGCGCGACCACAATCTGCACTCCGACCAGCTCGCGGCCGACCCGGCCCCAGAGGAATCCCATCATATCAGCCAGCACTACACCCGTCAGCATCAACAGCCCTCAAACCCATCAGATTGATACTCACTATGGCATTCAGGATGGTTGTTCCGAAACACACCCAATAGCACCGCCGTATCTTTCCACTCTGTCAGTATACACATTTACACCCCTAGCGTCTGAGAGAAAGTACATACACGTATTCAGTGCAATCCAGCCTATAAGGCTCAGACCGCCACCCACGGCTCCGAGCGTAGCAATAGCGTTCGGAGTGCTCAGGATGCTCATTGCGAAGTTGATCTTCAGAAACACAACGACGGCGCGCTGCCAGCTGACGGTGCGGAACTCGACGCCATCGACGTTGCGCTGGAAGACTTCGAGCGCTTCCGTGTCAGCCTCGAGCTTATCCGCATTGGCCTCGAATATGTTGTTAGATTCGTGGGCATCCATCGTGTATTGCGGATGTTTTGTAATGTCAGAAGTTTGGGCCGCCATGGTGGTGGAGGTCAGTTTGAAGCAGAGAATCTATTTGGGATTCAGATGGCGATGTCGATCTTAACGAAAGATATGAATTATTATACACGACTCATATCCGGCCCCGTTCCGCCCATTCACATTATCCGTTGTAGATACTAGCGGAGCAACCGGTCGTATTGGGGACGAAACCCCGCATCGTGACGGGCGCTAAGTTAGTGATAGCACTCGACTTTACTGATAAGCGGATTGTAAACCACTTGGAACCAGAGACTAGAGCTCTGGTATCGTGAGCAAAGTACTTACCCGACTGTGGCGTTCAGTTACGGCAAAGCTGATGGGATAGAGCTGGATTTCATGAACCACCCCATAGCCGCACGTATGGCAAGGCATTTGTCGAGAGATTAGCCTTGAGTCGGATCGCTGTTATCTCCATCGAATTGATTCGTGCGTACTCTTTGTCAGGTGGCCTATCTTCGGAATCAATATGACGATGGCATCAAGCTACCTCGAGATTGTGCATGTGCTGTAGTAGAGTGCTGTAACATGATTCAATGGTCGTCAGGTCAAACTCAAGTATCCTTCTCTTCTGCCATTCTAAACACCGCTGTTTGCACATCCCTTTCAATATCATGGAACCACAGCCAGTCAAAGCGACCATTCTGTAGCCGGGGAAGAATCCTCTCCATGTGACACCCTGCCTCCTCATGCTGGAAGAAAATCATCCTCGCCAACTCAGCGGCCTGTTCAAGCTGCTTCTGCGCCCGGGGCCTTCTTACCTCGTCATACGCACCTAGCGCCCCACGAACAGATGGCAACATACTCGTCATGCGTGCGTGAGCCTGAGCAAGCTCTGCAAGCACGTTTGAAAGGACCAACGCATCTTCCACGCCTTGCGCGGCGCCAGCGGCTTGAAAGGGCAGAGAAGCATGTGCACTATCGCCCAGGATGGCGACGCGGTCGCGGTAGTACGTCGAGGTGTGCAGGTGGTGGAAGAAGCCCCATTTGATTGGTTTTGCCTTGGTGAGAAGCTGGCGGAAGCGGGCGTCTATGCCAGGGCCGGCGAAATCAGCCATCATAGCATCGTGGGTGACTGTTTCTGTGACGGCGTTGGCGATGGCCCAGGGCTTGCTGTCGGTCGCGCAGAGGAGGAAGTTGAATTCCTGCGAAGGTTGGCTAAAAATGTTGTGAAAAGGTACATCGGATATCTTACCGCTCCGCCTGAGATCCGATACGTGACTGCACTGCGTTTGTGACCGAAGTAGAACTTCGCTACATCTGTGAGGTTTCCGAGGATATCTTCGGCTTCGTGCATCGGAATGACGCCTCTGTAGCAATATGCATCCGCGTACACCGGTTCCACTTGGGTGGGATATAGCGGCTTTAGCACATGCTCTCGTACCACGCTTTTGATTCCATCAGCACCAGCGAGGACACTAACATGTGTATCTTCGCCGTCTGCGAAATGGAGTATGACCTTGTCTGGGTGTTGTTCGATATCTGTCAGACGTTTGTTGAACCTTACACTTTGTATTGGTATGAAACTGGTCATGATGTCGAGCAGCGCCTTTCGGTGGGCCTAGGTAATTTGAGCAATGACCCGATACATTGTGGTAAGTCATTGGGTACGAACAGATTTGCGGTTGAAGTTAGGGTGCCCCCAGGCTGATTTGCCATACCATGGCTGGTCTTGGCCTTAGTCTCTGTTAATAAGAGCATTGAACGGCGGACGTAAGGACAGTCACTACATACCGAGGCCTTCTTCGAGTAGCAACCCCTCGAAGAAGACGTGTTGGGCGTCCGGCGGCTTGTTGCCGACGCATATCTTCTCATATCTGGGGCGGAAGCTGGGTTTGATGAGATCCATGGCCCGCAGGCCATTTGGGCCGAAGCCAATGCCAGCACTTGACAGTATCAGAATATCAGAACTTGACCGCGGCTAACAGAGGCAAGAGCGAAGAAGCTCACCCCACGGCAGAGTACTCGTCAGCTTCCTCATAAAGCGTAAAGGGGACACCCTTCTTCTGCAGGCCCATAGCTAGCGCGAGGCCTGCAATTCCTGCGCCTGGAGTCGATGTGAGCTGGCGTTAGTGGCTGCAAGTGAGTAATGGGAAGGTACCGACTATGGCAACGTGGAAGTCGTCAGCATTAGGCCCGGGCATGGCGAAGCTCAGCGAAGGCCTAGTGGTAGTTTGGTAGTATCAGCAGTCTATTGGTTTAGTTGTATAAATGCTGGCTGAATATTGCAATAAGAATTAATACAAGTCGTGATGTGCTTGCGGGGCAGGATGGGCAGGCGCCTGGCTGAGCACTGGGTTGGTCGTCACTAAGGAGCGCACCTCGGCCTCTGGTGAGGAGTCGTCCGACGTCAACGACATCCGTTTACTGCTTCACGCCACAACCACCTCGCTGTACACTGCCATTGATCAAGAAGGCTGTATGGTTCAGAGCAAATGTTGCTTCAAAACAGGCGTCCAAAAAATAGGTTCTTCTCCACTTGCAAGCTCTTCCCTCTTTAGTACTTGTTTGTTATGAAGACAACATCGAGAGGGGAGTTCAATTGTAGAAAAATTGCTTCGCAGAGTAGAGCGAAGGGTACTCGAGCGTAGAAGGAAAATCAATTTCTGTGCCAGGTAGGCAACGCCTGCAATGCTTATACTAGGTATCCAACACCCCGTTTCCCAGGATTAACGCGCGCTCAAAACGCCAAGGTATCAGTCACTACTCCTTCCTGCGACCTTGGTCGCTGCCACCAGCGTCATCATCACTGTCCATGCCCAAGCTGAACGTGGAATCATTCTGTGGTCCGCGAGTCTTGTCCGAGTAGCCATTTGATGGCTTCTTTGGCACGTCGTGCAGGTCGTCCAGCTCTCGCTCATCGAAGTCTGCTGCCTCCAGGTCTGCTCTTCGCTCCTTGCGTCTGAAGTTGTCAAGACCCATACCGGTGAGCAGAGACTCGCGACCTTCGTCTCCGTCCGCACCTTGGTAGCCACTGCTGCGGCGACGACTGCGCCAGAGGAAAGTGCCCCACGCGATGGCAACAATGATAGCAACCACAAGCGCAACTTCACCAGAGCGGTAGTATGCCTTCCACTCGGCTTCCTTCAGTTGCTGTGCTTTGTCCTCTTCAGCTTTGGTAGAGTTGGGATGACTACCGACGCTCGTCAGCGGGCCCTTCTCTCCATCAATGACGCTATCGGTGGGATCTCCGCCAATCTCGCTAATGTCAACGCCCATGAATCGATCGAGCATATCGCGGGTTCGCCTCGGGTAGTCGAAGGGCACCATGTGGCTGGCGTTGTAGAAGACGACGTAGGTCAAGTTGCGTGCCTCCTGATAGGTACCGGCAGGCTCGCCTTCGAAAGTCCAGTCTTGCTTGGAAGAGAGAACACCGGGAGAGAGCTCGAAGCCCTTACCCCCGTTCCAGGTCATCTTGTCAATCATAGCCTCCGTACCAACATGGTTACAGATCATATCTTTGTCGCCGGAGAAGAGGGTAATAGGCACCTCAGCCAGCAGCTCTGGAAGAAACCTAATCGCAGGCTCGCTGTTCTTGGCGCGGAAGTGGCCCGTGACGGCTCCGTTGCACTCTTGCCATCCAGTCTTCTTGTCTGGGTTGATGTGTAGAGCATTGATGACATCCTGGCGGCGGAGGTAGGGTGTGACCTGCTTCAGATCCGGAGGCCAGTTCATGCCGCAGGAAGAGTCGTCTCGCAGACGGACGTCGTACATATTCACGCATTGCTGCATGCGGTCGGCTGTCTTGTCCTTTGTCTCTTCTAGAATGGTAGTCATGATGGCCTCGCAGACTGGTGTATCGACTCTATCCATGCCGCCGTCATTGAGCGCCTTGACGCAAATAGACTGCTGCTGTTCAACTCGTGTCGCCGACTCTGTCCCAGCCTGGATCAGGCCGGCCTGGTAGGCAAAAGGAAGGTATGCGAGGTACTGGTCGACGGGCGAGATCCAACCGTTACCAATGAGCAGGCCCTTGAGCGGCCATGGGCGGTTACCCTGGTTCTTGTTGCGTTTGAGGATTGCGCGTGCGATATGCGGAATATGCTGGCCTGCGTAGGATTCACCTGCAATGTAGAACTACTTGCTGTCAGCTGCTAGCTTGGCTGACCGCGCTCAATGAACTTACATCATCGTTTTCGTACTCTGGGAAAAGCGCAAACCACTTCTCCAGGAAGATGACCATGTGCTCTGCCATCTGCTCCAGCTCGCTCAAGTAGCTGTCGGTGTTGACGTAGCTGAAGCCAGTTCCTACAGGCTGGTCGACAAAGAGCAGATTGGCGAACTCGTCCCAAGACCCGTTGTTGTACTTCAGGTTCCCGTCCTCCGTTACTCTGTAGGGGCCGACCTCCATCATGGCGCCGTCCATGGACGAGCAGCCGGGGCCGCCGTTGAGCCACAGCACGGTGCGCTGCCTGTTGGCGATGTGACGATTCTGGTAATGCCAGAAGAAGAGGTTGCCATTGTGCGCGGGATCGACTTCGATGTGCCTGTGCGATTGAGTGTTAGTTGGAGCATACATATGTCGCTGCCTCGTCTGCTTACCCTGCGTGCATCTTCAGCAGCGGCTGCGGCGCGCCGGGGAGCTCATGTATGTAATAGTCCGCCTGTGTCTTTGCCTGTGCTGCGCTGCCCGGCAGCATCGACAGAGTTGCCAGCAACCCGCCGACAAGCGCTGTCCGCCACCGCGACCGCGAATCTGTGCAGAACATAGTGATGGGCGAGGGTGCCGAGGTCGGTCGTGTGTCGCTATCTCATGGATGTCGTGAGGCTATCTTTCCGGCGGAGGAAAAGGCCAGGTAGAGCAAAGAATATCTAGCCTGCTTTTAACCAGGTGCTAGGCGCTCAGCTCGATGCCGTTGAGGTCGGGGTCTGGGGTGTGGATGATCTGGCCGCAGCTGACGAGGCCTCGAGCTGCGCAGGGGCGTTGGAATACAAAGAAAACGCCGGGGTTCCACGGACGCAGAGGAGAACTGTCAATTACGCGCTGAATGCGAGGCAGCAAAGATGTTATGTACTAGAGGACACAGGTCCTCAATTTCTCAAGTGCATCTTATTCAAGATTATTCTACTGCTTTGTCCCCGTGGCGCCAAGTTGACCATGCCCGATGCCGAAGCACGCAGGAACCAGCCAATGATGTGTATCATCTATCGTGCGGCTCGTTCACCCTCCGCGTTTCGCATCTGCTTTCTACCGGCAGATCTCGCATATTCTGCCGCTCTGACACCGTTGAAGTGTGAGTTCCTGTTATCTCCAGGCTCCCGGGGCCTCAAGCGTACGGCAGAGGCGCCATACGAGGAGCTTAAATCGATCGTCTTCCGCGGTCAACGGTCGCTTGCGTCACGCTTCACAACGGCCCTGGACGTGCCCTGCATTCGCCAGGAATGTCTCAGTGCTGCGATCCCTCCCTTCGATTAATTTGAGCGACCCACGAGGCGTTACTGACTTTCATTCGTGTCCTTCCTCCAATACGGTCTCCGACTATCGATCGACATTCACAGCTGCCCAGCTTCTAATCGGCCCGTTCCTACTCACTGGTTTGGGCCTCAAATCCCCCAACGTAATACATGCAGGAGTCTTCTTTGTGCACGAATTCTGCCTGCATTGCTGGAAACGGCATCTTCTGGGACATGTCGAAGACTGCGTGCCACAGTGGCGCTGATATACTTTGGGCATACTTCTTCTAATTGCATTTTCAGAGCTCGATTATCAACGATCACACCATTATCAGGAGAGCCTAGAAGAGGTCATCGAGACTCTTCTCCGAGTCCTTCTTGATCAGTTCGACCATGCCCTGCTGATCGTTAGTATCCAAAGTGTCTGAGATTACTGCACGTTTGCAGTCTTGCACGCCTTACCGGTGGCATAATGGGCTCTCCGTCTTGGTCGACAACATAACGAAACGGCATTTCAGTGCTCTCGTGCGCGTTTGTCCTGATCTCTGGGTTGTCGATGTACTGGATCTTCTCGACTGGAACTGCGCACTGTTAGTTGCAGTTTCTAGACTTGCAGATCAAACAACATACTTCGGTCCTGGACGCAGATTCTTGTGACGCGCACAGCGGTATCGGTCGTCATCTGCACAGGTCCGAGTCGTCGGCCTTCATAACCTTTCTTACGTAGCTCCGAGGTTCGGTCTGTGGACAATAAATAGTCAGTTGACTGAGACATGGTAAAAAGTATGGGTTCCACGTTGCATACCTCTGGGTGGGTCATCGCCTGTGTCGTCGTCAGTCAAAAGTTAAACAGCATGCCCAATGCTAAGACTTACCCAGAATACCGCCAAAGAGGAAGATGTCAAAGTTGTCACCATCTTCGGGGCTAAGGTCTTTCGCAGCAGCAGGGTCGAGCAGACATACTCGGTTCTTGCGATCCGCGTAAATCTCTTCGATGCCTCTTGTCTCGACGTTCAGACCCTTGACTTGCTGGAGATTCTCTGGCAACTTCAATGAGGTCGGCACTGATGAAAGGAGGAACTGAGATCCGGTATCGTGGCACTCTTGAGCAATAGCAGCGTACTCCAGCGAGGACCACTGTTCCAGTTCTGGATCCAGGTGCTCGACAACGAAAGTCTTCCCCGCGCCGGCCATTTTGATTTGACGAGAACTTTTTCTTCTTGGTCGTGGAATTTAATAGTCCGCTTAGACAACCCGCAGTTAACGACGGCTTAAGGACTTCCTAGGTACTCTTCACTCGAACCCTTAAATCTTCGACTTTGTCCTAAAACGGCGTTGGCGATGGTCGTTGTGGTGCGAGCCTTGTAGTAGTGATTTGCTAAGCGGAGCAGGTGGTCTGAAGACGGCCGGCAAGGATTTGGCGAGGGCACTAAGACATCGGAGCTAGCAAGCAGCCTATTACGTGTGAGCGCAGACGTAAAGGCAGTGTAAGTGGGGCATGATGCTCTGTAATTCTTTCGGAGGGTTGCCGGTCCAAATTATTTGCAGGCAGCGGTGAACCGTTTGAGATGCAGAAGGCATTGCACAATAGGCCTAATCCTTCTGAGCACTGCGGCTTTGTGATGGAATTGCAGAAGGTCCTGACGATCGAGGGCGCTAGCAAGCACGCGTGACGCTGAGGGAGCTCGATGAGTGGTAAAGCATACGGCAATCCAACGTAGTCGTCCACCCAGCGGCCGTCAAGCGTCGAACTTGCCCTGCCTCTGCCAACAGCGGTAATTAACATGCTCCCTTGTGCTCCCGGCACAATTGAAGTTGCCGAATAAGGAACCTTGGTGGTGTGCTATCGACCCACTTGAGGTCTGCTACATATCTTGCTGCATACCCCTCTCTGCAAGTCCTCCAGTGCTCCCTCCACTCCCTGCAGAAAATCAACCGCAACCACATTTGCAACTTCTTACATCGCTCCTTCTTCTGCCAATAGCATTCGAGCTGTACCTACTTGACAGCTACAGTTTTTCTTGTGGTGCTGCACTGGTGCTCTTGCAGAGTGTTCTCCCCAGGACAGGCGCTACCTCGGACGATAAAGGCTTATCGCAGCGTTAGGATTGAGGGGCATTTACTCCCTCTACCCCGAGCTTCGACACAACACAAAGACAGAACCGTCCTAGCCACCGGGTTTTCGTTGTTGTGTGTTGTCAGGCAGCAGCTACGAGACAAGCCCGAGCTTCTTTGACGTCCAATCGCCCGCGGTGGATAGCCGGCAACCAGACGCATAATCGACCTGTTCCCTGCCACGACCCTGCTGCCCAAACGGCCAACTTGTGGACGTGCAGGACCCTTGACTCTTATTGCTGGCGACAACATTTGCGACACCCAAGGATAAATAACGACATCTCGTCCTTCCACGAGCAACTACCCCTCTCGGCCAACTTCAGCAACACGTCAGCTCAACCGCAAAGATGAACCCCCACCAGCAGAACAAGGTGGACATTAGCGTACGTCATTCGCGGCCCCTGCGCAACGACAAAGCTGCTCGCATTGCTGCCCCTTTGGCAACGCCATAGGCTGTGCCAACCCCAGATCTGACAAAGAATAGAAAATGTCGCCGGAGGAGGCCAAGCTCTTCCGTCTCTACGGAAAGCTACCGAATAAGAAGGACCTGCTGCAGAACAAGCTCAAGGTAGGCTTTGAACACTGTTTTTTCCTTACGAGACGGGTGCTAACACGACTGCACAGGAGCGCAAGTACTTCGACAGCGGCGACTATGCACTCTCTAAGGCCGGCAAGGCCTCAGACGTTGGTGTCACCCAGGTCGGCCGCGAGCACCCCAACCCCGAGAAGATCCCGCACATGGCCCCGCCCACGTCAAGCAACGGACAAGCACCGACCAGTGGAGATCTGAAGGCTGGCAGCCCATCGAAGGAGGGCACCACTTTCCTGCACCGCGAGACAAGTCTGAACCGCGAGACTTCGGCTTCCGACTTCGCCGAGAACGCGGAGCCTCAGCAGGCCAAGGTCTAAAAGACGTCCACATCGTCAATCTGGGTGTGCCTCGGCCCCTTTACTTCCGGCGCATGCGAAAAGAGGGTATAAAAACGTCTTTCTCGTTATACTTTTACGGCCGAGCCTGTATCGATCACAACGGATTCTGGCGTCCCCGGCGGCGTTTGGGCGCCCTTCCCCAACCCTCAATACAGGAGCGGAGTTGTTATTCTTTCTTGACAGCACAGGCAAATGACCAACATCGTCGTGATGCAGGCTTGCCAAAGCACACGAGACCTTTCGCTTCATGTGCAATACGCTTGATATGGATAACCTAAATGGGAAGAATGGAGCATGGAATGACTTACGAACAAGTTGCTTGGGTGGCACGTCTGTATGTTTTGTTGCACACGTAGGATGCCTCTTGTAGGTGTGGAAAATAGTCAAATCGACATTTCAGAACGCTCAGCACGATGCCCATGCGTGACCAGATATCATACAATAGATAGACCCCTGCTGTGAGGATTCAAACATTGCGATCGCCAACCCTCTTCTCCCTCCTCCAACTCCTCCACGTCCCGACAAATCTCCTCCTCGTAACGTACACAAATACCACCAGCATAACCAAAAACACCACTGTCCCCGCGCTATAACCCTGATTCTGCACCGCCTGCTTCTTCGCCTCCTCATAAATCTCCTTGACCTTCTCCTTCACACCCTCTCCCTGTTGCAAATCCGGCATCGCCATGATACTCACGACCAGACTCGTCCAGCCCGTAAAGTGCTGCGTGCGCTGTCCATGCCCACCAACAGGATCATACTGCTCCCACGCATACCCCGTCTGCAGCCAGGAGCTAAACACCGTATGCACGATATTACGTCGCAATTCGACGTATATCTCCTTGCAGCGCTGTTGTTGCGGACCTTCTGTTTTGGCGAGAGACAGGAGTTGCGAGAGGATCATGTAGTTGATGTTCACCCAGATGGGTGAGCGCCAGTAGTTGTCGCCGACGCCGTATTTTTTGCTTTCCTGCGAGAGGGATCTGATGCCGTGGTCGGTCCAGAGGTGATTTGGGTCTCGGAGGAGACGGAGTGTGGCGTCGAGGTGGGGGTGTTTGGCGTCGATGAAGCCGGTTATGAAGGGGAAGAGCGAGATATAGCCCTTATGGCAGACGTAGGTGTGTTTGTCGTCCCGGACGACGGAGTCGCAGTATACGTTCTGCTTGTCTTCCCAGTGGAGACTCTCGAGGTTGGTTTTGACGCCGCGAATGTGGTTCTGGTAAGTGAATGCATCGTGAGTGGTTTCTGTGAAGAAGGCGATCTTTTCGAGTGTGCGAGACATCACCCCTACCCAGCAGAGAGCGTCGAGGTGGAGCTCGGTGATATCTGGAGGCTCTGCTCGTGGGTAATCGTCAAGTCCGCTGGCCAGATTTTCCTCTGGTTTGCGTCCTCGCCATCGATATCCTTCGTTAAGGTTCGCCGACGGAACGGAGTGAGCCTCGACATCTCCAGCCTGAGACTTGCGCCACCATTCATAGTGCTTCTTCAGGAGTGGATACAATTCCGCCACAAACTTCCTACCCGCTTCAGGTTTCAAGAGCGTGGACTCGTGCCCAAAGTACTTTAACTTGCCCTGCAACATGTCGATGAACCTGGACACTGCTAGGAAAAGGGTTGGCGGATTGGCAATGTGTGGGTACTGCGTGACGGCATAGGAAGGTGTGCCATTCTCGGCTTCGGTGCCGAGAACTTGCTCCCTAGGAATCCAGCCGTCGCTGTCCATAGTTTCGAGCCAGCTTCGCACGACTTCCATAGCAAGATCGACATCCCACTCGAGCACCGGAATAAGGTGAAAGCCTTCATCCCATAGGAACCCTCGAGGAAAGATGGCTCGCGCCGGAGTATGCGTGAACAGCTCATACGGCCCTTTCTTCTCCGGTATGGAATGCTTCTTTGCATCCTCGGTCTTCTCCCAGAACTTCCCGGATGTTTCAGCGTAGATAGCTTTCTTCGAGTTGTCGACTTTGGTTGTACCTTCAAAGTACCCGGCACCGCCCAGTAGATCAGCAAGCATCTTCTCACCAAACGTAGCGTGTTGATCTGTATTGAACGGAGCCTTTGGGGTGAAGACGCGCGAATAAGCTTTTCTGTATGCGACCACTGCGTCCTGCATGCTGCTTGCCATCTCCGATGTTGTCATGGCACGGGTTGCTGTCCGACTCGAATAGAGTATGTCGAAGTCGAAGCTGCCGTGGATGATCATCTGCACAAAGTGCATATTGCCTGATCCAGGCGCGTTTCGAAGCACCACGTCCATCTTTCCAGCCTCTGTTCGATCTTTCGATTGAGCTTTCAACGCGTCCAGGAAAGTAGCTTCTTGCACGCAGGAGTGTCAGCGTGTCGTCCAAGATGTACAACGTGATTGTTCCATGAGAAGTGGGTGCACTCACACTTTGCTTGCCATAATTTGTCCTCGGTGACGTTCATGGTGTGCACGATAGTGCCCTGTTAGTTGTCGCGTAAGCATTTCCAGAGCACAGGAGTCGCAGGACATCACGCCGAACGTACCTCATGCCGCCCATCCTCGCCAACTGACGTTGGAATATGTATACCCGCAGAACCCAGTCGCGGATGTTTGATGGCAATGTTCACTGCCTCCACGGACTTGTCATCACCTGCGCCCAGCTGCTCGAAAGCCTCAAGCTCGCACTCTGCGCAGCTATCCTTAGCCTCCATACCCACGTAGAAGATGACGGATGTTTTCATGTCTGCAGGCGCGCCATTGCGCGGCTTGCCCTTGATTCGCAGCGCCCAATTGCCCGCACTCTGGCCTTCCGACTTCTTTATGAACTCGGTCGTGATGTCGATTTGATTTCCCACATCTTGAATGATCTGGGTGCCACCTGCGCGCGCATCGTATGTGGTCCACCCATACATAGCCATGCCATCATTTTGTTCAATTGTGTGTCGCAGCTCTGCGATCATAGTCAGCACTCTGGATGTACCGTCGCTTCCATTGCATGCACCTACTCTTCTCCTGTTCGTCCAGCTTTCCCCACATCAACCCCGCAACGAGACTCTCGGGCACTCGCGGGCGGATGCCCAAGTAGAGACTGGGTCGATAGGGCCCCCATAGCAGCGGTGCTTCGTTGGAGTAGAGGGAGGAGTCGACTGTCTTCGAGAGTGCGGGTGCAACAAGGGCGAGCGGTACCAAAATCGCTGAAAGCTGCATGGTCCCTGGACGCAAGCTATGACGCGTCTGTGATGCGCCGGACAATTAAACGGGAGATTCAAAGAATGACTACGGTGAGTGCTCGACCATGATACCTGTCTTCGACGCAGACGAGCGTGACACAGCCCAAGAAGTTTGTCGGCAGCCTCGACGTACGCATCCTTCTCGGCATTAGGCGCAATGCACCCCTAATTACTTCCGCTGTCGTACTGCGCACCGATTGGTCCGTCGCCCTTGCTCACCAGCAACCTTTATCTCAGCGCATCGCTGCACCAGGAACCCTAAAGAAACTATGGCAGAGATAGCGAGAGTGCAACTCTAGGCCCGTATCGCTCGCCATGTCTCACTATCTCCAAGATATTGACACATCAACACCACCATTTTCATCACGTGCATATACACCCCCCCGCAAAACGACGTCAGCGGTAACTTGCTGAGAGCATGTCGAGCCCCCACAGTTGACAAACATTGCGCCAAGGCAAAGCAACATCCTCCTTTCGGTTACTGGCTGATCCTGATCGCCGCTGATCCATCGACTGCTTAAAGGCAATTGCATCCAAGAACCACTGGCTGCTCGAAGCCCGCCCAAGATCTATACATTCAAGGATGCAGGAACAAGTTGACCGCTTAGTAGAGAAGACCTGGGGTATGGAGATACTGTTCCTAACTGTTCAGACCATATACTTATCAGACAATATAGAGAAATTCCAAGATGTCAGTGGTTCAAAGCGATTCATGGTAGCAGTGTCCGGCATCCCAGGTTCAGGTAGGAACCGTGATTGTGATCGCGTGTACAATCTTCAAAACTGACTATGTCCAGGCAAAACCACGCTCGCAGCCAAAGTCTCCAATGGTCTCAACAAGAAACAAGCGCAGAAGTCCCCGGGGACATACAATGGCAACCCGGTCGCAGCTTTCATACCGATGGACGGGTATCACCTCTCACGTGCGCAACTCGATGCTATGCCCGATCCCCAAAACGCGCATGCACGCAGAGGAGCAGCATTTACATTCGATGCCGCCAAATTCCTCGCACTGGTGAAGAAATTGAGGGAGCCAATACTACCGGAAACTCGAACATTGTACGCGCCCAGCTTCGATCACGCAAAGAAGGACCCTGTTGCGGACGACATCCCCATCGCGCCATCTGTGCGCATTGTCATCTTCGAAGGAAACTATCTCTCGCTCAATCACGGACCCTGGAAAGAAGCGGCAGATCTCATGGATGAGCTGTGGTTTGTTGACGTAGACTTTGAGGTAGCGCGGAAACGGTTGATCTATAGACACGTCCAAGCAGGCATTGCGCGGAATGAGGAAGAGGCGGCGAGAAGGGCTGATGAAAATGATTTGGTTAACGGGAAAGAGATTATAGATTCAAGATTAGATGTTCACGAAGTGGTGAAGAGCAAAGAGGATCCTGAATGGGCACCGGAGTACCAAGATGCAGGCAGTAGCAAACACTAGAGGCTGAACGCGTGTTCGAGCGATAGTGTTATGAGTGCTTGAGACCTTAATGAACCCCTGTCAACAGTCGATTAGACTGTCCTTGAGTAGAACTTCAGCTCAGTTGTACTTCGTTCTGCTGAGACGATTGCGGATGAATGACGTGTTGCAGTCCTCTTTGCAACTAACAGCTCCGGGATAACAAGGCTTCGTAGGCTAGGAACAGATGCAGGAGATCGATGTTAAAACCTGTAGACAAACGCAATAAATTCAATGATTATCCCTAGTCGTTGATGGATGTCACCAACAGCTCCAATGCGAAAGACGTTCCTGCCGTTGGTGCCGACCTCTCCAAGCTCTCGCATAAAAACAGTGATATGGTACAAGCTCGTCCGAGTTCTTTCTCAAGAACCGGAAGCTTAGTTCTGTCTTCCTGATATCAAGCAAAAACACTCGCAATCATAACTCTCGAGATGACCGAGGTCTTCTCAATCACATCACGCAGCTAGTACGGGCGGTAGCCAGAGCCTCCACGGCCGCCACGGTATCCACCACGGTAGCCGCCGCCTCGAGGAGCGTAACCGCCGCCACCGTAGCCACCGCCGCGACCGCCGTATGGTCCACCTCCACCTCGTCCGCCGTATCCTCCGCGACCTCCTCTGGGGCCGCCGCGGCCGCCTCTCGTCATGCCGGGCAGGTTGGTTCGCTTGGGTACGACCTGTGATTGTCAGCCAAAGCTCCCTTGCATGTCTCGTCTGGTGGTCGTTGTGTACCTTCAGGTTCCTGTTGCGGAACTGGCTGTTATCGAGAACAAGAGCCTCATTGACCAGGCTGGGTTCTGTGAACTCTACATACGCATACCTGCATACGCTCATTAGCGTTCCAATCTTTCTGCCAAACTCTTGCCAGGTTGCGAAAGATGATTTCGAGAGTTATGTACGCGTCAGACACGCGCTGGGCTAAGCAGCGCATCGATTGGCGCATCGTGAATGGACAAAGCAAAGCGTGTTCAACCAGACGCGCAAAGAAAACCCCCTCTTAGTACTGACCCTTTAGGATGCCCTGTGAACTTATCAAGCAGGATGGTGACGCGATTGATGCTGCCAACGCTCTGGAAATGTGCCTGAATCTCTTCTGGGCTGGCCCCGTAGTCAACGTTGCCCACGAAGATACTCCGCGAGTCGACGTCTTCTTTGCTTTCGCGCATCTCGTGGCGTTCATGATCGAGCGACTGCTGCATTTCGCGCAGCTTCTGTGCTTCTTCTTCCATCTCCTGCACACGGCGCCTCATGGCTGAGATCTCCTCCTGTCGGGCATCGTTAGTCTTCTATCGCAACCAACAGGTCGCATTTGGTGAGTGGCGCGCAATCGTCGCGCATATCAGAGAGATCGGGCGACCGTGCGATGATTGGGGTGGCGCGTCGTACCTCTTCGGTGGCATCTTCTGGGCGGCGCTCGTCTTCTGCGGTATCCAGACGCTCGTCTTCTTTACGGCGCTGCTCCTCCTCGCGCTTATGCTCGGTCTCGACGTCAGACATGATTACGGAGCTTTCTGCGAGATCTGTTATGCGTTAGCAGCGTGCATGGGAAGCTGTGATGGTAGTTGAGCGTACAAGGCTACTGTGAATGGTTTAGGTTTCCAACGTGGAGCTGCCAAATGGAAAAAGGCAAAATCCTAACGAATCAACTCGCACGTTCTAGCGCCTGACGCGACAGTAATGGAGATGTGGTGAAAGAAAGAATGGCACCTGGGGAAAGGTGACGGGAGTGGAGCATCGAGGGAGTGACGATGCCGCTGGTCGGAGCTTCCAGGAATCGCGCTAAATCGGTGGACCGGGGTTTGCGCGCATGTCTCTAGCCTTAATGGAATGAAGATGAATCTATGTGAGTGAACGCTTAGTCGCAACACCTTGACGCTTAGAGAGAAAATACGAGGTTCATCGTGAAGTGATTGGTGGATATTCACTACAGAAAATGTGACATCTACACAAACTTCGATTCATGTCATTGTGAATGTTTCGCAAAGCAATTGTATGGACCCGGAATCATCTGTCTGAGGCTCAAACGAGCCGTCATGATGTCCATCACTCCCTAACGCCCAAAGCCATGGATATATCGCCCTCGTGATGAATGCAGGGCATGCACATAAGCGCCCCGCCAACAATGTAAATGTAAACGGCGGGCAAGTCTGTACTTCTTACTCCAACCTCTTCCCAGAACTCCGGGCTCGAAGGCGTGCACCTGATCTCTTCTGCCGATTCCAAATTGCGGTCCGTATGCGCACTTGGCACGAGTATTACGCGTACTAAGGCGCTGGGTTCTCCTTGACAACGCCGCGCACCTTCTTCTCGTATGCCGCTCGGTCCTTCTTAAACAAGTTGAAAGCGTCTGCTTGTGCGGGTGACTCTGGGTTCGGCTCATCAAGTAATGACTGGATGCCGAGCAGGATTTCCTTGATGGTAATGGCGGGCTTCCAACCTTCTTCTTCGTTGAGGATGGACAGGCAGACGGTGCCGGAGGGGTAGACGTTGGGGTGGAATAGAGGGGGTACGAATTTGCCTGCTGTGTGTCAGAATTCGTGTATGGTGAAGTCCGAGCGATAACTCCGCAGCGACTGCGCATGGAGGAGGGGGAGGACGTACACTTCGGCGGCTTTGTAGGATACTCGTCCGGGAATGTGACCTCAAGCTTGAACAGACCTCCCTCCCATATAGTCTTCTCCTTGCCCGGTACACCGCAATCCCACTTCTTCAGGTCCATCATGCCGGTTGAGCCACGCATGGGTTTCGCGAAGAAGCCGAAGGGATGGTCGCGTCTCCATTGCTTCCTAGGTTAGGTTTAGCAGTCAGCCCTGCAAGCTTGGCGCAGATAGTTCGTACCTCTCCTCCGAGAGGCGGTTCATGCACAGAGACATGGTTGTAGTCGTCAGGCTAGCCTTAACTTTTGGTATGTTTCTCGCTCGTTGCTAAGAAATGTGGAGGTGGAAGTCCAAGCCAGTGAGAAATGCGACAGCTCGGAAGACAGCCGACGCGTTGCGCTTTACAATGTGGCAAGCGTGGTGAAGGTGAGAAGAACAGAAAGCGGCAAAGTGTGGTGGAGGATTGAGGTTCACTTGCTCAGCAACAACCAAATCTACCCACGTGACGTCGAACAATCCGTCCAGCGTAGATCTAGCCCAGCAGGCAATCCCTGCCCCGCGGCACTCGGTTGCGCCTGCCCCGCCCAGTAGCGGCCGAGGCTGAATGTCGACGGGTATCAGCGCAGAGGAGCGGCGCGTGAGAGACCTGCATTTGCACATCCAACGTCTCTCATTCGCGTGCGCCCAAATCCCCAGATCTTCGCGACTTTACCGGTGAGATACAGCACCAAATACACAGCAATGGCGGACGTGCCAGCAAAGCAAGAGGAGGAGCATGTGAAAGCTGCCCCTCACCCTGCCGACATCGCATCAGACCCGGAGGAAGACGACCTCTCGGACCTAGACGACGTCCTTGACGAATTCGCAAACACAAAGCTCGACTCCAAAGCGCCAGCAGCATCTGCTCCCAAAGCCGCACCACAGTCATCAGCGCCATCTGCGTCAGGGCCCGGGAGACCTGAAGACATCTCCCCTGCCGAGCTCCTTCTTCAAGATGAAGACGAATTCGCAAAGAAGCTGCAACAAGAGATGGAACAGTTGCTCGGTCAGGGCGACTTCCAGAAGCAGTTTGAGGATATCATGAAGGAAATGAACAGCGAAATGGGCGGCGACCATCTTCCCGCGCCTACTGCCTCAGAAGCGGCCGCAGCAGCATCCTCATCCCTGAAAGACGGCACCTCCTCGAAAGCCGGTGCGCCCACCAGTAAAACAGACAAGAGCTTCCAAGACACTATCAAGAAGACTATGGAGCGCATGCAAGAGTCTGGCGACGCTGCTTCCTCGGCGGCCGCATCCTCTGCCAACCAGGACGATATCCTTGCGCAGATGCTGAAGGAGATGGAGAGTGGTGGCTTTGGTGGCGAGGGGAGTGATGAGGACTTCAGCAAGATCCTGATGGGCATGATGGAGCAGTTGACCAACAAAGAGATCCTATACGAGCCAATGAAGGAGCTTGACGACAAGTTCCCGGCGTGGATGGAGAAGAACAAGGAAAAGGTGCCCAAGGACGATCTCAAGAGGTATGAGGAGCAGCAGGTACTGGTTAGGGAGATTACAGGACGATTTGAGAAGAAAGGATATAGTGATGACAACGCGAAGGACAGGGAGTACATTGTTGAGAGGATGCAAAAGGTATGCCACTATTTGGTGTTAAACATTCATATTACTGACTACTTTAGATGCAAGCCGCTGGCTCGCCACCCCCCGATCTCGTCGGTGATATGAATGCTGCGCAGGAAGCGCTGGCGGGTATGGACGAAGGGTGTCCGACACAATAGTTTGTCGTCTAAAGAAGATATCCCAGCAATATATTTGATACACTACACAGGTGGTTAAACTCAACCTCTTTCCTGAGAGCTTGCTATCACGCCCAGCTGAGACGATCGTACTGCCTTCTTTGGGGTCGCGCTACTCGATGAATACGGTGGGGCTTAACCGTCCGTCATGTCCATGTCATCAACATCCCTGTAGCTATTGTCATGCTCTAGTGGTTGTTGTTGGTACCGTGTATCGACATCTACCGCACACTGCAATAAGATCTGGTCGTAATCCTCATCGTCACTCCCGTAATGCTGTTGTGGCGTCATATCCCGGCTTTGAGCCTGCTCCATCGACGCAATCAGCTGTTGCAGTTCGTACTCCTCTTGTGCGAGGAGGTAATCCGCTTCGGTCATTCCTGGCTCCGTTTGCGGTGCACTGCTTGACAACTGTGGTAGTGTTGCGTCGCTCAGCAGCTCTTCATCGATTTCGTATTCTTCTGGCGGTGCTTCTTGCGCCTTCTTGCTTTCCCACCGCTTGCGCTCTGAGACAAAGTCTAGTTGCTGGATCTGTATCTTGTCAGTACACGCGTTTGGCTGTTGCGCATTTCCGTGCCATACCTGTTCGCCGCGAGACTCCCATTTCTTGTCCTCTCGGCTGTTCTGCACGCGCTTGAAGAACATGTCTCGCCGCCTCTTGGTGGCAGCATCGCGCGTCTGCATTAAGGGATTGGCTTTGAATGCGCGTTGTGGCTGTGGTGTTTGTTTTTCGCTAGACTGCGACGTCATACTGAAATCGAAGAAGCCTGCGCCCACGTTCACGGAGCGTTCACGTAGTGGTGAGGACCGAGTTGGTGCGTGGGTGGCGTAATGCTGGTTCGGCACATGGGAATAGTAGGTGCTCGTGAGCAGCATTGTGGTCGGTCAAGGTCTTGTTACGATTGAGGATTGAGGATGCAGCTTGTGTGCACGCGTAATTGTGTCGTGTGAGAGATTTGTACGATTGGGATGGAAGTGATGATGCAGTCGCGACACGAAGCTGACAGGCGCGTCCGACGCGCTTTCTTTATCGATAACATCACGTGTGTAGTCTTATCACCCGTGACCTGAGCTTCACCTGGACTTATCCAACCGTCCTTCGGTATATGGATCATGTCTTAGAGCTTACAGTGGGATCTCCCCTAATCGAGCTATTTCCTGAGCATTGCATACATTGCAGCAAAAACGGTTCAACCGCAAGGCTTACTCTTGAGAAGCCATTAGGTCAGGGAAGTTCACAATTATTTTGCCTTAGCTGTGTATCACTATCAAACAGTGTATTGTACCTGAACAAAGTATACCGTCGTCAAATGAGATGCTGCTGGGTCAACCATTGCTCGAGGTACCGGCGCAGGCCCAGATTTCCTATCTAGGTACAGTCGTTCCTCCACGATGATTGAAATTCCACCTGAGGTGTGGCTGTTGATCTCACAGGTGATGGCCAGGTATTGAGATTAATGGCTATTGAACGTAATGGTCTCTGTATTGCTAACGGAAACATCTGTTCTTAATATTTGACACCAAATACCCAAGAGCCCACCAAACCTTCACCACACCCGTGTCGGCAACGGAAACCCTGCGCAGGCGGCCTTCGCGGTACATGTGGCTGTAGAAATGTTATCGACTTCGACCGCCACTACTCAAAAACCAACTATTGGCCACCAACGACTCATTTGATTGAGAACCAGGTCGGTTTCGCGAGAACTAGGCCGAGATTGTGGAGCCCACAGCTGAAGCAGGGTAGCTTGAAAGCAAATTTCTCGTCCAAAGTCAACGTCTTCGACCTGTCCAGGGCGATTGTTGAAAGCCGTCATCAACAACGGAGGCCAATCCATACTAGCTACAGTGGCTTTCCTCTGTTGTCCATCGATGGGGTTCTCAAACAAAGAGGTCGCCGATATCTATAGCACAATGTCTCCTGTGAATGAAGAGAGCTACGATCTATCAGGTCCAAAGACATTTTGGACTGGAAAGATGGAGCTAGTGCGTGAGTTTCGATTGACCAGAGGATCAGGTTCTTTGGTGAAGGCCTGTGCCTCGTGAAGGAACCATAGGTGGAACGAGAGTATTCCACACCATGAGTGACAGATTCGTGTACAGAATTCCATGATTTTTGCTTCTTGTACTAGGGGCTGAAGGCAGACTTCCATGGTTGCTGCTGTCTCGAGAGCTCTGGGGTGTGCAGCTGTTGCTGCTGAAAGCCGTCCTGATGGCGATTCGAATGCCTCGATATGTTGCGTTGCGAGTGGTTGCTACTGCCTGCTGAACTGGATTTTCGGTGGAACATCTTCGACAGCTTCCTTGGACGCGACTCAATTTCTTCTTGCCAATGCGTATGCTCGCGCTCCGCGAAGTATTTAGGCCCCTTTTCGTCTAAGTCGATGTCCTCCCACGTCGAAGTCTGGGCAGCACTCTGGCCACTTGGTAAAGCACTCGACTCAGAATCTTCCGACGAGCCTGTCTTCCTGCGCACAATACCTGGTATAGCAGAGAAGGGGGTTGAAGCCTGCGACAATGCCATCCTAAACTTTTTGCCCTTCGCTTGGATCAGCTTGGGCAAACATAGCGTGCACGCAACGACAAAGACAAGAGACACTTCTAGTGTCGTCCAGATCCCGATGAAGAGCCCGTTCCAGGATACATCAGCCTCAGCAATGACTGCGGAAATGTTAAGGGTAAACCAGATGCGCATAGCTGAGGCAATGCATGCTCTTTGTCTCTTGTCAGTCATCTTCAGTTACTGGGCAATGATATACTTACATCAATCCAGTTGCAAACAGCAGTGTTATGAACATCTTGCGTGCCAATGGCACATTGAGCTGCCATAGTGATAACGTTGGGAGGAAAAGGATTACCACGTCAGACGCCATGTTGAAAGCGCCCTGACTTAAGATGATGTCGTTCACATCGTAGCACTTTCCGCCTGGTGTGAGTTTGTCCCAGATCATGCGTCGAGGCTTGCAGTAGAACATTGTCCAGAAAGTGAAGAAGGTGTAGACAATGAAAGTTGCCACTATTGTTGCCCACGCTCCGTACCACATGAATTTGTTTCCGCTACGTGAGGGCGCGAAGAGTCGAAGGTATTGCATGAGGATGGCCATCTTGACTACGAAGCTGAGCGGGCAGTATATGATCTGAGCGATATTTGCCCACTATACCAGTTAGCATTTCAACAAATATGGCAGAAGGTGAACTTGCGTAGAGCTGATTGAACAGTTGACCTAGAGTAACCTGCCACTGATGCACTCCTGCACCCCACTTTACCATCTGATATCCCATAGCGATTTCTGCTACAATCAAAGGCTATCATTACATTGTCAGCATGTTGAGACCGAGGGAGCATGGGAATAGCTTACGAAGGCCAAGAATAAGAAATCTGTCAATAGTCAGCGCCAGCAATAGCTCACTCGTACTGTACTTACAGTCGGCTGGCTCCATGCACCGCATTATTGCAAGTCTTGTATAGATGCGCAACACCAGGAAGAGTCCGGGTATCGCAATGCAAATTATTGCGACTACAAGAAACCACACCTGATCAGGACCGTCAATGGTCATCGTAGTATCTGCTCCCCTGGGTATTTGATCAGGACCCATCGCAGGTAGTGATAGCAAGAATTGTCTAGCGTCCACTCCGGGTGGAATCTGAAGACCTTCTGGGATTAATTGTGACATAACGACAAGCCAAAAGAAATTGTAGAAAGGATCGTGTTGAAGGCGCAGAGGCTAGTTATGGATCTGAGTGTTGTTGATGGGCGGTAAAGCCTGTATGTAAGGCTGGTCCAGCACCAGAACTCTGCGTGCTCAGCCTTGCTCACTCTTGTTTGACGTGAAAAAGGTCAGTCTGAAACGCGACAGCACTCTTTACAAGGTGCAAAAAGGCGATGCGGGCCGGACTTCCCTCCTTGCCTGCACTGTGGTAGCTTGCAAGCGCAGTCCGTGGGTCATGTGCGGCGGCCGCGACGGAGGCATGGGACTGAACGACAGACAATCTCAAATATGAACTGGATAAATAGCCCCCGAAGTCCGAAGCTGTCGTTGTTGTGCGGCGGCGGTGCAATCGATCTCGGGGTTGTACACTGAATGGGGCCGTATGACCCAGGTCGGGCCTCTCGAAAGCGTCACTCCCCTGCCACAAATAACCGAACTTTAATCGTTCACTTGGTTCGCTTTGTTCATTTTGCTCAAAGTCGATGCACACTTACTGGATACTCAAATACAAAGGCAGTGTTGTCAGTAAGAGCTTCTGTCAATATGTCGGTTCAGCGGCGATCGCCTGTTATTCTGTCGCCGTTTAGACACCTCGAATCCAGTACATCAAACAAAAGTGAATTTTTTGATGTTGCGATGAGTTGCTTTCATAACAAGGTCCGCTGTTGAGATGGATGTTGCTCAAATGCCGGAGTTCACACACAGAGTTGTCTGGGCGCAGCAGAACGTTTTTCATAACTTGAATGTATTGTACAGAGCGTACTATAATTCCCATTTCTTCTTCGGTTGACTTTTGATGTTGGTATGCAAACCGTGGCCACTCTGCGCTTCTTCACTGAGAGGGTCGATACCTATAGAGAATGGCTCCTTGAAGCCATCTTCCAGGTCGCTTGTCAGCTCGTGTGTTGAGGTCCCACTGCTACTGTTTATGCTATGACGTCCTCTAGTCCTGGTGTGTTCCAGCTCATACGCTAGTCCGCGGTCATCGTTGATTCGTGTTTCAACGATTTCGATTTCGTGGCTGACGAAGATGGCTGCGAGCGACTGTTCGATGACCGGCCAGAAGATGGGCATTGATGCGCATATGATTGCCAAGTCAATTTCGAGGCAGGAGAGGATGATGGATATTGGAGTCCACCATGTAAAGTCAGGGTAGGGCCTCAGACCCGCGCTGAACTCGACGAGGGACTGCAAGCGCCATACCGATATCATAACAACCCTGTTAGAGTAAGTACTTGCCTAGGTATAAAAGTTTGATATCATGACATGGCAGATCGCGATTACTCACACTGATCCAAATATGAATACACCAGTCATGGCCATAATATTTTTGAATTTCAGATTCGGCGTTCTGAACAACACCAATGGCGTCGCAAAGATAACGAGGTCGAAGAACATGTTTGTAGCCGAATGGGCTTGGAACATAGCCTTGAAGCTCTGGCGAGTATTGAAACCGAAACCGCGGCACTTCGATTCGGGTGTGCGATTCCAGTAGCCACTAACTGGAGTGCATGGGAACCAGCCCATGATACTAAATGCCAGGCCCCAGAGGCTGACTAGAACCAACAGGCTCAGACAAAGCCATCGCATGCGGCCGCCCTTGAAAATGCGAAGATATTGTATCAGTAGCGATGCTTTGATGACTGCAGTCTCGGTAAGGTAAAGATTGTGTTCGATATAGAAGCACTGTCTTCATTAGAAGCGCGAACAAACAAGCCGAACATGAACACTTACCACGAAATAGTGTTGTAGCGTCTCCGCACGGATGTACAACATGTGTTGGCCAAATCCATATTGGACAGCTGCAGTGGTTCATTAGACAGTGACACACGAAATGGACGAAAAACTCACTGATGCAGACAGTGACTGAGGCTACTGTGTTTAATATCTATAGAGGGATTAGTATTCGCAGAATAATCAGTGGCATAGACATAGATGCTCATACCGCAGCGATAACCACCAACAGGTCGTCCCAACCAGGTTCTTGAACAACTCTGAACCGCACCCACAGTCGAAAGAAGACCGCAATCCAGGTTATGACCTGCCACTTTAGTCAACAAACGAGGCCCAAGTACGTTGAAGCAAACCATACTAAGAATGGAATAACTGTTCCGTAGACAGTCTCTCTGCGATTTGGAATGGGCAAAGGTTCATTTGGATCCGGAGCCTTCTGGAGCGCCTCGGCAACTAAATCCTCCCAACTTGACCACGACGGTGTAGACATGTCGCGAAGAAGAAATCGCTTTGTGTGGAGTAAAGACCGTTGAAATGACGAGGATATAACAGCTTCTTTGACCCACTGTGAAGCTGCAGCTTTGAGGCGCGTTTCTTAAGACTGACAGGGGAACCCTCCATCTGTCCTGTGGTATGCGATTCGTAATGAGTCCATTGTGCCCACATTTTAACTTCATCCTGCATGTCTACAAGACCCAGGCACCGGACACTTGGACCGAATGCATACACCCATACCGGGTGTAGATAAGCGAATGTGGTCGCAGCGGAACCCTTCGGACAGTGCTAGTGCAACATACGGTGATGATTATCGCTCCTGTGACCCTTCTCCATGCCGTTTGTTGATGCATTCTGCCAGCGTCAGGCACGGATATCGCCGCACAGACTGGGCACCCTCAAGCTTCTTCCACAGTGGACTCATAACACATGTCCGTGCCTTATCCTATTGGTAAGCTTTGATCCTCATCTCCTACAATAAGGTACCTAGTACCATAAATCACTTGTGCAGGCTGCACAAGCGGCTTGAGCAAACACTAGAAGGGGTCCACAGTGTACGGGTAGACGGGACGTCGAACAGCTCCATCAGTGCGCTGATACACGGAATGCTAGCCTGCTGTTGCACCAGCTGAGACATGATCGGAACAGGTACCCATTGTATGAAGGATGCGGCGGTGGTTTCATAACTTTGAGATTCTACTGTGAAAGAAATCTAGCGAATCGTCGCTGCCGGACAGGAGCACGAGCCTGGCCAATCGCCGTCATAGCCTCAAAGTGTGTGGGGATGCCCAACCCACATAACGGACAACGGTGCACAGTTTGCCCAGACCAGCCAAGTCAAATTCTAGATTGAACCCGACAACCCCCTCGAAGGAAGTTGTATACCGGAGCGCTGGTTGTCAAAAATCCTTCACGATCTGCCGGAATTGGAACCTCGTTGAAGGATGCTGTGTCTGTTCACACCGCAGAAGGAATATCCCTTGCGCAAGACTGATCGGACCTAGCTGGCCCACAATTACACTTTTACACAACTGTTTCATGATACAGAGGCCGCGTGGAGAATCGGTAGTCTGCAAGCGTTAGTCTCGAGAACGCAAAATTGACCACCATCCATGTCCTATATCGCGAGAATCGCCTCATACATCACATTCTGACCCTAGCTCAACTAAAGGAGCGCAGTGCTACGTCATTCAAATACTTGTTTTCGTGAGATGTTTCGCTGCATGCTTTGCGCCTCCGCGCAAGGCGGACATTTTGTCGTGGTGATGAGATTAAATGTGTCCTTGATAAGGCTGGCGGCCTTGGGCATCGTGTGATTTCACGATGCAAGATAGGGTCCCCTAGGTCAGGGTGAACTGTGCCCCCTCGCCAAGATTGAACAGTGAGTATCGTTCAAACATGGGGCGAACCAACGGCGTCTTTTCCGCGTGAAGTCCAGCCTTTTCCGCGTGAAGTCCAGGGCTTGAAAGTCGGAAGATCGAGAAGCACGAACACACATGCGGTCTATCTCCACTCTCCACTGATTCTGGCAGAGGTGTGGCTACCATCTTCAAAGCCCCTTCATCATGAAGAGCTGTGGCAGGAACCTATTGCTTAAAGCCTATTGCGCCCATGACTCGCTACATTTGACGGCCAGTACTAACTTTTGTCTAAAGAAGTGCACAACGTCGGGTCTAAGCCCCTCACGTCTGGTGTGCCTATTCTGCCTACCTTTCTTCTCAACACATAGAGCAGCTCTTTTTAGGAAAAGGTTTGAGAGACGATTGGCAGCCTAGGCAAATCTCGCACAATCTTCCACAGAAGAACAAGAAATACAACAAAGACATGGAGTGGTCACGGCGTTCCTCAACACTGGGGTTTTCGCAGGTACAGTTTCTAGCATCCCCTGAGATGCTCCCCAGTATGAGACCATGGCTTGCCCTTCCGCGGCGATATCAGCCGTGAACCGGTCCCACGGGCCTTCAGATGCGCTCATCGCGACTCCCAGGCTCGTGCACCGCATGGACCTTCTCCAAGCAGGGAGCGCAAACGCTCAAAGCATATATTTGGCAGCTAGATTTTGATCATCTTGCTCATGCTGATCGGGTTCCTTCCGAGAATGTAACTCCAGAGCCTCCAGGATACCAATCCTTGCATGATGTACTTCTGGGGACCTAAGACAGGCTACCCTGATACTTCTGCAATGCGCCATAGTACGGTGTACGGTACGTTTGATAACTCGTCCCAAACGTACCCAGCGCAAAGAACACCAGCAAATTGCGACTGAAGCCGGACTGTAGCAGCCTCCGTTTGTAATGAGACAGAAAAGGTTGTTTCTAGGATGCTTTGTGGATTTTAGACGCGATGATCGGGGAAGGTTGCTCACGGTGCGGCGAGCGATTGCCACCCAAACACTTGGAGCAGCAAATATGTTGTACGGAAGCCGCAACCCTCAAGAGTAAGCACCCTTGGCGATGCCGATGGCAGCGGAAGGATGCAGTGCCCTGGGCAATCCATGTTTGAGGACTGGCACGTGCGCACGCGGCACAGTCGCGGTTGCCGTCGCGCTTTTAGCCCTCTTGGTACATCGTAACACCTATCCAACGACGCATCATAAGAGATTTCCACCAATTGGGCGACAAACAGCGTATGCCGTTTACTGATCTATGGTCGAAGTCGCCTCATTCAAAATGCCGCCATGGCTGCGCCTCCAGATGAAGTACTACCCAAATCTTTGGTTGCCCTTAGGTTTCGAGATCCTTTCAACGGCTCCTACCTCAGGACTGGTTGGCCTAGACTGGACGACGCACTTGACATATCTACGCGACATGTCTACAAGCAGGAAGTACCAGCACAGTGCGCTGCGTCAAGCTGGTACCTAGGTGGGTAATTGACATACCACAAGACTCACTGGTAATGACTACCAAAGTATCGACCAGAGTCATTACCAAGGTCTTTGCAACATTAAAGCTATATTACCGAGAATCGCCGCCTGGGCGATGCACAAGCAAACGGACGCGCTTGCGGGGCAAGCCTCGGCTCGCCAGCCGCACTTCATGCGACTCGAACCGCAACCGCAGGTTCGGCAACTTGTACATGAACCATATAGCCATTCAATATATCATATCAAACAACTACCCCAACTTCAATTGCGCCCCACTCTGAACATCTACCGTGAACCTGACGAAAACTATGGCGCACAGCACTACCAGAATTGTAGACGACAAACCAGCAGGCAAGCTCGCGGAAGCATTCGGAAGCAGCTTGCCATGGGCGGAGCCAAGTTGGTATGCCAGTTTAAGATCTGCAGGAGGAAAAGAAAACAAATTGACGATATTAGGTATACGGGTCGTCCATCACCATACTACAAGGAAAGCCATCGGAAGCTGCGCGACTATGTTCGAGCATGGTGTGACGAGGCAAGTCCATACCCAATACTCAGATGCAGGAACCATATTGGCACAACGAAAGCGCAAAGTCTAAATATTTGACTTTATCAAAGACGATCCTGCCGTTTTATTTCGGTCACATCAAGACATCCCACTAACAGCCCCAGAACATCGCCCCCTTCACCGAAGACTGGGTTGACTCCGGTGCCGTCGATCCTGCCATCTACGCTAAATGCGCATCCGCAGGCCTCCTGGTGCCAATCGCCTTTGGAAAATCCATACCCCCGGAATACTCCTCCTACCCAATCGCGGCCAACATCCCCGCCGCGGAATGGGACGGCTTCCACGACTTCATCCTCTGGGACGAGCTAATCCGCGCGGGCCCCATCGCATCCATATTCATCGGACTTGTGGTCGGGGCCCCTCCGCTGCAGAAATTCGCATCCGCAGAGCTGCAGGCCAAAATCTTCCCGGAGATACTCTCGGGCGAGAAGCGCATCTGTCTCGCCGTTACCGAACCGGATGCTGGCTCCGACGTGCGCAATATCAAGACGACTGCGGAGAAGAGCGCGGACGGGTCGCACTATGTTGTTAATGGGAGTAAGAAGTGGATCACCAACGGCATGTTCAGCGATTACTTCATGACGCTTGTGCGGACGGGCGGACCGGGCGCAGGCGGTCTGTCGATGCTTTTGATTCCCCGCTCCGAAGGGCTGCGGACGAGGAAGTTGGAGGTTATTTCTGGAGGGCTGAGTGCGACTACGTATGTGACGTTTGAAGATGTCAAGGTTCCTGCGGCGTATCTCCTCGGGCAAGAGGGTAAAGGGTTCATGCAGACCATGGTTAATTTCAATCATGAGCGGCTGTGGATTGCTTTCCAAGCTATCCGCGGGTGTAGGGTTGCGCTGCAGGATGCGTTTGGTTGGGCGATCAAGCGGGAGGCGTTTGACAAGACGTTGATCGACCAGCCGGTTGTGCGGAACAAACTTGGAAACTGTGGGCGGATGGTGGAGAGCTTGCAGGCGTGGACAGAGCAGATTGTGTACGAATTGGAGAATCTGTCTGATGCTGATGGAGCGAGGTTGTTGGGTGGGACCACGGCGCTGTTGAAGGTCCAGAGCGGCGTGGTGTGCAAGTATGTGTCTGAAGAATGCCTCAAAATTATGGGCGGGTGAGTGCTATTGTCCATCTTCCTTACCCATATACTAACGACAACAGACTTGGACTCACGAAGACGGGACAAGGTGCGAGGATCGAGGCCTTCTACCGTGCTGTCCCCGGCTTCTTAGTACCCGGTGGGTCTGAAGATGTGCTCATCGATCTTGGGGTGAGAGAAGCGCTGAAGTTGCACAAGCAGGCAGAGAAGCTGAAAGCGAAGATCTAATCATATGGTCATGGTATCGGTATTTGTACAAAATTTGCCAGCATAATAACAAGCGGATATATTACACACTAATACACTCATCGTGTTCGCCCTCTGACGTTCTTACTGAAAAAGCCAGGCTGTACATCGACTCTCCGCAGCTCTTGCATGACGCTTTCCAGCTCTTCCTCGTTGGGATGCCATTTGGGCCGTATCTCTTCCCATGCGGCCAACGTACGCTGGGGATCTGTGCACCGCTTGAATGCTTTCAAGGCTGCAATGATGGCCATGCTGGAGAGATACGTGCGATCCCGTTTCTCTGCCACAGCCGCGAGAAACTGCAACCACACTTTTTCCAGCTTGTCGGCTGTCCAGGAAGAGTACCGAACACCGCCAAAGGCTTTGAAACCATAGAACATGACGATGAAGGTTGTCCCCTCGATGGGAATCTTGTTGGTGTGCATTTCCCGAAGCAGTTCATGCACGCGGTCGATGTCCCCACTCACTGTAGAGTGATGTCGTATGAGCAGGGCGTATGTACGCGAGTTGGGGGCAATTGGGGCGTAGTCTTGCAGCTCTTTCAATTCGTCCATTTTCCCAGCGCGTTTGAGCTGACGGCTTTCGTGAGTGAAATACAACCCAACTGCTCGACGATCGCGCCAGCTATTCAAGAAGAACCGGTGGCCTGGCGCCGACAGCTTTTTGCCAGCATGTAGCTTCTTCATTCGCTCGACGACATGCTCTGCAGCCGCAGGCTCGCCAGCACGAAAGAGTGCCGCAACGACAGCATTCAAGACTGGGGTATCTACGATGTCGCCGGCTTCGACGAGTTCTTGATACGTCTGTCTGACAGCGTTGCCGTTCTGCAGCACGCCGTAGTAGTAGATTAAAGAAACTCGGAAGTGGCGATGCAGCTTGAGCTTGCGCGCTTGCAGCTCCTTGAGAAAAGTCTCGGCCAGCATGTATTTCCCCGCCTTGACTGCGACATCGAAAAGGACATTCAGCGTGACGAATCCGCCCTTGACGCCTGCGCGGTGTTCCATATCGCGCCACATGTGCAATGCTGCGCCCATTTCCTCGGCAGAGACCCTGCCCATGCAGCGACCGGCGAAGTAGATTGCTGTAGTCCACTCTGACTGGTTGATGTGTATGTGTGCGGTTTTCATGTCGTCGAGTACGGACATGAAACGCTGCATAGCCGTGGGAGAGGGACGTTCGACGACGGACAGATGGTGCAGCAGGCTTCGAATCGTAGCCGTGTCGAGGTACACGACGCCGGGGGAAGGTAGTTTTTTGTATGTGTCGAAAACGTCTTCGTGGGGTGTCTCGTCATCTTCGAGCAGTTTCTTGAGCCGCCGTATATGGAAGAAGTCTCTGGCATCACGGAGGGGCCACGGCTCGTGATGGTCGCCCACATTCCATATGAGCGGCCCGTCGTCGTCAAACAGGCTGTCGTCTTCGGGGCGGGTGTCCAGCTCAATGCCGTAGTAGTCCACCATGGCCTTCAGCTCTCTCTTTGCAAATTGCTCCGCCGTGCTCAGAAGCCCCTTGCGCTCCGGCTTCGACTTGAATCCGCGCTGGTCATGGCGATGGCGGTCGCGGTGGGGGACGTGGTCGCGGCGCGTGGTGTGTCGCTGTGGTGGGTGCAGGGCGGCAGTGGGCAGCGTGTGCGTCTGCCTGGCATGCTTTGCACAGGAGCCGGCGCGCACGAGAGCTCGAACGAAGGCGGCCTCGATGCGGTCGGGCGGCGCGGCGTTGGTGGGCGCGCCGTGTTTTATTGCGGCGTGGCTGAAGCTGCGCCGAGGCGTCTTCGTCTGCTGGAGGACGGGACATAGGAAGGGCAGATGTGGCGCGTGGTGGTGGGAGACGGCGGAGGTCCGGTCGAGGGCACGGAAGAGGGACATGAGAGTTCGAGCATCGTGTTTAGGGGCAGCGGCTTCGGGCAGGTTCCATGGGGTCAATGGGCGACTGCGGCCCCGGGGGAGCTCTGGGACGGCGGGCAGCGGGCGTGACGGCGGGCAGGATGCAGCGCGGAGGTGCCGTGCGGAGGAGCAGCGCGTTGGCCGTAAAGTTTTGGAGGGTCTTGGCGTCGCGGCTTTTCGACATGGCGTTGCGCGCAGCACGCATCCACGGCACCGAACAGCACCACCGCCCGCCCCATTGCGCCTCTGCCCGGCCAATTGCCTCGTCCTCACACCCGCTCGCCGCTGTTCGCATGCAGTAGGCACGACCGCCGCACCGACCGCCCGCCCGACCACCACCTCGCCCGCCATGGGCCGCTACAACTTCGCTCCCCTCCGCGTGCGCTCGACAGCAAAGGCCCTCTTCGACGCGAAGCGCATCTCCGAACTGCCCCAGTGGTACGAAGTCGTCGGCAACATCCCCACCAGCGAGACCCTCGCCCGCCCCGTGCTGCGCGCCCCCAAGGTGAAGGGCGCAAAGAAGGCCAGCAAGCTGTTCAAGCCGCTGCCCATTGTCTACCCAGAGGACCAGCTGCGCTCCGACTTCTTCGGGGACCACCCGTGGGAGCTGGCCCGCCCGCGCCTGGTCGTCGAGGACTCGGGCAACGACGCCAAGGCCTACGACTGGCGGAACATCCAGCAGAAGGGGAAACAGCTGGATGGCGAGAGGCATGTCTGCCCAACACCCCCGTCACATGCATTTGTCTAACCGCCCCCAGCGTCGTCCAGCGCCAGATGTGGCTCATGAAGCACCGCCATCTGTCCAAAGCCTCCGCATACGACCAGGCTCGCCGCGAGTTCTACCACCACCGCCACCTCGCCGAGATCCGCACACGCATTGCACGGGAAGAAGCCACACACGTGGGCGCCTACTTTGGCAAGGGCCCGCTGGAGGTCGGCATGGCTCTCGAAGACAGCGCATGGGAGAACTGGAAGGCCTGGGCCAACCAGCAGATCGAGGAGGAGCAGAGCATGCGCGCCCAGATGTTCTCCGGGCCGCAGAATGAAGACGCAGGAGTCAGTGACCTGAGCAGTGCTGAGTACGACAACGCCATTGCAGACCTGGCGCCGACA
The DNA here is from genome assembly GCA_004835665.1 of Phoma sp. XZ068. NCBI lineage: Eukaryota > Fungi > Ascomycota > Dothideomycetes > Pleosporales > Didymellaceae > Phoma > Phoma sp. XZ068. The sequence continues at coordinate 666,188 of RBKR01000002.1, forward strand.
GAAGCGGGCACGCCATCATCAGCGGCACCTGGAGGGGGTGTCCCTGCACACGCATGAGGAAGACGTGTCGAATACATGTACTGATATTGTATGTTCGTGTAGATATATCCATCAATGCCCGCCACAGGCCGGCAAACCACCATCCATCAAGTGTTGGCCATGTGTGATGCATCAGACGCCCAAGAGAAACATACACATGGTCTTGGACGTCTTTCGTCAAACCGAAGAAATCAAAGTGAAGTCAGATCCCGCCCAGTCTGCACCTCTACGCAAAGCCCCCCCCAAGACCATCACATGTCTACCTCGCCCAGCCCCAACCAATGCAGGTACAATCTGAATCCACCTCAACCTCAGGTGCACGTTGCAAGAGCACGCTAGAACATGTATCGAATGCGCAATATTGCACCTATGCATGCAGGTACGCCTCCTACATATTGTGGCTTTCCTTGTGGCTTTCACGTTGTCGTAGGGATTACTACAACCAGCCTGCTCAACGACAATCTTGCGGGGTATCTTGCTACCAGTTGCACCTCAAGCATTGACCTCTCACATGGGGAGATTGATACACAGAGACATGGTCGCAATATCGCGAGAGCGACAACTTGAAACAACGTGTCTATCGGGGACTAGTGAGCGACGCATGCCGGCGCATCACTGCATGTACTTCCCGCTCCGCAGCGGAGTTGAGGCTCTCCATCTCCGGGGCTCAAGGCGGCTAAATGCCTACTATAAATTGATGTGCACGCTGGTCTTGGCCTCATCTTATTGCACACCACCTACACGGTATGCAAGGAGAAATAGGCGGGAGTATGATCCTAGATCGTCGTTGAATCCTGTCGGACGTAGTCTGTCACACGTTATCGTGACGTTTGTTTTGCGAGGTACGATGCGGTTGTGCGAGGAAGAGATAGTATGTGGGTGGCAGGATGTGAGAAGTCATGAAGTGACGAGAACCACAAAGAGACAGGGTGAGAGGTAGGGTTTCCTATTGGTTGCGTGAAATGAAGGTACCGAACGATTGCTGAGCCTCATCTCGCCAAGGACTCTTGGGATGTATCCCGCACTCTGCAACGGGCCGCCAGCACCGTATATTGTGCTAGAAAGAGTAAGCCCTGGTTGGAGGATAGGTATCCTAACATCAAGGTCATGTAGGCAGAACCACGGCCTGTATATAAGGTCTTCACACCGCGACCCTATGCTCGCCAGCCAGCCTCAGATCGCAAGCTCAATCAAGACTACAACCAAGCAAGATGGTCCATCTCACCTCTCTCATCCTGGCCACGGCCGCCGTCGTGAGCACCGTCTCTGCAGTGCCAACGCCTGAGTCCAATCCTTTCGAGGGCAAAGATCGCCACGTCGTCTCCACCTACGGCAAGAAGCTCGATCAAACGATTGCGGCGTTTGTGGCTAAGAATGACACTCTCAACGCGGCCCGTACCCGTACCGTCGCTGAGAAGATCTCCACCTTCACATGGATCACCTCGCGCGCCCACCTGTCCAACATCTCCTCCACCATTGCCGAGGCCCGCAAGCAGAAGAAGAAGGGCAAGGAGATGATCGTCGGGCTCGTCCTGTACAACCTCCCCGACCGCGACTGCTCAGCCGGCGAATCTGCAGGCGAACTGACCCTCGACAACGACGGCTTCAGACTGTACAAGTCCCAATTTGTCGACAAGTACGCCAAGCTCGTCAAAGAAGCCAAAGACCTCACCTTTGCCATCGTCCTCGAGCCAGATAGCCTGGGCAACGCAGTCACCAACCAGGCCATCGCGGCGTGCGCAAAGGCCACGCCCTTCTACGAGCAGGGCATCGCCTACGCCATCTCCAAGCTACAGGCCCCAAATATCCACCTGTACATCGACGCCGCGCACGGCGGCTGGCTCGGGTGGGCCGACAACCTGAAGCCGACGGCGCAGGTCTTTGCAAAGGTGCTCGGCCTGGCGAAGGAGCGCGACCCCAAGGCTAAGATCCGCGGGTATGCTACCAACGTGTCGAACTACAATGCTTTCAACGCAAAGGTCCGCGAGAACTACACCGAGTGGTCTCCCTCGTGGGACGAGTCGCACTACGCCTCCTCGCTGGCACCGTATCTCGAAGCTGAGGGCCTTCCGTCCAAATTCATCATCGATCAGGGCCGTGTTGCGGCTCTTGGTGCGAGGGAGGCGTGGGGCGACTGGTGCAATGTCAGTCCCAGTGGGTTTGGCACTGTGCCGACGACGAAGACGGACAACCCTCACGTTGATAGCATTGTCTGGATTAAGCCTGGTGGTGAGAGTGATGGACGGTGTGGACTTGAGGGAGCTCCGGTGGCGGGAGCGTGGTTCGATGAGTATGTGCAGATGTTGGTGAAGAATGCTGATCCGCCTCTGGAGCCGACTTACAAGAAGGCGTAGATGTCTGAATGTTGGAGTTTACCTAGAGTAGGTCCGTAGAGTCAGAGAAGATATATGGAATAGACGATTAGACTCAGTTATCCCTTACCATTTGCTATTCGCAATTGTTGTGGTGCCAGTGATACTATGTTGACGGCATCTGTTAAGAAACCCAAACGACAGTCACGCAGAGATCAGCCGATATGTCGAGTGCTGCAACACGATATGTGAGACCAAGTGCCATCATACTTTCCACCACTGGGCTCAAGGAAGAATCAGAACATGCTAGGGTCCGCTGTGTCCAATTCGTCCTCTCTTACTGTGCTCTGCGAGCTTCGAGTTTCCAAGTCATATGGCGGGACGAAGAGCCGCGTTAGTGCCAGGGGATCAGAACGAAGCATGCGTTATTGCCGGCGCTGTTTCTACAAATGCAGGTCACGATCGGATCGGATACCGGCGCGAGGGATAACATGGGTGGAGACACTCCCGGTAATGCAGCGTGGATCGCCTTACGCGATCATGATGCGTGACTTTCGTGGCAGTACTGTGCTTTTTGGGTACTTTGCGTAGGGCTGAAGTGAGCGTGCAGAAATATAACGACACGAGTGGTACAGCCTGATGCCGAGTTGGGCTGTATGACTTCACGTTAGTCCGTGGAGGTAATATTGACTGATCTCTGATGGCTTGTCGAAAAACAAATCCTCGCTGGTCACTCGAGCTCCTAACGTTCGAGAAGGCGACATTGGTGGGGCTTTCCTAGGGTCTGGGCTGGCGTCAACATGTCCACGGAAGACTTGCAGGCATGCTAGCTTCCCATGTCCAGACTTACCACTCCGCCGGGGCCTTGAGCGGAACGCGTGCAGGAAAAGACTTTGATCGACGTGAGCTTCCATTTCGCACAAGTTAAAGTAGAATGTTGGAAGCCATTTGGATGTCAGACCAACAGTAGACCAGGCGCTGAGCGTCTGCGTCCGAATGTAAGCAGACCTGATCCACCTAGAGACTGGGAAATGAGGTAACAGTAATTTTCAGGCTAGAATCCAATGACCGTAGCCGGCTGTAGCGACACCCCACGCAGAGGGTGGTCGAAAGTGGATTGTAACTATGACCGTTGGGTCTCGAGCGCCGGTACGAACTTCCATCCGCGCGGCTTGATTCGCGGCCAATCTCCAAACTGTAGCGATAGTACCTAACCTGTCCCGAGGTCGTTTTCGTCCATGCAGGAAGTGGTTCGGGAGCGCAGCAGGGTCCATCATAGATCTGAGAACGGAGATCAGCAAATGTTAAAAGCTTCATACATCGACAACATCGAGGGCCAGCAGTGGTAGTGTGAGACCATCCACGATCATCCGTGATATACACGCCACGCGACCACGGTGATGCCGAGCTCTTGCAAGCATTTACAAGCATCGACAGAGGATCAAAAAGCTTCGCGTCGTATCAGCGGCGTCGTTCGAGGTGTTGCCAAGCCCCACGTTTCTCCACGCGGGGTTCTCATTGGCCAGCTCCACCTTACGGGGCTGATGCTGCATACAGACGCGCTTGCCTGTGCTTGCTCAACATGAACTTCTGGGACACTCGAGATTGACAGCTGCCGCAGCTAACAGGCATCCCAGCCCGTCTCGCGTATTGCAAATCTGACTGCGTGCTCGAATCCCCAATTGTGATTGGCTACAAATATAGACTCCTTCACCAGCCAAGCAACATGCCATGCCACTGCAGAGTCTTGTGTTGCCCGTATATAGCTTGTGCTTATGCCCAGCTTCAAATTGCAACCCAGGTTCAACAACGCCTTCCGCAGTCAAGCCTCGTTTAATTCCTTGACTTTCTTGGTACAGGCTCGGCGAAGCTTCATACCTCCACAATGGTTATCAAGACAGCTGGAGGCAATAGCGCCTTCCACAACACAGTCAATGACTTCGTAAGCAGGATTCCACTTGGCAGTGCCAGACGCTGGCTAACGGTGACAGGCTCACATCACTGATCCTAATGAGCGCCGACGACTTGCGCTCGCTGAAATCGACAAGGCGCCCTTTGGCTGGTACCACGTCCGCGCCATTCTTGTAGCTGGAACTGGTTTCTTCACCGACAGCTATGACATCTTCTGTGTCTCCTTGTTGACAATCATGCTTGGTATTGTCTACAAGCCAGACAACAAGGGCGTTCTCCTCACTCCCCAGGATACCGCCATCAAGCTTTCGACCTCGGCTGGTACCGTCATTGGCCAGGTCGGCTTCGGTGCTCTCGCTGATATCGTCGGTCGCAAGAAGATGTACGGTCTTGAGCTGATCCTTATCATCGTTGCAACTCTTGGTCAGGCACTCGTTGGTCCCGGTCCTGGAACATCCGTTGTCGGTCTTATCATCTTCTGGCGTGTCCTTATGGGTATTGGTGAGTTAACCGTCTCAAAAAACAGATGAACTGCTCTAACAATGACTAGGTATTGGTGGTGACTACCCGCTTTCTTCCATCATTACATCCGAGTTCGCTACCACCAAGTGGAGAGGTGCCATGATGGGCGCTGTCTTCGCCATGCAAGGTTTTGGTCAGCTCGGCGGTGCTATCGTCATGGTCTGCTTGACTGCTGGATTCAAGCACAAGCTCGAGAAGGCTGCCTCTTATGGTGCCTGTACGGGTGAATGCAGGGTTGCTGTTGACCAGATGTGGCGTGCTTTGATCGGTATTGGTATCGTCCCTGCTGTCTGCGCTCTCTACTTCCGCCTCACCATCCCCGAGACCCCCCGTTACACCTTCGATGTCGCTCGTGACATTGAGAAGGCTGACGTTGATGTCGCCCACTATGTTTCCGGAAAGAAGGGCGAGGGTAGCGTCGATGAGATCACTGCCGCCACAACTCGCCAAGCGTCCGTTGCTCAGCTCGAGGTTCCCAAGGCTTCATGGTCTGACTTCTTCCGCTTCTACGGCAAGCTCAGGAACGGCAAGATTCTCTTCGGAACTGCCATGTCATGGCTCCTACTCGATGTCGCCTTCTATGGTCTTGGCCTGAACTCGTCCACTGTTCTTCAGGCTATCGGCTACGGTGGTGGTGCTACTGTGTACAACAAGCTCTTCAACTTGGCCGCGGGTAACTGCATTCTCATCTGCGCTGGTGCCATTCCCGGATACTGGTTGGCTGTCGCAACCATCGACACTGTCGGTCGCAAGCCTCTCCAGCTTATCGGTTTCGTCATGCTCACCATCCTGTTCATCATCTGGGGTTTCGCCTACCACCACCTCAGCGGCCACGCTATGTTGGCCATCTACGTTCTCATCCAGCTCTTCTTCAACTGGGGTCCCAACACCACCACCTTCATCGTTCCCGGTGAATGCTTCCCTACCCGTTACCGCTCAACATCTCACGGTATCTCTGCCGGCTCCGGCAAGATCGGTTCCATCATCGCTCAAGGTGCCATCTCCCCCCTCCGCACCCGTGGTGCTACCGCCAAGCAGGCAAACCCGTGGCTCAACCACGTCATGCAGATCTTCTCTGCATTCATGTTCGCCGGTATCTTCACCACCCTGCTCATCCCTGAGACAAAGCGAAGGACCCTCGAGGATCTCGCAATGGACTGGGATATGGGTCAGGAGTCGATCACAGGAGCGCCTGCCGCTAACAAGAGCGTCGAGCGTGGTAGCGACGAGGAGCCCAAAATTTAGGGTTGTTCGGAAAAGCTTCTTGTGCTTCACATTTCATGTTATAATAGATATCCCTTCATTCAGCGATTATATACAACAAATTGCATCCCAGTACATACTGATCAAATTGTTACTTTGAATGTCTTCCATCGGACTTTTGGGTTGAGGCAGTCATGCGCAATACCAGCTCCACGTGTCGATCCTGATGGCTAAGTTCCTTGACTTTAAAGCATCCAGTGTGAGGCATATCGCTAGCGACTGCTGTGACGTTGCAAACCAATGCGGCATGCTCCAGTCTCAGCTTCTGTAGCCATGTTTGGATGATCAGTGTCATGGAGTTAGTGCTCAAAACAGAAGGCGCTTAATTACCCTTCCAGCGCGATCGGGATGCCTTTGCAAAAAGTAAGGATAGCGCAAGACGGGCGATGTGAATAGCGACTCTGAGACCCATAAAAACAAAATGTACATGCTCAATGTCCACACGTTTACTTATGCATTATAGAAATGACCTGTCGTGCCTTCGAGCAAAAGACAAGCATCATAGAGATCATGTATAGCAAAAGTAGGTGGGCGTAGTGTTATAATCAATCCGATCGACTGCACTGCCGATAGGTGTATCTGGTATTATACATACAGTGCAAGGCTACCTGCAAAGGGGCCTGAAAATGCGTTCATATGCCATGTACAACATGAATGCTCTAAATCGTGCTCGTGTATAGGAATCAAAGGCTCACAAACGCCATATCCAATGACTAAAAACAGAAATAGCAGTATGACCGAATCTACGGATGTTCGTGCTCCGCCGCGCCATTCGCTTCTTCGACGCGCTCCTGTATCAGGTCAACCTGCTTGACCGGATGTAAGAGCACGGCTGGTAGGCACATGCGTCCCTCACCAGCAAGCTCTTCTTCCTCGCCGCCGTCGTTGTCGACTTTGTAACCCATCCATCTCTTCCACAGGTTTGGTGCGAAGCCGGCGTGGTAGTACCATGTTGTGCCTAGAAAGTTGTGCTGGCGCTCGTCTGAGAAGACGGACAGTCTGGCACCACCGGATGCGCCGTTTCGCCCGTTGTTGAAGATGGCAGCAAGATACTGCGTCGGCCACTTGCGGTCAATGAAAACGGGGTGTGGCGCGTAGACGGCTTTCAAGCCATGGTGCAGCGCGCAGGAACCTGGCCACATCTCGCTGAACATGGTATGGCGGAAATGAGACTGCTCGCGGTGCATTGTCTCCAGCAGGCGGCGTGACAGACGACCAGATGTGTTGATGGCAGTCCGGCGGGGCGGGAGACCGTTCTTGCGATCATAGCCAGTGACATCCTCGTTGAGAATCCAGTTGGTGCGATCTGGATCGAAGAGCGGGTTGAATACGATGAGGTCGGCTGCCTCGCCTACACCCCATTGGTGCTTGTCCTCCATCAAGGTATGTTGTGGTATCACATCCTCGTCAATCTCGATGTCGGGGTAGTCCTGAGGCTTCTCTGGGCCCCAGATGTGTTTCTCTGGTTTCTGCAACTCAGGCTGAGCGACATGTGGGTTCGGAGGGAGGTGCGACGACCAAGTGTTGGCTTTGCTGTTGGTACCATGCTCGGTCTGTACGCGCACCATGTGGGTGAAGTCTTCCCAGGAGCCATGCACAGACGGCACGTAGAAACGAGCGTTGCGCTCCCATAGTCCCTTGCGAGGTTGCGCTTCAGACCACTGCGAGACTTGATTGAAGAGATGGTAGTAGTGGCCTGTGTATCGAACGTCCATCTCCCAGTGCCAGAAAAACTCGAACTCGGGATGCTGGTGTGCGAAGTAGGTGACGGGCATGAATGTTGAACGGTAGGCACCGTGAACAGGGAGACCGCGGTACATAGACTCCTCGACACCACCGTAGATGAGACCCATCTGTCGTTCAGACCATAGCGTGCCCATGCCAGCGAACTCAGCTGGGAGAGACTTGCTTAGTACCTCTTGATAAACCTTCTCATCTGCCCAGATCTGTTTGTTGTCGTCCTTGACGTGTATGAGGAAGTGCACCTGATACTCACCGCCGGATGCAAGACTGAGCTCAGAGATCATCGACCGCAAGTACATTAGGTCTTCATCATCGTACTCATAATCCCACCATGTGCGGATGAGTACAGCGGTTCGTGGGAGGAGCTTGTTGTGGGTAGCCTTCGGTTGCTGACGGACCGTCGCGGAAAGTGGCTGATCAGTGTCGGTCTGATTGTCGGTCTTCAGATCGATATCAAGCTGCCGCTTCTGCACGGCCATGGCTTGGAATGCATCGTCGTGGGTCTTTGGTTGCGTTTTGAAGCGCCCTTTGTTCTTTTCTAGGCAGCGAGTCACAGCGTCACCCCATTTGACTTTCCGATAGTCAACTTCTGGAGTGGACTCCCAGACCTTCTCGATGCCCTCGCGGTCACCTTCCATGCCTGCACCTGTACCTCCTCTCCTCTTGCTGTAGCCCATGCCGTAGGGTCCCAAACGTCCGAAGCGCTCGAAGCAAACATCGTTCCTCAATCCAAGCAGGTCGTAGCTTCCCATGACGTTGTCAGGCATGCCTTTCGTTACGCCATTGTATGCCCGCAGCCCAGGGACAGCGACTGTGTCTTTTGCGTCCAGGTAGCAGGTCTCAACAGGACCGTATGTATCCACATAGGTGAGGCTGTTGTAGTCCGGATACGGGTTGAAGGGTACTGAATCAGGGATGTGGGCATTCTCTGCCCGTTTCTCTTTCGGCGACTCCTGCTTCGTATCCGCTGGCGGCAGCTCTGGGTCGATGTCCTCCTTGGTGGGATATTCCGGCACATTGTCCTTGCGGCTGACCAGAGTGCGTATGCCACCATGGTAGCGTTTCAGAAAGGGGAAGCTTTCCCACACTGGTGGCGGTGGCGGTGACTTGTACAGCTTGAGCTCTGCATTCCGTATCGAGTCCCAGCTACTGTGCAGCAGGAACCACATGAAGAGAATCAACGTGCTCGCTATTGCCAGCCCAAAGTATCTTGTGAACGCGCGTGGATTGCGGTAGCTGTAAGCGCTGACGGAGGGTTTGGACGGCGTCCTTCGATGTGTGCGGGATGCTTTGCGGTTCGGGGCAAGCGGCCTGGCTTCGTGTGGATTGTTTGGGTTCACGTCGTAGGCGCCAGACGATGCCCGCGACGAGTACGGGCTCGATGCGCCAGAAGATGTGTAGTTTCCATCGTCGTCGCTGTCGTAGCGCTTCTCGTTGATCTCGCCGTCTTCGAGGTCGCGCTCCACCTGGTTGTAGGCTTGCGGCTTCCGCTTTGCCACCGAAAGCTGTGGCCTGAAGCCCAGCATTATATATGGCTACACGTGATGTACGCCCTGGCGCATTCAAGAGAGCAGATCAATGTGGAGTGGTAGCACGCGCCGTAGAGGGCGGCCAGGAATGCACGAGACTGACGTCGGGGCTCGTTGCAAATCGGGTGAAAAATCAACTTGCGTGTCTCGCTGCTGAAGACGTGCGCAGTCGTAACAATGCAATAAAAGAAGGTGCCGTGACGTCGTGAGATCGTATAGCACTGCCGTCCGAATGAGGTTGGATTGAGTTGAGCCTCATCGAGCCAGGGAAACAAACGGCGTTGATGCGGCGACGGCAGGTGCGGCTCAGCTCCAGCCTTCCCCCACTCCCCACACCCAAACCAACCGCATCCACACTGACAGACGGACAGAACCCTCGCAAATCAATTTCAAGCGACGCTCATTGGAAATAACTATTTTACGGGCTACTGACCACTGTCAGCAATACAGCCACGTCTGGCAAGTGCAAGGCGTGAAGCTTCAGTCATGGACCACTACTTGTACCCAATCTTTCACATTCGGTCACGTGCAGCTTGGCTTGCAAACAGCCTTGCGAGGCTGTCTAGCATCTCCTGATGTCGTCGAGTGGTACAGAGAATTCCTCCCGCCGCTGCCGGTCCGCGATTCAAACGTGGCTGAAGGATTGATGCGCAGTCTACCAAGATCCTCGTGTCAAAGAATATGGGTGCGGCTCGCCAATTTCATCAAGGGGACGACTTCGAAAGTTCCGCGTACCAGTATAGACAGCTTAAACATCGAAAGGACCATCAATAGCGTTCAGACACTGACTCCACGTTGCTGTGTACACTCACCCATGTACCGTTCTAAGGGAGCCAATATATCGTCCACATTATCACAATGCCTCCACTGGCGACAGACGGCTTAAACCGGTGCCTGAGTTGACTTGGTGTATGTTCAATGATTTCAGTACCGCAATACGTCGGATGCGAGCAGCCGAGCCACTACTGCAGACAAGAGTACCGCCAAATATGAAAGCCATTTAAGTCTCCTAGCTGTAGCATTTGCTAAATATCTTAGCATGCCGAGCCGCTGGTGCCCGTGGTATTTCTTCTTTCAGACAGTAAAGCGCCAAAGAATAAGAGCTGGGCAGCTTCTTTGCGGGGAAATCGATAGATTCGAAGGCTAAAGCCAAGCGGTATCAATACAGCCTTGAGCATCAGCCGCGAATCAAGTCATGATCCGGGAGGCGCTTTGTCATACGTACAATCGTTACACATAAGTACTGCGCCATGCGTAAGCACTTTCTCCGACTCGGGCACACATCTTTGTCCAACCTCCTCTTCGCGAAGGGAGCTGGCTGATCTAGAGAGGTAGTCTACCACCCCCTGTGCCCTGAGCTATACCGTCATGACGAAGTCTTCTGCAAACGAACATATCACGGCCAGTCCTACATGGATCATTGTAGAGAGCTGAATCACTATGTGCTACAGAGAGGCGGGTAGCATAGCAGGACTTCTGGAATGGATAGTTAAGCATAAATACTGCAAGCCCCGTTGCTTCTACGGTGCCAAACAACAACCAAAGCCTTTCACTTGACATATTGGCAAGGTAGTCCATCATGCGTTCTTCTACTATCTTGTACTTGATCCTATCGGCTACCGCCCACGCATTGCCGGTCGTTGACCAGAAGGCGTTGAATGCTCTCTTTTGCAAGGTCAACAATGTCATCATTAGCGCACTTCAAAAGGATGCTGTAGCAACCACCTACTGCTTCAGCTACCTTTCTATACCGACATCTACCATGTATGCTTGTCCCGGCCCAGGCTGCTAACATACCAGCTCAACTACTGTCACACAGACGCCCGCCAGCATCACAACCACAGTATCCGTTACCACTACTGGCCCAGCCGTCACTACAACCGCAACCGAGACTTTGACACTCCCTGAGGAAACGACAACCACCTTCACTGATCTCAAGGTATGAAGTTGTGTCGCTTATTTACTGCTGAAAATGTTTCTGACCCGTCCAGACTGACTTCACAACTGTGTCAACCAACTCTACTGTTACTCTTACCTGCCTTGACAGCGCATACACCAACGCACCTGCAATTCCACCACCCATGGGTGCCGCAGGAAAACGTGGTGCCAAATTCGAGAAGCCGAAGCATATTCCGGCTGCTTGGCCATCGGCATACGTCTCCACCGCTTGCTTCTGCTTGTCGATCCCAACTCCATCCGTCTCCAAAACTACCACTAAGACTCTGTCTCCTGGTACCATCAGTGTCACTGACACCATCACTGTTACTCCAATAGCCACAGAAACGAAGACTCTCACTGAGACAAAGACCAACACTGTCTCCATAACCGTGCAGCAAACCAGCACCTCAACTGTGACAGAATATGCCACTACCACCACCATCGCCTCGAACGGGCTAAAGTATCGCAAGTACACTCATAGTTTTGATGCTACCCTAGCCAATAGTGGCTTCGCCTCATCGTTCTTCAAAGGAAAAACCGGCCAAATAAGTGGCACCTTGAATTCGCTCTCCTTCAGTTCCAACGGTGGATCTGACATCAAATTCGCGGATCAACCGTCGTCATTCAACGCACTCCAGGCTGCAGTCCTAGAACAGGGCTTCTTTGTCGCCAAGCAGACTGGAACATATACCTTCATCTCCCCAGCGGCTGATGTCGACAATTGGAGCTACCTCTGGCTAGGCGATGTCGCCTACTCTCAGTGGGATGATAGCAACACATCTTTCAAGTCTAGTCGCACTGGGTCCGCAAATGGTAGTCCTCTAGTTACGACTACCGGGACCACTACTGTGGTGCTCAACGAAGGAGATGCGATTTCTCTTACTTATCTTTGGGCAAATGGCGGTGGCCCAAGTAACAGCAGGATTACCATCACCCTGCCCGGTGGTGTGGCAGTCAGTGAGCAATATGTGCAGGCCTGTAGTGCTCATACTTTCCCATAAAGGGTAAGGCAATTATGAAACTAGGACTGGCTACTATGAACTAGATAGCTTTGCTTTGATAGCTCTCACGTATCTAAGCACCATTCCTGTGCTTTGGCGTTGTGCCTCTTCGCCAAGCTTGCATTATTATTTTCCCCTAAGTTACGAAAGATGACTAGACCATGATGGGAAAGCTTCTCAGTCAAGGTATTTACTTTTGTAGCGACTCAATTGTGGAGTTCATGTACGACATAGACTGGTGGCGTGGTACCATAGTACGGAAATCCAAGTGCAAAAGGATGTACGGTATCTTGTAAGAGGGATGATTCAAGGAGCCTTTCATCTTTATCTAGCCATGAGAAAGCTTCCAAATAATAAGGAGCCAGGTAACACATTGGTTCCCGGCCTCTTGAGATCTTTGCACGATTGTTGAAGTCACCATATTTCTTCCTCTGCCCTTATGTCTGTGAGAATATGTTTTCCTGGATACGGGTAGCCCAACTTACCAACAGCTGCGCTTTACGCTCTCGTAGTATTAGACAGCTGACATACCCCGCACACGGCATCCAGCATGCTGCAAGACCACGCGAAGATGGCGTGCTCTGATAACGGCGATATAGATACACTGACTGCCGCGCACTTCCGGGGATTTCAAAGTTCCCATGTCATGACCACCGTAAGATACAATCAATACACTGACGCTTAGTAGCTAACGATCGATAATTCATCGATGTTGAACTTAGTCCCTGGTCTACATTAGTAAAATTTCAAAGACTACTCCAATATAGACGGGAGGAGACTTCGATAACACCAGCGAAGAGAGCGCCCACCGTCCAAATACAAGCTGGTAACCTCGCAAGGAGCGTCTCATCCAAAACCCTCTCCGCTGGATCACCTTACTCCAAATCTTCTGTATACGGATTGGCAGCTTCGCTCCTTTTTGTGCCCCAGTCACATGAAGTACGATGAATGGGCTAGGAGTGGTTGGTTTGCGGTCCGACAGTCCACCGACGCAGTTCTACTTCGTACATACCTTCACGGCGGTGGCTTGCTCCCCGGTCCCGTAGCGCACATACGATCGGATTCGAAAACATTCTCACCATCAAATTCCTGGGGTTTCTATCTTATGCTTCTCAATTGGACGTCAATAACATATCCAGCAACCAGTGGTTCTCGTATGTCGGGGCGCTGGCATGCGGCATGAGCAGCAGCTTTTACTGAAGTACCGAGGGAGCAATGACAGGCGAGTACCCCGAGAGGTGGTTTGGTTCACGTTCCGCACCTCTGGCAATACTATAGGTGGTTCTGTATTACTCGAGGAAAACCACAAGATCAATCACCGAGCCGAAGTGGCTATCATGCGACCAGCGAAGATCAACCTTGAAAATGGCACCTTAACCAAACTGCCAAGGCATACGGATCGGTCCACGCAGAGAAGAGCTGTGATGGCTGTTGAGAAGCCGCTCAATCCTGTTGTTGATGCTAGTATCATGGTACTTTGGGGTAGACTCCAGCTAGTCATGGAACATACCTCACTACTTAATTCACAATGTGCCCGGGCGCTCTGTGTAGCTTCACGTCAGCTGAGGTAGGCATGCTGACAAGGTGGTTCGGAGGGTTCCTTCGCAGGCCTTCCTTGGCATTGAAAGAGACAGGCCAGAGCGGTTGTCATGTACGCTTGGATTGCATCTTGGAACTCCGCGATCTGACTCCTGGCAGTCCATATCCAGTACGAGTGCCACCAGGTGCGATCACCTCTTTACTTGGGAAATCGGAAGTCTTTCGGATGACCACCAGCGCGTACTTGTTGGAGCTTATTAACTTAGGTATAGATGAGAGGTACATCTAGGTGTATTGGTCACCTGTCCGACTGCCTTGGGATCGACATTGGTATCGCTCCTTCGTGCGAGGCGTTGAGATTGGCAGCCCGCATTGCAGTCGATCTGGGCGTAACACACAACGCGACAGCGAGCATCACCTGCGCTTCGTGGCTCTCTGCGCTGCCCTTCGCAGCAAATCAACAAACCCAAGTGGGAAGGAGAGTGGCCGTCTGAGTCAGATTCCAGAATAGCACAAGCTTTCATGGGAGTTTCTGTGGAGAAATGCATGATTCATTCGGTACGGTACACCGGTGCGTGCGGGGAAGGTGCGGGAGCGTCCGATATGGCTTTTATTGAACAACCAAGAGCACTAGAGAGGTCCACCTGCAAGTCAGCACACGAGTCTACACTAACAACTGTTAAAAGCGGTAAACAGCTCGCTGCAAACACTATATCAACATAAGTACACCTCAAAAGCACACCTCAAAAGCACACCGACACTACGTCTTCCAGCTCAACATTCAAAATGACAGACACGAAACCCTTCATCCTCTACGACATCTCCTCGCCCCTTGAGCCACGCTCGTTTGCGCCAAACCCCTCGAAAAGTCGTCTGGCGTTGTCTTTCAAAGGCGTGCCTTTCAAGACAACATGGATCGACATTCCTGACATCCCTCATGTCCGTCAAAGTCTTCATTGCCCCGCCACTCGCAAGTTCGATGACGGCTCAGATTTTAATACCCTCCCTATGCTGCAAGACCCTTCAGGCAAGGTCATTGGCGACTCATTTGACATCGCCAACTACCTTGAGGACACATTTCCAAATTCAGGAGGCCGCCTCTTTCCCCAGGACTCCACGCGCACAGGACTCGACTATGAGAGCCCGCAGAAAGATACAGCTTTCTTCGCGCCTTTGACTACAAATGAAGGATCCAAAAATCAGGCCTATGCCAAGTTCAACATGCATGTCGATTGCACCTTCTCTGCTCACACTTCACTTGTTGCCCAGTACATGCCCTTCAACCCAGAGACGGCCGATACCTCGAAGGCACTCTTTGTAAAGCGCGCACATTTGAACTCCTGGGACGATCTCACCTTCCAGGAGGAAGCGAAAGAGGCTATCAAAACCTCATTCAAGGCGTCACTCACTTCACTGGCCCAGCTCTATATGATTCATGAAGATGGCCCCTATCTTGAGGGCAAGGAGGCCAACTATGCTGATCTAATTGTGGGAGGGTGGCTGAATATGATGTTCTCGCTCATGCGGAAAGATGACTTGGAAGACTTCAGAACGTGGCATGACGGAGTATTCGCCCGGCTCCATGATTCATTGCAGGAGAACTACTTCGTGTGTAAATGAAGAACTTCAAGCATATGCTGGGGTTTGAAACCAAGGCCTCACTGACTGGCGGTTCTGGAGGCCTAAGATGGTAGAGGATGCAAATTGTACTGTGGTCGAAACTTAAGTCTACATCAAGTAGACTCTACTTTAATCAAGTGCTCTGCTTATAGCAATACGTGAAGTGATGGGAGTCGTAGTACCGTTCGTCCTCGACATGATACTTTCCTGAAGATGAGTTGTAGTACTCGAGAGGGTGGGAGCAGTCAGGGTGAAGGCTCTATGACAATACTGAAGCACCTTGAGACTCGCGCACAATGTAAGATCCTACCATCCCATACGCACTGGAAGAATCCTTTGAAGCTAGTTCTTTAGTTGACAGAACCAAAGCAGCAAGATGCAATGTGGGAAACCATCAGCCTCACTACCACCATTGCGATCTAGACAGATTCTTTAGTTTGAACACGCTCCGTGCTGACACTGCGACGTTCCTTGTCGTCCGGATTACTTCTTTCACCTCTTGCGATACGTGCGTCTTCTTCAATGAATTCGGCTGGTCGGTGCAACTGCACTGCAAGTCGATTCTTGTGGATGAAGATGCCAGGCTGGGTTTCGAAGAAGCGATCAATGTCCTCCAAAGTTCGATTTGCTGTCTCAGGATACAGGAAGTATGTGATTGGGATAAAGGCGAAGCAGATGACAGCCCAGATGATCCAGAACTTGTATCCTAGATTCTCTATACCAGGCAATGTAGCTTGAACAACCGCGTAGTTGCAAATCCCTTTCAGAAGTCAGCTGGTGTGCTAGTACTAACAGCAAGAATACTCACAGTTCGTGCTCATCGCCAATGATGCGCCTTTCGTGCGCATCTCAAGGGCGTTGATCCTAGGGACACATCAGTTGGCTATGCAAGTATTCACAGGGTGTAAGACTCACTCAGTAGGGTACAGCCACGGTACACCGAGGACACCCATGCCGAAGCTGGCGAAGAAGATGAAGAAGAAAGATACTGCTACTATGCCAAGTTTGTAGGAATTCCCGCCGGCTTCGGTTTGACCTTGAGCTACTGCAATGACAATCCAACATATTGAGCAAGCTGCAGCGGAACACATCATAACCTGAAACAAGTGAGCATAAGTCAGCTGTCTGCTAGATGGCGCTCACCTTGCGTCTTCCGTAGCGCTCGATCACAAAGTACGCCAGACAAGCGAACAGTAGATAG
Organism: Phoma sp. XZ068; assembly: GCA_004835665.1. Lineage (NCBI taxonomy): Eukaryota > Fungi > Ascomycota > Dothideomycetes > Pleosporales > Didymellaceae > Phoma > Phoma sp. XZ068. The sequence continues at coordinate 682,806 of RBKR01000002.1, forward strand.
TCAAGAGACCCGGCTGCAGCCAATATTCTGGACAGTAGCTCCGATATGCCCAACGAATTGATGAATATGTAGCTCATATAGTAGCTTGTAACCTAGAACAATATTAGATTCCAAAATAGTATTACATCGTTGCAACATACATTGATTCCCGAAATCTGGTTCATGGCTTGCATCCAGGCGCCGAGAATCATTCGTCTCAACAACCCACTTGGTCCCTTGCCACTGAGTAGTTGCCACCAAGTGTATATACTCATGTGTTCACGGTCAAGGATATCCTTGATGATATTGTACTGTGTGATCACCGCCGGCGACTCGGGAGTTGCGCCGTGACCCTCGAGGGCAGCGAGGACTTCTAGGGCTTCTTCGTGCTTGCCTTTGCGGATGAGGAGTCGTGGCGAGTCCGGTAAGAACGGGCACATTGCATAAATGCAAAAAGTGAAGAATAGTTGAAATGCGAGTGGGAACCGCCATGCAATATCTCGTGGCGCAAATGAAAATCCAAGGGTAAGCCAATTCGAGATGCTGAAGCCCGTGATACAGTTGGCTGGTAGAAGATATCAGTAATGACTCAATGGTTCTGGGGGTCACTCTCACCCATTTGAATGATGACCAGCTTTCCTCTGCTGTTCATCTTGCTGGTCTCCGCTTGCCAGACACCAGCTGTCGCAGTGTTCATGCCGGTCCCAAGTCCAGCCACAATTCTGCCGACCATCATACTTGCTACGGTCCAGCTGCAAGTCTGAATTATTGCACCAATTCCAATGACGGTAGAGCCGAGTAAAATTTGACGGGGACGGCCGAGCATATCTCCAGTCCATATTGTGCTCATAGCACCAATGAAGCAGCCAATGTTGTATATCGAAGTCATAACTCCTATAATACTGTCAGTTATACCCCTGAGTTCCCTGTAAGGCCTTTAGGTATAGATACCTTGCATGTTCGCGGACGGATAGCCAAATGTGTAGAGGAAATTCTCAGAGATGATAACATTTCCGAACACACCCTGATCATACCCATAGAATCTGTAGCTGTCAGCTAATAGACCTCAATTGGACACATCTTTCGTATACATCAAGACGGTTGAGGCTGCAATCGATATCCAGACTGTAAGCCTTTCACCTGAGCCTCCAAGATACTTGCGTGGCATGTTTGCTGTAGCAGATGGATACTGTCGGCTCTGCTTTCTGCTGTGCTGAACACAGGTATACAGATATGGGTGATGATTGTAAGTGCTCTTGAATATCACAAGGTCGCAGCTTAAAACACAAGGAACAGTAGCAGTCCCATTTTGACTGACACTGATAGGATCGGCACGTTTTATACGGGACAAGAGGAGAGACGTTATCAGACAATGTCGCCTGTCGACCGGCATAATAGCCGATGTTCTTGAGCTTCGTCATCACGGGTATGCACTTTCCCCCGGATTTTGGGTCACATCCCCCACACCCCAGATCTTATCGTAGCCATCTTGACGGCGATCAATTGTCCATTTGAGAGCCGACGTCTTACGACCCATGTCATAAGCACTGAAAGGGTTGATCAGCGACCACATTGGACAGAAAAGAGGGAGAAAAGACCACCCAGAAGCTGCATTGAGATTGCAAGGTGAGAACAGCGATGGCCGGCTTACCAATTTAGGGAAGGCGGCAGCCCTGGGTGAAGAGACCCGGAAGGTGCAGCGAGCGGGGTAAGAAGGTGGTGCGACTGAAGATTGCATGAAAACCATCCTTCAACATCTCAAGACACTCAGGACTAAGCATTTATCGTTGTTGTGCCTAGCCCTCCTCTTCACCTACGAGACTTGGTTCCTTGACGAGAGAGAAAATGACGTGGATATTCTGATCCACCTCCACGCTCGTTTACATATTCACAGCATTCGCCCAGATCAGTACCAAACCGAAGATCCTCTCGTCATAAATAGGTATAGGTATACATAAATGTGTCTATGGTCATACCAACCACCGTCTTGTGTATTATTCCCGACACATGATTTCTCAAAAAGACGCTCTACGAGGCCAGATGGCAATCGTCATGAAGACGCGTGGACTTCAGCTTCACGATCAAGACCTGCAATCTGACTTGTGACTGACCATTACTTACTTTGATGGGCGAAGCAATTTATCAATACTCTCTTGATTGCTTCATCGAAACCATGCCAAAATGCCGGGTCTCTGGGAAGTATCATCAGGGGAAAGGAACTCTTCATCGCTTCATGTACATGTTCCCTTGAAGACTTAAGTGATCTCGATCATCCAATGATGATTTAACAACAGACATCGTCCGCCACCTCAATGTCCTGTCCACTCACGATGCCGCATTTCAGTATCAGCTCACGCCTTACCTCGACACGACACGGACAACCCATTCTCTTACACGGACTGCAAGCCACCCTGCACAGAGTTTCGTCCTCACAGTTTCTGTTCCTCATTCTTTCCTTACGCGTTGGTCATCCATGATCCATGTACATTCTTCCATCCGCTCGGCACCTACAAATCCACGCACACACACTTCCTAAAAGTACAGAAGAAAAAGCAAAAGCCACAACAATCACATGCATTTCAACCTCGCTTACCGCCCCACAGATTGGCTACATGGCTGTTGTTTCAGCATCATCACACAGCATGATGTAGTCCGGCGAGAAATGAGCGGGGAAAAGAACCCTCATCTACACCCGCAGCTGACCGCGGTCCAGGTCAGCGGAGCCGAAAAGAGGCACTGCATAGATGTCGTTTCGTCAACCCGAAGAGGGTCTAGGCGTTGCATCTGGGGGAGCACTAGATTGACGTAGTGGTTGCGTGAAGGTTTATGTTGTGGGACAGCGAGTGAGGGGGAGAACAGGAGACCTTATTGGTGAGGGATAGATATGCGTGTCAGAGGGCGAGCCGGTCCACTAGTTGAGTATAAGGTGCGGATGCAGTGGATGAGTGGGGTAGTGGGCAGGATGTGGACAGAAAGAACGACTGGACAGGTGTCAGAAGTGTCATTTACATATGCGGCTAGAAAATGTATACATGTGTAGGATGTTCTGCAGCAGTTAGTTTGTGGCTTCGGTGAGCAACGTAGAAGGCTGATAGGAGAGCACGAGCTAGGAGACGTCATATACTCCGTAACATGAGACAGCATTGCCGAACGTTTCTGACCCTACGGGCAGATTTCACACCCCATTATCCATACTTCAGGACTGAAATAGAATGTCGCGCATCTCGCCGCAGCAACATGCAAGATGTTCCCGAGATCGATGCACCTTAAAGTGCGATGACTGGCTTTCCTCTTTCCCCGCTTGGGTGCGATGTGCGCAAGGGCTGCAACAGAGTATTGGGGAGAGCTGAGTGTATACTATCTGTTAAACATAGGGCCTTTTCTTCCTCCGCACCATGTTTAGCACCTGAATGTGCATCGCTAGCTACATGACTCGCAACATCATATGTCGCAAGTGACACTCCACACAGCCACGGCAAATCCCACCTGCAGGCTTTTCGTGCGGGCGATCTTCCCGCTATCGATCGTTGCACCGTACTTCGCTTCAGCGCACAGTATGGCGACACCTGCGTTACGCTTGACTGCCGTCAACCATATCCAGTACAGCATGGTAGCACCAAAAGCCGGTCACCGACCAAGCGAGGCCCTTGTGCTACCTACCTCACCAGCCTCCGCTTTTCCCGGCCCAGCCTTGTCAGTTCTGATGCATGACAAGGGACTTTTTTGAGCTTGGGATTTGCGTGTAGGGATGGAGAATAGAAGTGTGGAGAGACATTTCACCCTCGAACGAGTTTCTAGAGTTTTTCAGGCCGGCTATAGTGGTGTGAGCATAATCAGTTGATGCTGCGAGACGACGTTACAGGTAGACTATAGAGGCATGGAGGTTGGCATGCGGAATCACGACGCACAAGCGGTGAGAGCAAGCTGTGCGGGTGTCCAGTGAGGACAGCGACTGCATCTTGTGATGCCGGGCCCCCGTCGTTGGCGACTGCCATTTCAACAAGTCATTGTCAGCGCAAAGCTGGCCCTGCAAAGTCAAGGGTCGGAAGATGGACAGGACGAGTGATGGTGAGTGTTTCAATTGATAGGTATGGCCATCTGATTTGTCGGCTCTTGATAGAATCGACCAGGTGCGTTGCACCTGTATACTTTTAGCTACACAAAACTAGCCGTCCCACATGCCACTCATTAGGTCGCATGGCCAGACTCCGCCCCATGTCCACCCATTAGAAATTGTACATTGAAACATTCGGAAGGAGCATATTGCTCGTTTGGGTATCGGCACAACCGCCACATGACCCACGACTGCGCTTGCCACCATCAGTCCCAGACTGGGACAATGGGGTATAGCCGTCGACAAGAGAGCTGTCTCTTGGATTGAACAAAAAGAAAGAAAGAAAGGCGCAGGAAAATGGCTGAAGAGCCTCGCTGCGTTAACGCGCTTTTGGAACAGGATTGGCTGCCGCCGACCCCATGTGTAACTCCGCAAAGATCCCACTGAAGGGATACACAGATACCAATCGTTGTACTGTGAAAGAGTTTACTTCTCTAGATTCGTAAGGTGACAAAGGAAATTCGTAATAAGGATCGGTCGTGGCCTTGAACGGCCCGGCCGTGGTATGGTCATACAAGTCGTACATCATTAAACCCCGGGCAGCAGTTGATGGTGCAAACGCCTGGCAATAGGACATAATCGCACAAGAATATAAACATGGTAAAATGGTTGCGACTGCAGGGTCTAGTGGCCTCGAACGCCGACCGAGGAGCGACCGAGGAGAGAACCAGGGAGCAGGTCGCTAAGGAATTTGAAAAATGCGCGCTTGCGCGAATGCGTCTTAAGCATCATCGGTGATGCGATCTGGACCATTGGCCCGACAACATCTTCGTCACCGAGCTTAGGGAATTTGCCTTCGCTTTTGGGATCATTGAGCGTGGGCATCTTGCTGAGAGGAGCTGGCTCAACAGGCGACAAAGGCTCTGGCGAAAGCTGTCCATGGGCTGTAGCATGAGAAGTGGCCAGTTCGTGGTTGTTCTTCCACTCAGCATCAATCTCCGCCCACTTCTTTTCAGTAAGTGTGTAGTGCTTAGAGGTCACACCGTAGTGCTCTGCGGTTCGGACTTGATGCTTTGCGTAATTGCAGCGTGCTGACTCCCAGTCGGCAAAAAGCTGGCGCAATGACGCTGCATCGTAGCGCGCGGGTACGTAGGGTTCCGGCAGTATGGTAAAGTTCGCGTGGCCGAGAAGGTTGGTCCATTTGTCGTTAGGGTCGGCCAACATCATGGGTGGTATGTCCGCAGAAGCCACTGCATATCCAGGGCGGGATGCCTTCATGGATGCAAACGACGGCTTGGCTGACAATGTAGGAGTAGGGTAAGCGCGAATTGGAGGAGTACCCATCGGCGTTGGAACGCAAGACTGCGATGCATCGGCAATGGTAGGCGACTGAAGGGGCGACGATGTTGGCAGGTCATCCCGGCACATCAGTAGAGGGGGCAGGAGAGGCGTGGTCGCATAACGTTCAGCATCGACCTGCTCGGGGTTGACGTCAATGTCGATGGCATTGGCTTTGGCTTTGGCGACATCGATCTGGGTAGGCGAAGTCAAGCTTTCAGTGAGTCGCTCCATACTGTGAGCGGGCGTGGGAACCTGGGAGTACTGTTGCGAGACATCGAAGGATGCAACATGGCGAATAGAGCTTGTGATGGACGATGATCGTGTAGATGGAACACGCGATGGTGTCTCACTTCTTGAGACTCTGGTGAAGCTCGACGATGCCCTCTTACGCTCCTTGACTTTGCGCGACAAGGAAGGGAAGCGTCGTTCGATCTTGTTGGTAATGCTGTTGGCTGAGGACTCCAGGGAACGTCGTCGTTTGGCCATACGAATCTCCGCGTCAACGGACCGGAAATACTCATCCTGGAATTCATAGGCTCTGGTGATCTCACAGTTGGTTTCGTGGCCATTTTCAGTATCGCCTAGTGATGCATGAGTACTTGCGATGGTGTTAGAGCATTGGCGCAACATACATGAGCAACGGTGGGTGCCTCCAGTTCCGTAGTGATACTCCTGCTCAACAGGCTCCTCGGTAAGCTTAGGAAGCTTGCCAGAGGCATTTGGAGCATCGATGATTTCGTGGGTTGGCGGACTTGACGAGAGCGAGGAAGCTGAGCTGGGGAAGCGGAAATGACCACGGACGTAGAGACTTGGCGTGGGCGGTGTAGAGCAGTCAGAAGCCGAGTAGAAACCAGAGTCAGCGCATGAGTAGAGCGAATGCGTTGGCTCGGCAGACATGTCGAGTGAGCTCTTAGACGATTTGCGTGCTGCAACGAGTTTGGGGAGAATCAGTGGTTTGAGATCGTGCATGTTGATGTTTGGTTGCCGAGGCGAGACTTGAGTGTTGACGATGGGTACTGGGATCCCATCACCAGCTTAAGAGAAATCCTCGCGCCGTATGGCTGGTCGGCGGTTGCTGACTCCCCAGAGAATGGCGGTCGCGGATTGTTTGGAGAGAGCCTTGGAGGGTGCTACGAAGCAGGACCACGTATGTACCTTTTGGCCTGTTTACGCTGCAAAGAAGGCCTAGCAAAGTCAGCGCGTGTCGGCTGGCGCACCCAATGTGGAAGGCACGTGAGGGCGGTGGGCAGCTGGGATAGGCCACTCACGGTTGGCGTGTCGTATGCTCGTGATCCAAATGTCCAACGCAGAGTTGATTCGAGGGAGAGACAGCGCAGCGACAACACTGGTGCAAGTTGGCAAAGAGCGACGACTGACGTGGGCAAGCAGGACAGTGACCAAAGTCGGGGGATGGGGCGCGATTTGTGTGTGGGCAGCGGCGCACGACGGTAGCTCCTTCCCACTGGGACTGCACGCCAAGCCCTCACCAGAAAGCAACACCCTCGACCGCAGCTATTCCGTAAATGTCTAGCCAACTGGCGGCACATTCACTCTGCGTCCCCGGTTTCGTGCGGGCCGTCATGAGTCGTCTCGCCGGTACACAGCACCGGTGATGCCACCGCCCTGTGCAAGCTGCTTCAAGGGCTCCCTCGCAAACTTCACGCATCGACGCCGCCGCTTTGTGGTTGCGCGCAGCGTTTGCGCCGCTGTTTTGGGCATCAACATGATTCACGACGCGCTCGTTGCCGCAGTAGCAGACACTTGACGTACACCTGCTCCGCACATCCTCTGGTCTGGACATTCTGAGTTTTCGTCCTGCCGAATCTAAATGCGAGGCCTGTCGTTGGTGGAGGCGTTGAAAATACCCCGGTCCCACGTGAACTCTATCTGTTGTTGACGAGTCTACGAAAAAGGTTTTGCGGTGGGTAAGCCATGCAGGAACAACGGTTCCCTCAGAATAATGCATTGGTTTTCTATTTTCATAAACCTTGCCGTTCAATTGCAGGTGTTGAATATGCGCTGTCCCACTGCTTTGCCTGCCTGAGGCCTCTGCCTTCCCAGCCCTGTGGTGTCTGACAGTTCTTCCATGTGCGTGCAACCGTGGCTCACCTTGACAGACTACGGGGAAGTGCAGGGATGAGGAGTGGTTCTACAGGTGATGTGCCGGTGCTTTCTGCTCGCCCTTGTCCGCGTTGCGGCAATGACATCGCCAGGCAGTGTTTGGCTTCGGACATCGGTTTTTCTCCCGTCGTATTGTCCGCTTGGTCGAGACATGCTGGCGGGCTGGCGCCACGGAGGCGCCAACACTCTGAAAAACAAAACAAAACATTCCGCTGTCAGAGCCGCAAAAGGGCCAAACACTGAGTGCTTTCATTTGCCCAGTTTTTCACCATTTGGAGTCCCTTTCGCGAAATTGTCTAGCACCTGACACTGGTGGCACTGGCAAGTCTCACAATAAAGCCTGTGACATCACGCGGGAGTGCCTGGGGAGGCTGGGAGAACCTTTCAGCGCACCAAAAGTCGGCGGCGTCTAGACAAATCGGAAGGATTTGTTGGAACGCTAATCATTAAAACGTTACCTGATTGGCACTGCCGGTTGTGATCAGGGTAAGGTGTGGCTTTTCTGCCTTCTCGGAAAATGTAAGCCCACTGACCTCAGCGGCCAACGCATCGCTCGCAAAAAAGCTTTTAACCATTCCTTTTTCTCACTTTACAAGCGGGTTCCTGCGATAGTGCTCACACGTTGTTGAAAAGGTTGCCAGATGTTCCATTTCAAAACTGCAGTGGACAGCTGCTTGAGTCGTGTGGGGTGGAATCTCGTGCCGTGTCTGGAATCGCAAATACCCAAAATCTCTTTTTCCTGGCGACTCCATACTAGGTACTAGTGCATGATTGCAAACTCGGTAACAGGTGCTTGGGAACAGTGGGCTGAACGCACCAGGCTCGCTGCTCAGATCATGACGACAGCGAGCTCGCCGTGTCGGACCGGTCTCAAGTCGGCCATTGTCCGGTCCTTTACGGCTCCAACGGACTTACTTCCTCGCTGCCCTGAAGCACAAGCGACCGCGGCACGGCAACTACCTGCCAACATGCAGAGACGGGCGGGAGAACGCCGTTTGCCCAAGCCTGCAACGCTCAACGTGCATGTGGTTCGGCCGGTGAGCATGTGCTCGCCCGCACCTCTCGTCTACCATTGTCGAAATTCGGCAAAACGATAATGGCCTAGGTACTGCGCGACTTTCACAGCCATGTGCTTTCTATGCGATGGGGCTCCGGTGAACAATAATGCGACCTATACTAATATTGACGATAACTCCGGTTGAGAACTTGCGATGCTGGAACCGACGGCTTGTTGCGTCTGGCGGTCTCGAACACGCAACGTGGGCCTCTCTGACTTGGCTCTCGCCGATCTTTCTGCGAAGCTTGAGTGCCCGAAAAATAGGCACCAGTGGAGAAGTACGGCTTTGCTATTGATAAACGCCAGTACTACCAGACAGTTGCGCTCCGAGTGTTTGCACGCTGTTGTCACACAAGAAACCCTTCACGTTCATCGGTGTGGGGCCAGCAATTCGAGATGGATGATGACTTCTTGCGTGGAAACCCTTGGATACTCTATTCCTATTTGACTACCAGCTTACACAATCTATCTGGGCTTGACCGTCTGATGTACATATACTTCAGCCATCCTGCAGCTTTGCTGCACTGCAGGTACCGCAGATAATTAAGCGTGGGATTTGCTATATGCCAGGATGCTGACTTAACCGGATACTTCTCGACAAACTCGGAGAAACTAGAGCTGCGAGCATGTGCTCGCTTCGAGTAAGCCCTACAGTTTATTCTGCAGCCTCGTACCGCGCTGCAGCAAATTCAAGCCAATTGGTATATTTCTCAAACCCGGCGCAGCGAGTCGTCGTCAGCGTTCTCGCAAGAATTCTTCTGACATCAGGATTATCCTGGCATCGAATATCGTGGGGCCAATCGTTCTCCACTCATATCCAGTACTTGCTCCATAGCACCTTTTGATCATCGGAGCCGGTCAACTTTCCTCGGTTAGTGATTAGTTCCACAGACTGACCACATCACGATGAATCTCTAGTTCGCGATTGTACAACACTTACCACGAAGTCTACGTTGACGATCTCTTGGAACCCCTCCTCCAGCTTTGGTGCGCGATACCTTGATGCGAAGCTCGTAAATGCAAGCTTCGGCAACATTGTCCTGTTCTCGGGATTGGTCTGAAGGCAGTTAGTGAACGACGTCAACAGTTCGCAAGCGAATACCGATAGAACCGCGTTGGATCATTCTCCGCAACGCCGTTGGCGCGAGCTAAGGTGTTCTGTCGCGTGCCTGGGTAGCTTGATTGGGCAGGCGCGTTTGACTGGTACCTGGGCTAGCAGCTAGTGTTGGGAAACCTACTTCTGAACCAAGATTCAACGCGCGAACAGTGTCGTTGTGCTCACACAATTTAGCCGATGCTGTAAAGAGTATGCAGCGAATAGGTATCGAGTGTTTCTTTGCCAAATTCACCCATACGGCGCGTACGTCCTGATCGGCATTGGTGTTATCTAGAAGCCCTTAGTATACATGTCGATATGCAGAGTCATGTCGACAAGGCGGGGTGCCGAAGAAACGTACCAACCACTACACTTGTACCTTCATCGATGAGCGCCGTGGCTGCTTTCACGCATTTCTCGCGCTGTTTCAAAAGGTTACCCAAAGTGCCGAGGGGTGATACAGCACGTGCTTGCATGCACATAGACGATGCCTAAGCACTTACAGTTTTGAGAATGTCTTGGTTTACACGCCCATATTCCAATGGTTGTAAATGCTTCCAATAGAACGATGACTTGCCCGCGCCAGGGCTGCCGACAAGAAGGATAATGTCCAAATCGTTGGACTTCGTGATGACAGGATCTACATCCATGTCAGTGTCTGGACTTCTTTTATGATAGCACCATATTGCGTGGCTGTGGATCCCATAACGTACCTGCAGATGTTGAGCTCTCAGCCAACTTGTTTACGAAGGCGGGTGGATCGAAGCCCCTCGCGAATGGCCGAGGAGTCTGTTGCAGGAAGTACTCCTCTGGCGTATGAAATGATAAGCCCACGTTGGCTGCAAAATCCCTGTTATGACTTTAGCACATGCACTTTCCGCGGCATATCCTTTGCAGGCTGCAGCATACCTGTCGACACATGAGTGGTCCTTCACAGACATGCCAGCTACCGCCTCACGGCCACCGGCGTCGCCAACAAAGAAAGAATTTTCAAAGTCAACGGAGTCCGCATTCTCAAGGTCGTGGTCTTCTAGCAGTTCTCGCCACATGCCCACTCGTGGTTTGCGGTACTCGTCGCGGCCAGTAGCTGCATATACAGTGACGGGTAGTGCAAGCTGGCTAAGCACTGCGGAGACTTTACTCTCAAAATCCTTCAATCGTTTCTGGTCGGACTTGACAGTCTTCGGGTCTGACTTGAGGCTAATGCCACCTTGATTGCTCACCACTGCAAGAAGATATCTGTTTGACACGACCGTGTCAGTAAAGATATGGCAATGTGCACCACTGTAGGCTGTGTCTCACCCTTCCTCGTGGAGCTGCTTAAGTTTCCCTGGAACGCTGCTGTGCCACCATTTCCAGTCGCTAGCATCGCGGCCAAATTTCTTTCCAGACGCAGGCGTTACTAAGGTTGAGTCCTGCAACGCTAGCTTTAGCAAGAACTATGGACACACATGCAGGCTGATTGTTATGCCAGGCGGACGTACGAAGTCAAAAGCTGCAATTCTCTGTCTGGCTTTGCTGGCCGATTGGGCTACAGCTGGCCTATTGTATTGCCCAACAAGTAGGCTGTTCTTCACGATCCGCCATGTCATCTTCTCGGGCTCCTTCTTCGATACAGGGGTAAAGAAACTGGCGACTGCTTTATCTGCATCGCGTATGAGTCAGTGCTGATCAAGTTAGCGAGGTCGAGGCTCACTTGTTGTGTGCGACTGCTGCCGCCTCTTTGCTGGAGGAGGAGAGACTTCCTTTTCGTTGGCGCTTGGTCGCTTCCTGACCGCCGACCTCTCAGGCATGTCCGCACTTGGGTCGCTGCAAGGCCCGAACAAGTGTTGCGCAGGTCGAGATGTGGGTGCTGTGGTGGTAGGGTTGCTTGTTAGGGCAAGGCATCTGAACATGTGCAGCCGAAACGCGAGACGCGCTTTCACGCTAGCACGTGCTTCGCTTGCCAACATCGCTGCTATGGACACTGCCCATGTATGTTATCTTCAATCCACGTCGCTTTCGTTATTGTGTTTGAAGTAAAGGCTACCCCTTCATTATATTGCCACTTACGACATCTTACACACTGATCACAAGGCAGGTTTGAATCACAAACTTTTAACACGCAGCGTGAATACAGAACCGCAAATTTGATTGTAAAGACCAAGAAACCCCAGTCAACAGCGATACCGCAATTACGGCCGTCTAGGCCCAGTTCCGAGTGCATAAGCTTTAGGCATTCTTCCAATGCTAGCTAGTAAAATCAACGTGTGCGGCTCCAGAGCCTTGATCAGCATCAGGGAGGAATCTTGCACCTGCATGGATTTGATCTCAAGGGAACAATTGCCATGTCACGATCTGACCCTGTACAGCCTGCTTAGATGAATCAATTTGCACTGGTATGCTTCCTGTTTGGAGACTCGTGTTGAGTATGCGGTGGAGAGATACAGGTCGCTCTCATGCACCAATTTTGGACTTTGTGCATGGAGCAATTCAATCCACAGAGTCATCAGACGCAGGTATCCGAGCCAATTGGCAGAACTGAAGAGGGTGCGAAGGGAACGCTTCAACGGTTCTGCGGTTGGGCTTGCGCTTGCGCCTGTGCTTGTACCTGGGCCTTTGTGACGACTCCAGGTGGGGGCTTGTACTTGACCCGCGTGTCCATGGTGAGACGATCAGGCAATGATAGTTCTACGCAACCCCTCATTGATGTCTGAAATCTCTTGAGCTCGTTGACACCAGACTCCAACACAGATGTATCTTTGAAGTCTTGTACGCGTACCTTTGCCTCGAGTATATAGGTGCCGCTCTGATCCAGTAGCTGCAGGGCTTCGAATGGTGGAGGGTTGACCTTCGGTTCTGTTTGCAGATTTCGGACGCCGGGCTCGTGGAGGATGCGGTAGAGGAGAATGACGACGTTACCATGGACGAAGCGGTGTCCCTCGAGATAGTACTCGGTGACAAAGCTACAATCTGGTCAGACATGCCAGCAGGGCGCAAGGGACAATATTACCGATTCGGTCCAGAGGTAGTCATGAATGCATGAGGGTCTCCCCCAACAAGATCAGTGTTGTTGGTGAAGCGTATCGTCACTCCTCTATCCCCAGTATCTGGTATATCCTCGAACAGCGTCGACCATCGCGGCTCTTCGGCGCCCTCAAAGTCGACATCAGCAGACAAAGTGTCACTTGCTTTACTGTCACCCCTCCCAAAATCCTCTTCTGAGAGCTTCTGCACCAAGTGGGTATAGTAGAGCTGGGTAGGCGTGGTGGCCTGTTGCTTCTGCTTCACGGCGACGGCCTGCGTTCCACCACGGCGCAAGTGAGAGCCGGGCTCTTCGGGCTCCCGCTCAGGCCTGTAGACGATGCGCCGCTGGAGCACACGGCGGGGCTGCATAGCAGCAACGCCCGCGAGAATCTTCAGGACCTGATCATGGCGTGCGGCCGACACTTGGCCGTAGAGGAGCAACTCGTGCATCGAGTGTTTTGGGAGGAGCAGGGAAGGAAGAGCCGCACAACACAATCGATATGCAATTCCCGTAGGTCAATCGTGGGGACGATAAGCAACGGCGGCACGCAATTGGCGGGGAGGGTGTGCACTGGCAGCGATGCAGCAAACCTGGCAGCGGCGGCTGCATGGAGCTATGGCCCGGAACACCATATCTGGCAGGAAAACGCGATTTCCGCACAACGGCATGTCTGTTTCGCGCTGTGCCGTGCAAAATCGCTTAAAAATGGGCCTGAGCACGCCAGCAAGTGTCAGTCGATTGTGAGGCCATCTTCTCCGGGCGCAGGCGTGTGTGGAGAGGGCCGGAAAGTGGGAGAAATGGCGTCTTCGGCGTTTAGCGCATCGCAGCTCGCGCCGCGAACGTGGATAATATTTATGCTCCATCATCGTCACATCCGGCTCCCCTCCGCCCTCTCCACTGCCTACGCTCCCTTCACTCTCTCACTCCATCTGCTGCCATTAGCCTACGCGCTTTCACCCAACACTACCACCCTGTAATCACCACCTTCAGCCTCTAACCAACTGCAACCGCCGACCTCGGCCCACGCCCACCTCAACCTATCCATCCCACAATGAACGCAACCAAGGTCCTCCAGGCTGGCCGCCAGCCCATGATCCGCTTCCTGGGCAAGCGCACTACGCCTTCCCGTACGTGACATCTTCCTACGGCACTACGCTCAATTGCTGACAGTGGACACTCAGACATCGACCACACTCCTCAGGCGCACCCAGCCTCCCCAACTCACTCGCTCCCCGAGTCCTTTGCCAGCTACCGCCAGAAGGCCCAGCAGCATGGCCCTTTGAATCAGTCCCGGGACTTCTCCAGCGGCGTCGGCAGCACCCCCGGCTCTTCCCTCGGCCCAGTTGAGGCTGGCAAAGGCTTCTACTTCGACCGTTCCGAGCTGCCCGCACGCTTCCAGCGGATGACTTGGTCCCAGGCCGAGATCGATGCCATTGAGTCCGGCGGTGCCAGCATGTTTGCATAGATGAATCAGCATGATGAATGACAGAGAAGACACGCAAGGACGTGTCAGCATTGCACAAACACAAAACACGCGTCAGGTTCTAGATGATTGATCACGAGCGAAGACGAGCGCTTTGGCGCCATGGGATTTGGATGAACGAATTGAACACAAAAGCGAGATGGACTGGAACTGCTTGCGTATTATACCCTTCAAGACCGACATCTGGGATGTGGACCTGTTAAGGAAAGCCTTGGGCTAGGATTTAGGAGCATTCTGAGGCAAATTGAAGTGCCGCGTTCAACACTATCTATGATATAATCAATATCAACATTAAGATACCAACACCATGACTTTCGAGGATGGTTTCACATGCTGTTGCATCACATGCTGTGGCATGAACGCATGCTCTCCATGCCGTACCCGTCTTGTCAGCACAACCACATGCAAGCACACCATAACACCAATTGCATACGTCATTGTCATCTGATAACAGTACAATGCCACGACGTGAATCATGCCATAGGATGAAGAACGGTATTGTAGAACGGTCCCGGACGAAGGCGTGTCCCGGATGGGCGCGTAGAAACTCCTCAATTCTCCGACCTCCGCCCTCTCACCCGACAGGAACACCGACCCCACGGTTCGCACCTGCCGGGCCTACACTCCTCCATTGCCATCAGTCAACACCATTTCACATGCCCCACGCCTCGGCTCTGTTAGTACACCCACAAACACGCTACACCTGGTGCACATTCAACCCACAGTTGGGCAGCTAGCACGCAAGAAAAATTGTTTTTGTGCGCTTAAGAGTGGAGTAACTCGCATAGTCGAGACTTGCTGGATGAGACAGTTGTTTTGCGCTGGTTAAAAGGCGAGAAGTGGGGATCAACGTAGAGTTTGAGGACAGGCAGCAGAGAAAGTCAAAGTGGGACAGTGGGATTTGTTGAATTGCTGACAGTGCAGTGTGTAATGCGTTCAGGTTGTAGAGAGGAGCTCCATGCACGGAGCTCCTCCACCAGATCAATACAACACTTCAAACATAGTGAAAACTATTTTCACAGCATTCTCGATAGCTATGAGCATGGAAATACGCCAAAAGGTCGTCCCCTAAACAGATCTTACAGTGGTATTCTATTGTCTTCATTGACCGAGCCAAGAGGTGAAATACTCCATGGATCGACCCTTCACTCATTGTCGATACTGTCGTAGCCACAGGCGTTAGTCTAGTAATTATCGATGCTTCCCATAATATCCGTCGGTGTCGACTGGTCGCGACTGGCCTCAGCGCTGCCGTGATCCAGGTGAGCTACGTGACCACCTCGTCAGTCGACAGCGAAACGACATCGTAAAATCACCGTTTTTCTTGCTACAGTCCCAATCCAACCCCCAAAAATAATATCGCTCGTCATCAGTGCTTTAGTAGTCCCATCAGCCACATGTTTGCTTGCACATTGCTTGTCGTCAGAGCTGCCATAGTCCTACCATGCTTCAGGTACCGCGTCCGAGTCAACATGGGAACTAGATGCTGCCAATACTGCTGATGCGAATACAAAGTTGGGAGCTATCACGCGGTGCCATGGATGGCTTCATGTTTACTGCCTGCCTTTCTCGAACTTATTGTCGTCTTACTGAATTTACTGCAGGCCTACGCTCCGGTCAAATCGGTATACATTTTCCGCATTTGGCTGCCAACTATGCGCAATCAACTACGACCAAATACCGCAGCTCTACAATTTCTCCACGCAATCATCTGTCGATTGGGTGAGCGGATGATGTCAAACTCGCGCACGATCGAGACGAAACTCGAGAGCTTTGGCAACGGCACCTACTCGACAACAGACGCTCGCATTATTGCCGCACACGATGTTGATAGCCCTGTAACTGTCAAACCTACCTCCGGTAACGAGATCAATGGGGACTATATGAATCCAGAGCGAGGGATTATTATATCTTTCTCTTTGTAGGTCACATCATCATGCGGAGTTGGGTTTTCAATTACATTTGTATTCCCTCGCTCGCTCAAGATGAAGTGGAAGAAAACGGATTCTCCAATGGACTACCATAAGTCGAAATACTCAGCAGTGGAAGGATTCAAGCTAATTCAAGTCTGGCACAAGGAGTCCTAGACACACGCAGGGTATCCTACCTCTGCACCTCTGAACTGGAATTGATTCGCCATGACCATCTTGCACGCTTCTTCACTGACTATGCAATGTGATCTGCCCAAGATCCGTTCACATCTGGCCTGACCTAAGGATGTGGCCAGAAGCAATGGCATATAACGATTGGTCAATGCAGAAACATGGCTCGACATAGTGACTGGTGGTTGCTGTGAGTATACACTCCGTGGACGTGGTAACAAGTATTTTGGTTCTGAGCGGTATGAAGCGTGTTTAGTATGCCCAGCATCCTGGCAAGAGAAAACGGTGCCAGGCCCAGAACCAACCTTTTGGGATTTCTTCTCCCATTCCGGTGTCGCCACCCACATCGATGGCTGCAAGCACAGGTCACGTGCCATTACCTCTCACCGAACTACACAGCCTCACACAGGCCGCGAACGTGGCTGTCCAGGCCCCCAAGCCCGAATTATTACATGGTAGACCTTTCGAAACATCGCGGAGGTGACAAACAAAGAAGAGCACGTCCAGGCCTCGAAAGTCAGGACCCCCTGCGAAGCGTATCGCTGGCTGAGAGATGAAACCGGAAGCCAGGGGTTCTTTGTGGATGATTTGAGACAACCCATCTTCATTATTGAAAGCAACAACAAAGCAAATACAGAGGCCTCTGCGCCCGGCATCTGTGGAAATTATTCGGGCGCAACCGCGGTGATTTTGGACGCGTGGGTTCTCGTTTCATCCATCTCGTTCAGCTCATTGCATCTGCGTAACGCAGTGGAGAGAATGACGTGATATCCCAGGTTCAGCTTGTTCCAAGAGCGGCCGTAAGTCGGTGCCCAGTCAACGAGCGCTTGGACGGCGCGACCGTGCATAGATGTGATGTTGCGGCTGAACAAGGAATGTGGATTGCAGGAACGTGCGAGCACTGCCACAGGCTCCAAGGAAAGAGTCGACGATCGCAATTTTTTGGAGTGCGAAAATAGCTGTCGATGTTTTAGACTGCGGCTCGTGGCATCACAAGGACTATTGCGAAAGGGGAAGAGAAGATGTGATTGTACGATGTTTAATTTTGGTAGATCAAACGATTGCTAATTGAGTAGCCTCTAGATCTCCATGTTCAACAAGGCATATGGGTATCCATCCATACACCAACCCTAGATAAGTGTGTACACGAAGAGAAGAAAGAATGTTTGTAAAAGAGAGACAAGAATGTGTGAAAAGAACAGTCGACTTCTAACGACCAGCAAATCCCCATATACAACATGGGATCTAAGTGGTAGAAGTGACGTTCTGAGCGAACCAAACCAAAACCTCAATGGTTTATTTTCCTTGACTCCGGATGCTTGATCCGCTTGGTGCAAAACATAGAAGGCATATCGTAACGTGTCGTGCAAAGCGCTGACCAGCCTGCGCTAGCGAAATCTTGGGTATATTGATCATAGTGTAGTCTTGCTACACCGAGCTAGCTGTGCTAAAGGCTGGCAAAGGAGGAGAGGTAGTGGAGTTGGTGCTTAGTTGGCGATGGACCAGCTACCCTGGACGCGAGTCCACTCGGTCATGCCAATGGCTTCCCAGGCAGCGTCAGAGAGATCAAGGTCGTGGCCGGAGCAGCCCGGGCACAGGTCCATGATGGTGGCATCAACCGACTTGCCGTTGTACTCGATCTTGATCTTCTGTCCGCACCACTTGTTGGTGGCCTTGCCAGTCTGAGAGTCGTAGGTAGAAGCTCCCCAGGCAGGCGCGGCAAGGGCGACGTAGAAGTCAGAAGCGTGCATGGGCTCGCCGCAAGCGCCGAGAGCACCGTTGAGGGGGTTGATGGTCAGGTCGACGCTGGAGAAGCTCTCGCCAGTGCTGGAGGAGCTGGAAGACTGCTGCTGGGCAGCAGGGGCAGCGGGGGCGGCCGAGGTGGCAGCAGGGGCAGAGGAGACGGGGGCAGGAGGAGCAGCAGCCTCGGTGGTGGTTGGCGCAGCCGGGGCAGGTGCGGCCGAGGACTCTACGGGCTTGGGAGCAGGTGCGGCAGAAGAGACGACGGGAGCAGCAGAGGGCGCAGCAGGGGTCTCGACAGGAGGGGTGTAGACGCTGGAGGGAGCCTGAACAGCAGGAGGAGTGTAGACAGGAGTAGGGACAGCGGCAGGGGTGGTCGACGGCTTGACAGAGCTGGCGGGCTGCTCGTAGAAGTAGCCGCCAGCGGTGGTGGTGGCCTCGGCGACGGGGACATCGTCGTCCCAGACGGTGGTGTAGACGATGACGGTCTCAATCGCAACCTCGGTCTTGGTGACGAGATCGCGCTTGAAGGGGATGGCGGCGGCCATGGAGCCGAAAAGGACGGAAGCGAGAATCTGAGAGGACTTCATGTTGTCGGTGGTGGAAGTGCTGGTTAAGCTGGTAGTGCTGGATAGCAGGTGTTGGTGTAGATTGAGTCTGGTGGTGAACCGGCTAGCAGTTCAGTGTGTAGAGACTGGTGTTGGTGTCGTAAGGACTGATAGAGATGCGATATCTCTGTGAAGGAGTGTGCGGGTGCAAAAGAAAGTGAAAGTGCTAGACCTCAAGCCTGTAGAGAGTGGACAGCGCAGGAGGCGGGCGGGTTTATAAAGAAGAATGAGCGATTGTGTTGGGTGGTAGAGAGGAAGGAGCTACGCCGTGAAGCGCAGAACGACCTGTGGGCTGGCGTGCCTAGCGCGCCCGACCCCTGGCAACGCACATCCTCCGCTCGCTTTCACGCCCCGCTTGCACCCTGCACCCTTGTCGCCTAGCAGCTGCCCCGTTCAACGTGGCCGCGCTGCACGTCCACGCCTTCGGCCCGGCTGCCTTTGATGGTACGCCGCCGCCTTGGTCAGACTCAACAGCAACGCTGGCGCCGTCACCGACCGTCGCGCTCGAGACTGCCTGCGCGCCCGCTGCTTTACCCCGGCAGATGGCATGTCAAAGGAACATGGCGCAGCGCTGCAAACCGTGCCCTTTGAATCATTGTTGCGTGCGACGCCGAGCACTTCACGGCAGTCCACCCAGTCGCTGCCCACTGCGCCGTGAGAGGCGTCCAAGCCCGCCACTCGATGTGGTCAAGCTCTCAGGCACCGCACAAGCTGACCTGTCTCATGTTTCCGCAAGGGGCAGCCTGCCGGCCGGGAGCCGACGAATCACGGCGCGGCCCTGCACTGATCGTCAGGAACGCTCCATTGTGCGTCTTACTCTGCCAGGGGATGGCTGTGAGCTGAGCGAAACACACAACGAAACATGCCAGAAACGGCACGTCTGCGCCTCGCCCACAATCAGTTGAGCGCAGGCACCAAATGCCACCACATGTCCGCCGCGAAACACGTGGAACTGCCAGAGTCGCTCCAAAGGGTTCATGAGTGGTATTATTGCCTAGAGCAGCGTACTGTGAAAAGCCGGCTCGCCACTCACACGGCGTGGAGCCGTAGGCACGCAAAATCTGCTTCACTAGGCGCCCAGTCTTCTCTCGTCGCTCCACTGCTGCCAGCAACAGCCAAAAACCTGTTGTGCGCCGATTCGCGACGTAGCGTCAGCCGGGCGAGTCGAGCGTCAATGTGACAGCTCTCACCGGCCGTTCTGCTGCGACTCGTTCGCTGTTTGACTCAACCCACTATTCCGCATCTCCACAGCTTTCTGGACTCTCGTCGTCACATCACCAAAAGCGCTCACCATGCGCAGGAAATTACTTGTGGGTCTCCTGTACGTTGGGCGTTTTCCTACTGGGTGCGGCAGCCTTCCGCCGCGGCAGGGACGCTCAGAGTTTGCGCTCTCTGCTTGCGGCTTATCCACTTATCGATACGGATAGCTACCCATCTCCACACGGCACGTTGTGGCTGCAGAAGGGCATTCGTTGTTCTGGGCAGAGTCAGAAATTTCCTTGTTGCGGCGTTGCACATGTTCTGGTTGGTGTCTGTACCCGCCTCGAGGCCACGCACTCCCTCACTGCAGAGCTAGATTACTGCTGGAGACTAGAAAACGTCAACATTACCCTACAGCACCGCGACGAAGCCCTCATAGGCTGGGGTAAAAGGAATCCATGGAAGGCATTTGATCCGATGCTCGCTGCAAACGGCAAGGTTGTGGAACACAATTCTAGACGTTCAAGCGCAGGCATGGACTCATTCTGTCCCATGGTTCGGTACTGGCCGCAAAAGGCCGTCTGCCAGTCATCTTGCATTCCACTTCCAACCTCCCCGACACCCACCGAGGCCGCCGACGATAAGTCGTCGGCTCTTGCATACACGAGTAAGACATCTGTCAACCTGCCATGCCCAGCCATCATAGCACACATTTCGGCCCGTGGGGTGGCCGTAAGGTCGACCATGACACGCTGTGGCTTTGAAGAACGTCACCGTACCCTCGTCGCTCACAACTTGTGGAACACCGTAATTATGAGGCCGTGTACTGTAAGTTTGGTGCAGATTGAATCGGATCGGCGACCAGCATCTTGCTCCTCTGTCGATCAAAGCCAGATCACTGTCCGAAGCGAGTGACCAGGAAGCGCCTGCGAACACAGCAGTTCAATTTACTTTGGGTATATCACTTGCGTACGACACTACTAGGCCTGTCGTACACGGTGGGATACTACGGGATCTAAACACCAATTGTGGTAGGGCAACCTTAGCAGTATCGACAGCGTTCAACAGCCAACCATCTATCGGCGCGAGACACCAGTTCCAAAGTCCACGCCAGCACATGCGACAGTGGAGACCACGCGAGACCACATCATTACTCCTCAAGCTAGCGAGGTCCTGTGCACTTCGTATTGCTGACCATCGTAGTATATATATAATTCAGAGATATTTGAGCACAATGAGTCTTACTGTTATTATTTTTCTACCATCATGTCAGTTGTTCAAGTTGGCCAGCACGCACAGCTTTCTGTCTCACCTGTTCTCGTGCTGCATACGCGACCATTAACCCCTCAACCGAGGAGTTGATGTGCATTTGACCGAGTCCCTGCGGACGACCACTTCAGTCATGCAATGCTCACCTTTATCATGCAGAAAAAAGCAGGGTCTGGTGAAACGCTGACACTGTTGGCAGTCTTCGAAAGCAACACGTCATGGGCTGCACGTAACTCGCTTCGGGTCCGGCGCCATGGTTGAGGAAATGCAAGGTGGAGGTGAGCTAACAATGCATCTTCACGGTACCTTGGTGTGTATCCTCGTGGGATTTCGGCCAGTCCTTCCAGTATCTCGGGAAGATGGCAGATCCTGGAAGGACAGGCACGTCGCGAGGGCAATCCAGCTCCGTTGACCCTGGCAAAGAGTCTGAATATCATGATCATGGGATTGCCAAACCTTGTGCGGACGGTCGTGTTGAAAGAGAAGAAACAGTTCGACCCCAGATATGCGGTATTTCGGTATATCCAGGAGTGATGACCAAGCAGAGTTTATTTCACACTGCGCTGTTATTAATCATCGTGCATAAGGAACTGCATGTCTCCACGATACTGACTGGCAAGTCTGGCAGCAGAGGATGCCCCGAGTTGCGTCGATTGTTCATTAACCACGAACAGTCAACTACGGTACTCTTCTTCACATGCACTCAAGGGAACCCATCAAGCCCTCGGTACAGTCCAAGACATTGTATTCCTTCTTCCTCGTTGGCTTTGAGTAGTCTTGCATCATGTGATCTTGGTGGTCAATATTGTGCCTATATCGTAGCATTCTAATCCGGCATTATACGTCATTTACCCTTGTCAACCGTTCTTCTCGAAAGTGAATTGGTAGTTGAGCCTCGCAGACTAGGTTTAGCAATGACCTCGCCGGGCCCGATTAGATCTTCAACGCCCGGCGATTCGACTTGATGATTACATGGGCGATGGACGTAATTAGGATCTATGCCATTGTGTGAGATGACGCTGATGCTATCTAGCGTTCTGGAACTCTGTGTAGTATGAGATTTTGCTATTCTTGATCAAACTACCAGGAGTGGGTTATATGGATACGTTGATCTAACCACCCAGGGTGTCATCAGGCCTGCGGTCCCATTCGTTCTGACAGTTTTGGTTGCTCACGGACAGGACTAAGTACATTAATGGTCAAGACCATATTAGCAACTACTAAGTCTTCGAAGTGTTGCAATGTAGCTTCGCATTTTATATGCCCGAGCTGATCGACATCGGCTCAGTAGCAATTAACCTCTGGAATAAACCCAAAGCAAAATAGAGTATGGTTACTAGACTGGGTGGGACGGCACGACGCGCAGCTCTTTTCATGTATAAAAGTGTCACGTTTGTTTATGGAGTTAAGCCAGGGTGTCGACTCAAATCTGTTCGTGTTCCTCACGCTCAAAAGAAAACACTGGCAACCCCGTAGTCTATTTCTACACGACGACCTTCTATTATACACTCAGAGCATCAAAGCTGTACAGAGTACAAATGCTCGGAGCATATTATATGAGCAGTGACATATGACATGCCCTTAAATTTCACAATTATCCTCTCCTCGTATACGAGTGCCGTTTTGGCGTAAATACTCGTTCACATCAGGTGTATCTACATATTCATCAGATTTATACACTCTTCCCACTCACACATGGCAACATTTTCCTGCTCAGAGTCGTTATCTTGCGTTATGCTCGGATGGGCATCTGGCAACATAGAGACAATATCAAACAGTTCTGTAACCTCCTCGTACCCACTGAATGTTGCAAGATATATTCGTTATTGTTCTGCAGGATACTTTGTCGACGGCGAAACAGATGCTGTAGCTTGCATATGTTCGAATATCCTCCTGCTGTGGCGCAATGAAAAGATAGGTATGCTTTCGTAGATCGCAGTACTGCCATCAATATCAATTGAACAGACTATATGGCATGCATTGGCTCCAGGTATCTGGCATAATGTATGGCGACACACAACAGAATCCTTTACTTTTTGTAATCTTTAGGATACGACGTCTACTTTGACTCTATTCAGATAGTTAAGTTCAAGCCACTTATGTAATTCGGTATGCTGTAAGCAATCTGGGCGGGTTACACTCTAGTATTTGATCGCATGATATAGAAGTACAGCTGATAATAAGTACGTCTGAAAAATTGATAAATTCGGACGGACGATGTGATCATGTAACTGAAACCAATGTGGGCACTGGAGTGCGAGGCTGCGTTTAGATCGCTGCAATAGCACACGAACACTTTCTAAACTAGACTTATTAGCACACTGGAGCACTGATGGTAGTTTACTAGTTTGCTGACAATGTAATCACGAAAGTAGGAGGTAGTATGAATTTCCCATAGCTTGTGACAGACGCAACAAGTGTTGGAAGATCACGAATATATTGGATTTGCTATGGAGCTCAAAAACAATCAAAGTTTGTACCAGCCACCGAAGACCTTATCCAAATTCAGACCGGGGTCGCTCTGAACAATTGCGCTGGCGAAAGATCTGGTGTTATCATTCTAGGATCATGTTTTGTTTCGCGTCGACCTCTGGTACATTCTGAGCAAGGAAGACGCTTCTTGATATTTCATGCAATAGGCTGGTCAGACTCGACTTTTCAGCGTGCACTGTGAGCGTTGAAAGGCGGTCACTCCTTGCGAACTTGTCACTCCACCTTGTGCCGACAAATTGGAAGCCACAGATAAAGCCCTTTTTTGCTCACACTTTTGAAAGCATCTTTAAACATATATGCATGACCTTGAATCATGTTTTGAGGTTGACAACATGCATTGCTGCTAATTCAATGTTCTTTAGACGCAGTAATGGGATACTTGATTACGCCAACACATGGTCAACATCTACAAAGAAGATGTCAGGTTGTGATGGTAAAATAGACAACTCATGCAGTGGACATGCAGATGAAATGGCCAAAGTCATGTACTGCTTGCATCTTGTATATTGCTTGTCAATGTCGAAGATACTTCTACAAGGTAATGTCCTCTGACCGATAGTGGTCGGCCACAATACGGTACAGATACGATGGTGCATGCCCGCCGCTGTTTTCATTAGTAAATGTTCAACATTGAAACTCTGAGTAAACTTACAGGTTGGTGATGTACAGATCCACAAGGTCTGCAGGAACATAGTCGTACAGTGGATTCTCCACATCGACCTTGTCGACAAAATCGCCGTCCTCGTACGGAACAACACCTCCAGCATCGCCGTGCTCAATGAGCTCGTCAATGTCAAACGGATACACTGGACTGAGCTTGTAGACGCCGCTCAGAACAACAACTGGTGTCTGGTGCTCTTTGGCTGCTTTTGCGATCATGTGCGCTCCAGCTGCGGCCACGAGACTGCCATTTGCCAGAACTGTATGTGTAGCCAAGATAACCTTGTTGACACGAGACATGATGGCAAATACGTGCGAGTCAGGGATAACATAGACCTGGATGCCGGCCTCGGTGAGCGGCTTCCACTTGTCGTCCTCATCATCTTCATCTGCGTGCGACTCGCGCTTTTTGCCAGTAAGCAGTACGCCGTGGGTGGCTGTGTGATCGTGCGGATACGTCTCGGCGTGTACCACTGTGAATTTCCGCTTCCTTGCGGCGTACATGAGGAACTTTTGCACTGTGGTCGAGGCTGTGTGGGTTAGGATAATCTCATTTGCGTGGATGTGCTCGAGCGCAACTTCAGCGATCTGCTTGTCTGATGTCTCCAACTCGTCTTGCAATTCTCTTATGCCCTCCATGACTTCGCCTTTGAGGTCGAGGCTGGTCTGTCCACGGCTCAGCTCCGCCAGCCGCTCCAGATTTTGTTGTGTAAAGGTGGTCTTGCCATTGGGCGACTGAGCACCTGACGGCGTGCTTGTAGCTGAAGGCGTGTCGATGGGCTGCGAGAAGAGGCCGAACAAGGAGTTCACAAGCGGACCAGCGGAGGGTGGAGCATACGAGGTGTGTGAGGTGAGCAGAGGGGGCCTCCTTGAGAGCTCGCCAGAGTCGGACATGTTCCCGTCGTATACACCGACATGCATGGGCTCGGCAACGGCATGCTTGAGAGGGCTAAAGGTGGACATGGTCGAGGCAAGGGTCGGTCGGTGTAGTGAATCGTGCTGCGGCACTGGCGTAGGGGCCTCGCTCCCCGTGGGTGTCTGCCCATCTGCGTTCTCGTCGACGACCTCGCGAACCAGGCCCAGTACACGCCTGACGATATTGCCAACCACAACCTCGCGCGGCTGCGCTGAAGTCAAGCGCCGGCCCACCTGTCGAATGCGCTCAACGAGCTTTGCGGCATCCCTTCCCTTGAATTCACCAACCACGCGCAGAAGAAGCGCCGTTGTCGCAATGGCGCATGGCCTCGAGTTTCGGATTTGCCGTCTCTTGAGCAGCCTGGAGGAATTAGCTCTGGTGCGCGCGCACACTGTTGGCAGAGTGACTTTACGAGATGAGGTGCTCCACAGACGGGTCTACCGGCGTTGTCTTGAGCGACTTGAGAAAGGTCGACAGGCCCGGAGCCTGTATTACGGTCGACTGAGTCATCGTGTGAAGCTACGGCGCGCTCGCAGAGCGTGAGCGATTTTCGAGACTACAGTAGAGCGCGGCTATATGGTGTGTGGGGTGGAGGGGTAGTGGCTGCTCGTTGTCGAGGATTCTGCGCAAGTCCCGGAGTCTGAGGGGCCTGTGGCGTTATGTGCACAGCTTCCTGTCCCTTTGAGCGCCTCGTGCAGTGAGCAAGAGCGCGTGGTGTCGTCGCCGTGTATTTCGAGGTATGACTACAACCGTCGCGCATCTCCAAAAGTTAGTTAGCATGCCGAAAACGACGCTAGTTTCGCTGAGAACGTCACTCCCTGCACGTCCGAACCAGCTCCGCCATCGTCCAGAACACCTGCCCTGCCGCTGGCCCTCAGGGTCCTCCTCTCCTTGACGTGACTCTCACTGCACCGGCCGTAGACGTTTGCCCTCTGTGCTTCTCCTGCCTGCGCTGCCCGCTGCGTTCCTGCCAACCACAACATAAGCACCAGCCTCCCAGCAAACAATCGTCCGGCTACCCCACACCCCGGTCGCCTCCTACATCGTACACAAGCGTCTTTGGCCCTACGCATCCAGGCTGTGCATGGCTCAGGCCGGAGTATGAACTCTCTGAGTGCTCTTGCGAACATTGGCACACCTCCGCCAAGTCCAGCCCGGTCGCGAAACGGCTCTGAGAGCAGCACACCCCTAGCACAACCTCGGTCCGGCTTGTCGCAACCTCCCGATAATGCAAGCGCAGAGATAGCATCACTCGACGAGAAGTTGGAGGGCACCATGGCTCCGAAACGTGCAGATGGAACCGGCTCCTCCGCCACCAATGCGCCGCCCTTCGAACACGACGAGAAGACGCCCCTTCTCAACGACTCCCCCGGTCACTTCGAGCATACCAAGCCTAGCAAGCGCTGGCTGTTTCCCAAGCGTGTTTACGACGGTGTTGTTGATGGCATTGCTGTGCTGCTGAGTCCAATTGTCTGCACAGGCCAGTACCTGGTCGCATGCTTCTATTATGAAGAGGATGGGCGCTTCTCCTTGGCGGCCCCCTTGTACCATATGACACGGGTTGTCAGAGGACCGCGACGAAAGAGATCCAAGCCGTCTGCCGTGCGCTCGTCCAACGCCTCCGACAGCAAGGAAAAAGAAAAGCGTGGGAGTAGGCGGTTGAGCGTCACACAGTCTCAGACGAGAAAGTTGACACGGAGATCGCCCTCAATAGTCTCGACGTCGACTGCCATCACGTCTGACTCCGAGATTGAGACCGAACGACCACGCACGCGAGACGAAGACGTTGACTTCCCGTCGCGCCACACCCGCTCCAAGTCCAATGCCTCATCAGCTGGTGAGGAGATCGCTCCCGCAAAGCGATCCATTCGAATCAAGCTGCATAACGAAGACGCGCTAAGACAACGCAAGGCGGCAAAGCAGGCGCAGTCCAACAGCCAGGTTTCGCCAGAAGCAGCGAATGCCCTGAAGTCTCCAACCGGACCCATGACTGCAGCTGCAAAGCACAAGTTCCCACGCGCCCCGCAACCCCCACGTCCTCTAGTACCACGACGACAGCCGTCTTATTCTGCAAAGGGGGCGTCTGCTGTTGGCCCACACCAAAAGACCCTCATCCTGGATCTTGACGAGACCTTGATCCACAGCATGGCGAAAGGTGGTCGCTTCCAGACTGGCCACATGGTGGAGGTAAAACTCCAAGCTTCCGTTGGCGCTGGTGGGCAGATCATTGGCCCTCAAGTGCCCATTCTGTACTACGTTCATAAACGGCCATTTTGTGACGAGTTCCTGAAGAAGGTATGTGGAGCACGCCGTTTATTCACTCTCATTTGTTGACAACGTTCTAGATCTCGAAGTGGTACAATCTAATTATATTCACGGCCTCCGTTCAAGAATACGCCGATCCTGTCATCGACTGGCTAGAGGTTGAGCGCAAGTACTTTGCTGGCCGATATTACCGTCAGCACTGCACCTTCCGCAACGGCGCATACATTAAGGATCTCGCTCAGGTTGAGCCTGACCTCAGCAAAGTCATGATCCTGGACAACAGTCCTATGAGCTACATTTTTCACGAAGGTAAGCTCACGGTCCTCGCAATGACTAGAGTTGATGTTAATGCGCGTTCAGACAATGCCATTCCTATCGAAGGCTGGATTAGCGACCCTACAGACTACGAACTGCTGCACCTCATTCCCTTACTTGAAGGTCTACAGTACGTAACTGATGTGCGCGCGCTGCTTGCTCTACGCCAAGGGATGCCGTCGTCGGCGTGACGAGGCAGCTGCATATACGACTGAGCGTTCATGTACTACGCATTTAATATTGTATAATAGACGCTGGCTGCGCCCAGCAGTTGGACTGAGTGGAGATACCCAAAGATGTTATTTCTTTGTAGCTGACCTGTTCACCATGTCTCACCATAGTCCAGCATGTGGCCCTACTAAAGTCTTCTGCGCTGCTGACAAAACGATGATCAACTTCACACTGCGAGTACATCAAGTCACGATATAAGCACATCAAGGTATGGTGCTGGATGTCATTCACGTGAGACTCGCTGTAGAGTGCACACTTGCGGTCTCCGCAGTCCCATCCTCACTGCGAGCCCAGATCTCGTTGCTTTCATTCTCCACACCCCTCATAGCCTTTGCCACTTCTTCCAGTCGTACGACCACGTCCTGCACACCCTTGTTGACCTTTTCAAAGTACCGATCGTTTTCCTCTCTCCTCTTTCGGCTCAGCTCGATGTCCTTCTCCGTCTCTTCCTCCAGCTTAATCCTGTCAAATAGCTTGTCTCCTTTGCCAGGGCTAGACCCCCCGCGCGGTCTCGTAGGCCTGCCCGGCGGAGCCAGAGACGCTGCAACAGAGACCTGGCGCTGCTGCTCAGCGGTAGCCTCGTCGTCTTCTGAGCGCGCCCACGCCTTGGCAAGCTCGATTTGAGCTCGGCGCAACTCATCCAACGCACGTGAATGTTCTGAGCCAAACACGGTCATCCCAGGCCCTTTGATAGCGCTCAACTCTACCTCCTCTAGCGTGTTCTGCATCTCCGCCCATATGGCCTCTGCTCGAGACGATGCCTCGGCATCTGCTGCCTGGTTCTGTTGGCGCTGGCGCCTGACAAAGGGAGCAGTGCCTGTCGAATTGGAGTTGATGAGGCTAAGATGGTCGCCATCGTACGTGTCTGTTGTTGGCGGTAGAGGCCGCTTTGCATCTGGTGAGAGCAGAGAGCGTTGGCGGACTAGAGGCGTCTTGGCAGGAGTCCTTGTTTCTGTGCTGGGCGACAACAAAGACGTGTTTGAGGCGTTGTGCGATGGGGGCCCGACGAAGAGTGCAGGTGCCGGGAGGCGGTTGGCCTGCACCTTGGTGGCTCTGTTGCTGCTCGCCGCCATGTTGTCGTGTTTTCGATACTAAGGGTGGCGCGTATTGCGGTGTCAAGTTGCTACTTCAGCAACCAGACACGAGAGCTATCGATCACATCGGGGCATGAGATACGCTTTCTTTAGGCTGCACATACACGATGCTCGTTTGGTGTTCGCAGGCTCGAGATGCGCCCGCCGATGATGTTGGTGTTGGTGGCCCATGCACATACGCTAACCCGTGTTGCGGTTAGTGCTTGGCGACGCACACTCGACCAGCGTCGCTTAGGACTGAATTTCAACTCTTCGTTCGCCAGCCTACTAACTTCACGTCCCCAGCAATCCCACGTCAACACCGCAAACATGGGTAAAGGTACGCAACACGCCCTCCCGATTGCCTCGAATCTCCCTCGACGACGATATTCTCGACACTCGCCCGCCCCCCATACAGGATGCATGCTCACACTGTGCAGGAAAGCCAAGAGGTCTCAACGCCGCGCGCAAGCTGCGCAACCACCGCCGTGAGGAGCGCTGGGCCGATCTGTCCTTCAAGAAGCGTCTTTTGGGAACCGCCTTCAAGTCCTCGCCTTTCGGAGGATCCTCCCACGCCAAGGGCATCGTCCTCGAGAAGGTCGGTGTTGAGGCCAAGCAGCCCAACTCGGCCATCCGAAAGTGTGTCCGTGTCCAGTTGATCAAGAACGGAAAGAAGGTCACTGCTTTCGGTACGTACACAGAGAGCCACGAGGATGAGATGATGGAAGGAGGATGACAACGATGATGAGCCGTGGTGGCAATATGAAGAAGCATTGGCTAACGGTACCCACAGTCCCCAACGACGGTTGCTTGAACTTTGTCGACGAGAACGACGAAGTCCTCCTCGCCGGTTTCGGTCGCAAGGGCAAGGCCAAGGGTGATATTCCCGGTGTTCGTTTCAAGGTCGTCAAGGTTTCCGGTGTCGGTCTGTCGGCTCTGTGGAAGGAGAAGAAGGAGAAGCCCAGGTCGTAAACGACTCGACTACTGCAGTTGAGAGAGCGTACGAAGGTCAAGCGAAGCCCGCCATGAACGAATGATGGAACCCAGCGGATCATTTGGGAAGGTTACCGGAGTCTTTACATTGGGGATATTCAATGTCTTCCACTCGGCATATGAAAAGTCATGACAGGCTTGTCGGTTAGTTAGAGAATCTGACTGATTCAAGCGCCCAAGCATGGCTTATGACGTGATGCATGAGTGATGGAGTGATCCATGGACGTTGCTCTACCTAGATTACATCTAGCCATACTACACCAGGACCCTGTCACCGCATACAACACAGCCATTGCGAGTATGTGCTCGAAGGACATGTTCGTCATGTCAATGTGTATTGCCATGTTCGTCATCAATGTGTATTGCCATGTTCGTCATCAATGTGTATTGCCATGTTCGTCATGTCAATGTGTATTGCCATATTCGTCATATCAATGTGTATTGCTATGAACGCTACATGCAAGTCTTTTACCCAACGCCGACAATGTATACAAGGATTCCAGAAACAGGGTATCAACAACCAACGCCACCCAATGCTGTATGCAGTCATAACCAATACATGCTCCCACTCCTTTCCACTTCTAAACCGTATGTTCTAAACTATAATCACTTGGAGAAGAGCCCGTTGAATGTCTCCTCCAACCCGGTATCCTTCATGGTTCCATAATAGTCGTACTTGAACTTGGGACTCGCAAAGAGTTCTGCATCCCTCTGCACGTTCTTGGGCACGCCGAAGCCTTCTAGTCCTTTCCCGCTGCCTCCCTCGCCCGGGATTGTGGGTTGTGTACCGTGGGCCTTGGACTGGCTCCGCGTCTGGCGCTCCGTCTTGAAGAAGTTGGGGGTCGTTTCCTTCAGCGGTGGAACCCAGGGCCCGCGCTTCCAAGGATCGAGTGTGGCTTGTGCGGGTGCCTTGGGTGCGGCGGGAACCTTGTGTCGGAAGGGATTGGGGTCGGGTTTGGCAAACAAAGAAACGGGTTCTGTTCGCCGTGGCAAGTTTGGTGAGACGGGTGGAATGGGGCCCCGTGAGCCAAATTGCGGAGGTAGGATCTCGGGCGCTGAAGGAGCGAAACGGCGTGCGGTCGGGGTCCAGTCCATGCTGTCGTCTTGGTAGACAGACCTCCGTGCGGGGGTGGTGAAGTCGGTGTAGTGACTTGTGGTAGAGACTTCTGTCAGGGTGGGGGACGGGGGCAGGGCAGAGGTCGAGTCGACTTGGAAGCTCGATGTGAAGCCCTGGGCCATGGTGTCAAAGGTGGAGATTTGGGGGTGTGCGGGCTGGTAGCTGGAGCGAGGGCGCTTGTCGGGCGTGTTGGGGGCGCTGGGAACGTAGGTTTCTTCGGGGAGGGCGACGGGGATGTAGACGATGCGCACAGTCTTCCAGGTCAGGGTGAAGGAGAGGGTGACGGCGATGAGGAGGACAATATTTGTGTTGTGGAAGAGTGTCTGGTTTGAGGCGTGCAGTGGAGTGGTCTTCCAGTAGAAGAAGCTGATGGTGCGGGCGAGGAGCACAGTGGCGCGGACGAACCATAGCGACTTGAGGCCTCGCATGCGGCCGGTGATGCTGTTTGTCTTGCTCGCCAGCTTGGGGTTCCACCACACGGTGGCCAGGTCAGCGAGCAACGAGGTCTGGAGCAGCTTCAGGGCGAACGGAGACATGACACAGCGTTGGGCGACTCGGCGCACAGAGAAGGCACGTGCCAGACAGGAGGTGCCGCTGAGGGGCTCAATGGGGTCCATGTCGTCGTGCGGGGCCATGGTCAGAGCCATGAGGTGCCACAGCAGTGCCACGACGACACTGGCGATGTAGACGCATTTGGCGAGGGCAATGAGGGCCAGCGTTGCCGTCTGGCGCCGCGTCTGCACCGTCCTGCTGTGCTCTCGGCTGCGGTCGATGATGCGGCGGAGGTTGTCTGCTTTGGCTGCGTAGCCTGCGAAGCGGATCTGCTCCTGCACGCGCGGCAGGCACTGCGGGCAGACCTGCGGATAGCGGTCCTCGAGCTCGTTGCGGTAGGCGTCGAGCGAGGCGGCGTACTTGGGGTACTCGGCGTCGTCCTCGTCCGGCAGGTACTCGGCCAGCGTCTTGTTCAGCAGCGTCTGGTTGCGCACACAGGTGGCGCAGAAGAGCGAGTCGGGCTCGGCGGGCATGACGGGCGAGGAGGAGCGCGGGATGGCGCTGGCGTAGTGGACGGCGGGCGAGGGCGGCGCGGCGATGTCTTCAGCGGGCGGGTCGGTGACATGGCCACGCTGCAGTTCCAGTCAGTCGAGCGGCTTTGACGCGGCGGGCGCGGGTCGAAGTACCTCGTCGAAGTAGTTGACGGCGTCGCACTGCGGACACAGGTAGGTTCTGGGCACGGCGGGCACCGTCTCGCGCGACTGCTGGTTGCAGAAGTGGCAGCGGATCCTGCGCCGGAGCAGCGGCATGGTGGCGGGCGCGCAGGGTGTGCGAGGAGGGACGGCCGTGGCTCATGCGACGGGGGAAGCGTCGTGTGTGAAGCGCCGTGTGTGAAGCGTCGTGTGCAGCGCCGTGTGTGAAGCGTCGTGTGCAGCGTCGTGCAGCGCGTCATTGGACTCGAGTGGGAATGTTTGGCCGACGCGATTCTGCCACCGCCCGCGCGCCCTAGCCCGGGAGTCCGCCGCCAAATTTCGCGAGCCTGGACGTCGCCGCGCATCCGACCAGCTGCCAGCTCCCAGCGCACCACCGGCCTCGATTGTCTCGGCCAACCACGCCCGACGAACCCCTTCTGCCTGCGCGACGAGAGCTGCACGCCCGCCCGACGACGACAGCTGCCCTGCCCGCCCGCCCATGGCTCGGTAGTCCGCACGCCCACGCCCACACATACATCCACATCCACACCCACACCCACCCTCGCCCATCCGCACACTCATCCATCCGCCCACCATGGCCCAGCTGGTCGCAGCCCCCGGCCGCAATGCCGCCCGCCACGCCAAAAAGGCAAAGGAGATCCGCCACGTCAAGGGCGCCATCGTCTGGCACGAGAAGAAGCGCCTCGCCCGCAAGGAGCTCATCACCGCGCAGTGGGAGGCCAAGCAGACGTGGATGCAGCGCCAGAAGTGGCACCACGAGAACGTCACCCAGGTCAAGCGCAAGGCCCTGCGCAACGCCGCCGAGGACTGGAAGCTGGGGCCGCTGAGGCCCAACCGCGGCGTCCACGTCGCCGACGGCAAGTACGCCGTCGTCACGCCCTCGCAGGTGCAGAAGCCCGAGATCCCCACAAAGTTCCAGGCCCGCCGCAACGAGGTCAACGAGGCCAGGGGCATCGCCCCCGAGTATCCCCTGGTCGTCGACGACAAGAAGTACTTCCCCATTGTCAAGGGCGACCGCGTTGTCGTCGTCAAGGGCAAGGACAAGGGCCAGATTGGCACCGTCTTGACCATTGTGCCCCGCACCCACGAGGTCATTGTCCAGGGCGTGAACATGGTGCGTACACCCGGCATGCTGCCCTCTGGCGCAGCTCCAGGCTGACTGAACAGGCTTACTACGACTCCCAAATCTTCAATGCCGGCGACCAGGACATTGGGCCCAGGCGCGAGAGCGAGATGCCATTGGCAATCGAGAGCGTCCGTCTCGTCGTCCCCTACGCCTCCACATCCTTCAGCCCCACCGGCCAGAGCATCTACGAAGACGTCGTCGTCGACAACCTCCACATGGAGCGCCACACCACCGGCATCGACCCCTTCACCGGCACCGACTACGGCAGCGCCGAGATGCCCAAGCAGCACCAGTACGACCCCGAGACCGGCCTGCCCATCTTCCACCGATACATCGCCGGCACACGCTACAGGATTGCCTGGCCGTGGGAGACCGAGACAAAGGCAGACACTGTTCCCACCCCCAACGAAGAGGCCGCCCAGGGCTGGTTGTCAAAGACACTCGGCACGCTCCGCCACCCCATCACCACCCTCCAGAGCTGGCGCAACCCCGCCACCGAGATGCCCGCTACGCCCGCACCTTCCAACCTCCCCCTCTCTGTCCAGGTAGAAGATATCGAAGCGAGCGAAGCGAGAGAGCAGCGTCGCGCTGTCCTCCGCAGCGAAGACCCCAAGCACAAGGACGCCCACGATGCCGTCGACACCACCCGCAACATCGTCGAAGGCTCCGAGTCGATGAGCTACACGCTCGTCGCCCCTCCCTTCCCCGAGTCCCTGACCCACGAACTGCGCGGCGACATCTTCGACATGACCCACACCGCCCGCAACGATGCCGAGGCGCCCTACAAGCCCGTTCGCGCCAAGTACATGAGCCCCAAGGCACAAGCAGCCCAGGAGTTTGCGCAGAAAAAGGCAAAGGCCGCGGACCGCATGAAGACCCCTATGCAGTTGAGGTGGGAGCAGGAGCAGGCCAAGAAGAAGACTGCCAAGAAGGAGAGCCCGGCTGTCGATACCGAGACGCTGCTTGCCGCGCTCGGCCAGCACATGTCCGCGCATGGTGTCAAGCTGACCAACAAGAGGAGGACAGCCAGTCGGGTCGCGGAGCTGGATTAGACAGCATAGCAGGACTGGGAGTTTGCATTTGTATTTGCATGGGTGAGGTCTGTCACTTGTAGCATA
This sequence comes from Phoma sp. XZ068, assembly GCA_004835665.1. Taxonomy (NCBI): domain Eukaryota; kingdom Fungi; phylum Ascomycota; class Dothideomycetes; order Pleosporales; family Didymellaceae; genus Phoma; species Phoma sp. XZ068. The sequence goes on from RBKR01000002.1 coordinate 717,375, forward strand.
TTGTAGAGATACGAGGTAGGGTTCTTTGTACAATAACACCAGCGCGTCAGCGCTTCAATTGAATTCATGCTAAGCTCGGAGACTCGCACATGCCCTTGGGTATCATGTCGTTCCACGTGTCAAGCAAACGCCAAACCATGCACACTCACTGCTGACCCTCATACCAAGATGCCACAATACTCGGCCCGTCCCGCATACCCCTCTAGCTCCTCCCACTGCACCAGAAACCGGTCCACGACCCTGACCAGCAGCTTCCCACTCAGACTCAGCGTCTTGACTCGCGCAAAGCTCTCCACGTACACGGTTCGACACAGCCCTCTTGACTCGGCGCCCCGGATGTTGAAGAAGCGCACGACCAAGGCTGCGAGGATGACGATGACGGCCGTTGCGGGGCCATTCGTGATGAAGAGTGTGGGTAGATCGGACGTGTAGCTGCTAGTGCTAGTGCTAGTGCTGGTGCTGGTGCTGGTGCTGGTACTGGTGCTCGGTGAATGTAGGAGCGGTTTGAACGCCGCGAGGAGGGTCTGCAGTGCGGTAAAGGGCGTGCTGTATAGCGATTGATGGATCCTCCTCGCCCTCGGTATCGTAGCAATCGTATAGAATTCTGGTCCCACGCAGTACTTTTGCCCCTCCCTCGCCACCACTTGTGTCTTTCCGTTAACAGCGAGCTGAGGCACGCTCTCCGCCTGCGCTATCGTATCTACTGCTCCCTTCCCACTTGTGCTAGCACGTTCCTCGAGACTCTTCTCAAACGCCACAGCCCTTTGTGCACTGAAGACATCCCCACTGCTCACCACATACGTCCTCTGCGTGTACTTGCTTGTGTCGAGATCTCGAAGCAGGGCAAACATTTCGTGCGTGTGTCCGCCTGAGCCGAGGACGACGAGGATGCGCGCGGTGGTGGGTCGAGTGCGTAGCTGCGCTTTCCCCGCTCGCGCATTGGGCAGGATGGCGAGGAGGCGCAGGGAAGCGCCGACAATGAGGGTGGTGAGCAGGGCGAGGAAGAAGGAGAGCGTGTAAAGCGAGGACGGCGGTGGCGCCATTGCGGCGGTGGTCAAAGGCGGCTGTGAGTTGCGGAGATATTTCTCGATAATGGAGTCGCTATGGCATGGGTCTGTTCAGTCGCCTCGTAAGCAGGCGAGACATGGTTGGCTGCTTGGTCCTGGTGTTTGTGGTGTTGCAGAGAGCTCCAACACACGTTTGACCAATGGTGGTGGAGATGCCGTGACGCAACATCACTCAAGGTACACTGGGCATGATGTTGCGCTGCTAACTTAAACTGCAAAAATTGCTTGATACTTTCACATCACATGTAATTGCAAGAACGCATTTGCACATTTGCGACCTTGACAATCCAGGTATATTTAGTTAACTAACTCCACTACCAACTTTCAATTTTAGCCATTACCATCCCTTGTCCCTACAACAGATACCTATAGTCCGGATTCATATCACCCAACTCTGTCTTCTCGTACTCCGTCAGGCCCACATCCCGGACACTCTTGTCTCTCGAGCGGTTCTGCCACGAACAAGCGACAAAATACACGCAGCAACTTAGCGCACTTAGGCATACAAAGGCGATGCAAATCGAGTATCCCGGGATGTATTTCGGCGCATCCTTCTTCAAGAAAGCGAACACCGCAATGATTCCTCCTATATTACCGAAACCTACCTGCCAAGCAGACCCAACGGAGCGACGATGGTGTCCACCAAGGTTCATGTTAAACTGGGAACTGTAAGTTTCATAACATCGAGCCCATGGATGATGTTTGAACTTACCCAACAGACAATGACAGGCATGGCAGTGTATGCGCCCATGGCCACCAGGAACAGCGCCGCGTACTGAAGATCTGGGTTGTTGTGTACCGAGATGAGTATGGCAAAGCCAGTGATGCACACACAAATTGGGAAGATGGTGAACAAGAAGCGGTGCTTCAGCCTGTCAGAGAACCACGCTACCAGCATGGAGAAGCCGAATGCCGCAGCCCACGGCGGAACGGAGTGCAGCTGGGTTTGGATAGGGCTATAGCCATAGGACTGGATGATAGCTGGACTGAAGTAGGCGTAGCCATAGGCAGGCACAATCAGGCCAAAGTACATGAAGCCACCGATGGTGACCTTTGGGTCTTTGAAGACGCGGCCAACATCGCCAATTGTCATCTTTCGATCGCGAGCAGATTTGCCCTGGTCGATCTGCAGACGTGCTTTGACAAAGGCGCGCTCATCTTCGGAGAGCCACTTCGATTCCTCGGGGAAGTTAGGTAGCATGAAAAAGAAGAAGAAGGATACAATGACGGTAAGGAGGCCTTCAAGAATGACTGACATTGGTTAGCAATCATTCAACCAGTCACTACAGAACACATACAGATCCATCGCCATCCCCTGTATCCCCTCACACCATCCATCTTCCCGATGGCACTAGCAAGAAGGCCTCCAAAGGCGCCTGCGAGAGTTGTCGAGGAAAAGAAGAACGAGTAGCGCTTCTGGGCTTCGTGACGACGGTACCACATGCCGATCAGGTAGAACGATCCTGGGAACATTCCGGACTCGAACAGCCCGAGGAAGAAGCGTGTTGTAAGTAGACCAGAGTAGCTATGGACGAAGCCTTGGAGCATAGTAACCAGTCCGAAGCCAAACATGCAGATGGACAACCAGACTCTGGGCTTGAGCTTCTTGAGAATTACGTTTGATGGGATTTCGAAGAGGATGTACGGGACAAAGAAGATGACCAACGCGATGTTGTAGCGGTTGCTATGTGCCAGATCAAGTTCCGTTGAGAGACCAAACACGTTGGCGTTGGCGATGTTAACGCTGGTGTTGTTAGTACGTGAAATTCTGTAGGTTCCTCCCAACATACCGATCTAGGAAAGCCAGTAGGTACATCACACAGAGGTATGGAATAACATGGAGGTCGATTCTCCGGATCAGCTTGGCCTCGGTTGTGTGTGGTGGGCATGTAACGAGCTCAGGTGCTTCCTCGTGGTAATTGCCGTCATATTGAGGCGCAGCCTTGTGTGCATTGAGATCAGGCGACGTCTGAACGTCCTCTATGTATCGTTAGCCTGTATTCTCGAGCATTGTACCTTGCCGCTTTGTGGTACAGAGAGAGATATTAGTAGATGTCGACTAGAGAGGGAGAGGAGCCTATTATGTAGGCAACGGGAACGCACTACTGAGCACTAGCATACTCAGTCTGATGCGAGCAAGAGCAAGTGAAGGAATCTGTTCATATGACAGGAATCTATCCAACACGCCTCTTGCATTGCCAGAAAGCCGTAGACACTTGTAGGGCTCGACAAGGCTTGTAGCTTGCAGGACTATAGAAACGCCAACCCTTCTGAAAGAGCATGTACATGAATGTAAGAAAATGGCACTTGACTTACTCTCTTTCTTGAAAAACATCTTGGTTACGGTGTAGATGTCGTTGGTGTAACTGAGAGGTTATGACTTCAATGATGCCGATCTCTGGTCGCGCTAACGAGTTGCAGCGATCACTGCCGTACCACGATGGCACCCGTGCTTGTGAGATGTAGGGGGAAAAAATACATTGCAGGCAGGAAGTTTAAACAATTAACAGTCATCCAACTCGCTTACCTTGGCCGAGGTCGCTGGATTGCCATCAAGGTCACTTCGCTAACCCCGCGGTTTTGTGGGGCAAAGCTTACACAAAGGGTGTCCACGACGACCGAAAGAGGCAGCTCGATGTTGTTCCCCAAAGTGTGGCTGGCGATGAGCCCGGTGTACCCGCAAACAGAGCGCTGTGCTGACGTCCTCGCTTCAACTGCATGTCTTCGTCACTAGAGCCAAAGGCCGAAGCGCCGAGGACTGTCGCAGAAAAATCAGCAGTCGGCCGCTGCCGCAGGTATGACGAGGAAGGATCCAACTTGGCGCTCCCTCGGATGTTACAATAGGATCGACGGCGGTGGCGCTTGCAAGAAGGTTGGGCCACTTTTTTCGGAACGGCATCGGCGCAAGACTGTGAGTTGATGCGCGCGCATAGAATTTGTGAAAGTTAGACAGGCTTTTCGGAGGCCCGACTTTGCGCCTTCCCAAACGCTGCTTCCATGGTGACGCGCGTGTATCATGTCAAGTGAAGGACGGAAGGTAAGGTCACGCTGGGGAGCTGGGTAGGGCTGGATCCGGAGCCTCTCGGCGGAGTCTGGACTTCACAAGCCTGGGCGACGCTGCAATCCCTCAACGTCGACTTTTCGGCCAACCTGTCGTCACCCTCTCTACACTCACTTTTCAGCCTCAACACCGGGGATTTGCGCACCTTCATGCCACAACAGCACAGCTTCTGGATACCACAGTGCGCCGGCAACGCTCCCTTCCTTTTTCAGTGACGGGCAGGCTGATCAGCCATGGTGAATGTTAAAAATGTCGCCTTCAAAGTCAACAAGCAGACACCAGTCTCCCAGACACCTCCCCAGGCGTATGGCACCGTCATCAACTGTCGAAAGCCGGGCGGCAAGCGGGCCTTCAAGGAGCTGAAGGAAGTGCGCTCGCACTCGGTTCCTCTGACCAATGTTTCCGGCACCAAAAAGCGCAAACGAGATGAGCGAAAGAGCGAGGAACTCCAAGGGCAGATGGAATTCATCACGTCGTCACCAGCAAACGCACAGGCTGCATTAGCGGCTCTGCAACAGGATGACCAGCCCCTCATCACCCAGAAGCTGAAGCAAATCAAGCCCACCAGGTTTCGCAAGGGTAAAATATTGGAAAAAGGATTCGACCTGGATTGTTGGTTTACCATACTTTCATTTTCGGACCCTGCGCAACTGCTGGAAATGCGCCAAAAGATTCCGTCGTGCTACCGCTTCCTGAGGAACAACCCCAAGCTCTGGGTCCACAGCCGGAACAACTACTACGGGGACGACATGCCCGAGCCGCCTTCAGGCCTGGACGAGTTCCAGTATGCGCATCTTCGTCATGGCCATGGTTGCATGAGCTGCGGTGCGCCTAGTACACGCAAAACGTATTGGGCATTCCTTCGACGATGGTGCAAGACATGCTTGCAGTCCAAGACCGTCAAAGAGCACGATGCGTTAATCATCATGCGCACTGTAGGCGTCGACGATGTTGGTGTTCTTCGCAAGTGTCTCCCATCGGGCGTCTTCGATTCCTGGGGAAATTTTGTCGGCGTTGGACCTGCAAGTACACATTCGCTCAAAACGATATACCTACTTTCAGAAGTACAGAAGCTCGAGAACGAATTTCGAGATGCTACTGCAATCCACCCCGAAACATGGTCCACCGAGTTACGATCACGTATGGCTCAAAAGTTCGCTGTTGTCGACGAGCGCCGAGCTTTCGCGCGGAAGATGGAACTTTGGGAGGAAGCAACCCGCAGCAACAAGGCAAGCGACTACCAGGCAAAGAAGGCAGCACGCAAGGCGTACTTTGAGCACAAAGCGTCCCACCTCAATCCACCTATCAGCTTGAAGGAGATGGAAGCCTGCCCTTCTTACCGTCGCGCCATCGCTATCCCCAAGGATCCCAACAACACATCGTGGCAGCAACTCAAACCAAAGCTGGAGAAGGAAGCTGCAGAGTTGGCGCTTGGACGACTTGCTACCCCAGAGACACGCCTAGGAACAGCATCGGCATCCGCTTCGGGTACTTCAACGCCAAACAGCTTGCATACCCCTCAGCCCTACCTACACCCGGTCCCTGGCGTATTTTTACCTCTGCCTCACTCTCACCCTCATTCTCAACCCCATCCCTATTCGCATTCGCATCCGCATCCGCCCCCGTATTGATTCTTGGGTACTGTCTTTAGCTGTTTTTGTCACTTACTGTTTTCATGGTTTCACAGTCGCATGGTTAGGCATGGAGTTGGTGGTTCATAGCTGCGGCGCAAACAGATAGGGCATTAGGCATTGTATGCATTGGCGTCAATTGGGTCACGACTGAAGGGCCTTCAGGATAATTTAGCTTGACAGCTGGATGGAGTGGTTTATGCACACCGTCTGCCAGGCCGTATCAATACACAATTTTTCACATGCCAGTCCTCTACGTTGCGATGTTAATATCTGTTGCTCACCGCCCTTCGGCAGACGTGCGGCATGATCGGCAGCCTTGTACCTAACACCCTTGGAGATGCGTTAGGGATGTTCTGTTCAAGGGCAGCCGTGCAGCCTTACTCGGCTGCTCTTTACAACAGCATCACTTGCAGAGATTGGTACAGATTCTGGAGAACCATGTTGATCCCACTTGCCGCACCGGGGAGACGACGGAATGTGGGCACGGCGAAGGGTCTCGGCAGTAGCAGCTTACAAAACCTGAGAGCCGATTTGTTATAGAAGGTGGGTCGTGTGGATACCATGGTGCTCCAGGTTCGCAACAACACGAAAGTGAAGACGAGGTACGACAGCGTGTGTGCTGTAAGAGAAATTCGCCCCTCATGCGAGCTGCACGTTTGGACTGGCCTCTCCGCAGAGCCTCTACCCCTCATCTAGACCCAGCCCTGCGTTGATCCAAGGGCGTCGAGCCAATGAGATGGCGAGGAACGCGGATGAATTTGGAGAGCTACAAAACGGCAGCATCCCTCCCGGGTCGGGCAAAACAACCCCCTTGCACGCCTCTGCGTGATGTGGAATCAGCGTTTTCAACCGGCCAAACATGGCATCTTTCTCTCTGACAGATGCGACAACCTCGGATCCCGTAATCACTGCAGTCCAGACGACGGGCAATTATCGAGCCGCTGATTGGCTGGTCGGCTCGATCGCTCCACTTCATTATCGCGTCTTCTAGAAATGTTGCCATCGTTGCTGCGTCGGATCACTTGTCCCTTATAAGCTTCTGCACCCTTTCCGTTTGATCCTCTTTATCCTCACTTTCCTTGATACCCCCGAGCTTTTTCTTCGACTGCCATTGAGCACTGCAGCCTGCTCGCCAGTGCCCCAAAAGCATTACAGCACCGCTGATACACCGTGCGAGAACACACCACCACAATGGCATCCGCCTCGCGAACCTTCTCCCGTGCCCTGCGCACCGCCGCTCCCTCTTTCCGCTCCACCACCACACGCTCCGCGCGCTTCGCTGCACCGGCGCAGAATGCTTTCCGGAGCAAGCAGTGGCAGCGTGGTTACGCCACAGGAAGTGAAGAGCCCGCAGACAAGTACGAGGGCAACCCGACTGGCATGTTTCTCGGTGCCGGTGCGCTCCTTCTCGGTGCTGCCGGCTGGGCTGCGTACACGTACCGCCCTGAGCTGCTAGGCCTCGAGGGCAAGTCCAAGTCTCCCTTCGTCCCCCGCTTCGAGAACTACCAGGAGGTCTACAACCACATTGCCAAGCTACTCGAGGAGCACGACGACTACGATGACGGTAGCTACGGCCCTGTCCTACTGCGTCTGGCGTGGCACGCCTCTGGCACGTGAGTATCCCATCATCGTCATACGGGTTATTCATAGAGGATTACCGTCCTACATGTCTAATCTAGTGCAAGAGCAAACGCTAACAAACTGCAGCTACGACAAGGAGACTGGCACAGGCGGCTCCAACGGTGCCACTATGCGTTTCGCTCCTGAAGGCGACCACGGCGCCAATGCTGGCCTGAAGGCTGCCCGCGACTTCCTCGAGCCTGTCAAGGAAGCCTTCCCGTGGATCACCTACTCCGATCTCTGGATCCTCGCCGGTGTCGCCGCCATCCAGGAGATGCAGGGCCCCAAGATCCCCTACCGCGCCGGCCGCACTGACCGCGACCTCTCCTTCTGCACCCCTGACGGCCGCCTGCCCGATGCCTCCAAGGACCGCAGCCACATCCGCGCCATCTTCGGCCGCATGGGTTTCGACGACCGCGCTATGGTCGCTCTGTCTGGTGCCCACGCCTTGGGCCGCTGCCACACCGACCGCTCCGGGTTCTCTGGTCCCTGGACATTCAGCCCCACCACCCTTACCAACGATTACTTCAAGCTCCTAATCGAGGAGAAGTGGCAGTACAAGAAGTGGAACGGCCCCAAGCAGTTTGAGGACGTCAAGACCAAGACCCTGATGATGCTGCCCACAGACATGGAAATTGTCAAGGACAAGAGCTTCAGGAAGTATACGGAGCTCTATGCCAAGGATAACGACGCCTTCTTCAAGGACTTTTCGAACGCTGTCGTCACGCTGTTCGAGCTTGGTGTGCCATTCGAGCACCCCGAGGACCAGAGGTGGGTTTTCAAGAGCTCGTTCGACTAATTGTGTGCGGGCGCAACAGAGTGGACTGGACGGCGGGGGATTTCATTTGATTGTCGAGATATCCAGCTAGATCAACTAGACTTTTACTTTTAGGGGGCTGGAGGAGATAATACTGTGGTTTCTTCGACGGAAAGCCGCATAGACTGCCTCAGTAGGATATAGAAAGGCAAATCCGAATTATAGACATTACATATCGCCTTGAGGAGGTGAAGGCTGTTCTTACAACTCGTGCGTAGTCCCCCCCTTTCGCGCAGCTCTTACAGAGTATCATAAGCATGACATAGTATTGTACGTGAATCAATTCGTGTCCCTGTGTACATGAATACATTTGTAATGCTGAACACTCGTCGCCCATTAAGCGTCAGTGTATTGTCAGCACTCCGCAACATGGAGCGCAGCCACATACTCAGTCTTGCAGGAAGGTATTTGCAAGCAGATTCTGCTTCCTCTCCCACCACGCCCTATGCTCCTTTTCCAACCTCTGCAGGTCCACGACATGGTGCTTTCCCAGCTCTGCGATTTCCTGCTCTAGTTGCTTAACTTGCGTTGAGGGCAAACCGGCAGTAGCAGGTACCAGTCTCTTCTGAGGCCCTGGCATGTGGAACAAGAACTCTGGAAACAGGCTCATCATATCCGGTTCGGTGAAAGACACGTGCTTCTTATTCCTCTTGCCCTTCTTCGCCGAGCTACCATGCTCAGGGACGAAGAGCGTCGACTCGGCCTTTGATACAGGCGAGGAAGCATGCGCTTCAGCCTCAACAGTAGATAGCAGAGCTGCTATGTCGTTCTCCCCCAGACAGGCGACGCCTAGCTGAAAGATGTCGGCCACGACGCCTTCCCACTGCCTCTGCAAGTCCCTGATGCGCTGCGTCTCCGCTCGTATGTGCTCCTCAAAGGACTGGAAGCGGGCGTGCAAGGTGGTCTGAATACGCTCCACCTCATCTGCAGTGTTTGCTCTCTGTAAGTTGTAGCGGTAGCTGGAGAGAGGGCGATACAGCTTTTGAACAATGCGTTCATACTTTTCGGGGACGGTGAGCTTGAGAGGTAAAGCTTGAGGAGCGTCGTTGGCAGGGTCCGAAGAGGCGAGTTGGAGGTTACTTTCGTAAAGCTTATTCAAGAGGGCGTTGAGGTCTTTGCTGACCTTGGCTACAACGGTCGAGTAGAGGTGGCGGCGGTACTCTTCACTTGTCTCTAGAGCATATTGTTAGTTGTGCCTCCATAGCCAGTACGGTAGTGCTATACTCTTGAATTCTAGGGCGAGCGGATGCGCTTCTTCTTTGTATGTCGTCTTGCTGGCCTTCTGCACCGCAGGCTTCTGTGGCCTGCGGGAGCTGAATCCTGGCTGTGGTGTATCGCGCTTTCGTTTCTTGAAGACTGCGGCTGCGGAGATGGTGGTTGCCTTAGCCGACGTGCTTAGATGTATCGCTGAGGTTGCACCTTGGCGGTCCATGGCTGGCGTGGGGACGTGGAGCGGACTGGTCCCTGCGAGGTGAACTGTGGTGGGGTGAAGGAGCACAAGCCGGCTGTGGTGAGGAAGGTACCAGAGTGCTAAGGAATCCAAAAACACACCCGCCCGTGAAGACCGAGACAGCCATGATTTGGGAATGGGATACAGTGCTACAACCTTCACTGGTGGTTTCGAAGTATCTGTACATTTCATATTACATTGCCCCTGCTGCTGCGAGACCAGAGTGTGCTTCAAGTCTATCCTGTACAATCGTCAAGTTCGCCCTGTTCGCCCTCCTCTCCTATCGACTTGACTCGTCATGCACGGAGCCCTACTTCTGCTCGCTCTCAGCAGGTACGACAACATTCTTCTCCTCGAGCATCTTCGCTAGCGAGCCATCCTGGTGCATGGTCATAAGGATATCGCAGCCACCAATAAACTCCTTGTCAACGTAGAGCTGGGGTATCGTGGGCCACTCTGAGTATTCTTTAATTCCTGTCGCATTTGTTAGCTTCCATTACTTGCGCCACCTATCCAACCTTCGAGCTCTGCAGCCCATGGTCCAAAAGCGTACCTGCCCTCAATTCCTGGTCCTCCAGCACGTTGAACGCCGTGAACTTGTCTGGGTCTACACCCTGCATGCCCAGGATCTGTATGCTCGCCCTCGAGAACCCACACTGCGGTGTCTCGGGGGTACCCTTCATAAACAGCACAACGGGCGAAGAGGCGACGGCGCGATCGATGGCGCTGCGGACTTCATCGGAGAGGCATCGAATCTGGAAGGGTGTGAGGAAGCGTGTGCTTGGGGAAGCGCGGGCGGAGGTTGCGCGGGTGGCGGCGCGGAAGGCCTGGTGTAGTTAGAGCCTGATTGCGTGGAGCAGGGCGTTGTAGTTGGGTGCACACCTGAGGAATAGCACGTCTCGAGAACATTGTGAATTGTGCGGTGTTTTGGTGATGGATGACGGCACACCTCCGAGGCTGCTCGCCGCAAATTCATGGATGAGGTAATCGGAGCTAAGAGCTCATATCACCAATCTCCCATTGGGTGCTGGCACTGTCTCCTCAGACGAACGGCGCTGGGAATAGTGACCTTTCCGGTACAGCAATGCTGTGATATGACTCAGAAACCAGACACAAGTTCGGAGCATGTTCAAGACGGCAAATTTTGTATCTGTAAACATTTGTCTATTTCCATGACGCGAAACAGGAACGCCATGCTATATGCAAGAAAACATCGCTCAAGGCTTTTGATCCGCCAAATCTTGATACATCGGCGCCTTTTGATCGATCCACCCTCGCAAACCAAAACAATATCTCTAAGCAAACCGTCTACTGCTCGTTGACAATGTGACCCCATTGATGGCTCTCCATGCCGTCGCTTCCCCACATGATGCCCTTCAGCCATGTCCTAACAACGTCGGCATAAACACCAACCTGGCCCTTGGCCATAGGAATGTCAATGTCGTTACCACGGAAATGGATCTGGCTGATAGGAGTGACGAACCACGCTGTTCCGGCAGCGAAAGCCTCCACAATACGACCCTCCTTGGCAGCCTCTTCCAGCTCAAAGATATTGAATTTACGCTCGACAACCTCGAGGGCTTCGAGATCTTCGTGACCAGGCGCGAGCTTGGTACGTGCAAGTTCCAGAATAGACCGGCGTGTCACGCCATCGAGAACAATGCGCTCCTTCAGATCAGCAGTAATGAGCTGAAGCTTGCCCTCTCGTGTGCGCCAGACCACAAAGAAGTTGCTAGCACCAGCCTCAGTTACAGTGCAGTCCTCGCCGAACAGCCAGAGAATCTGATGGAATCCTCTCGCTCTTGCCTCGCCCTGTGCAACAAGAGAAGGTCCGTAGTTTGCACCAACCTTGGCGTATCCAAAACCTCCTGGCCAGGCGCGGCACATGTCGTCCTGAGACGCAAGGAGCTTAATTCCGCCGGACATGTCGCCCATCGGTGCAAAGCAACAAAGGATGACGAAGAGAAGTGCCTCCTTTGGCCGCTCGACACCAAGAGCCGGATCTGAGGCAATCATGGTGGGACGGATGTACAAGAAGCTGCCGGGACGGTCCTTGGGGAGCCACTTGGCGCCGTCAGTCTCACACAGCTTGACGATCAGCTTGAGAAGCTCCTTGGGTGGGAATGCGGGTAGAGCGATACGATTTGTTGACATAAGCATGCGGTTACAGTTCAGATCTGGGCGGAACAAGCGGAGCTTGCCATCGTGGCCGCGGTATAACTTCATTCCCTCGAAACACTCCGTGGCGTAGTGCAGGCATGATGCTGTTGGTGCTAGAGAAATGGGTCCATAGGGTTGTAAAGTAGGTGCGGCCCATCCTTCCTCAACGGTCCACTTGGCCTGAATCATATGGTCGGTGCAAACTTTCTGGGAGGCCATCTCTGCGGAACCCAAGGCAGGGACAGATCGTGGAGCGTCAGTGTATTTGCATTGTACTTTTGAGGCGTCGAGTTCAGCGAGGGGTGACTCGTCAATTATCGTCTTTGTTTCCCGCTCTGGTGGGGGTGTGGCGGTGATGGGGTGTGTGAGGGATGCCGACTTCAATTGCGAAGGGGCGGACTTCTCAAGCGCATGCTGAATGCCAGAGCTTGTGAGCTCAGTGACAGACTCGCCATCGTTGGGAGGTGTCAGGGCGATGGGAGACATAGTGGCTGCTGAGGTGGATGAGTGCTGGGGTATCAATGGCAGGTACGAGGTTGGTGTGATGTGGACAGCACAAGTTGGGGAAGGGGTCTTTTAAGGACAGAAAGTTTTCTCAGGAGTCACACCTTCCTATCACGCGGAGAAGTCCAGACAGACTAGACTGCCAGGGCACAAGGCGGAGTACCGCGGGACCTAGAAGACTAGTCTGCCTTGCATCAATGGCGGTGGTCGATGATGAAAGGCGTTGACAAAATTCTGTGTGGACCCTGCTCGTGGCCACTGAGAATTCTGTGCGGTTCAAGATTGCTCACTCCCAATTGGCAGTCCCACGCACTCAAGCTTTATCAATACTGCCATGTGCCATGTTAACCCTTCATTGCCATGACGAAATTCCTACCTCAAGACCAAGCAAATTGACGGATGTTCTTGCAGGGCATGCAGGGCATATTACCGGTAGGGCGTGCGGTTGCGCCTAGGCCTGCAGTATCCAGTGCCGCTAGCCCTGGAATATCCGCATACTGCAGCGCCGGTATTCCTCCGATTGCTGGGTGCACAAACGACTCACATTCAGCCTCACAAGTCATATTCCGATTCGGACGTGATTGACTGTTTGATACGCTTATCGTTGCACAGATATAAAAGCGACATCGGAGCTGGTCTCCATCTGCAGTGATCGACCTGAACGTGCAGTGAGCTGGACGGAGGAGAAGCTCGGCTTAAAGCGCGGTTCAGCGAATCCGTCTGGTGGAGGCAAACGGCACAACGACGCAGACGGATCAGGGGACGCAAGCAAACTTGAGCGGTAGGTGGGGACCCAGTTTTGCAAGATTGCAAGATGAAGTCAGATCTCAGAATAAGTCTAAGTACCGATAGGCCACAGCTTCGTACTGAAGATACCGCTGGTAGCCTGTCCCTCTATATCCGTCCCACCGCTGACCCGATACGAAAGGAAGTTCTACAACAAGACCTTAGGTCATCTGACCTGGATGTCGGAGACTGTCAATGCCTTTCAGAATACCATCTGCGACTTCGCCTACTCGTCCTTCTAATGCATTGAAATCCATCTTACTAATTGCGGTGTTGATCTGCTCCAGGACCGCTTCCTCTTGCACTGTCTCTGACATTACCTGACCTTCGGTCCTCCAGTACTCCTCCCTAACGCCTCGAAGCGCAGAGTCGCGGTTGACTGAATTTGTGATCAAACCAAGAGCGCGCATCTTATTCATAGTTTCCTCTGACAAGCGTGCCGCCATCTCTAGTCGCTCCGCAATCGAAGCAGGCTTCGCAAGCCATCGGTTCGTACTTGTGGCCCAGAGCACAAATGCCATGCCTATATCCTGCATCGCGAAGATTATGTACCGCACGAACCTTACCCGCCAGTATATTGAGTCGATATCCTGAACAAACTTCGCCCGCTTGTTGACCGTGATGTCGTACGTCGCCATGAACCATATCTCCACAATGAGAGTAGCGAGTCCCAGAATGGTCGCGTGCGTGCGGAATCTCGAGCCCTCAGTACCAACTAATGAGGAGGTAGCCAAGCCGAGCACAGCCAGCTGGAAAATATGCGGCATAACTATCTTCGGCAGGCTGTACAGGAAGTAGTTGTTGGTATCGTTGCCGTCCGCCGTGGCGCACCACACACAGTTCAGCAACGTGTCAGGACCGTACGCCAAATAGTAGAGCTTGTTGCGCCCGTTGACTTCGAATTTCGATCGCAACGCATTGTCGACTTCCGTTAGGGGCCTAAGGTGTCGCAGTCGGGCGAACAATACGCTGGTTTCCGTGCGGATGTGGCTTTGTGTCGCAAAGAATATGTTCTCGGGTGCGAAGCGCGAGAGCGATAGACTCAGGCAGGCTAGGGCGGCGATAAAGAGAACATTGAGCGCATTCTTTACCCTCGGGGGGATTGGGCGTATGGGGACGCTTCGAGAAGTTGCGCGGGCGGTGTTGAACAAGTCTGCGATGCGCGGGAGGACAAAGGGCCCGAACAGTATGAGCAGTGAGTGCACATTCTGTGGCAGAAAGGTGAGGCGTGGGATTACGACGTAGGATACGACCAACAGAACGATCGAACGCACGTTGAACATCTTGGCCGCGTGGATGTCATGGGCGTTGCTGCTAGTAATCGCGCGCAGCGGTCTATTACGATGGCAAAGTGGTTGACGTGTAGGCGGAAGCAGTGCCTTGTTACGCTAAAAATGGCTGGTACCTGCAACTTCATTCACGAACGCCCTCGCTATGGCCCACCCAAGATCCGTTCAGCCAACACCTTGCTGCGACATGAATTAAAATCGTTAATCACCAAGGTCAGTCGATGGCAAAGTGTGTTTGTTGGAAGTTGAATGGATTTACATTCTTAAACCTCCATCTGCTTGCATCTCATGTATTATGAGCAATCTATCTACCTGCAAGCACTTGCCAGTCTCCATGATGACTGCGCAATATGTTCCCGAAGGTTATAACCAGAAACGCCTGTGAGCATGCACCGAGCCTGCTGCTATCGATGAACGCCGATGTTGAGATCGTTCATCTCCCCAGATCTCCTGTTTTAAACTACCGTAACGACCCAGAATGCAGGTTGAACTTTTGGGTATCATAAGAACGTCATTACACACATTACACGGTAGCATGTTGATATGCTACGCGAAGCGACTGCGTTGATGAAACACAGTCGAGGTTGCCAACTGGCAGAGAATTTAAGAAGAGTACTTCTCACGGTTGTACTTGGCGGCGTTGACCATGTTGATCAGGGCAGCCTTGGTCTCCTTCCACTGACGGGTCTTAAGGCCGCAGTCAGGGTTGATCCAGAGCTGCTCAGGCTTCAGGTACTTCAGCATGTCGGCGACACGGTCCTTGATCTCCTGCTCAGAGGGAACACGGGGGGAGTGAATGTCGTAGACACCGGGACCAATGTGGCGGGGATACTCCTTGTCCTCGAAGACCTTGAGGAGCTTGGCGTCGCTCTTGCTGTTCTCGATGGAGAGAACATCAGCATCGAGGGCGGCAATGGCGTGGAAGAAGTCTTGGAACTCAGAGTAACAGAAGTGAGAGTGGATCTGAGTAGAGTCCTTGACGCCAGCGCAAGCGAGCTTGAAAGAATCGACAGCCCAAGACAGGTACTTCTCGCGCTCGGTACCCTTGCGGAGGGGAAGACCCTCACGAAGAGCGGGCTCATCAACCTGGATGACGTAGATACCAGCAGACTCAAGATCAACAACCTCGTCGCGGAGAGCAAGGGCAAGCTGCTGAGCCTGGACAGATTGGTGAACGTCATCACGAGGGAAAGACCATCGCAAGCAGGTGATAGGGCCTGTGAGCATACCCTTCATGGGCTTCTTGGAGACGGACGCAGCGTACTTCGACTCCTTGACGGTCATAGGGGCGGGACGGGAGATGTCACCAACAATAATCGGGGGACGGACGCAGCGGGATCCGTAAGACTGGACCCAACCCTTGGTGGTGAAGGCATAGCCGTCAAGACGCTCACCGAAGTACTGAACCATGTCGTTACGCTCAGGCTCTCCGTGGACATAGACGTCGAGGTCGAGTTCATCCTGGATCTTGATGGTCTCCTCGATCTCCTTCTCGATGAATCTCTCGTACTCCGCGGCGGTGATCTCCCCCTTGGTAAATTTATTACGCTGGATACGGATCTCCTTGGTTTGAGGGAAAGAACCGATAGTGGTAGTGGGGAAGAGAGGGAGGTGAAGGTGCTCCTTCTGCTGGGCGTAACGCGAAGGGAACTCGGACTTGCGCTCGTGCTGCTCGGGAGTGACGCTGGCCTGGCGGTCCTTGACGGCCTGGACGTTGGTGCGCTTAGAGGTAGCGCGAGACTGCATAGACTTGGCGTTGGCCTCAAGAGCCTCACGGACGGAAGCAGGGCCGTCGGTCACAGCCTTTGCGATGACAACAACCTCGGCGACCTTCTGGACAGCGAACGAGAACCAGTCGCGGACCTCGGCGTCAAGCTTCTTCTCGCTATCGAGAGAGTGAGGGGTGTGGAGGAGAGAGCTGGACGTAGCAACAAGTACACGATCCTTGCCGAGTTTCTGGATAGCAGACTCGACAATCTCGATAGCGTTCTTGAAGTTGGTCTTCCAGATGTTACGGCCGTCAACAACACCAACGGAGAGAGCCTGGTTGGGGCCAAGCTTGCTGGCAACAGTGTCGAGCTGCTCAGGGTTCCTGACGAGGTCGATGTGAATAGCAGCAACGTTCTGGATGCTGGGGAAGACGTCCACGTTGTGGACGATGTCACCGAAGTAGGTGGCAAGGACAAGCTTGGGCAGACCGCTGCCAGTGAGCTTCTCATAGGCAGGCTTGAAGGCATCCTTGATCTTCTGCTCGAGGTCGAAGACGAGGACAGGCTCATCAATCTGGACGTAATCGGCACCGGCCTCCTTCAGCTGCTGGAGCAGCTCCACGTATACGGGCAGGAGCTTCTCGAGCAGAGAGATGGGGTCGACAGACTGGTTGCGGTCGGCCTTACCAAGAGCGAGGAAGGACACGGGACCAACGAGGACAGGGCGGGTGGTGATGCCAGCCGCCTTGGCCTCCTTGAACTCGCGGACGGGCTTGGGGTCGGAAGCGAGCTTGAATGTCTGGCCGTCCTGGAAGGTGGGCTTGACATAGTGGTAGTTGGAGTCGAACCACTTGACCATTTCCTGCAATGCATTAGTGGGATGGTCGCAGCTGGTTAAGGTTTCGCACAACTTACCAGACTGGGAACATCGACACCATCCTTCTGGTGGCCGCGGCCCATGGCGAAGTACTCATCGAGAGCAGACAGCTTGGCGCTGGAGTAACGCTCTGGAACAGCCTGGTCTTGTCAGCCGAGTCATTGATGCAGATGCAAGGCGTCCAGCTTACGTTGAACAGCTGGATGTGGTCGAGGAGGTGGTCGTAGAAAGCAAAGTCGTTGCTAGGGATGACATCAACACCGGCATCCTTCTGGATCTTCCAGTGCTCCAGCCTCAGACGGCTGGCCTCCTTGACGAGGTCCTCCTGTGAGAGCTTGCCAGCCCAGTAGGCCTCGTTGGCCTTCTTGAGCTCACGGTCCGCACCCATGCGGGGGAAACCGAGAACTGATGACTGAACCATGGTGATGTATGGCTCTTGCGCAATGGAACACAAGGGTATGGAAAATAGAAGACAGATCTCTCAAACTACAATGGAAGAGTGAGAGAGTATGAGAGGGGTGAGAGACAACGAAAGAGGGCGGGATGGTGTGCTTTTGAATTCTTTTCTGGCTGCTGCCGTGGCGGGGTCGGTCTAGTCTGCTTTGCTCTCACCGCCTGAGCCACGCTAAGAATTGGACGATGTGATGATCCTCCGGGGCATTTACCAACTCAACTATTATTCGCCGAGCGCAGAAGTATTTCGAGAGCACACGCTGTGGCCCGCTGTGACAGATACGGTCTGTTGTGAGGTTGCATATTGGACGATACTACCACGCTCCTCCAGCCTGCAGAACGTCCCTCATCGAGTTTCTGCCACTCCAGCTCCCCACATGGCCGAAACCGTCCTGCGAAACCGGAGGGGTTGCACATCGGAGTTTCTGTGCTCCATGTCGAGGCCCCGACGCGTTCAAGCATCCCTGGTAGCGCTCGGCCAGCTAAATATGCTGGGTTACTCGGTGAAAGACATGAGCAGCCAGCATTCCTTCTTCCAAGCTCGATATGTGAGATCACAGCGTATCCTACTAGTCACTCTACTTCTTGTTCCGCCACCTTGTAGCGGACCCTGTTTTTCATCACACACGACGTTGAGGCACTAGCACGATATTGTGAGGCTGAATACCAATATCCCTCGTGTGGGTAGTCGAAATGCGCTATGTCTTACTGCCTCTGGTTGGTACTCCCGTGTCTTATTGAAGAGATTCGGCGATGACAGCGACGTTGCGACGGCGAAATTCCGTCCGGAGAGCTTCGAGGTGCTCCACATTAGCTCCCCGCAGTGTACATAAGAGCTCGATATCAGCCCCTCGTTGGCATAGGAACGTCAGCCAGCCCACAGAGCCTCAAACAATTCCGAGGGAAGCTGCTGTATAAACACCAAGATGTCCAGACCCGAGCATACTCGAACCGCCTCCACAAACCTGGGCAGCGGCTCCGGCCAGCGTGTTCTTGAGGGGAAGGTCGCGCTAGTAACTGGAGCATCGAGAGGTAGATAGAGTTTCCCTCACGAAAAACCCCCGAGCGTTCACTGACACTTCTAGGTATTGGCGTCGAGATTGCACGCAATCTGGCCAGCAAGGGTGCCCATCTTGTCCTCAATTACACTTCCGACTCGTCGGCACAGGCTGCGGAAAACCTCGCAAGCGAGTTACAAGCTGAGTATGGCATCAAAGCCATCACGGTCCAAGCCAACATGGGCTCAGAGGTCGGCCCGAAGCACGCTGTCGAGGTAGCGTTCAACAACTTTAAGCACCCCAAGACTGGCAAATTCCAGCTTGACATCATCATCAACAATGCGGGCGTGGCTGGCAACAACTTTGTGGAGAATGTGGACGCGGAGGACTTTGCGAGACAGTACAATGTAAATGTTCGTGGACCTCTGCTGCTCTTACAGGCTGCCATACCTTACCTGCCCAACGACCGCTCTGGGCGCATTGTCAGTCTGTCATCCGTCAGTGCTTCGTTGGGATACAGAGGCCAGTCGATCTACGGAGGGACCAAAGCTGCACTCGAGGCTATGACAAGGACGTGGGCCCGTGAGTTGGCTGAACGCGCGACTGTGAACGCTATCAATCCTGGGCCAGTGGCAACAGATATGTATTGGGGTAACGATGAAAAGTTCATTGCTCAGAATAAGCCCTTCATCGAGACCACCCCGCTCGCGGCCCCGAGGAAAGGAATTGACGAAGATAGGATCTACGAGGCGTCGCAAGGTGCTGGAGGGCGACCAGCATACAGCGAGGAGGTCGCGGGTGTCGTAGCTATGCTGTGTCTCCCCGAAGCAGGTTGGACAACTGGCAGTGTCATCTGCGCGAATGGTGGTATGAAGTTTAGTGTTTGAGGATGTAGTAGAAAATTTCAAGACACCATCTTGCCGCCAATCGCTGCCATCGTGCACACTTCGATGAGCGCTGGTTCGTACGACGTGGACTGCGAGTGCAGCCGACGTACAGTCAATCTATTGCGCACAAGGCTGGAACAAGTCGAGCCATAGTTTGAGAATCAAGACAAAATCAAGTATTACAATCATGTTTTGCACAGCTGAGACATCCAGCGCACGTTGCGTGGATGCGTGGTTTTCAGTCAATCCCGTGGGGCTGCTGCTGCGCACGTGCATTCAATGCTGTCATACCACAGACCGCGTTCCCCAACCCCCTCCCTTTAAGTCCAGGATAGCGACGCATATGAATACCCGGCACGAGTTCTTGAGAGATACGCAAGAGATGGCATGATCACGTTTAGACTGTTCATTCAGCCTTCGCTCTCGTTCACATGAAATTGCGTACGCAAGTCAGAGAGGGGTTGCTGGGGTGATGTTGTTTGTCTACGGCACCGCGCCGAGATTGCCTAGCCCTCACGCCCGCATTCCAGAACTTCCAGCTCCGGCGTCATAACACGCCTTGATTGGACGGCTTGATGACCGTTGAGCGGGAAATCATGCGCCACTGTAGTGAATTGCGCAAGCAGGTGGGCAGGCTGGGAGCCCGCCTGGCCTCTGTTTACGAACGACACATCCGCTACCAGCCATCTTTGACGGACCCGTGCATGAACTGCAGATCTGAGCATACCCCTCGACACCCACTTGCTACAACGGTCTCAGCACTATCGTCAAACATTCTGTACTACTCTATCTCGCCCTACCCCACAGCATTGTCCATGGGGCGCCGCAAACAGCAGTCGAGGTGAACGTCCTCAACAGGCACTCGAGTTAACACCTTACCATGTACTCAACCATGGCACCGTCTGTAATTAGGCTTCAGTGGCCTACTTTGTTCCATGTTCCACTTTTGATGTCTGTTGCTCTCGCCCAGATGCCATACAATCCTACTCGACTCCTCTACAACGGCGACCAGCTCTATGTATTCCAGCCCTCGTCGCGGTCGTCCACCCAGTTCCAGCTGGGCTCCATCAATGTCTCATCCAAGATTGATGCTGCCAATCTGCCGTATACGACGCTTTACCCAACCCTTCCTTTTCTTGACGACAAGGACTCGCGCGCGTTCACGCCCGTACTCGATGATGGCGGCAACTTAACTGTATACAGTGGGAATTGCTCACAGGGCGCGAGTGGAGGCGAAGTCTGGAGCTTCATACCGGCATCTAGCAACAAGCAGAGCCGCTGGCTCCAGCATGATGTAACGGTTACAGATGACAAGCACGCCGCTACAATCGGCGCGAACTATCTAAGCAACGGCATCTCGTTCTCTAGCATCGTTGGAGGGACTGCGTCAAATACAGGTGCTTACTTCTTTGGCGGCATGTGTCCACTTGTAGAAGACAGCTCCAACAACTGGCAGTCAGCTGCGAATTACTCGAACCTCATGGTTACCTTGGAGCCGTCTAGCAAAGAAAATCTTGCCATCTCGTACCAGATGGACGTCGCGTCGAATCGAGGCCCACCGATACCAGAAGCCGGCTTCACGATGACCGGTCTTGCACCCACATACTCGAATCGCAGCGATGGATCACAGACACAACAGCAGAATTTCGTTCTCATAGGGGGGCACACTAGTGCCGCCTTCATCAACATGTCACAGGTTGCGTTGTTCTCTTTACCAGAACAAGGATGGACCTTCCTAAGCGTTCAACAGCCTGACACTTCGCATACAAATCTGGCCACACGTGATATTCCCGTTGTCGATCCACGCTCAGGTCACACCGCTGTGTTGTCATCAGATGGGCAACAAGTTGTTGTTTATGGCGGCTGGGTTGGCGACATCAACTCGGCAGCGGAACCCAAACTAGCAATCTTAAACATCGCGGACGGGTATGGCGGCAACGGCAATTGGCAATGGGTAATCCCGGATAGTACCCAAGGTCATGGTCCTTCAAGCAGCTCCAGTCTCTACGGCCATGGTGCAGTCATGCTTCCTGGTGGCATAATGATGGTAAGTGGTGGGTACTCGATCACGGCATCGGGTTCACAACGACGAAGGGCTACCCCAATGGCAAATACCAAGACGTACTTCCTCAATGTCACCTCCAATACTTGGATTACTGAGTACTCCCCGCCATCTAGAGTCTCGGACCTCGAACCCGCCCACACTGGACCGTTATCAAGCCCGGGCCAAAAAGCAGGGCTAGGTATCGGAATGGGAATCGGCCTGGCAGCTGTATGTGGCCTATTCGCCTTCTACATGTGGTACACCAGACGACTACAGAAGCAACGAAATCTGCGGGAGAAGCAGCTGCAGGACCTTTCGTTTGCAGCTCATAGGTACAACATTGATGAATACTCTCCCGGATTCGATGGTCGAGGAGGCCTTGCAGATACGATGGAGTATATGGCCGGTCAGACCGGCTCTTACTACTTCCCACCGGGTAGCCAAGGTGGTCAAGGATGGAAAAGCTCGCATGGACAAGATGCGGAGAGGACAGGCCTTCTTCTCGAGATTCCCAGCCCCACTCGTGGGTTGCGACGCAGTTTGAACGGAAGGCCTGCATATGCGATGGGTGCAGTTCGGGGTCCGGGCCAGATTCATCCAATTGACGAGTTGGAGGAGGAAGAAGACGACGCTGAAAAGGCTGCTGATAAGACCCCTACGATTGAAGGACGCGAGGTGAGCGTGCGCAGGGTCGATCCAACCTCATCAATATTCAGCAACCTGCCGCAGCTTGACCCTTTTTCTGACACCCAGCGCCAAACTGTGGCTAAGAAGATTGCCTTTCGTTCTGCATCCTCTTCTCCCGTAATAGAGGATGTTAAAGACCACGAACAAACGACGACAGAGTGGCCTGGACCGAGTGTAGCTGAATCTCGCCGCTCGAATACTGTTTCTACTGGTCGCATTTCTCCTGACAAATCTTCGTCAGACGACCGTACAAACTCGAATCTCAGCGAGAACAGTACGGCATCAGTCCTTTCGTGGACATCTTCGCACGATGGCCTTGCCAGAAGTACATCAGTACGCGCGGCTAGCATCACCGCTGCGGCTCAAACCAATCCCTTTCGATCACCAGACGCGAGTCCGACCCACGATAGACCACGCAGATACAGCGAAACCGGTAGGAAGAACCCAGCAGAACCACGAACGCAGTCTTTTAGCAGTGTCCGGAGCAATGGTAATGCAGACATTGATTCATTCAGGACTGCGCAGTCATCTTTCGCTCACCTTCAAGCCGAAGGTGAGGTCTTGCTTGGCGGCAATCCAGAGCAGATTCGTCCTAGTACTTCGTCAACCTCAAATGGATCAAACTCGCATACATCTGGGGACACTGAAGCAACCAATAGCCGAACTGCAACAGCCACGCCAGCTACATCTTACGCTTTGGACATGTTACGCCCAGAAAGTCGAGATGTGAGGAAGAGTTGGCTGGGTAGTGTACGGAGAGTACTACGCAGATCAGCCTCAGGCGCGGACCGAACTCGATCCCTTACCAATACAGTCTCTTATCATGAGCCGTATACAGATAGCCCCCCATCGCCAGTCGAAGCTATGACGATTAACAACCGAATATCTTTCCCATCAAACCAACCGCCTCGTCGAGCAGCTTCCGATGCTAGCTTTTGGAAGAGCAGGCGAGGCAAACAGGATTGGGAAGAAGAGTTGGAAAGCAGATGGACACGCAATAGTGGCGACGATTGGGGTGCGCCAGAAGATATCGCTCGGGCAGAGAACGATCGTCTACGACAGGAGTGGCGACAACGAGGCAGCCTTCTTGTCAGCCTGACGTCTGATGACGAGTTACCAGCGCCACGCACGCCAATGACACCGAACGAAATGTGCATACCAAGCGTAGAACAACGGCCTTGTACTCCAGCTGACGAGGGAGACTGGGACGTTGAAGCAGCTATCGAACGCCGTGTCGTTCAGGTCATGTTCACGGTACCAAAGTCAAAGCTTCGCGTCGTTAACGCCGATCCCGATGGGTCCAGCATCCTTTCATTACCTCGTGAGAACTCCAAGGATGGCGATGAGTTCCTAAGACCAGATATAGATGGATCGCCCAGCCGCGTGAAGGACCTCACCGGGAAATTTGAGCAAATGTCAAGCTCAAAGGTATCGTCACCAGGCATAACACCTAGAGCCAGCCCGGTACCGAGTCCGTCTCCAAGCGTTAGAAGTATAAGAATTCGGGCAAAGCATAGTTTAGTTTCGTCAAGTAAAGAAACCTCAGGTCAAGAATATATACCAAGGCCTCTTGGAGATTATATTAACGCTAAGAAGAATATTTCTAGAGAATAAGTATATAGTAAATACTTAAACCTTTTTTTATATAAAGATTTTTTTTTCTAAACTTTATATTATATCTTATAGGTTACTTACTAGTTATACTACTTACTTTTACTAAGCCTTTACTAAAATACTCTTTCTATACTAATATCTCTTTAAGAATACTAGTTAGATATATTAAAAAATATTAGGTATAGCTTATACTCTAAGCTTTTAAAATAGATATAATACTTTTTTAATAATATACTATAGCTATTTATAAAGTCTTTTAAAAGATTCTAACTATTAAAGTTATATTCTAAGTAAAGCTTATAACTACTTTTAATATTAGTTCTTAAAAATAAATAAATATAAAGTTATATAGTAATAAGTATAGTAATAGTAGAGAATTAAGTATAGATATATTAATTTATACTAAGTCTTTTAGCTAAAGTAGCCTATTCTACTTTTATATATATAATATACTAGATATTATAATCTTAGAAGAGAAGGTATAGTATAATAGAAGTTATAGTTATAAATTAGTAATATAGAGCTAAAAAAGAGCTATATAATATTCTATAATTCTATAAGTATAAACTATACTAAGAGTATAAAATAGTATAAGATACTATATATATATTCTATAGAAAACTCTAAATTACTTATAGAAACTATAGAGCCTTTTATAGAACTTTATAAAATATTATAGAAAATATAGAATACTTCTTAGTATATAGTAATTAAAAACACTACCTTTATAGTATTATATTTAACTTTATTAATTAATCTTATTATTAGATCTTAACTAACTCTTAAGCTAGATAGTCTACTCTATACTACTTATTATTAACTTATAGTTATTATAGTATTTTACTAGGTATTTATTATAAAGAAAGTAGGTAGAGAGGTAATAAATATAAATAACTACTTTTTTTCTTTTTAGTAAAGAACCTAGATTACAAGAAAAAAATATTAATAATATAATTTAGCTTTATATTATAAAGCTATATAATAGTATAGTTATATATTATACTATTATAGATAAGTAGTATAATATAATCTTATAGTATAAGTAAATAATAGAATATATTACTAGAGTTACTAGGTATCTTCTAAATACTAAAAGGTATATATTAAGGTTATATTCTAAGCAAAGCTTATAAATACTTCTAAGGTTAGTTCTCTAGAATAAATAGATATATAGTAGATTATAGAAGATATAGATACTTAGTAAAATACTATAGTAACTATAGGTAATAATAAGTAGTATAGAGTAGACTATCTATTTTAAGAGTTAGGTTATAGTAAGAAGTATAGATAGTTAATCTATCTATCTTAATATATAAGTAAAGATTCTAATAATAAAGTATATTAATTAGGTTAAATATAAACTATAAGAGTTATATTTTTATATACTATATACTAAGAAGATAAAAGTGCTTATAGATAAGTAACTAGAGTTAATCTAATAAGATATAAGAGAGTGCTTATAGATAAGTATATTATACTATACTTATTAATAAGTATTCTAGTTATATATATTATACTTATTAATAAGTAGTTATATAATAGAGCTATATAGATATTTTCTTCTTTACTTATAGTAGCTTTCTAAGAAGTTAGGGGTTCTAGTTAGTAAATACTTATTACTATACTATTCTCTTATCTAGAATTATAATATTATTCTTTCTTCTTCTTAGTTTATTCTTAAACTATATAACTATATTTTAGTATTATATATAATCTATAGTCTTTATATCTAGTAACCTATAAGTTAAGATATCTTTATATATTTTTAACTTTTATCTTACCTTAGAAATCTATTAAGCTAATATACCTATTATAATCTACTTATAACTAGCTAACTAGAATACTAATAGCCTTAGATACTAACAGCTTTAATATAATAATTATATAGGGCTTTTTATATAGTATAGTTATAGTATAGTTTTATTATAAGTTATATAATAAGCTTACTTCTTAGTAAGTAAGCTAGGTAGACTATATATAAAAGCTTATATAGCTTATATTAAGCTTAGTAATTTTAGCTTATATAGCTTATAGTAAGCTAGGTAAGCTACTATAATTATTATAGTATATAGTAATAAGAAATACTACCCTTATAGTAGTATATTTAACCTAATTAATATACTTTATTATTAGAATCTCTATTTATATATTAAGATAGATAGATTAACTATTTATACTCCTTACTATAATCTAACTTTTAAGATAGATAGTCTACTCTATACTACTTATTATTACCTATAGTTACTATAGTATTTTACTAAGTATCTATACCCTCTATAATCTACTATATATCTATTTATTCTAGAGAACTAACCTTAGAAGTATTTATAAGCTTTACTTAGGATATAACCTTAATAGTTAGCTAAAGGTAGTCTAGTAAGGTAACTATAAGTAGGCTATAGCTATAGTAAGTATTAATAGTAAAGAATAGGCTATTTTAGCCTTTTTTATCTTTAAGGCCTACTACTACCTCTCTATCTAGTATAAAAAAGAGAATCTACCTTAAGACTAGGTTATTAAAGTCTTTAATAATAGCTAAACTACTAATAAGCTTAGTCTAGACTAGATAGAGCACTTTAATAAGTATATAAAGTAGTATACTATTAGTAGCTACTATTTACTTATTATTAATAGTTATAAGAGCTATAATATTTTTAAATTCTAGTAATACTATAAAGATAATAAAATAATTACTCTTTATTTACTTTCTTACTTATTATACCTTATATAGCCTCTTAATATAGGTTATTTTACTACTTTAAAAAAAGTATATAAGTACTAAGCTAAAATACTTATATATAATTAGATTAACTATATTATAAAAACTAAGTTCCTACTATACTTTATACACGCCTATAATACTATAATTACTTTTAGTAATATCTAGAGAGAGTTCTAAGGTACTAGACTAGTCCTATTTAACTTAAAATAGGTTATAAGTAGCCTTAATATAAAGCTATAGACTCTATTACTACTACTCTTTATAAATAATAAACTTTAGTAGTTATAAACTCTAAGTAATACTCTAGAATTTAGGTTATAATTAATACTTATAAAGATAAAGATTTAAAGGTATATAAATAGCTTACTAATATCTCTAGTTAAAGTATTTAAGAAGGTCTTAAAGAGGGTAGTTATTATTATATATAAGCTAGTATTAGTATAATAGAAAATTACTAAGCTTTAAGTAGCTAATAAGGCTACTATATACTAAAGATTATATAAAAGAAAGTAAGTTAAGGTAGAAGAGACTCTAATAGTTAAGAATAAGTAGTAAGTAACTACTTTAAAGGAGTTTAGAGTATATAGTAATAGAAAGAAGGTAAAAAAGTAGGTATATACTAAAGTAAGTAAGCCCTTCTAATAATACTATAGATAGTATAATAAAACTAGGTATAATATATAAATATATAAGTAAGATATAGAAGTAGTTTCTAAATAATATTCTATACTATACTATACCTTATAGCACTAAAGTATAGTATTTTAGGCTATAATAGAGTAAAGTTTAGTAGGGGCTTAGTAAAAGTAATTCTCTTACTTAGTAATTCTCTTACCTATAAGGTATATTACTTTATATAACTATTTATATATATAATAGAACCTTTTAGTTAGCTAGACTATAATCTAGTTAAATCTAAAGCTATTTAAGATATAACTACTATATACTACTATTAGAGAATCTAGAATATAAGGCTAAGTAAAAGCCTTTCTCTCTCTATAACTAGATAGATATATACTTTTAAGCTAAGAGTAATTAATTTAAAAATAACTAATACCTTATATAGCTAGTAGTTAGAAGATAGTAGAAAGTAAAGGTAATTTTCCTATAGAGGTTTTTCCTAGCTAAAGAGTTAGACCTTAATTAAATATAAATATAGCTATAATAAAGATTTTAGTTATATAGATAATAGAAGTAGCTATTAGTAGGTTTTAGGCTTAGTACTTTTTACCTATATTTTCTTAACTACTTAAACTATAAGCTAAATTTATAGAGGTATATAAAAAAGATTCTAAGGTTCTCTAGAAAGTAGTAGTAGTAAGAAAGTATATCTTTAAAATTAATTTATTTCTTAAATAGCTTTTATTTTTTATTTATATTACTATAGGTTAGCCTACTTATAGTATAGAGATTCTTAGCTTACTTTACTATAATATAGTAAATAAATATTATTAAAATATTTTTATTAAGGATAGTCTAGTTAGTATAGTAACTATATATTATAAGGGATATAATATTATTAGGTCTATAAAGATTATCTACTGCTATCTTCCTAGAGAAATTAGTAAGCTTGTTATTTACTACCTCTAGTTTATCTTGCTATTCTAGAAGAGCTTAGACTTGCTAGTCTAGGAGAATAAAGCACTTATATTACCTTTTCTATAGTTAAAAGGTTATAAAACTTAGACTAGTACTTATACTAATATATTAAAAGAGAAGGCACGAATCTACCTGCAGACCTATTTAAACATTACAATACTATAGACACATTTCTATTACTATATTGCGCGTTTACCTTAAAAGCGTTGGATTTAAGCAAGACTACAGTGTTAAAGAAAAGACATTAATTAATTAAGCTAGCTATACAACGTAGATAGCGGGGACTATATACGCTCAAGGACTAGAAGAGGCTCCTAGAGCTATAGAAGCCAGAAGAGCTGAGTATTAGATAGTTAGTTGCAAATGGCATAGTTTTCTTGGGGTCCGCGCTTATCTACCCTGCCGTAAGCGTCCGGCCTTGATTGAGATGTCAGACAAGGAAGGCAAGGCAGCAGGCAGTAGAAAGAGGCAGAAACGAGTATATGGAGAAGGTTTTGGAGCTTCAGCAAACCACGCGTTCAGTCACGCCACTTGTACATATAGGAAGACGCGTTCACAACGCAATGTATAACATGCAGGCCGTAGTCGAGTGCAGTGAAATCAAAACAACTGTTCGCAGCGAGCCAGTAATCCACTGTCAGAATCAGTGTCAGTGTACTCCAGCAGTCGACCGTTCAACAGCCACCATAATTGAGGACAGCGTTGCAGGCGAGCGTTTCGAGCATTTGATCGAGTGCGTTGGCAATTTGTAAAGAGTGTAGACACGGCGTTTTGCCTAGCTAAGTTAAAAGCCATTTGCAGCGTGCCCATCGATTTAGTCGCAAGCAAGCCGAGTTGATAGCAGCGGACGTTGGCAGCTGGGCCGGATTGATCGCATACGCCAGCGAGTTGGAGGTGCCCAGCCAGACCATTGAGTCCATACAGCAGTTGCCGGTGTACGCAGACGGGTGATGTGTCGAATTAAGCTAGACCATTGCCGCCAGATATTTCGAAGCGAACGCGTGATAAAGAACCATTGGCGAGACGCCCACGATTGGTCACCAGCGGATAAAGGGGGACATCCAAGCCGAGAAGAGCAGAAGAAGATACAGGACCGCATCAGCAAGGGTTGCGAGACCGTCCATTGCCAGCGGTTGTTGGTCCAGGGCCAGGGATCGCAGTATTTCCAGGCCCACCAGCCCGGAGACGACGGCCCGGACGTCGTGCCCGTCGACGGCGACGCAGGGTGGGCGCAGGTAGGCGAGCAGATGGCCAAGACGTGGGCCAACGTCGAGCGGTGGGCACAGAACACCATCCAGGAGGGCGAGAGAGACGAGGTGAACCCCCTCTGGGCCACTACAGCCTATAATGGCACCCTCATGCATATAACGGATATGTTAGTTACTGTAGGGGCTAGAAGTTACACTGTATAGCCACCGGTAGGAATCGTACCCAGGAGGTATCGATTCGTCTCCGTACTACCAGGACAATGCACTCTATTACTTGTCCTACTCTATTGTGAAACAGTGTTGGTTCCTCTGTGCCCTATCATCCGATAATCCCTAGGATTCTATCCTTTACATCAATATCCTATAGGGCATCTAATAATACTTTAACCTATTGTAGAAAAGCATAGAACTACATGGGTTGTGTCCCATGGTCTTGGCTGCTTACGTTAATGCAAAACCATGACGCACCACGTGACCAGGGAGCTGGTGTTCTGAGAACTCGCTGAACGTCATGGTAATAAACCAATGACCCCGCGTCGTAGTTCAGGATTGTAACACTCGCTTGTACTAGTCACTTGCTTGTGGAGTACGTTAATACTTAATACATAGTAGCGTATGTAATAATTCCAACAGAAGCCCTATTACAACAATCCTTGTGATTCACACATTGCACGATAGAGCGGGCTGTTGGCCAGGAGCTTCGAGTGTGTGCCTTTTTGCACGATCCGACCACCGTAGAAAACACAGATCAAATCCGCATCTCTAATTGTCGAGAGTCTGTGAGCCACTGCCACAGTAATGCGATCCGAATCTGACGCTGCTTTTGACAAGGCTTCTTGGACTGTCCTTTCCGATTCCGTGTCCAGAGCACTTGTAGCCTCATCAAGCAGAAGTATTTTTGGGTTACGAATAAGTGCCCGAGCAATTGCAATTCGTTGTCGCTGACCTCCAGAAAACTGGCTGCCATTGAGGCCGCAGTCTGTAGAAAGACCTTCAGGAAGTGACAAGACAAAATCCCATGCATTGGCTGCTCGGCACGCGGCTTCAATCCTCTCATCGGTGACTTCGCCGCCAGTCACTCCTAGGCTGATATTGTCCCGAACTGTTCCCTTGTACAGGGTTGGCTCTTGTTGAACCAGGGAAACTGCTTCTCGGTACTTTGTGGAACTTAATGCGGAAAGTGCTTCATCATCGATGCTGATTGTGCCGGAAGTTGGGTCGTAAAATCGCTCCAGTAAGGCAATCATGGTGCTTTTACCGCAGCCGGATGCACCAACAAAGGCAACGAATTGACCTTTTTTGATCTGATACCGTCAGCAGTATTCAACTTTCGGGATAGGAACATATCATACGTGGAGCGAGATGCCCTTCAAGACCCCGGTATCAGGCCGAAGTGGGTACGCAAATTTGACATCGTCAAACGTGATATTTTGAGCGCCAACTTCGGGTCCGTTCCCGTGACCACTCTCTGAATCGTCGATGGATGGCTTTAGATTCTGCATCCAGATGATGTAGTTTGCAGCCTGTTTTCCCTTTGTGATACCTTTTCGTGTGTTTAGTCAGGGTTTGATCAGCACTAGGTCTCTGCGCTTACTGCTTGAAAAGCTGAATATTTGAGCCGCTCCCTGACCCGCGAAAAGGACGCCCATAAATGCAATAAAGAACTTGTACATAGTAATCTCCCGGAAAGACACAAGTCGACAACCGTACCTACACGATGCGTTAGTCTAGATGACCCCAAGTCCGAGCGAAACATACCCAAATCCGAGAGCCAAGAAGAAGTATTCTATGGCCTGTGTGAAGGCGAAACAGAGCATGGTGGTAAACATAGTACGAGATTGTCTCGCAACGGCATGATCTAGTTCCACTGCATACCTGCTGAGCACTGACCTCTCGATGGCCAGGGAAGAAACTGTCCGGATGGCAGTGATGGCTTCCGAAGCGATGGATGCGCTGTTAGCGAAGCGCTTGCCAGCCTCTTTCTCCATTCTGATCTCTAGTCGCATTCGCACCCATCCAGAGAGTACCAGAAACGGAAGACCTCCCAGGACGATGACCAATCCCAACTTCCATGTCGATACAATAGCCAGGATGGAGCAGGCAATAACACTGACCATGGAGACACCAATCATAGCAATGTTGAAACCCATCAGCTCGAGAATTGATTGAGGGTAAGAGTCTAAGCGACTCGAGAGAGCTCCGACGGTGTTCTCTGGTCGGTCAAAGAATTGGATATCTTGGAGCAGAAAACGGTCCAAAAGTTGCTTCCGGTACTTGTGATTCAGAGTCTGATACATGGGTTAGAGAAGGAAATATTTCGACGCTTGGACGTACCTGTGCGATCGTGTTCGAACTCCATCCCATGACGAAGTAGACGATTAGGTTACCAATTGCGAGCACCAGGAACATGAGAGCGAAAAAATTTCCCCGAGAAATCATTTCCGACCCCTCTAGCTGAAACACATCCAACACTTTCGCAAGAATCAATGCTTGCATAGGATTAACGGCACCTGAAAGGGCTATTAGTGACGCTCTGTGTTCATCCGAACTTGAAGCGACTTACCTCCACCGATAGCACTGAGACCGAGGGCAAGATAATACCATTTCACAGCGCGTGTATCTTTTGCAATGGTTCCAATGACTTGTAATAATCCAGCTGACTTTTGGGCGTCGAAGTCATTGCGAGATTTCAAACTTTCCTGCAGGGGCGAACACTCAGTCTTCGTCCTAGTCAAGGTCTTTGAGACGATTAGTCCTTTCTCTTCCTCTTCCTCTTCCTCTTCGGAAACTGAGGCGCTGTCTGTTCCCGGATTTGGCGTAGCAAGGTCCTGGACTTTGACTAAGCGGGCATACGTACTGTCCATGGCCATTAGTTCTTCATGGGTTCCTTGCTCAATGATGGAGCCCTTGGACATAACGACTATATTATCGGCTTCCTTTATAGTTGACATTTTATGGGCGATAGTAATTGTGGTCCGGTCTTTCGACGCATTGTTGAGCGCTTGTTGGACAATACGCTCTGCGTGGGGGTCGAGAGCACTCGTAGCTTCGTCTAGTAAAAGCACTTTCGGTTGGGAGATAATGCTCCGTGCAATGGCAACCCGCTGCTTCTGTCCACCCGAAAGAAGGCCTCCACGCTCGCCAATCCTGGTGCGGTAGCCCTCGGGAAGGTCTGAGATGAAGTCATGGGCAAATGCCAGTTTGGCTGCTTCTTCAACGCGTCTCATTTGGGACTCAACTGGGTCATTCTCCCATGAAGTTCCCACTAGGCCACTCACAATGTTGTCGAAAACGGTACCATTGAATAACACAGGTTCCTAGTAGGGTCAGCACCTTCGCAACTCCGATTGGTAGCGCAGGGAGCTAAAAATTTACCTGTTGAACAAGTCGTATGTTCCTTCTGAGCCAGTTGAGATTGAGTTCTTTGATCGGTCGACCATCCAGCGTGATGGATCCAGACAAAGGGTTGTACCAACGCTCCAAAAGCCCGATAATAGTACTCTTTCCAGAGCCGCTGGCACCCTATCACTTGTGTTAGAGCCAAAACCAACCCCTAGTAAGAAGAAGAGACATACCACAAGCGCCGTTACTTTGCCAGCCGGTATCGAGAGCGAAAACTTGTCCAGCACTTTGATTCCGGGGCGCGTAGGGTAGGCAAAAGAGATATTCTCCAGGTACACAGTGCCATGGACACTCTCTAGCATGATACCCTCCGTACTCAGAGGATTCAACTCGGAATTTCGATCAATCAATTCGAAAAGTTCGCTCGCGGCAGAGGTTGCTCGGGTAAAGACCAGTAGATGAGGGGCCATGGCCGACAAGCTGGAGGCTGCGACCATTACAGACAAAAGAACGCTACGTAATTAGCTTGATCATGCAAAGCTGTGAGTTATGTACTTACATGAATATATCACCAACTTGATCGATCTCACCTCGCCCCATCATCTGGACTCCCTGCCAAAACGCTAACCCAAAGGCAGCAAAGATAAGAAAGAATTCTGAAGAGAACAAGCCTCCAAAGACCGGGGATTTCTTATATCCTAGTCGCAATGCTTCTTTGAGATATGCATCAACCTTGTCCACAAGTCGGGTACGGACTCCAAAGGCATGAACAGTACGGACATTGGATAGTACACCTTCAGCTACGGCGCCTGCTTCGGCGTGGCACTTTAGGATCTTCGTTTCGAGTTGAGCGTCCAGTCCAGAGAAATAGGCCATTGGTATCATCATAGCTGGTACTACGCAGCTTGTGATGAGGGTCAATTTCCATTGTGTTGTAAAGGCAATGATGAAAGCGGCAAAAAAGGCTGCGATGCTTTGGAAGACGAGGCCCATTTTCTCCGAAATCCCTGATTGGATTAATGAGCCGTTAGAGGTAGCTTGCATCGCAACAGAGCCTGTGCTAGCCAGGTCAAAAAATGCGATGTCTTGACTCAAAGCAGCCTTCACATATTGTTCGCGAATGTTTCTGACGATGCGATACGCAACGAAAGTGGACAAGGAAGAGTAGGTGTAGACCAAGGCCAGCCTGGCGATACCAATGTATACGAAATAGAGGCTGTATTCTGATGAGAAGCTTGATCAGCATGACGGAATCTCTTACTAACCTGTTTTTGCTGATCTGGCTGCGAAATTGTGCCGGCGTTGAGGCTCCAGAAGTGAAATTTGAAAGGGATGAGACGAATACACCCAGCACCAAGTTCACCATAGCAATACCAACGCCAGAAGCAATGGCGGCCACAAGGCCAACCGCTTCCAATACATGGTCGACATTCTCAGCGTATGTGAAGATTCTCTTGGAGCATCTTAGTTGTTGTTCTAGGTGTGGCAATTGCAGTACGTACCAAGTAAGTCTTGAAGCCAGACACTCCCTTCTTCGTTTTCCGCATAAGGATGCTAGCGCCATCCGCTTCTGACAGAGCTGCTTCGGGTTTTCCCGTGGAGGACGCCATGGTTTGCAGTTAGCAGATTCTGGGACCTCGACCCTTTTATCTGGAGTGTGGAAGTCAAGCAGTTGCATGGTAACCAAGGAAAAGCTTTTGGAGGGGGGCTAAAACTGTGGCTTGTACGGACGTTCAGGCAGCAGAACGCAAGTACACCCGTAACACTGAAACATGGAAGCACCTTGGCAAACACCAAGAACGCCAAGATCTGGAAAATACCTGCGCTCAGCCTACCTGACGTGCTCTGAGCAAATCTAACTTATGTCTACCATTGCGTGCGTGTGGCCGTGTGGCCAGCCGTACTGCCTATTTCCTCTAATATACACTCTGTGCATTAACAGTGAAGTTTGCAAAGAATGTTGTCGGAGCTGAACTTTGGCCTGGTAGTTGAGCAGCTCAGCTCGAGACAACTCTCATGCTAAATTGCTATGGAACATGGAGGCCGGTGTTTGCTTGTCTCTGCTTGTAAAGGCTTGGAATGTCTGCAACAAGTTAAAGGCCGGCTAAACTAGGCGCCCGTCCGCGGCGGCCGAGCGATCGCTAGGGCTGAGCGTCCGCGGGCGCCGAAATTTCAAAGGTTATTTTCACGACCATTCAGTGGCTACCCCGCAAAACACAACAACAGCGGAGAATTTTACTTTTTGAAATTAACGTACAATAAAACTAAGATAGTGTTAAGGTTGTAAACTAAGCAAAGCTTATAAATACTTCTAAGGTTAGTTCTCTAGAATAAGTACTAGTATAGAAGAGGTTAGTATAGTATAAGAGGCGTATAGTATACTAATTATAGTACAACTACGTGTTAGGTTGCTAGTGCTTTAACTGCGTAGGCCTAGTATATTATATATATATTATATAACTTAAAGTAGAATAGGCTATATAGCTAGAAGGCTTAGTATAAATTAATATATCTATACCTATACCTCTACTATTACTATACTTATTACTATATAACCTTATAATTTTAATTTATTAACCTCTTTAAAAGTAGTAGCTTAGTATAGTAGTAATAGAGAAATAGAAGCCTATTATATACTAGCCTACTCTAAGTCTAGTAGAAAAGACCTCTAGCTTTAGTAAAAGAATTTTATAGCTAAAGTACTAGTAATATAAACTAAAGAAGCTTATAGAGTTATAAGAACTTAAATAAGAAGTCTATTTAATAGAATAGTAGTTAGTAGCTAATAGAATATCTACTAATACCTTTACTTTTAAATTAAGTATTTCTATAGTTAAGAATAATAATAAAAATAAGCTACTAGTAAGATAGAGGTATCTTAATATTACTATAGAGGTGCCTATTGTTTAAGAGCTAAAAATAAAGAAAATACCTATATTTAAGAGTAAGAGAATATAAGAATACTATAATTTTAAGTCTAGATTATAAATTATATTCTATTTAAACTCTTCTATATTTAGGTTAGAGAATTAAAAGATTATATTTATACTATAGTACTTCTAACTTATATTCTACTAGCTATAGATATAGAGGGAGCTAGAAAATAATAGTATTATATAGTTATAGTATAGTATAATATTCTTCTTATTAGACTAGATTAAAAGCCTTATTAATTAGGAATTATAGGTTATAATACTCTACTAATACTTAATCTAAAAGAATAACTAGTTAGTAAATAAGTTTATAGCCTATCTATCTATATTAAAAAACTAAATTAATCTACTATATAAGTAAAAGTATTTAGTAATATACTTCTATAGTAAGTATTATAATTCTAGACAAGAGAATAGTATAGTAATAAGTATCTACTAACTAGAACCCCTAACTCCTTAAAGAGCTACTATAAGTAAAAAAGGAAATATCTATATAGTTCTATTATATAACTACTTATTAATAAGTATAATATATATAACTAGGCTACTTATTAATAAGTATAGTATAATATACTTATCTATAAGTACTCTCTTATATCTTATTAGATTAACTCTAGTTACCTATTTATAAGTACTTCTATTTTCTTAGTATATAGTATATAGAAATATAACTCTTATAGTTTATATTTAACTTAATTAATATACTTTATTATTAGAACTTTACCTATATATTAAGATAGATAGATTAACTATCTATACTTCTTACTATAACCTAACTCTTAAGATAGATAGTCTACTCTATACTACTATTATAATCTACTTATAACTAGCTAACTAGAATACTAACAGCTATAGATACTAACAGCTCTAATATAATAATTATATAGGGCCTCCTATATAGCACAGTTATAGCACAGTTTTATTATAGGTTATATAACAAGCTTACCCCTTAGTAAGTAAGCTAGGTAGACTATATATAAGAGCTTACGCAGCTTATATTAAGCTTAGTAATCTTAGCTTATATAGCTTATAATAAGCTAGGTAAGCTACTATAATTATTATAGTATATAGCAATTAGGAACACTGCCTTACAGTATTATATTTAACCTTATTAATTAATCTTGTTATTAGATCTTACCTGCTCTTAAGATAGACAGATTATATCTATACTCTTTATTATAAACCCTATAGTTATTATAGTGTTTTACTAGGTATCTATACTAACCCCTCCTATACTAGCGCTTATCCTAGAGAACTAACCTTAGAAGTATTTATAAGCTTTGCTTAGTTTACAACCTTAATATTTTAAACACCCCTAAGATAAGTACTATATTAGGAACCTATACTACCCCTAGCAACTCTACTAATATAAACAGTAATACTAATATAGAGGCTACTATTACTATGCACCCTATAAATATTACCAAGCCTAACTTCTACTATAGTAAATATACTAAGTTAGAGGATTAGCTTATATAGTAGGACCTCTTCTTTATATTCTAAGGAGACTGTATTAATAAGGACAAGAGGGTTACCCTTATCTCTAGTTATATAAGAGGTTAAGCTTTCTAATAGGTTAAACTATTTATTAAGAAGTACTACTCTACTACTAACTCTGCTAATATTAATAAATAGATTAAGGACTTTAATAAATTTAAGGAAAAGATTTAACTAGTCTTTAGAGTTTCTAATAAACCTACAATTATATAATAAAATATTTAATATCTATAATAAAATATAGCTACTACTAACTATATAGCTAACTTTTAGTAACTTACTACTAACACTAGTTAGGATAATATTATGCTTACTACTATATTTTATTAGGGACTTAAACTATATATTAAGGAAGAACTAATATACTATAATAGCACTATTAATATATTAGATAAACTTATTAATACTGTAATTAAGATTAATATTTAACTCTATAAGCTCTACTAAGAGCTTAAGGAGGACTTATATACTTAAACCTAGGCCTAGCTAGCACAAGCACCTCTATACAATTAATAGGTAAATAACTATATTTATTAAGGAAACTGCAGAAACAACTACTAACCTAATATAGGATACTATATCTATAGTAATACTTATAGTAGTTATTATAGACCTAAGGCTATAGACCTGTCTAACATTAATAAGGGTCCTATAAATACAAAGCTATAATAGAATAAAAAGAAAGGATATAGCAATAATAATAGTAACAAGGATAGGGCTTATTATAACTATAGTAAACTAGGCTACTTTACTAAAGATTACTAATAGAATAAAGTATTCTAGCAGATTAATATACTAGTTATAACACTAGAAGGCAAGGACACTAGTAATAAATAGGAGATTCTTACTAAAAACATAGGACAACTTATAGAGGACCTAGAGTTAGAATACAAGGCAGACACTAAGCACTAAGGTATAAGTATTGCCTAATCTATAATACTATACTATAAGTCTTAGGCTACCTAGACATCTAATACTAAAGAAACTATACTATAACTACCTAGATATTACCTAGAAGAGGATAATAATAATTAAGAATAAATAGCACGCTCTACTACTGCATAGTAAAAGGTATAATATAATACACGCTATTAGAAATATAAGTAATATAAAGTTAAGAAAGCTAATAATAAAGCCTATACTAAGTTATATTAAGACCTAATTATCCCCTCTATTAAGGTAGACAATAAAGAAAATTAGTATAATAAGTTATATAAGGAATACTAACAGTAATATTAGCTAGAAGCACACTAGAACTAGGATAACAACTACCTAGAACCTAACTATAGCCTAGACTCTAGAAACCTATACTATAGAGCACTATTATAAACAGTATACTACTATAATAGATACTAGATATATTACTTAGAAAAGCTTAATTTAGGATAGTTTCTAAAGAGATGTCTATATAAACTATAATAGGAAGATTATAAAGAGGACTACTATATACTATACCTAATAAATAAATATAATAACTAATACTTTCCTAGTTAGAATAAGTCTAAGCGTAGATAATAAGGACTAGTAGTAAATAAGTAATACTTTAATTAGTATTAGCAGACCTACCTTAATCCCTACTATAAGACCTATAAAGGAAAGAAGTAAAGTAATAGCTTTAGATAAGAGAATCTTTTTTTAGGGTAGCGCTAGTAGGCACTAGAGATTAATCTATTAATAATATTAAAAGTAATTACTAACTAATTAAGTTACCTATTAAAGTAAATAGAAGATAGATAAAGGCACTCTTAGACTCTAGAGTATAATCTAATTATATCTCTTTATAAGCAGTGTAGCTAGCTAGACTATACCCTACTTAGAAGATAATACCTTACCTGCTTAGAGTAGCTAATAAAGAGCTAATGCCTAAGGAATCTAAGATTATATATAAAGTAACTATAGTACCCCTCTAGATCTATAGACACTATAAGGAAATAACCCTAGATACTTTTAAAATAGCTACTTATAATATTATATTAGGACTTCTATAGTTAAGAAAGTATAATCTAGATATTAATTAGAAGAATTAATAGCTTTTATTAAGTTAATATAGATATAGCACTACTATATTATAGCCTGCGTAGTTTACAATACAACTAGTAGATAAGAAGAAGATTAATAATATCTCTTTAATATATAAGATATACTAAGATAGAGTAGTTAACTATATAGATATAGAATACTCTACTAGTTATAAAGCAATAGTTAAGGAGAAGGATAGTGTACCTCCTAATATTCTAGATAAATATAAGAGTTATATAGAACTCTTCTATAATAAGAAGACTATAAAGGTATTACTACAGTATAAACCCTAGGATTATAAGATTAAGCTCTAGGAAGGAAAGACACTAACTTTTAGGCTAATATATAGACTATTAGAAAAGGAACTCTAAGTACTTTATAAGTATATTAACAAGAACCTTAAGAAGGAATTTATTAGATAATTAGAATTACCTATAGGATACCCTATTCTCTTTATACTAAAGAAAGATAGTAGTAACTAACTATATATTAACTATTAGAAACTTAATAATATTAC
Source organism: Phoma sp. XZ068 (assembly GCA_004835665.1). NCBI lineage: Eukaryota > Fungi > Ascomycota > Dothideomycetes > Pleosporales > Didymellaceae > Phoma > Phoma sp. XZ068. The sequence continues at coordinate 756,869 of RBKR01000002.1, forward strand.
TATTAAGAATAGGTACCTATTACTAAATATATCTAAGTTATAAGATTACTTAGCTAGAGTATAATACTTTACTACGCTAGACCTATAAGGAGTGTATAACTTTATATATATAAAAGAGAGTAAAGAATAGAAGATAGTATTTAGAACCTATTATAGTCTTTATAAGTATATAGTTATACTATTTAGGCTAACTAACGCACTAGCTACGTGTTAAGAACTAGTTAATAATATACTAAGGGCACACCTAGACAGGATAGTAGTAGCTTACCTTAATAATATCTTAGTATACTTAAAGATATTAAGAGAATATATTATATATATAAAAGAAGTTCTTAACTGCTTAGGACAAGCAGACCTCTAACTTAAACTAAAGAAGTGTAAATAGTATAAGGAAGAAGTAGAATTCCTTAGCTATATTATAGGAAGATATAGAGTTAAAATAAGTAAAAAGAAAATACAGGTTATTAAAGAATAGCCAACCCTAATAATAGTTAAAGGAATTTAAGAATTCCTTAGGTTTATTAACTTTAACTAATACTTTATTAAGGACTACTCTAAGAAAGCTCTACTACTTATAAAGCTTATATAAAAAGACACACTATTTTATTAGAAACAGGAACAGGAAGATACATTCTAATTACTTAAGTAAGTATATATTAAGCTACTAATATTAGTTATATTTAGAAGCAATAAACTACTATAGATTAAAACTAATGCCTTAGGACTAGTATTAGGAGTATATATATTATAGAAATATAATAGCAAATAGCACCTAATTACCTATTACTTAAGAAAGTTTTCTAGACTAGAAGAATAATATAATATTTATAACAAGGAACTAATAGCAATTATAGATACACTAAAGCACTAGTAAATCTATACAGAAAGCTGCTTAGAACTTACTATCTTTATAAATTATAAGAACCTAGTATACTTTACTATAACTAAGAAGCTTAACAGCTAATAGGTACAATAGTTAGAATTTCTAGAGCAATATAAGTTTAAGATAATATATACTCTAAGAAAGAACAATATAAGAGCTAATATACTAAGTTAATAATATAATCTTGTAGAAGAAAAAATAATTAAAGAACATACTATCCTATAGATATATAAGAATAGGTTACTAGAACTATTCTAGCAGCTTAACAACATAATATAAGTTTAACAGGAATAATACATACCTATAACAGTACTAGAGAAACTTTAAACAGAAATTATTATATAATATTATAATAACCTACTTTATAGACACCCTAGTATAATATAAACAATAGAACTTATTAAATAACACTATAAGTTTAGCTATATAAAGGACAAGGTTACTAAATTTATTAAGAACTATGTTAATTGTTAATAAAATAAGTATAGTACTTATATAAAATATAGAGAAATATAAGCAATAGAGCTACCTATAGTACTATAGACAAATATTATAATAGATTTTATTATATAACTACTAGTCTCTAAGGACCCTATTATAGAATATACCTATAACTTAATCTTTATTATAGTAGATAGATTTACTAAAGTAGCAGAAATAATACTATTTTAATATAGTTATACTGCAGAGCAGCTTGCACAAGTATTTCTAGATAGGATTATCTATTACTATAGTATACTAGAATTAATTATTAGTAATAGAGATAAACTCTTTATATTAAATTATTAGACTATACTTATAGTAGCTATTAGTACTAAGAAGAAGCTATTAACTATATACTATCTATAAACAGACAGATAAACAGAAAGAACAAATTAGACTATAGAAATATACTTAAGGATATATAGTAACTAGAAACAAGATAACTAGGTTTTACTATTACCTATAGTATAGATTATATATAATAATAAATTATTAGAAGTAATAGGTATAATACTATTCTTTATAAATTACAGAAGACACCTAAATCTCTTTATAAGATCTCTTAATAGTAATATCTAAATAGATTTAGTAATAACCTTAGTATAAAAACTAAAGAAAGTATACTAGAAATTACTTAAAAATATTAACAAAGCTTAATAACAAGCAATCTCTTATATTAATTAGAAAAGAAAAACAGCACCTTAGCTAAAAGAGGGGGATAAAGTCTATCTCTTTATAAAAAACTTATAAATACAAAGACTAATAAAAAAACTAGATTATATTAAGGTTAGACTATTTTTTATTTTTAGACAAATTAGCCCTATAAACTACTAACTTAAGCTACTATAGGATGCTAGAATATACTCTATATTCTATATATTACTATTAGAACTAGTAGACCCTAATATACTAATCTAGAAGAACTTCTACTACTAGGTTAAAGAAAAAACTAAGTAGGAAGTTAAAAAAATAATATAATATTAAAGAAGAGAATATAAGAATAAATACCTAGTTAAATAGTTAGGCTACCCTAATATAAAAAATATATAGAAGCTAGTTATAAACCTTATAAATTACTAATAACTACTAAACTTATTCTAAAGTTTATAGAGGTATCTAGCAAGTTAAGTATAGCCTATATTATAGAAAAATACCCTACTAGCGTATCTGCTGCAGGGCAGTTTATCTCCTTAGTATAAATATCTTTACCTAACTCCTCTAACTTATTTACTAGGCACTTAGCCTTCTTTATAGCCCTATCCTTTGCTTAGGCTAGAATTTTCTTATTATATAGTAATTATATAATTACTTTAGATAACAACTTCTTATCTTCTTCTACTTTTTTCTTATATTTAGCCTATATCTTGTCTAGAGACTCCTAGGAAAGGTTAATACACAGACATCTAACATAAATATACTTAGTATATTTTAGGTAGTTTATAGAAGGTATAATAAAATAATTATAGCCTAAAGCAAAGCAATAATTATAAGAAATAGGTATAATAGTGTTATAGTAATAGATTTTAATACTAAGATATAGACGCTTTTAGGCAGTAGAGGATATAATAATATAATAGGAACTAAGTAGTAGCAGGGCTACGCTTATAAAGAATAGCTAATAAAACTTAAGGCAAGTTCTAGAGAAAGGGAGGATAGTGTTATAATCTACTTATAACTAGCTAACTAGAATACTAACAGCTATAGATGCTAACAGCTCTAATATAATAATTATATAGGGCCTCCTATGCAGCATAGTTACAGCACAGTTTTATTATAAGTTATATAATAAGCTTACCCCTTAGCAAGTAAGCTAGGTAGACTATATATAAGGGCTTATATAGCTTATATTAAGCTTAGTAATCTTAGCTTATATAGCTTATAATAAGCTAGGTAAGCTACTATAATTATTATAGTATATAGTAATTAGGAACACTGCCTTACAGTATTATATTTAACCTTATTAATTAATCTTGTTATTAGATCTTACCTGCTCTTAAGATAGACAGATTATATCTATACTCTTTATTATAAACCCTATAGTTATTATAGTGTTTTACTAGGTATCTATACTAACCTCTCCTATACTAGCACTTATTCTAGAGAACTAACCTTAGAAGTATTTATAAGCTTTACTTAGTTTATAACCTTAATAACTACTTATTATTACCTATAGTTACTATAGTATTTTACTAAGTATCTATACTCTCTATAATCTACTATATATCTATTTATACTAGAAAACTAACTTTAGAAGTATCTATAAGCTTTACTTAGAATATAACTTTAATATTTTAAATACTTTAAAATAAGTAATATATTAAAGAATTATATTATTAATAGTACCTCTACTATAACTAATATAAGACTAGTAAGTTATAGACTTAAGGTTACTAAACTAGACCTTTACTATAAAGATTAATCTAAGCTTAAAGACTAGTATTAAGGTTATAAACTAAGCAAAGCTTATAAATACTTCTAAGGTTAGTTCTCTAGAATAAGTGCTAGTATAGGAGGGGGTTAGTATAGATACTTAGTAAAATACTATAATAACTATAGGGTTAATAATAAGTAGTATAGATAGTTAATCTATCTAGCTTAAAGGTTAGGTTAAGTTCTAATAACAAAGTTAATTAACAAGGTTAAACATAATGCTATAAGGGCAGTATTCCTAATTGCTATATACTAAGAAGTATCCTATATTTCTTATAATATCCTACAAAGTCCTATAGAAGGCCCTATAGTTTCTATAAGTAGTTTATAGTTTTCTATAGAATATATATATAGTGTCTTATACTATCTTATACTCTTAGTATAGTTTATTCCTATAGAATTGTAGAATATTATATAGTATTCCTAGCCCTACGCTATTAATCTATAACTATAACTTTATTATACTACGCCTCCTTCTCTTAGATTATAACACTATTCTCCTCCTTTATAGTTTATATCTTTATAAACTAATAAATAGTTTCTTAAAGTACCTAAGCCTAACATATAATAAGAACCTAAATTAATAATATTAGATACCTTACTATAGTTACCTGCAAGTACTATATAAAGAAGAACTTACCTTATAAAATATCTTTATTATATAAGAAGTATAGGAATTGCAAATATAATAGAATAAAAAAGTGCAAGCCTATAGATTTGCCTATTTCTAACTTCTCTAAAATTAATAACAAGATATTACATCTAGAAGAAATAGAAAATAAGGCTGCTAAAGCTAAGAAAGCTATAATAGCTACCTTATAGGCTACCTATACTAAATTAAATAGGGTATATAAATAAAAGAAATTTCTAAAGTGTTATAAATAATAATAGTTTAATATAAGTGCCTAATTTATTAAGGATATAGAGCACTTAGAGCAATAAGAGTTATTACTTAATAATATTACTATACTTAAGAATAGGTTAATACCTAGTTTACTTATACTAGACTAGGTAACATATCCTCCCCTTTTAGACTCTAATATTACTAATACTAGTATAATAGCTAGCAGCAGTTTATAAGGTTTATTAATAGTTCTTATATATTTTCTAAGTTAGGATATCCTAACTACTTAACTAGGTATTTATCCTTATATCCTTTCTTTTAATATTATATTATTTTTTTAACTTCCTACTTAGTTTCTTTCTTAACCTAGTAGTAAAAGTCTTTCTAAATTAGTATATTAGGATCTGCTAGTTCTAATAGTAATATATAGAATATAGAGTATATTCTAGCATCCTATAGTAGTTTAAGTTAATAGTTTATAGAGCTAATTTACCTAGAAATAAAAAATAGTCTAACCTTAATATAATCTAGTTTTTTTATTAGTCTTTGTGTTTATAAGTTTTTTATAAGGAGATAGACTTTATCCCCCTCTTTTAGCTAAGGTGCTGTTTTTCTTTTCTAATTAATATAAGAGATTGCTTATTATTAAGCTTTATTAATATTTTTAAGCAATTTCTAGTATACTTTCTTTAGTCTTTATACTAAGGTTATTACTAAATCTATTTAGATATTACTATTAAGAGATCTTATAAAAAGATTTAGATATCTTCTATAGTTTATAAAGAATAGTATTGTGCCTATTACTTCTAATAATTTATTATTATATATAATCTATACTATAGGTAATAGCAAGACCTAGTTATCTTGCTCCTAGTTACTATATATCCTTAAGTATATTTCTATAGTCTAATTTATTCTTTCTATCTGTCTGTCTGTTTACAGGTAATATATAGTTAATAGCTTTTTCTTAGTACTAATAGCTGCTATAAGTATAGTCTAATAGTTTAATATAAAGAGCTTATCTCTATTACTAATAATTAATTCTAGTATACTATAGTAATAGATAATTCTATCTAGGAACACTTATGCAAGCTGCTCTATAGTATAACTATATTAAAATAGTATTATTTCTGCTACTTTAGTAAACCTATCTACTATAATAAAGATTAAGTTATAGGTATATTCTATAATAAGGTCCTTAGAGATTAGTAGTTATATAATAAAATCTATTATAATGTTTATCTATAGTACTGTTAGTAGCTCTATTACTTATATCTCTCTATACTTTATATATATACTATATTTATTCTATTAGTAATTAATATAGTTCTTAATAAACTTAGTAACCTTATCCTTTATATAGCTAAACTTATAGTATTGTCTAATAAGTTCTATTATTTATATTATACTAGGGTGTCTATAAAGCAGGTTATTATAATAATAGCTTATAATTTTATTTTCTAATTTCTCTAGTACCTTTATAGGTATATACTATTCCTACTAAACTTATATTATATTATTAAGCTGCTAAGATAGTCCTAATAACCTATTCTTATTAATTCTAAGTATAGTAAACTAGTTAATAGTTTTTTCTCTAGCTAGATTATATTGTCTACTAAGTACGTTAGCTCTACTATTATCTTTTCCTAGTATATATAGTATCTTAAACTTGTTCTGTCCTAATAGCTTAGACTAGTATACTTATTATTAGTTAAGTGTCTTAGTAGTAGTAAAGTATACTAAGTTCTTATAATCTATATAGATAGTAAGTTCTAAATAACTTTCTATATAGATTCTCTAATATTCTAGAGCTAATATAATAGCTAGTAATTCTTTATTATATATATTATATTATTCTTCTAGTCCTAAGAACTTTCTAGAGTAGTAGGTAATTAAGTACTATTATCTATCTTATTCTTATATAGCGCAAGCTTCTAATACTAAATCTAAGGCATCTATTTTAATTTAAAGTAGTTTTCTACTCTTAAATATAATTATTATAGGTAGCTTAATATAGGACTATTTAAGCAACTAGAAAGTATCCTCTTATACTTATTCCTACTTAAATAGTATATCCTTCTATATAAGCTTTATAAGTAGTAAGGCCTTAAGTAAATAGTCCTTAATAAAGTATTAGTTAAAGTTAATAAATCCTAGAAATTTCTAAATTCCCTTAAGAGAGGTAGGAGTTAGCTAATCCTTTATAACCTAAATCTTTATTTTACTTATCTTAACTCTATATCTTCCTATAATATAGCTAAGGAATTCTACTTCTTTCTTATACTATTTATATTTCTTAGGTTTAAGTTAAAGATCTGCCTTTCTAAAGTATTCTAACACTTCCCTAATATACTAGACATATTCTTCTAGTATTGCTAAATATACTAGGATATTATTAAGGTATACTACTACTATAATATCTAAGTATACTCTTAATATATTATTAACAAGGGCCTAATATATAGCTAGTGCGTTAGTAAGTCTAAATAGTATTACTAAGTACTTATAATAACTATAGTATATTCTAAATATAGTCTTCTATTCTTTACCTTCCTTTATATATATAAGGTTATATGCTCTGCATAGGTTAAGTGCAGTAAAGTATTATACTCTAGATAACTAATCCTATAATTCCTTAATATTTAGTAATAGGTATTAATTCTTAATTATAATATTATTAAGTTTCTAGTAGTTAATATATATTTATAATTTACTATCTTTCTTTAGCGTAAAGAGGACTAGGAATCCTACTAGTAATTCTAATTCTTATATAAATCCTTTCTTAAGGTTCTTATTAATATATTTCTTAAGTATACTAAGTTCCTTCTTAGATATTTTATATATAAGCCTAAAAGGCAGTTTCTTTCCTTCCTAGAGCTTAATCTTGCAATCTTAGAGTTTATACTATAGTAATACCTTTATAGTCTTCTTATTATAGAAGAGTTCTATATAACTCTTATATTTATCTAGAATATTAGAAGGTGCACTATCCTTCTTCTTAACTATTACTTTATAACTAGTAGGGTGTTCTATATCTATACAGTTAACTACTCTATCTTAGCGCATCCTATATATTAAAGAGATATTATTAATCTTCTTCTTATCTGCTAGTTATATTATAAACTGCGCAGGCTATAATATAGTAGTGCTGCACCTATATTAGCTTAGTAAAAGCTATTAATTCTTCTAATTAATATCTAGATTATACTTTCTTAACTATAGAAGTCCTAATATAATATTATAAGTAGCTATCCTAAAAGTGTCTAGAGTTATTTCCTTATAGTATCTATAGATCTAGAGGGGTACTATAGTTACCTTATATATAATCTTAGATTCCTTAGGTATTAGTTCTCTATTAGCTACTCTAAGCAGGTAAGGTGTTATCTTCTAAGTAGGGCGTAGTCTAGCTAGCTATACTACTTATAAAGAGATATAGTTAGACTATACTCTAGAGTCTAAGAGTACCTTTATCTATCTTCTATTTACTTTAATAGGTAACTTAATTAGTTAGTAATTACTTTTAATACTATTAATAGATTAATCTCTAGCACCTACTAGCGCTGCCCTAAAAAAGAATTCTCTTATCTAAAGCTATTACTTTACTTCTTTTCTTTATAGGTCTTATAGTAGAGATTAAGGCAGGTCTGCTAATACTAATTAAAGTATTACTTATTTACTACTAATCCTTATTATCTATACTTAAACTTGTTCTAGCTAGAAAAGTATTAGTTATTATATTTATCTATTAGGTGTAGTATATAGTAGTCCTCCTTATAATCTTTCTATTATAGTTTATATAGATATTTCTTTAAGAACTATCCTAAATTAAGCTTTTCTAAGTAATATATCTAGTATCTATTATAGTAGCATGCTATCTATAATAGTGCTCTATAGTATAGGTTTCTTAGGTCTAGGCTATAATTAGGTTCTAGGTAATTATAATCCTAGTTCTAATATACTTCTAGTTAATAATATTATTAGTATTCTTTATATAACTTATTATACTAATTTTCTTTATTATTGTCTACCTTAATAGAGGGGATAACTAGGTCCTAATATAACTTAGCGTAGGCTTTATTATTAGCTTTCTTAGCTTTATATTACTTGTATTCTTAATAATATATATTATATTGTGCCCTATATTATGCTATAGTAAAACATACTAGCTTATTCTAATCCTTATTATCCTCTAGGTATTATCTAGGTAGTTATAGCATGTTATTCTTAGTATTAGATGTCTAGGTTACTCTAGGTCTATAGTATAAGGTTATAGCTATACTAGAAGCTCCTAGAAGTTTAAGATATTCCTCCCTTAATATCTATATAATTATAGTTTTATAGCTATAAGAGTGTTTATATACCTATAACCTCTTAGGTACTAGTTTATATATAACCTCTAGCTTAATATCTTTATTATATCCTAACTTTAGATCCTCTATAAGTTGTCTAACTCTATTAGTAAGAATCTCCTATTTATTACTAGTATCCTTGCTATCTAGCCTGCTAGCTAATATATTAATCTATTAAAATACTTTATTCTAGTAATAGTCTCTAGCAAAGTAGCCTAGTTTACTATAGTTATAATAGGTATTACCTTTATTACCCTTATTATTATTATATCCTTTCTTTTTATTCTATTATAGTTTTATAGTTATTAGTCCCTTATTTATATTAGACAGGTCTATTACCTTAGGTCTATAGTACCTACTCTAAGTATTACTATAAATATAGTAACCTATATTAGGTTAGTAGTTATTTCTATAGTTACTATAATAAGCATAGCTATTCTATTAGTTATATTATAGTTAAGATAGCTAGCCTATAGCTTAAGTATATAGATTATTATATAGCTCTTATTAGAGCTTGTATAGTTTAATATTAAGATTAATTACTATATTAATAAGATTGTCTAAGGTTTCTATACTTGCGCTAGTATATATTAGTTCTTCTTTTACCTTAGGCTTAAGTCTTTAATAGAATATTATAGTTAATATAGTATTATTCTAGTCTATATTAGCTATAAGTTACTAGAACTTAGCAGTATAATTAGTAGTAGATTAAGTCTAATAAATATATTAGATATCTTATCTAGTAATAGTAAGTTTGTTTAAGACTCTAAAGATTAAGCAGATCTTATCCTTAAAGGCGTTAAAGTCTTCTATCTATATATTAACCTTATTAGAAGTATTATCCTTACTATAGAGCTAAATAAAAGGTTTAATCTAAGTAAACGCTTTTCTATGTATATAGCTTACTACTAAGGTAACTCTCTTCTTAGCCTCTACCTTATCTCCTTAGAATATAAAGAATAGGTCCTATTATATTAACTAGTTATCTAGCTTGCTGCAGTCTCCCTTATAGAGATTAGGTTGCTTAATATTAATAGTATTAGTAGTAATAGTTCTTTCTATTATATTAACATTAGAGTATAAGCTAGTAGAAGTAACTCTAGTTTCTAAAGTAGTACTTATCTTAGAGGTGTTTAAAATATTAAGGTTATAAACTAAGTAAAGCTTATAAATACTTCTAAGGTTAGTTCTCTAGAATAAGTGCTAGTATAAGAGGGGGTTAGTATAAATGCCTAGTAAAACACTATAATAACTATAGGGTTAATAATAAGTAGTATAGATAGTTAATCTGTCTAGCTTAAAGGTTAGGTTAAGTTCTAATAACAAAGTTAATTAATAAGGTTAAACACAATACTATAAGAGTAGTATTCCTAATTACTATATACTAAGGAGTGTCTTATATTTCTTATAATATCCTATAAAGTCCTATAGAAGGCTCTATAGTTTCTATAAGTAGTTTATAGTTTTCTATAGGACATATATATAGTGTCTTATACTATCTTACACTCTTAGTATAGTTTATTCCTATAGGATTATAGGACGTTATATAGTATTCCTAGCCCTATACTATTAATCTATAACTATAACTTTATTATACTGCACCTCCTTCTCTTAGATTATAACAACTAGCTACTCTAGTTTAACCTATTCTTTACCTTCTAAGGTATAACTATTAATAAAAACTAAAAGGTTAAACTAGTAGCCTCCTATATATAAGGTAATATATTTTAATAGATTAAGCTATTTATATAAAATAAGATAATTAATACTATATCTATTAAAGATAATATATAGCTTAATAACTTTAGATACTTTAAAGATAAAGTTTAATAAATCTTTAGAGTCTCTAATATACTAGTTATTACTAGATATAATATCTAGTATATTTATTAAACTACTTTAGCTACTAACTATACTATAGAATTCTAGGCCTTAGCCTATAATATAGATTAGAATAATACTATACTTATAACTATATTTTAATAAGAACTAAAACCTAAGGTTAAGAAGAAACTTATATATACTAGTATAAAGATTAATACCCTTAATAACCTTACTAGCAAGGCTATTAGTATTAATATTTAACTCTATAAACTCTAATAAAAATTATATAATAACCTATATACTTAAGTTATAACCTAGTTACCTTAACTACTATATAACTAATAGTATAGTAACACCTACTATAGTAGCTATAAAAATAGTTATTACTCTAATATAAGATAAAGAATCTATAGTAATACTTAGAGTAGATACTATAGACTAAAGGTAATAAACTTATCTAATATCTATAAGAGGGCTACTATTAAGGTTATAAACTAAGCAAAGCTTATAAATACTTCTAAGGTTAGTTCTCTAGAATAAGTACTAGTATAGAAAGGGGTTAGTATAGATACCTAGTAAAACACTATAACAGCTATAGAGTTAATAATAAGTAATATAGATAGTTAATCTATCTAGCTTAAAAGTTAGGTTAAGTTCTAATAATAAAGTTAATTAATAAGGTTAAATATAATACTATAAGGGTAGTGTTCTTAATTACTATATACTAAGAAGTATCCTATATTTCTTATAATATCCTATAAAGTTCTATAAGAGGCCCTATAGTTTCTATAAGTAGTTTATAGTTTCTATAGAATATATATATAGTACCTTATACTATCTTATACTCTTAGTATAGTTTATTTCTATAGAATTATAAGATATTATATAGTTTTCTTAGCTCTATACTATTAATCTATAACTATAACTTTATTATACTATACTTTTTTCTCTAAGATTATAATACTATCCTCCTTTTTTATAGTTTATATTCTTATAAACTAATAAATAGTTTTCTAAAGTACCTAAGCCTAATATATAATAGAAACTTAAATTAATAATATTAGATATCTTGCTATAGTTGCCTATAAGTACTATATAAAAAAGAACTTGCCTTATAAGATATCTTTATTATATAAGAAGTATAGAAATTATAAATATAATAGAATAAAGAAGTATAAGCCTATAGATTTACCTATTTCTAACTTTTCTAAAATTAATAATAAGATATTATATCTAGAAGAAATAGAAGATAAGGCTGCTAAAGCTAAGGAAGCTATAATAGCTACCTTATAGGCTACTTATACTAAATTAAACTAAGTATATAAATAAAAGAAATTCTTAAAGTATTATAAATAGTAATAGTTTAATATAAGTGCTTAGTTTATTAAGGATATAAAGTACCTAAAGTAATAGAAGTTATTACTTAATAATATTACTGTGCTTAAGAACAGGTTAATACCTAGCTTACTTATACTAGACTAGGTAATATATTCTCTACCTCTAGACTCTAATACTACTAATACTAGTATAATAGCTAGTAGTAGTTTATAAGGTTTGTTAATAGTTCCTATATATTTTCTAAGTTAGGGTATCCTAACTACTTAACTAGATATTTATTCTTATATCTTTTCTTTTAATATTATATTATTTTTTTAACTTCCTACTTAGTTTCCTTCTTAACCTAGTAGTAAAAGTTATTCTAGATTAGTATATTAGGATCTACTAGTTCTAATAGCAATATATAGAATATAGAGTATATTCTAGTATCTCTTAGTAGTTTAAGTTAGTAGTTTATAAGGCTAATTTACCTAGAAATAAAAAATAGTCTAACCTTAATATAATCTAGTTTTTTTATTAGTTTTTATATTTATAAGTTTCTTATAAGGAGATAGACTTTATCCTCTTCTTTTAGCTAAGGTGCTATTTTTCTTTTCTAATTAATATAAGAGATTGCTTATTATTAAGCCTTATTAATATTTTTAAGTAATTTCTAGTATACTTTCTTTAGTCTTTATACTAAAGTTATTACTAAATCTATTTAGATATTACTATTAAGAGACTTTATAAAGAGATTTAGGTGTCTTCTATAATTTATAAAGAATAGTATTATACCTATTACTCCTAATAATTTGTTATTATATATAATCTATACTATAGGTAATAGTAAAACCTAGTTATTTTACTCTTAGTTACTATATATCCTTAAGTATATTTCTATAGTCTAATTTATTCTTTCTATTTATCTATCTATTTATAGATAGTATATAGTTAATAGCTTCTTCTTAGTACTAATAGCTACTATAAGTATAGTCTAATAGTTTAATATAAAAAGATTATCTCTATTGCTAATAATTAATTCTAGTATACTATAGTAATAGATAATCCTATCTAGAAATACTTATATAAGCTGCTCTATAGTATAACTATATTAAAATAGTATTATTTCTACTACTTTAGTAAACCTATCTACTATAATAAAGATTAAGTTATAGAAGTATCCTATAATAGGGTTCTTAGAGATTAGTAGTTATATAATAAAATCTATTATAATATTTGTCTATAGTGCCCTTAGCAGCTCTATTGCTTATATTTCTCTATACTTTATATATATACTATATTTATTCTATTAGTAATTAATATAGTTCTTAATAAACTTAGTAACTTTATCCTTTATATAGCTAAACTTATAGTATTATTTAATAAGTTCTATTATTTATATTATACTAGGGTGTCTATAAAGCAGGTTATTATAATAATAGCTTATAATTTTATTTTCTAAGTCCTCTAGTACCTTTATAGGTATATACTATTTCTATTAAACTTTTATTATATTATTAAGCTACTAAGATAGTTCTAATAACCTATCTTTATTAACTCTAAGTATAGTAAACTAATTTATTATTTTTTCTCTAGCTAGATTATATTATCTGCTAAGTATATTAGCTCTGCTATTATTTTTTTCTAGAGTATATAGTATCTTAAACTTATATTATCCTAACAGCTTAGACTAGTATACTTATTATTAGTTAAGTATCTTAGTAGTAGTAAAGTGTACTAGGTTCTTATAGTTAGTATAAATAGTAAGTTCTAAGTAACTTTCTATATAGATTCTCTAATATTCTAGGGCTAATATAATAGCTAGTAATTTCTTATTATATATATTATATCTTTTTTCTAGTTTTTAGAATTTTCTAAAGTAGTAAGTAATTAGGTACTATTATCTATTTTATTCTTATATAGCGCAAGCTCCTAATACTAAATCTAAAGTATCTATTTTAATTTAAAGTAGCTTTCTACTCTTAAATATAATTATTATAGGTAGCTTAATATAGAACTATTTAAGTAACTAGAAAATATCCTCTTATACTTATTCCTACTTAAATAGTATATTCTTTTATATAAGCTTTATAAGTAGTAAGGCCTTAAGTAAATAATTCTTAATAAAGTATTAGTTAAAGTTAATAAATCCTAGAAATTTCTAAATTCTCTTAAGAGAGATAGTAGTTAGCTAATTCTTTATAACTTAAATCTTTATTTTACTTATTTTAACTCTATATCTACCTATAATATAGCTAAGAAATTCTACTTCTTTCTTATACTATTTATACTTCTTAGGTTTAAGTTAAAGATCTACCTTTCTTAGGTATTCTAATACTTCCCTAATATAGTATATATATACTTTTAGTATTACTAAGTATACTAGGATATTATTAAGGTATACTACTACTATAATATTTAAGTATACTCTTAATATATTATTAATAAGGGCCTAATATATAGCTAGTATATTAGTAAGCCTAAATAGTATTACTAAATACTTAAAATAACTATAGTATATTCTAAATATAGTCTTCTATTCTTTACCTTTCTTTATATATATAAGGTTATATACTTTATATAAGTTAAGTATAGTAAAGTATTATACTCTAGATAACTAATTCTATAATTTCTTAATATTTAGTAATAAGTACTAATTCTTAATTATAATATTATTAAGTTTCTAGTAGTTAATATATATTTATAATTTACTATCTTTCTTTAGTGCAAAGAGAACTAGAAATCCTACTAGTAATTTTAATTCTTATAATAATTCTTTTTTAAAGTTTTTATTAATATATTATACTAGTAGTAGAAAAGTATACCTAGTATAGTTACTTATTAAACCTAGCAGTACTAAGTAGAATAGAAGAGTTAGAATAGTTAAGGATCTATTATAGTAAGATAGTAGTAAATAATAGTTATTATAATATTAATTTATATTGTATATTGTCTGTCTATCTATTACTTAAGAACTACTAATCTAATACTAACTAGACTACTAATTTAAGCTAGTTACTAAGCACTTCTAGTACCTACTATAGTAGCTACCTTATACTTTAGTATAAACCTTCTATCTCTAAAAGCTTAGCCCTATTAAGTACTACTTCTAAAGTTATACTTTCCTTATAGTGCCTATCTATATAAGGAAACTCTAAATATCTTCCTTTATAAAGTCTATACTACCTTAGTAAGTAGAGTATTAATAAGGTCTACTCTTAAAATAAGAGTAACTTAAATTAGATATTTCTAAAGCTTATAGTAACTAAGTCCTAATATACCTATATTCTACCTCTTCTATTATTATATAGATAAGAATAGTTAGTATATTCTTCTAGGTCTAGAAGTAGCCTATAAATATCTAAGTTATACTATCTGTTTATTTATACTATCTATCCTATATATTATAAGATTTATTATTAATAGAGTAGTTATCCTTAGTTATAATATATAAGTAATAAGGTATACCTAACTCCTTATCTGCTATATATACTACTTCCTCTATATCTATTACCTATACCTAGTAGTCCTTAACTATTATAATATTAGCTATATAAGTCTCTCTAAGGTGCTTATTTAATTATTATAGATCTATCTTGTTTAGTATTAAGTTAATTTCTTCTATAACTATAGGTAAATTATATAGTTCTTAGTAGTAAATAGTATAAGATATTATAGATTTAAAGACTAGTAGAATATTAGCTAGGAAATAGAATAGCACTCTTCTAAACTTATTCCTATAGCTAGAGGGTAAGGTAGAAGTACTTTAAAGTTACTAGTATACTACTATAAGCTATAAGTAAGATCTTATATTAGAGTTCTCTATTATCTCTCTATCTTTACTAATAAGTATAAACTATAGTAGGATAGTCTTCCTAGTCTTAGTTACTAGCCTTATTAATCTATAGAGTAATAAGGGGTATAAGATATAAATATCTCTATATTTATAGATATACTACTTCTATTTAATATCTAATTATTTAGTAATCTCTAGAGAAAAGTCTTACTTATTATTCTACCCCTTAATATACCTATTTTATTAAGTAATACCCTTCTTAGTGTACTACTCTAGGTATTTCTTAACCTTAGTATAGAACCTAGCTAGAGCCTTAGTATAATTTTCTTTATCCTTATTATTAAATAATATAGATCTCTAGATTATATTTGCCCCCTTACTGCTTATAATAGTATTTATTAGGTTATAGTTAATATACCTAAAAGTAGTAGTATTACCTGCTTTAGTATACTTAGTATAGTATAGGTAAGAGATAAAGTTTATTTCTTATTAAATTATAGTATAGTAAAGCTAGTATATTAAGTTACTATAGATAAGTTACTAAATAAGGGAGTAGTATATTATCCTATACTATTCTAAATTGCTCTTACTATAAATCTTCTAGGTATAGTAATTATATATATTAAAGCTTATATTAATTATCTCTATAAGTTCCTAGTCCTTAAAGAGGTTATTAAAGATATATAAGATTATAGTTCCTTTTATTTTAAACTAATTAATAGCTTTTCTAAAGCTAAACTATAGATAGTAATTAATAAGTATATTCTAGTTAATACTTAGTATAGGGGGGCGTAGTTAGTATTAGTAGGATTAGAAATTATCTATAATATTATAGGCCTAAAGGTATTCCTAAAATAAGATATAAGTTACTAGGTTCTAACGCTAGCTAGCCTATTTATTTAGATAGTTATAGTAAAGTATAAAGATCTTAATTATAGTCTTAGAGTTTATAGTCCTAATAAGTAGTCTAACTCTACCTACTATAAATTAAAGATAGATAAAGTAGACCTTTAAAAAGACTAGTATAAAAACTGTCTACTTATTACTACTTACTATAACTACTATAGGTTAGATTTCCTTATAATACTATTAAACCTAATATCCTATTAGGTCTATATATTTATTATTAGTTATAGGTCCTTAAATAGCTTTATTATAGTAGCTAATAAGAAAGAAGGATAAGTCTTTATATTAATATTATTAGTTACTTATAATCTCTAAGAAAGTCTCTCTACTAATTAAGTTTACTTCTTGTTTTTTAGCTGTATCCCCTTCTTATAGCTTATAGTTATCTATATATAGTTCCTTACTAGAGTAGTTAGGTAAGTTATCTAGGATAGAAAAAGCTTAAATCTCTTTAGATATAAGACAGCTCTATAATACTATTTTATTAATAATATTCTATTAATCTACTTTAAATTATACTTTAGTAGTCTATAGGTTATTAAGGTCTACTATATCTATTAATATAAGCTAAGAGTATAACTAACTTCTACCTAACTATATATCTTATATAAAGGTATTACTTACTATACTACTAATTAACTTTCTTTATTAATAGTACTAGGTCTTATTTAGAGTTAAAGTGTTTCTAGATAGAGAGTAGCTATAAGTTAAGCTTTATTAAGTATCTTCTTCTACCTAAGTAAGAAGCTAAGCTTATATTAGAGATAGTATTAGAGTAATAGTCTTAAGCTATCCTTAAATATTAGTATTAATAGGCTTTAGTATAATCTATCTATTTAGCCTAGCTATTCTATTATCTACTAGCTACTAGTCTATAATATAGTTAGTAATAATAAAACTAGTAGGCTAGTTATTTAGAAAGTAATTTAGCGCTAGATCCTTTAGCTAGGCTTAGACAGTATTAATCTAGAAGCTCTAATCTATATTATTAATAGTTAGTTCTTAAAGCTATATCTACTTTTTTTCTATCTTACTAAAGTCCTTATAGCCCTTATACTTCTTAAGCTAGGTTCCCTTAGGCTTATATATATTATTCTTAATAAAGACCTATATAGTTACTTTAAAGTTCTTAATTACTTTATAAGTATTATACTAGTTAGATAATATAATAAACTTACTATTAGATTGTTATTTATTAAGAAGGTATTAATAGATAGTAGAATTAATAAATTATGCTAGTAAAGAAGGTTTAATTTAATTTAAGTAGAACTAGATATTAGTTAGGCCCTACTATTTAACTAATATTAAATAGCTATATAGTATAATAATATCTAATAGAATATATACCCCTTCTAGGTTATCTTAGATATTATAAAGTGCCTAGAAAGCTTTATCTATCTACTTCTAGCTATAGTTAATTATAACTTCTACTATAGAGAAGTATACTTTAAAGTTCTTTATATCTCTATATTAGGTAACTAGCTTAGAAGAGTTGCTTACTATTATAGCTATAAAGTATATAATAGATACTACTTTATTAAATTCTATAATAGCTGCAGAAGTCTAGGACTCTAAAAGGTCTTAGTAATCTAGCAGGTTGCCTTATATAATATATAATATAAACTAAGTAACTATAGTGTCTTATAAGTATAGTATAGAGTTAGAACTAATACTAGTAATATTAGCTCTGCTAATAGCTTTCTTAATTTCTAGCTATAAGAAATATACTTTACTAGATTAGCTAGGAGGTAGGCGTAGTATAATACTTAAGAAGTCTAATAATATTATTACTTACCTAGCATTTATTCTAAAGTACTTAATATACTAAGTTATTTAAATATTTAAGTTATTAAGTTAACTAGTAATTAGAGAAGGAAGTTAAGGTATAGAGTTTATTAAGTATATATTAAGGTAGAGTACTAGGTAGCTGTATACTCCTTTACTGCCTACTTGTATTTTTACTACTCTCTTTAACTTTTACTCTATACTTCTATTATTACTAGCCTTTAGTAGGTCTAAAATATTAGTAGAGTTAGCTAATTAGTAGTTACTAGGTCTTACCTAGTAACTCCTAATTAGCTAGATTTATTTTTAAGCAAGTGCTAGTATAGACTAGTATAATATAATACTAATATTAAGTTTAACTCCCTCCCCTATATAAGAGTCTGTCCTAGGCTTATAGTTATAATAAGAAGTTAAAGGTATTTATATTATAGTATTTATAGAGGTTATATTCTTTCTATATAAGTAACCAGGGTTTAATATATAGGATAGCAGCCCTTAAGTCTGCTAGCCTTTTATTCTAGGTTAGACCTATAATCTATTTAGGCTATATCTTTAGTAGACCTTAATACTCTATATTAATATTATTTCTTATTTATTAGATAAATAGCTTTAGTCTCTATCTAGGCACTATATAGGGTATTTTTATACTATTAAGGTCTTTTAATATATATATACTCTATAAAGTAGATATTCTATATAGGGAGACTTTATATAAGCTAAGCTACCTTTTTAAGAGCTTCTAAGCTCTTAATATATTAATATCTTTTACTAAGTTCTATAGTAGGACTAGATTATTTAGTATAAACTCCCTATTCTAGATCTCTTTATAGTTATCCTAGTATTCCTTCTTACTAAGCTAGAGATACTTAGTCTAGAATATTAAGTCCTTTATAAATTAATTTCTTAAGTTAAGCTATATTACTTATATTAAGAGTAAATTAGTTCTATTTTTAACTGCTTAGTATAGTAAGGTTTACTATATTAGGATTAAAAGGTTAATTAGAAGGATAGAGTTCTGCCTAGTTACTAGTTAGTATACTAAATAGCCTATTAATTATATTAAGATCTAGTCTGCTAGTAGAATAGTTAGAAAGTTATCTACCTATAGGCTATTAAGTTTAGTAAGAGTATTAATAATAGGCTTATATCTACCTTCTACCTTCCTTATAGCCTATAGATTATAGGTAGATACTTAAACTCTCTTTATATTATATACTAAGGTAAGCTTCTTTACTATATCTATAAAGTCTAGCCCTCTATTAATAAATAATTATTTTATTATACTCTAATAATAGATAATATCCTTATATAAGAATTTAGTAACTATACTAAATTAGTTGTTTAGTAAAGCTTAAGCTTTAACCTACCTACTTAAGTACTCTTATATAATAACTAGGTATTTATATTCTTTATATATTAGTATATAGATAATATCTATAGTAACTGTTTCCTATAAGGTATATATATAGGTATTTATTATTATATCTACTATCTGCTTTGCTAAGTACAACTAGTATTTTAGGTATATATTAATAGTAGTTTTTATATATTAGTATATATCTTCCTACTAGTACTATTAAGCTATAATAGAGTAGACAGTATTTATACCTTAGTAGCCTATAGTTTAGTATATCTTCTATATAGTAGCTATTTATAAGTTAGTATTATTAATAACTTATTAAATAGCTATATTTCTAGAAGTCTTCTAGAATAGCACTCTATCTTATTTAAAGTAGTTTATAGCCCTCTTTTTCTAGGCCCTTACTTATTTCTAGCCTAGTCTATATAGTATTTAGAGTATATATAGGAAGATTATAATATTCTTAGAGTCCTATAAATATTCTTTTAATAGAATTCTAGTTTAAGTTATACCCTCTTCTATATTAGTAATTAGGTTATTAATAAATCTCTCTATATCTAAATCTAGTTTCTTAGAGTTTTTTTAGCCTTCTAGTTTAGAGTACCTTAATAGAGTATTTATAATAATATTCTTCTCCCTTAATATATATTTTATCTTAAAGTTCTATAGCAAGATTAAGGCAAGCTACCTATTTATAATAGAACCTAGCAGGTCTATAGAAGACCTATTTAGTTATATAATAAGTATTTTAGTATCTATTTTAATAATAAAGTATACTCTATATAGCTATATCTAGAACTTCTTTAGAGCCTAAACTACTACCTTATACTTAAGTTTAGTTAAGTACTATTAGCTCTAATCTTTTAACTATAGGGTGCTTTTAAACCTATAGAGGTAGCGCTAGCTGTTATAACCTACTTATTTTAAGATAGCTCCTATACTATCTTTACTAGAGTCTACTAAAAGGTAGATAAGTATACTACTTTTATAGTCTATAGTTATAAAGGCTAGAGTGCTAGTAATATATACTTTTATAGTATCTATTACAGCCTACTTAATAAGTCCCTATTTTTATTTAGTATTATCTTTTAGCAAGTTAAATAGTAGTCTTGCTTTCTAGAAGAATAATTATACCTAGATTTAATAATAGATATAGATACCTATAAATATCTAAACTTCTTATATATTCTAATAGCTAGGCTAGTTTAAAATCTTTACTGCCTTATCCTTGTTTAGTAGCCTACTATTACTAGTTACTTTATAACCTATAATATTAAGCCTATTATAGCCTTAGTAATACTTCTTTCCTAAAACTATAGCTCTAGCTTATTTAATATTAGCAAGTACCTAGTTTAGTTATTAAGTATACTCTAGAATAAACTTTCTTATACCTAGCAGCACCTTCTTATTATTATAATTTATCTTTAGTCTACTATAGGTAATATTATCTAAAAATAGTATAGTATATAGCTAATAGTCCTTAAGTATTTTTATTATTATTTTCTAGAAGATAGTAACTAAGTTAGTAGCTCCTTATACTAAGGTATAGGAGTATAGTAGACTAATAGGTATTATAACTACTATTATATCTTAGCTATTCTTATATAAGGTAATTTAATTATATCTAGAGAAGAAGTTTATAAGTAATATAATCTTATATTTAGTAAATTACTTAGAGAATTTATCTATAGTTAGTAGAGTACTAGTATCCTATAGAGTTACTTTATTTATATACTAAGTATTATTTATAAACTATAGCCTTTTATCTTTCTTAGTAACTAGGTGCTAAGGATTTTAATACTAACTATTATACCTTTCTAACACCTCTTAGTTAATATATTCTAGAAGTATCTTAATAAGCTCCTCTTTCTAGCTTTTAGCTATAAAGAATATTTAAACTTACTATACCTTATATAGGATAGTTTAAACTTAGTATAGTAGTATTATATTTTCTTATATTCTTCTAGATTTCTAGAAAGTAAAAGTAATAGTAGCTTTATAGTTTAGAATTATCTCTTTAAATATATCTCTTTTTTTTAAATATAGTATGTCTCTAAACTTCTAGGCAGCTAGCCTTTCTAAGTTAAGATATATACCTTAAGAGAAGAGAGTATACTTTACTTTAAATATATAGTTAAATAGACTAATATCTAGTAGTTAGAAACTCTAAATAAGTAGTTACTTCTTAATAGCTGTTTATTTCTAATCCTCCCTTTCTAGCCTTATTAGTATTACTTCTCTAGGCTTATTAACTAGGCAAACTTTTATCTCTACTTATTTATATAATATATAAACTTCTAGGCTTATAAATTAGAAGCCCTTATTAGTTACTTAAAGTCCTATTAGGTATAAGAAGGGCCTTATAGTCTCTAATATAAGCTATAGGTATTCTTTATCTATATAGGTTTAGTTTAGATCTCTACCCTTAGAAATCTATTTTAATAATAACTAATCTATATAGGAGAATAGGTTAGGTCTAGCTTCCTTAGGGCTAGTACTAGAGTTTATATAAAGTAACTTATAACTAACTATAGCTACTAAGTATATTAACTAGTATAGAGTCTTATTTTTAGCTAGGTCTTTACCTCTAATATAAGGACCCTTTAGTCTTTTCTTTATTTACTCTTAGTGTTATTAGGGTAGTAGAGTATAGAGTTAAAAGTAATAAAAGAAGTATTTCTTCTCTTATTATTAGAGAGGATCCTATATAAAGCTTATCTAAATATATTATACTAGATAGCTAGCTAGGTAGCTAAGTACTAAAGTGTTCTAAGAATAATAGATCTTATTAGGTTTTATATAATTTAGAAATAAGTTATTATTACTACTTCTTCTACTTTAATAGAAATATTCTATATAGTTCTAATAAATAGATTAATACTACTATTTACTATTACTATACTCTTATCTAAGTTTTAATCTATCTCCTTATAAGTAAGGCCTAAGGCTTAGCAGGTACTAAATTAAAGGAGGTTTATCTAGGCCCTAGTATTAATAAGGCAACTAACTTTATAGTCTCTAATATAGGCCTAGTATAATAGTAAGTCTTAGTATATAACTATTTTCTACCTAACTGCCTTATTTAGTTTAGCTATATTATTTCTTAGATTCTAGTCCTTCTATATATTACTAAAATCCTTTACTAAATATTATAACCTTACTATCTTAGATAAAAGTAAGTAGTATTTATTAAGTTAGTTATAAGTCTAGGCCTTCTAGAGATAAGAATCTATACTAGTAGCTACTCTATATATCTCTAGCTAATTAGAAGTTACTAGGTAAGACCTAGTAACTACTAATTAGTTAGAGCCTTTTAGGAAGTCTAGAGTAATATTTATATTAATATTTACTAATAGTTGCACTAATATTTCTTTTATTATAGCCTATAATAGTAAACTTATATCCTTTTATAATACTAAGTTACTAATAGTAATACCTCTAACCTCCTAGAAAAGGATTACTACTAGTAGTTTATTTATATTTAGGTAGAGTAGAGTAGTAAGGTTACTATTAGAAGAAGATATACTTTTTAACTTCTTTCTTTATAAGTCTACTCTATTTCCTATAAAAGCTTTTTTAGTTACTAGTAGCTTTACTATAGTAAAGGGCTAGTTATATAGCTAACTTATAAAAAGAAGTATACCTAACTTATTATCCTTATCTTCTATTATAACTAAGTAGTTCTAACTAGACTTCTTATTCTAAATACTTCTTTTATAAGTTTCTTAATAAGTATATTCTACTACTAGCTAGCTTATAGAAAGGTCTACTATAGACTTAGCCTTATAGACTAAGGTATTCTAGGCCTTTTCTAGGACTTAGTCTATTAGTTAGGTTTAAGACTTTTAGAACCTTATTATAGTATTAACCTAGTCTAGGTCTTTATCTTTACTATACGCCTCTAGGATAATATACTAGCTATTAATATAATCTAGGCTTATAACTTTAGCATCTCCCTTGTCTATAATCCTAAAAGGGCTAATAGCTAATACTATACTAGTTTATATATTTTAATTATAAGTTAGAGTACTTATACTATTAGTTAGTTACTAGCTAGAAATTAGCTTATAGAGGTTATTATTCCTATAAAATATCCTCTTTAGGTAGGAGTCTATCTCTTTAAAGAGGTCTAGTTTTATAGATAAGGCTAGCTAGTCTAGTATATCCTAAAAGATATTAAAGTAATCTTTAATCTTTTACTTTAACTAGTTAAGCTAATAAGTCTATAGAGTAACACTAGAGACTAGAGTAATCTAGTAGTATATAGAACTAAAAAAGAAAGTTTAAACTCTAGAATCCTAGTTAAAGTAGTAACTACACTACTCTATCCTTATAAGGGCTTAGTACAGCTTATAATCTCTTATATAGTAGTTTAGTTCTTTATATATATTATAAGTATTATTATACTCTCTACTTTAGATTATTATTATTTTCCTTAAGGGGTTAATATTAGGTAGAGTAGTAGTAATATATAAACTATTATTCTATTAGGTTTAGCCTCTAGCCTTAGTAGCCTAGAATATAAAGTAGGTATAATTTATTAGATTTTTTAGGATATTTCTTACCCCTTTATTAATACTTATAATAGTAGCAACTTTAGCTAAGAATAGTTTCTAATTTTCTATAGCTTAGATAAGCTCCTTTACCTCTTTATCTACTCTAGTAAGGAGAGATTAAGCTAGAGTATCTAGCTTTATTATAAGTTATTTCTAAGTTTATTAGACTAGTCCTTATAGATTATTAGTATAGTTTACCCTTCTAATTAATTAGTATATCTCTACTGCTTATATCTTGTCCCTTCTAGTAGAGAAATTATATAGGCCTTAGTATTACTTATATACTTTCTTTATAAACTTATATATAGCTTTAAGTTAAAAGGTAGACTAGTTCTTTATCTCTAGACTCTCTAGTATATTAAATAAAATAAAGTTCTAGTCTTCTCTAGAGAAACTAAAGAAGAAAAAGTATTCTTTCTTTATTAGGAGAATCTAATTACCTTTCTTATAGGTATTACTATATACTATAAAGTTAGTATAGTAATTAGAAAGGCCTAGAAATAATTAATTAGTGCTTTCTATATATACTTCTAGGAAGGCTTAGCTGCCTATTCTCTAGAAAGTATTCTAATCTTTTTAGTATTCCTTTATAGTGTCTTAGAGAGTAGGCTAATTAGTCTTAATATATAGTTTTAAGTATTTAATAAAGTGCCTATAATACTCCTTATAATAGTCTAGAAGGAGCTAGACCTTCTAGGTCTTATTTAGACCCCTATTTTTAGTTATTTAATTATAATTATTTAAGAACTCTATTACTTTCTTTTTATTAAATACTAAATAAATAGTATATCCTCTTATAGGTATAAGGACTTAGTAAGCTATTAAGGCAGCTAATAAACTATCTAGCCTTAAGTCTTTAGTAGAAGTACTTAGGAGAGGACTATAGTTAGGTTTAAATTTAAATATTATTTCTTATTCTTTCTTTTTAGCTTTTTAGTAGTATTTTTATTAATATTAGTTTCTTCTATTATATCTATAGTCTTCCTTACTACTTCTTTTTTTATCTCTTCTAGGCAGTTAGCTCCTTTAGATCTAGATCCCTCTAGATATTAATAAAACTTCTTACTAGAGTAATAATTTTATATCTAATAAAGTTTATTTATAAGGGGTAATATCCTAGTTATTAGGAGGCTAGTATATTGTTAGTTTCTTAGGGTTAACTAGCTCCCCCTTTAAACTTATATAATATTCTATAGTAATCTAATAGCTAGATACTAATAATACTAATAATTCTAATACTTTAAGCTTATATAACGTTCTATAGCAATCTAATAGCTAAATACTAATAATACTAATAATTCTAATACTTTAAGCTTATATAATATTCTATAGTAATCTAATAGCTAAATACTAATAATACTAATACTACTAAGTTATACTATAACCCTCTAGTTAGGTTACTATTTTATACTAGTAGTAGAGAAGTATACCTAGTATAGTTACTTATTAAACCTAGCAGCACTAAGTAGAATAAAAGAGTTAGAATAGTTAAGGATCTATTATAGCAAGATAGTAGTAAATAATAGTTATTATAATATTAATTTATATTATATATTGTCTGTCTGTCTATTGCTTAAGAACTACTAATCTAATACTAACTAGACTACTAATTTAAGCTAGTTACTAAGCACTTCTAGTACCTACTATAGTAGGTACCTTATACTCTAGTATAATATTTCTTAAGTATACTAAGTTTTTTTTTAGATATTTTATATATAGGCCTAAAAGGCAGTTTCTTCCCTTTCTAGAGCTTAATCTTATAATTCTAAGGTTTATACTATAGTAATACCTTTATAGTCTTCTTATTATAGAAGAGTTTTATATAACTCTTATATTTATCTAGAATATTAGAAGGTATACTATCCTTCTTCTTAACTATTACTTTATAACTAGTAGAGTATTCTATATCTATATAGTTAACTACTCTATCTTAGTATATCTTATATATTAAAGAGATATTATTAATCTTCTTCTTATTTACTAGTTATATTATATACTATATAGGCTATAATATAGTAGTACTATATTTATATTAGCTTAATAAAAGCTATTAATTCTTTTAATTAATATCTAGATTATACTTTCTTAACTATAGAAGTTTTAATATAATATTATAAGTAGCTATTCTAAAAGTATCTAGAGTTATTTTCTTATAGTATTTATAGATCTAGAAAGGTACTATAGTTACCTTATATATAATCTTAGATTTCTCTAGTATTAGTTCTCTATTAGCTACTCTAAGTAGGTAAAGTATTATCTTCTAAGTAGAGTATAGTTTAGCTAGCTATACTACTTATAAAGAGATATAATTAGACTATACTCTAGAGTCTAAGAGTATATATATCTATCTTCTTTTTATTCTAATAAGTAACTTAATTAGTTAGTAATTACTTTTAATACTATTAATAGATTAATCTCTAGCACCTACTAGTACTACCTTAAAAAAAGAATCTCTTATCTAAAGCTATTACTTTACTTCTTCTCTTTATAGATTTTATAGTAGAGGTTAAGGTAGGTCTACTAATATATATTAAAGTATTATTTATTTATTACTAGTCTTTATTATCTATACTTAGACTTATTCTAGCTAGGAAAGTATTTATTATTATATTTATCTATTAGGTATAGTATATAGTAATTCTCTTTATAATATTTCTATTATAGTTTATATAAATATCTCTTTAGAAACTATTCTAAATTAAGTTTCTCTAAGTAATATATCTAGTATCTATTATAGTAGTATACTATTAAAGTTATACTTAAGTAAAGCTTATAATATATTATTCTATTAGTTCTTAGAGATAGGTATAGGTAGAGGTAGAATAGGTTACTAGAAGGTATAGAATAATAGCTTACTATTATTAAGGAGTATACTAGAGTAGACTCTAATATATAGATAGGTTACTTAAGAGTATAGAATAATAGCTAGCTATTATTAGGGGTTAATAAGAATATAATATATAGTAGATTATTAAGTTAAATATACTATTCTAAGAATAGTATCTAGAGGTTTTTATCTATAGCTATAGTACTCTCTTCTTAAATATAGTATTTAAGAGGTAGTACTATTTAAGTAAATTAGGAGCTATATAGCTCTTAGTTAATATACCTTATAGTACTTATTTTATAGAATAAGTAAATTAGGCTATAAGCTTTCCTTTAGTTACTTACTTACTAAAGAGTAAGTACTACTACTTTATCTACTAGTTAAATTATTAGAGATACTTCTATACTAGTAGGTCTAATTAGTTAGGCTAGATTAAGTAGCTAGCTATTTCTATTAGCTAGGTTACTTAAGTATCTACTTTTATTAGATTATAATACTATTCTTTTCTTCTTTAGATTTACTCTAAATCCTTATAAGGTTCTATTTATAATAGCTAGCTATATTTATTATATTTTCTACTAATAGGCGCTCTTATCTATATACTAAAATCTACTATTAAAATAATATAGTATTAGTCCCCTATAATTAATACTTCTTTTCTAGTATTAACTATTTTATTCTTTTAGATAACTATAAGTATACTATATATATCTAGGTAGGATATTCCTATATAAACCTCTTATAGAAGTTATTAAATTAAACTAGAGATAAACTTTAGATAAAAGTAAATAATAATAGAGTAATACTCCTTACTATACTTACTTAATTACTATAAAATAAGAAATTACTTATATAGGTTAATAAATAGGTAAAATAGAAGGCTATATATTTAGTAGATATATTAGAATATAAGTATACTAAAGAAGATACTATTATAGCTAACTTCTAGTCCTAGGTTAATAACCTATTTATAAGTTCTAGAATAAGTAAAGTAACTTATAATAGTTTATAAAGTTTATAACTAGCTCTTATATATTCTTAAAGTCTAGGTATCTTAACTATTTTACTAGGTATTCCTCTCTATCTATTACCTAGTATTATAATATCTTTTCTACTTTCTACTCTATCTTCTTCTATACTTAATAGTAGAAATCTCTCTAGATTAGAGTTAATTAGTTAGCTAGTTCTAGTAGTAATATATAGAATACTAGATATATCTTTATATTCTTTAGAAGGTTAAGATAGTAGTTTATAGGGCTAACTTATTTAGATATAAAAAATAGTCTAACCTTAATATAGTTTAGTTTCTTAGTTAGATATTTTATTCTTAGGTTTTTTATATAAAGATATACCTTATCTCCCTTCCTTTATATAGGACTCTATTTCTATCTCTTATTAGTATAGAAGCTAGTTTACTCTTATATCTTACTTAATATTTTAGCTAATATACTATATACCTTCTTAATTATTTCTATTAGGCTTAATACTAAGTCTAAGTTAATAGTACTATTAAGTAACTAGGTAAAGAGGTTAGAGTGTTAACTATAGTTAGCAAAAAATAGTATTATTCTAGTTAATTTAGATAGCTTATTATTATATACTATCTATACTATTAGTAATAGCAAGACCTAGTTATCTTATTACTAGTTACTATATATTCTAAAGAATATCTCTATAGTTTAGTTTATCTATTCTATCTAGCTATCTATTTCTAGGTAGTATACTATTAATAGTTTTTTCTTAGTGCTAATTACTATAAAAAGTAGTATCTAGTAGTTTAATATAAATAATTTATCTCTATTACTTATTATTAACTTAGGTATACTATAGTAGCAAACTACCCTATTAAAGAATACCTATACAAGCTACTTTATAGTATAGTTATAATAGAATAGTATTATCTTAGTATACTTAGTAAATTAATTAATAATAATAAAGATAGTATTATAATAGTAGCCTATTACTAGGTCCTTAGAGGCAGGTAATTATATAATAAAATCTATTATAATATTTGTCTATAGTACTCTTAGTAAGGGTATTAACTATAGTAGTCTATACTTTATATATATATTATATTTATTCTACTAATAATAAATATAGTATTTAATAAACTCTATTACTTTATTCTTTATATTATTAAAGTAGTAGTATTATTATATTAGTTTAATTATTTATATAATCTCTAGATATTTATAGAGGGGGTTATTATAGTAACTACTTATTACTTTCTCTTCTAGTTCTAATAGTACTCTAGACTAGACTAGTAGATAGGCAAGGTTAGGTAAGGTTAAGTATATTTATATAATTAATAAGTAAGGTAGAGTTAGGTTACCTTATATACTCTACCTATCTTTATTAGGTAGAGGTACCTTATAACTTAGGTAAGGTAGAGTTTAGGTACTATATAACCTAGATATAGTTAGGTAGAGTATCTAGGTTAGAGTTATATATAGGTTAGGTAGGGTTACTATATAAATTTAGGGCTTAAATTATTTACTTATAGTAAATTATTATAGAGTGCTTATTATAATATATAAAGTATAGTTATAGTTTTCTATAATTAATATTTAATATACTAAGCAGTACTAAATTATTATAGCTAATTATTATAGTATTATCTAGGCTACTACCTTTGCTACTAAGTTCTATATAATAGTATTATAAACTCTACTACCTTTTCTACTTAGATAATGTTAGAAGGTTTAGTAGGCACTAGAGTTAGACACTAATAGAGAATAGTAGTAGTTATAGATAACTTAAGTATATTATCTCCTTTATTAGGCAGACTCTCTTTATCCTCTCTTCTCTTCTCTTATTATTATATATAGATATAGTTACTACTATACCTATTTATAATTATATTCTTAACTATTATAATCTTCTAGACTATTATACCCTTAAGATAGTACCTTTTTACCCTAATAACCTCCCTTATAATATTAAAAGTTTATTCTATCTTTACTTAAGTAATTAGTATTATAAGAATATCTATTATAACCTAGCTTAGGTGCTTAAATTTACTACTATTATCTTTCTACTATTATAGTAGGTTAAAGGTTTTAATAGGGGCTCTAATATAGAGTATATCTAGGTAGTTATTAGCTTTATTAAGTGTAGTAGTTTCTTTAGAATTCTAGGTACTTATAAAGCTACTTAAAAAGCTGCTTATAGTACTACTAGCTTACTAGTACTATATACTCTATTATATAGATAGTAAGAGTATAGTTAGAGTTAGCTATTAGTAGTTTTCTCTACTATACTATATAGTATAGTTAAGGAACTATTACTTATAGATATATTTCTACTCCTACTTCTAAGTATTACTCTATAGAGTTAATTAGATATATACTATAATAAATAACTATAATAAATATACCTTATATATAGTAAGTTTCTATATTAGATCTAGAATTATAGCTATATTAAAAAGGTAGCCCTACTCCTCTATAGTCTTTATATAGTACTTTAAGAGTTTTTCTCTACCTTTAGTAGCAGCACGCTATACTATAGTAGGCTATTCTAGATTTTAATAATCTAACTCTTTACCTAGTTCTATTATTATTAACTCTAGAAAGTTAAATAGAGTAGAGTATATAGACTAAATAGCCTAGATCTAGAGCTCTATACTACTACTAAGGTCTAGAGTAGTAGTTTTAAAGTTCTCTAGTATATAAGTAATAGCCTTAATATAATACTATTTACTAGAGCTAAGTTAAAGTTTTTAAAGATTCTTAGAGTTTAGTTTATTAGTACTATTACTAGGCTAGGTAGTTACTCTTATACTAATCTCTAGCTCTAACTATTTATTAATAAATAGTTATAGCTTAACTATATACTTATATATATTAAATATAGAATTCTACTATATCTAAATATTCTAGATAACTACTAAGGGCCTTAGTGCCTAATACTAGAGGTTAAGGAAATACTTATATTATTATAGTAATATATTAATAGCTTTATATATTACTTATAGCTAACTAGTACTTAGTATATAATAAACTACTATAATAAATACTACTTACTTTATAAAGTAAGTTTAGAATAGATAGTAGGCTCTTAGAGTTATAAAGTAGGTCCTGCTTATTACCCTTATCTTACTTAGGAAAGGCTAATTCTAGATATTAGATAATATTCTATATAACTAGATTAATAATATAAGCTAGGCAGAGGATAGTATTCTCCTTTATACTCTAGATTATACCTATCTCTTATAAACTATACTATAGCTCCTATACTATAGCTATATTATTACTTATATTATTATAAGTTATAGCTAATAGCCTCTTAGAAAGTCTAGCTATAATAAGTATAGATTTTATATAAGCTACTAGAGAGGTACTAGTATATTTACTATATATTAGAATAAAATTAAGTAAAATCTCTTTATATTTCTAGCTCTTATTAATATAGTACCCCTTAATTACTAAGAAGCTTAGATAGTTAGTAGTAGTCTAGGTATCTAGTAATATAGAGACTTTAGTTTCCTTACTAAGGTTATAAAGCCTAGATTCTAGAGCTAGTTAGTACTATTAGTTAAATATAGCCTAGAATTTATTATATTCTATTATTATAGCCTTAGGCTATAGAAAGTAAATAAAGCATTAAAAGGAAGGCTATATAATTATCCTAAAAGACTAGCTATTATCTATAGTAACTCTTACTAGTTTAGCCTTAAATACTAAAAGGAAAAAGTAAGGAGTACCTTACTCTTACCTTTTTTATTACTTCTACCTTACTTTAATAGCTAGTATATATTTATATAGATAGATAGAATACTATATCTAGGTATAGTACTTAGTATTAAGATAGTTTTTTAGGTAGCTTATTCTAATAGAAATTCTACTAGCTATAGAGTACTTTAAGATACCTCTATAGTTAAAATAGTATATAAATAAAAAACTATTATATATATCTACTCCTTTACTAAAACACTTCTATATAGAACCTATATAAGAAGTACTTCTCTACTTAGGTCTATAAGGAGCTTAGCTATATATAGTAGTAAGCTACTACTTATTCTATATATAGGTAAGGTCTCCTTCTATAGAGCGTATAACTATATAGACCTTAGTTTTCTTTCTAGTATTATCTCTCTTCTTTATTACTACTTTATAGGTACTAAGTTAATAAGGGAGATAGCTAGGCTAGCTAGAGCAAATATAGCTAAAAGGGCTAAGACTATATATAGAAAATAATTAAGGTAATAAAGTTATATCTATAATAAATTTATATAATAAATATAAGACTATAGGATAGGTAAGGTAAGCTTAGGGTTATATTATAGATAATATAATAAGAAAGTAGTTTAGAAATTTATAAGTTTATAAAAAAAAAATAATATAGAAATTATAATACCTACCCTCTATAAGTAGCTAGAAACTCTATTCTATTAAAATAAAATTAATAATTATTAAGTTTAGTCTAATATATAGCAGTCTTAGAAGTAACTATAATTATTAGCTATTATTATATACTATAGCACTAGAATATTAATTATAATATACTTATATATTATTCTTACTCTACTCCTTACTAGAGCTACTAGTATCTATCTTCTTCTCTTCTAATAATTTATTAGAACTCTCCTCTATATCTAAAAATCTCTTAAAGTTAGTCTTCTTCTTCTTATCTTTATACTTATTAGAAAGAGACTTTTAGTACCTCTTAAGCTCTTTACTAGAATTCTCTACTTTTTCCTTATACTTATTACTATTATTACCTAAGATATATCCTCTATTATACTTAAGTAGAAGATTATTATTAAGGCTTACCTTATCTATAATATAAAGTAGCTTATAATACTTAATATAGTTAGTAGAAGGAACCTATAATAATAAACTATAATAACTAACTTATAGTGCTCCTTATTAACTATTATAAGCTTATCTAGCTAAAGGTTATTATAGAATACCTCTTATTTTTATTTTATAGCTTAACTCTTAAAGGTACTAGTAGTTAGTTTCTTATAGCTAGTCTAATACTCCTTATATATAAGCTGCTAATAGGTACTACCTATACTAAAGATTTAAAGAGAAGATTAATTACTAGTACTTTTAGGATTAGGTTTAACTTTATCCTCTTTATTAGTAGTATTAATAAGTTAACCTATAGTTACCTAATATTTCCTTATATTAACTTTATTATTAATCTTATTCTACTTTTTATAAATAGCACAGAGTATATCCTCTAACTACTTATCTAGTATTAGTTAGTATATACCTATAATAAATAAATATAATAACTAATAGCTTTTCTAGGTATTATAGTAATATTAATCTAGATCCTCTAATACTTGTTTTATTATTATAGTTCTCTACTTAGTAAAAGTATTATTATAGGTTTTCTCTTTACTTAGTTTCTTCTTTAGCTAAGATTTAGTAGATTAGTCTACTATACTTACTTTCTAAAGTACTTTTTCTTCTTAATCTAGCTAAGTAGCTTAAGTATATTAAGTAATAGTATATATACTATTACTAAGAGGACTCTTAAACTAGACCTTTATATAAGTAGGTTAGCTTTTTTATAAACTAGCCTAACTATAAGATTTTAGAGTAGTGTTAATTTTATAGTTTTAGAAGAGTATACTCTACTACTTAGTTAGTTATTATATAATAACTAGCTATAATAAATACCTTAGTAAGTTAGATCTATTCTTTAGCTTTAAAATATACTAGAATCTTATAGTTACTAGAAGTTTAATAGTTCTTAGTCTTAGTATTCTCTTACTTAATAGGTAGCTCTATATTATAACTATAATTATAGAATATAATAACTAAGAGGTATAGTAGTAGTAGTACTAGTAGTATTATATATACCTTAAATATATAGCTTATAAATTAAAAGGTAGTCTATACTCTATTACCTAGTAAGGTGCTAGTACTATTATATAATACTAGGTACTATACCTATAATAATAAATTTAGTATTTACTATACTAGCCTAAATATAGTATCTTTAGAAAGCTACTCTTTATATCTATAAGTAGGTAGTTTATTATAGTTATATATTATAGTTTAGTTATTATAGCTATATATATAGTAAATAGTGCTTATATAGAGTATTTTTTTTAGCCTTACTATATATAGACCTAACTAAATCTAGCAAGGTTCTTACTATAAGTATAGTAACCTATACTCTAACCTAAATTATAACTCTATAATATAACTCTATAATACTTATATACTTATTATATAATATAGCTTATACTAAGTAAACTACTTATAAGACTATAGGTAGTAAGTAGCTAAAGAAGTCTCTCTCTAGTAAGGCTATATATAAGTCTATACCTAAGAAAGTAAAGAAGCCTTACTAATATAAGTCTAGTAGTATATTATTATATTTATTTATTATAGTTTAAATCTAATAGACTATAGCTATTACTCTTTATAAGATTAAGTACTACTAGAAGGGCTCTAAGCTACTTATCTAAAAGCTACTCTTCTAGCACTTTATTTATAAGATAACTAATAATACTAGATACCTCTCTAGTATACACTTTTAATATAGTATAATTAAGGCTTTCTAAGAGGTAGCTAAGGTATTCCTTATAGAATACTTTAAAGGTTAGTAATAGTACTTATAGTTTTACTCTTATTTTCTAACCTTACTTAAACTACTAGCTAAATACTATTTATACTAAAAGAGTTATAATTTAGGCTAAAGATCCTAACTTAGCACTTTACTATAAAGTAAAGTATACTAGCTAGTTTAAGAGCTTAAAGAATTCTAGTATCTATAGTAGAAACTAAATATAGCTTAAAAGTTAAAGGTAGGTAGCTAGTAGAGTAACTTACTATAATAAGTTACTATAATAACTTAAGTAGGTATACTTAAGTAAATTCTAAAAGTATATAAACTCTAAATAGCTATATATAACCTACCTAACCTATATTACTAACTCTAACCTAAGGTAACCTTACTTAACCTTAGGTATCTCTACCTAACTTTAGGTAACTCTACTTAACTTTTAGTATATATAACTCTACCTTACTTAACCTTAGGTTTATATAACCTATACCTAACCTAACTCTAAGCCTTAGTAACCCTACTTTACCTAACTTCTAGTCTATATAACCTATACCTAACCCTACTCTACTTTAGGTAAGAAATACCTACCTAGCTAGTCTACTCTAGATAGGATAGGTTACTTTTACTAGATCTAGAATATCCTATTTAGCTATTATAAGGGCTTTATTAATCTATCTATATTAAATTCTAGAATTATATAGTTATTTAATATCCTTATCTCTATAATATTATATTATCTACTTAGTATATCTACCTAGCTATTATTCTTACCTAGAGTATATACTATTCTAAACTTATACTATCCTAGAAGCTCTAACTATTAAACCTACTATTAATTAAGTACCTTAGTTATAGTAAAATATACTAGGTTCTTATAGTCTATATATACTATTAGATTAGAATAGCTTTCTATATAGATCTGCTAGTATTCTAAAGCTAATACTATTACTAGCAGCTCCTTATTATATATATTATACTATTTTTCTAGTTTAGAGAACTTTCTATTATAATCTACTTATAACTAGCTAACTAGAATACTAATAGCCTTAAATACTAATAGCTTTAATATAATAATTATATAGGGCTTCCTATATAGTATAGTTATAGTATAGTTTTATTATAGGTTATATAATAAGCTTACCTCTTAGTAAGTAAGCTAGGTAGACTATATATAAGGGCTTATATAGCTTATATTAAGCTTAGTAATCTTAGCTTATATAGCTTATAGTAAGCTAGGTAAGCTACTATAATTATTATAGTATATAGTAATTAGAAACACTACCCTTATAGTATTATATTTAACCTAATTAATATACTTTATTATTAAAACTCTACTTATATATTAAGATAGATAGATTAACTATCTATACTCCTTACTATAACCTAACTTTTAAGATAGATAGTCTACTCTATACTACTTATTATTACCTATAGTTGCTATAGTATTTTACTAAGTATCTATACTCTCTATAATCTACTATATATCTATTTATCCTAGAGAACTAACCTTAGAAGTATTTATAAGCTTTACTTAGAATATAACCTTAATACTTTCTTAAGTAGTAGGTAATAGAGTACTATCTACTATATTATTTCTATATAGTATATACTCTAAGTACTAGGTCTAATATATTAGTTTTAATTTATAGAGGCTTATAGCTATAGAATATTACTAAGGTAGATAGTTTAATATATACCTATTTAAATAACTTAAATATATTACTTTACTATTAATTCTAGATAAGTAAGGTATCCTTCTAAGTTAATATAGTAAGTAGTAGGACTTTAGTTAAGTAGTCCTTAATAAAATATTAGTTAAAGTTAATAAATCTAAGAAATTCTTAGATTTTCTTAACTATTATTAGTATTAGCTAGTCTTTTATAACCTATATCTTACTCTAGCTTATCTTTACTCTATTATAGCCTACTATAAACCTAAGAAATTCTAGTTTATTCTTATACTATTTATACTTCTCTAGTTTAAGCTATAAGTTAGCCTACTATAAGTATTTTAGTACTTATTTACTATACTAGATATACTTCTCTATTATAGTTAAGTAGATAAAGATATTATCTAGGTAAGCTACTACTATTTAATCTAGGTAGGCTTAGAGTATATTATTAATAAGTACCTAGTATATAGCTAGAGCGTTTATTAGCCTAAATAGTATAACTAGGTACTTATAGTAGCTATAGCAGATATAAAATACTATTTTCTACTTCTTCTCTTCTTTTATTTATATAAAGTTATATACTCTTTATAAATTAAGTGCTATAAAGAGCTGTGCTCTAGTAAGTTAATCCTATAACTCTAATATATTAGGTAATAAGTACTTATTTTTTATAGTAATATTATTTAATTTCTAATAATTAATATATAGCTATAGGCTACTATTCTTCTTTAGTATAAATATAATAGGATAGCTAGCTAGAGACTCTAATAGATAGATTATACTCTTCTTAAGGTTTTTATTAATATATTTATAGAGTACTATTAGTTCCTATTTTAAGAGTTAATATATTAGTCTAAATATTAGTACCTTTCCCTCTTCTAATTAAATCTTATAATTCTATAGTTTATACTATAGTAGTACTTTAATTATTTTCTTATTATAAAATAGTTCTTAGTAGTTACTATATTTATTTAGAATATTAGAAGGTGTACTAGCTATCTTCTATTCTCTTACCCCTTATATAGTATATTATTTACTATAAGTAGAGTTAACTACTATATTTTAGTATATCTTATTACTTAAGAAAATAGTACTAATCTCTCTCTTATCTAATAGCTATATTATATACTATATAGAATTAGGTATAGTAGCACTATATTAGTATTTATTAAATAAATAGTATACTATTATTTCTACTTATTCTTTAGTAGTACTATAGCTATAGTTATCTAATAAAATTTATTATATTATCTAGTTAATATATAGGTTATACTTCTATAGCTATAGGAGACCTAGAATAATATTATAAATAGCTATTCTAAGTATATTTAGATTAATCTATTCTCTATAGTTAAGTACCTAAAGAGGTATATCTACTACCTTATATATAATAGTATCCTCTTCTAGTATTAGCTTACTATTTACTACTCTAAGTAGGTAGAGCTAGCCCTTAGAGTATACTCTAATTTTAGCTTATTTAATTACTATATAAAATATATAGTTTCTTTAAGTACTTAAGTCTAAGAGTATAGTTACTTTAACCTTATTTAGCTAGATAGAGAGTTATAATAGTATATTTTCTAAGATAGTATTAATAGCTTATTCCTAGCTAGGGCTAGTAAATATATTAACTTACTAATATACTTTATTTCTTATTTAATAGTTATATATATAGTATCCTAGCTTATTATATAAGTAATATATTAGTAGCTTACCTATCTTACTAGTTTATTTCTGCTATAGTCTCTTATTTAAGTTTAATAGGTTTATAGCTTCTAGTCTATAGTATTTAGCTTATATATTACTATAGATATAGTACTCTATATTTAGTTAGTAGTATCTCTCTTAGTTATTATACCTTAGTATATAGCTATACTAGGTTCCTTATAGTAGTTAAGTAAGCTATATAGGTATCTAGGCCCTTAGGTTGTTTTAGAGTTCTTATTTAAGTTTATAGAGCTAATTATTAATATTAATTATAGTATATACTAGGTTATCTAGAGTGTTAATACTAGTACTAGTATATATTAGCTCTTTCTTAACTTAAGGCTTAAGGCCTTATTAGAATATTATTATTAATACTAGGTTATTCTAGCCTATAAGTATAGTAAGTTACTAGAACTTAGTAGTATAGTTAGTAGTAGACTTAGTTTATTAGATATATTAGATATTTTATTATATAATAGCTAATTTATTATAGATTCTAAAAATAGGATAGATTCTGTCTTTAAAGCTATTAAAATCTCTTATCTAGCTATTTTCCTCTTTTATTATTTTACCTTAGTTATACTATTAGATAAATAGCTTAATATATTAGAATATAGTTCTATATATATAGCTAGCTATAAGGGTAACTTATTACTTACTTAGTACTCTACTTCCTTAGAAAAAAAAAAAGAGGTTCTACTATATAAGCTAGTTATCTAGCTTATATTACTCTTTATAGAAAATATCTAGCTTATTAATACTAAGTATACTCTAAGCTAGAGTATTAGTATTCTATATATCTATCTTACTAGGTTAGAAATAACTTAGAGTATCTTCTATATTTTTATTATAATCTTAAAGGAAAAGGTATAGTATAATAAAGTTATAGTTATAGATTAATAGTATAGGGCTAAGAAAACTATATAATATTCTATAATTCTATAAAGATAAACTATACTAAGAATATAAGATAGTATAAGATACTATATAGGTATCCTATAGAAAACTATAAACTACTTATAGAAACTATAGGGCCTCCTATAGGACTTTATAGGATATTATAAGAAATATAGGATACTCTTTAGTATATAGTAATTAGAAATACTACTCTTATAGTATTATATTTAACCTTATTAATTAACTTTATTATTAGAACTTAACCTAACTTTTAAGCTAGATAGATTAACTATCTATACTACTTATTATTAACTCTAAAGTTATTATAGTATTTTACTAGGTATCTATACTAACCCTCTCCTATACTAGTACTTATTCTAGAAAACTAACCTTAGAAGTATTTATAAGCTTTACTTAGTTTATAACCTTAATATTTTAAATACTTCTAAGATAAGTACTACTTTAGAAACTAGAGTTACTTCTACTAGCTTATACTCTAATATTAATATAATAGAAAAAACTATTACTACTAATACTATTAATATTAAGTAACCTAATCTCTATAAGGGAGACTATAGTAAGCTAGATAACTAGTTAATATAATAGGACTTATTCTTTATATTCTAAGAAGATAAGGTAGAGGCTAAGAAAAGAGTTACCTTAGTAGCAAGCTATATATATAGAAAAGTATTTACCTAGATTAAACCTTTTATTTAACTCTATAGTAAAGATAATACCTCTAATAAGGTTAATATATAAATAGAAGACTTTAATACTTTTAAAGATAAGATTTACCTAATTTTTAAAGTATTAAATAAACTTACTATTACTAGACAAGATATCTAATATATTTATTAGACCTAATCTGCTACTAATTATACTACTAAGTTCTAGTAACTTACAGCTAATATAGACTAGGATAACACTATATTAACTATAATATTCTATTAAGAACTTAAGCCTAAGGTAAAAAAAAAACTAATACGTACTAGTATAAGCATAGAAACCTTAAATAATCTTATTAATATAGTAATTAATCTTAATATTAAACTATATAAGCTCTAATAAAAGCTATATAATAATCTATATACTTAAGCTATAGGCTAGCTATCTTAACTATAATATAACTAATAGAATAGCTATACTTATTATAGTAACTATAGAAATAACTACTAACCTAATATAGGTTACTATATTTATAGTAATACTTAGAGTAGGTACTATAGACCTAAGGCAATAGACCTATTTAATATAAATAAGAGACTAATAGCTTTAAAACTATAATAGAATAAAAAGAAGGGATATAATAATAATAAGAGTAATAAAGACTAGACTTATTATAACTATAGTAAACTAGGCTACTTTACTAGAGACTATTACTAGAATAAAGTATTCTAATAAATTAATATACTAGCTAGTAGGCTAGATAGCAAGGATACTAGTAATAAATAGAAAATTCTTACTAATAAAATTAGATAACTTATAGAGGATCTAGAGTTAGGATATAATAAAGATATAGGACCTAAGGTTATATACAACCTAGCACCTAAAAGGTTATAGGTATATAAATACCCTTATATCTATAAAACTATAATTATATAGATATTAAGAGAAAAATATTTTAAACTCCTAGAGGTTTCTAGTATAGCTATAACCTTATACTATAGACCTAGAGCAACCTAGACACCTAATACTAAGGATAATATACTATAACTACCTAGATAATACCTAGAGGATAATAAGGATTAGAATAAGCTAGTATATTCTACTATAGTATAATATAGGGCGTAATATAATATATATTATTAAGAATATAAGTAATATAAAGCTAAGAAACCTAATAATAAAGCTTATACTAAGTTATACTAGGACCTAATTATCTTTTCTATTAAGGTAGATAATAATAAAGAAAATTAGTATAATAAGTTATATAAGGAATACTAATAATATTATTAACTAGAAGTATATTAAAACTAGGATAATAATTACCTAGAACCTAATTATAGCCTAGACTTAAGAAACCTATACTATAGAGTACTATTATAGATAGTATACTACTATAATAGATACTAAATATATTATTTAGAAAAGCTTAATTTAGAATAGTTCTTAAAGAGATATCTATATAAACTATAATAAGAAGATTATAAGGAGGACTACTATATACTATACCTAATAGATAAATATAATAACTAATACTTTTCTAGCTAGAATAAGTCTAAGTATAGATAATAAGAATTAGTAGTAAATAAGTAATACTTTAATTAGTATTAGTAGACCTACTTTAATCTCTACTATAAGACCTATAAAGAAAAGAAGTAAAGTAATAGCTTTAGATAAGAGAACTTTTTTTTAGGGTAGTACTAGTAGGCGCTAGAGATTAATTTATTAATAGTATTAAAAGTAATTACTAACTAATTAAGTTACTTATTAAGGTAAATAGAAGATAGATAAAGGTACTCTTAGACTCTAGAGTATAGTTTAATTATATCTCTTTATAAGTAGTATAGCTAGCTAGACTATACTCTACTTATAAGATAATATCTTACCTACTTAGAGTAGCTAATAGAGAACTAATACTAGAGAAATCTAAAATTATATATAAAGTAACTATAGTACCTCTCTAGATCTATAGATACTATAAGGAAATAACTCTAGATACTTTTAGAATAGCTACTTATAATATTATATTAGGACTTCTATAGTTAAGAAAGTATAATCTAGATATTAATTAGAAGAATTAATAGCTTTTATTAAGTTAATATAGATATAGTACTACTATATTATAGCCTATATAGTTTATAATATAACTAGTAGATAAGAAGGAGATTAATAATATTTCTTTAATATATAAGATATACTAAGATAGAGTAGTTAACTATATAGATATAGAATACTCTACTAGTTAT
The DNA here is from genome assembly GCA_004835665.1 of Phoma sp. XZ068. Taxonomy (NCBI): domain Eukaryota; kingdom Fungi; phylum Ascomycota; class Dothideomycetes; order Pleosporales; family Didymellaceae; genus Phoma; species Phoma sp. XZ068. The sequence goes on from RBKR01000002.1 coordinate 798,945, forward strand.
AAAGTAATAGTTAAAGAGAAAGATAGTATACCTTCTAATATTCTAGATAAATATAAGAGTTATATAGAACTCTTCTATAATAAGAAGACTATAAAAGTATTACTATAGTATAAACTCTAGAATTATAAGATTAAGCTCTAGAAAGAAAAGGAACTGCCTTTTAGGCCTATATATAGAATATCTAAAAAAGAACTTAGTATACTTGAGAAATATATTAATAAGAACCTTAAGAAGAGATTTATATAAGAATTAGAATTACTAGCAGGATTTCTAGTCCTTTTTATACTAAAGAAAGATAGTAAATTATAAATATATATTAACTACTAGAAACTTAATAATATTATAATTAAGAATTAGTACTTATTACTAAATATTAAGAAATTATAGGATTAGTTATCTAGAGTATAATACTTTACTATACTTAATTTATATAGAGTATATAACCTTATATATATAAAGGAAGGTAAAGAATAGAAGACTATATTATAATCTACTTATAACTAGCTAACTAGAATGCTAATAGCCTTAAATACTAATAGCTTTAATATAATAATTATATAGGGCTTCCTATATAGTATAGTTATAGTATAGTTTTGTTATAGGTTATAAAATAAGCTTACTTCTTAGCAAGTAAGCTAGGTAGACTATATATAAGGGCTTACGCAGCTTATATTAAGCTTAGTAATCTTAGCTTATACAGCTTATAGTAAGCTAGGTAAGCTACTATAATTATTATAGTATATAGTACTTAGGAACACTACTATTATAGTATTATATTTAACCTTATTAATTAACTTTATTATTAGAACTTAACCCTAACTCTTAAGCTAGATAGATTAACTATCTATACTACTTATTATTAACTCTATAGTTATTATAGTGTTTTACTAGGCATCTATACTAACCTCTTTCTATACTAGTACTTATTCTAGAGAACTAATCTTAGAAGTATTTATAAGCTTTACTTAGTTTATAACCTTAATATTTTAAATACTTCTAAGATAAGTACTACTTTAGGAACTAGAGTTACTCTTACTAGCTCCTGCTCTAATATTAATATAATAAAAGGAACTATTACTACTAATACTATTAATATTAAGTAACTTAATCTCTATAAGAGAGACTATAGTAAGCTAGATAACTAGTTAATATAATAGGACCTATTCTTTATATTCTAAGGAGACAAAGTAGAGGCTAAGAAGAAGGTTACCTTAGTAGCAAGCTATATATATAGAAAAGTATTTACCTAGATTAAGCCTTTTATTTAGCTCTATAGTAAGGATAATATACCTAATAAGGTTAATATATAGATAAAAGACTTTAATACCTTTAAGGATAAGATCTGCTTAATCTTTAGAGTCTTAAATAAACCTACTATTACTAGATAAGATATCTAATAACGTACCTCACGGGCGAGCCGGTCACCCGAGCGAGCCGGTCACTTTTGCCAAGACCACACCAACACTGCAACTACTTTGCAACACTACAGTGTACAACTAGAATGTACTGTAGGCTAAAGTGTATTAAACTAATCTACAGTACTTTGCGCATCATTATTGCATGTTCGCGCGTTGTGCCCTGCCTCACCACACGTGCCACAGCGTCTTAAAGGCTGAGTGCCAGGTTCAACACGCGCTCTCTTCTTTGCCTTCTTTCCATCGCTGCGAGCGTTAAACTCCTTTAGAGTAGTTAGCCGCAATCCTTCACTAAACGTTAGTGTCCCTTCACGCTGGATTCGCTTTCTTTTGTGTGATTTACGGCGTGTAGCGGCCTCATTAGCTGCTTCAAGGTCTGCAACTTGGTTGCGCACCAAAACTAGTGAATGCGCTATCATCTCTGCGCCTTTGGTGAGCTGATTAAGGGCATTAACCATTGAAGTTGGCGAGCTGTCAGCGTGTCTCTGAATCCTTTCTCGAATCAGCTTCGATTGTGACCCAAATTCTAGGGTGTTGCTTGGTGTTCTAGACTCCCACGTACTCTCATCCACAGTAGGTAGTGGTGGAGTACACAACCGCACTTCGAGCTTTGATATCACAGCCTCTGGGTCAAGTGGGACCAGGCCAGCACCTCTGAATCCTCCCTGTATGTTGCTCTTAGTGATTGAGGCGTCAAAAGCTGCTTTAAAGCACGGCAAGAACTCAAGTTTAGTGATGCGAGTAATCTTGCTCCGCATTAGCTGCTCAGCTTGGCGGCCATATGCCTTCTTCAGAGAGGCAAAACATCCCACATCAAGCGGCTGCAGCAGGTGCGACGAGTGTGGAGGCATACACAGAGTGATAATCTTGTGTTCCTCACAGTACTGGTGGAAATCAACCGAGTTGTGGCTCTCATGGCCGTCCAGAACAAGCAGCCGATAGCTGCCAACAGTGCGCGCCTTGGTGTGCTCATCAAAGTGCTTTAACCACTTAACTCCAAGCTCATTGTTTGTCCAGCCGTTGTTAGAGACATTAAGAACCCAGTTGTTAGGTATACTAGGCTCTTTGTACCAGGCAGAGAGGTGGTGCTTGCCAGAGAAGATGATAAAGGGTGGGATGGCCCACCCCTTTGCATTGATGCCCTGGATGATACTAGTCCACTCTCGGTCGCCCTGCTGCACTGTCTTTGGCCTTCCTCGACGCTCAGAGCCTGTGACAACAGCTCCTGTGGATATAACGCCCATCATAAACCCAGACTCATCGAAGTTGTAGGTGTCGTCATCCAGAATACCATACTTAGCTTTGGTATTCTCTACAAGGCGGAACCAGCCCTGAATCACCCCGGGATCCTCACAGAGGGCTCGCTTGTAGTCGTACTTCCGATTGAACTTGACTTTCAGCTCTGGCCGACGCTTAACAAAGGTGCTAGCCCAGTTCTTGCCAACAGGGGGCTGGTGGCGCTCAGCAAGGAGAGAATTAGCCATATCCTCCACATCAGCAAGCCGGGGCGAGTATCCTCGCGCGTCCAGCTTTAATACATGCTGGACAATCACCTCCTCTTCAGTGCTTTTCAGCTTCATTGAGTTGGGCTTGCAATCGCGTCGTGGGGAGGTTCCAGCAAGTCGATCACTAAGCGTGCTTTGAGAGACTTTGTAGATAGCTGCAGCGCGTCGCTGAGACAGTGTCGCGTCTTGTTTAATAGCCTGGAGGGCAAGCTGTATATCTGCTTCGTTTAAGGGCCTTGTTGCGTTACTGCGTTGAGACATTGCAGGTAGAGTGAAGTTTGGTGTGGTCTTGGCAAAAGTGACCGGCTCGCTCGGGTGACCGGCTCGCCCGTGAGGTACGTTATATTTATTAGACCTAATCTACTACTAATTATACTACTAAGTTCTAGTAACTTATAGCTAATATAAACTAGGATAATACTATATTAACTATAATATTTTGTTAAGGACTTAAACCTAAAGTAAAGAAAGAACTAATATATACTAGTATAAGTATAGAAACCTTAGACAATCTTATTAATATAGTAATTAACCTTAATATTAAACTATATAAGCTCTAATAAGAGCTATATAATAATCTATATACTTAAGCTATAGGCTAGCTATCTTAACTATAATATAACTAATAGAGTAACTATACTTATTATAGTAACTATAGAAATAACTACTAACTTAATATAGGTTACTATATTTATAGTAATACTTAGAGTAGGTACTATAGACCTAAGGTAATAGACCTATCTAATATAAATAAGGGACTAATAACTATAAAACTATAATAGAATAAAAAGAAAGGATATAATAATAATAAGAGTAATAAAGACTAGACCTATTATAACTATAGTAAACTAGGCTACTTTACTAGAGACTATTACTAGAATAAAGTATTCTAATAAATTAATATATTAGCTAGCAGGCTAGATAGCAAGGATACTAGTAATAAATAAGAAATTCTTACTAATAGAATTAGACAACTTATAGAAGATCTAGAGTTAGAATATAATAAAGATACTAAACTAGAAATTATATATAAACTAGTACCTAAGAGGTTATAGGTATATAAACACCCTTATAGCTATAAAACTATAATTATATAGATATTAAGGGAAGAATATCTTAAACTCTTAGAAGCTTCTAGTATAGCTATAACCTTATACTATAGACCTAAAGTAACCTAGACACCTAATACTAAGGATAATATACTATAACTACCTAGATAATACCTAGAAGATAATAAGGATTAGAATAAGCTAGCATATTCTACTATAGTATAATATAGGGCGTAATATAATATATATTATTAAGAACACAAGTAATATAAAGCTAAGAAAGCTAATAATAAAGCCTATACTAAGTTATACTAGGACCTAATTATCTCTTTTATTAAGGTAGATAATAATAAGGAAAATTAGTATAATAAGTTATATAAGAAATACTAATAATATTATTAACTAGAAGTATATTAGAACTAGAACTATAATTACCTAGAACTTAATTATAGCTTAGACTCTAGGAACCTATACTATAGAGCACTATTATAGATAGTATACTACTATAATAGATACTAAATATATTATTTAGAAAAGCTTAATTTAGGATAGTTTCTAAAGAGATATCTATATAAACTATAATAGGAAGATTATAAGGAGGACTACTATATACTACACCTAATAGATAAATATAATAACTAATACTTTTCTAGCTAGAATAAGTTTAAGTATAGATAATAAGAACTAGTAGTAAATAAGTAATACTTTAATTAGTATTAGCAGACCTGCCTTAATCTCTACTATAAGACCTATAAAGAAAAGAAGTAAAGTAATAGCTTTAAATAAAAGAATCTGTTTTTAAAGTAGCGCTAGTAGGCACTAGAGATTAATCTATTAATACTGCTAAAAGTAATTACTAACTAATTAAGTTACCTATTAGGATAAATAGAAGATAGATATATATACTCTTAGACTCTAGAGTATAGTCTAATTATATCTCTTTATAAGTAGTATAGCTAGCTAGACTATACTTTACTTAGAAGATAACACCTTACCTGCTTAGAGTAGCTAATAGAGAACTAATACTAGAGAAATCTAAGATTATATATAAAGTAACTATAGTACCTTTCTAGATCTATAGATACTATAAGGAAATAACTCTAGATACTTTTAAGATAGCTACTTATAATATTATACTAGGACTTCTATAGTTAAGAAAGTATAATCTAGATATTAATTAGAAGAATTAATAGCTTTTATTAAGTTAATATAGATATAGTACTACTATATTATAGCCTATATAGTTTATAATATAACTAGTAGATAAGAAGAAGATTAATAATATTTCTTTAATATATAAGATATACTAAGATAGAGTAGTTAACTATATAGATATAGAATACTCTACTAGTTATAAAGTAATAGTTAAAGAGAAAGATAGTATACCTTCTAATATTCTAGATAAATATAAGAGTTATATAGAACTCTTCTATAATAAGAAGACTATAAAAGTATTACTATAGTATAAACTCTAGAATTATAAGATTAAGCTCTAGAAAGAAAAGGAACTGCCTTTTAGGCCTATATATAGAATATCTAAAAAAGAACTTAGTATACTTGAGAAATATATTAATAAGAACCTTAAGAAGAGATTTATATAAGAATTAGAATTACTAGCAGGATTTCTAGTCCTTTTTATACTAAAGAAAGATAGTAAATTATAAATATATATTAACTACTAGAAACTTAATAATATTATAATTAAGAATTAGTACTTATTACTAAATATTAAGAAATTATAGGATTAGTTATCTAGAGTATAATACTTTACTATACTTAACTTATACAGAGTATATAACCTTATATATATAAAAGAAGGTAAAGAATAGAAGACTATGTTTAGAATATACTATAGTTATTTTAAGTATTTAGTAATACTATTTAGGCTTACTAACATACTAGCTATATATTAGGCCCTTATTAATAATATATTAAGAGTATACTTAGATATTATAGTAGTAGTATACCTTAATAATATCCTAGAATATTTAGTAATACTAGAAGAATATATTTACTATATTAGGGAAGTATTAGAATACCTAAAAAAGGTAGATCTTTAACTTAAACCTAAGAAGTATAAATAGTATAAAGAAGAAGTAGAATTTCTTAGCTATATTATAAAGAGATATAGAGTTAAGATAAGTAAAATAAAGATTTAAGTTATAAAGGATTAGCTAACTCTTACCTCTCTTAAGAGAATTTAAGAATTTCTAGAATTTATTAATTTTAACTAATACTTTATTAAGGATTATTTACTTAAGGCCTTGCTGCTTATAAAGCTTATATAGAAGGATATACTATTTAAGTAGAAATAAGTATAAGAGGATACTTTCTAGTTACTTAAATAGTTCTATATTAAGCTACCTATAATAATTATATTTAAAAGTAGAAGGCTACTTTAAATTAAGATAGATACTTTAGATTTAGTATTAGGAGCTTGCACTATATAAGAATAAGATAGATAATAGTACTTAATTACCTACTACTTAAGAAAATTCTTAAGACTAGAGGAATAATATAATATATATAATAAGGAACTACTAGCTATTATATTAGCCCTAGAATATTAGAGAATTTATACAGAAAGTTACTTAGAACTTACTATCTATATAGATTATAAGAACCTAGTATACTTTACTACTACTAAGATACTTAATTAATAATAAGTATACTAGTCTAAGCTATTAAGATAGTATAAGTTTAAGATACTATATACCCCTAGAAAAGACAATAGTAAAGCTAATATACTTAGCAGATAATATAATCTAGCTAGAGAAAAAATAATAAACTAGTTTACTATACTTAAAGTTAATAAGGATAGGTTATTAAGACTATCTTAGTAGCTTAATAATATAATATAAGTTTAATAGGAATAATACATACTTATAAAGGTACTAGAGGAATTAGAAAATAAAATTATAAGTTATTATTATAATAACTTACTTTACAGACACCCTAGTATAATATAAATAATAGAACTTATTAAATAATACTATAAGTTTAGCTATATAAAGGATAAGGTTACTAAGTTTATTAAGAAATATATAGATTACTAATAGAATAAGTATAGTATATATATAAAGTATAGAGAAATATAAGTAATAGAGCTACTAACAGCACTATAGACAAATATTATAATAGACTTTATTATATAACTACTAATCTCTAAGAACTCTATTATAAGATATTCCTATAACTTAATCTTTATTATAGTAGATAGGTTTACTAAAGTAGTAGAAATAATACTATTTTAATATAGTTATACTATAGAGTAGCTTATATAAGTGTTTCTAGATAGAATTATCTGTTACTATAGTATACTAGAATTAATTATTAGTAATAGAGATAAGCTTTTTATATTAAACTATTAGACTATGCTTATAGCAGCTATTAGTACTAAGAAAAAGCTATTAACTATATACTATCTATAGATAGATAGGCAAATAAAAAAAATAAACTAAACTATAGAAATATACTTAAGAATATATAGTAACTAAGAGTAAGATAACTAGGTCTTGCTATTACCTATAGCATAGATTATATATAATAATAAATTATTAGAAGTAATAAGTATAACACTATTCTTTATAAATTATAGAAGATATCTAAATCTCTTTATAAGATTTCTTAATAGTAATATCTAAATAGATTTAGTAATAACCTTAGTATAAAGACTAAAGAAAGTATATAAGAAATTACTTAAAAATATTAATAAAGCTTAGTAATAAGCAATCTCTTATATTAATTAGAAAAGAAAAACAGCACCTTAGCTAAAGAAGGGGGATAAAGTCTACCTCCTAATAAAAAACTTATAAATATAAAGACTAATAAAAAAACTAGATTATATTAAGGTTAGACTATTTTTTATTTCTAGGCAAACTAGCCCTATAAACTACTAACTTAAGCTACTATAAGATACTAGAATATACTCTATATTCTATATATTATAATTAGAACTAGTAGACCCTAATATACTAATCTAGAAGGACTTCTACTACTAGGTTAAAGAAGAAACTAAGTAGGAAGTTAAAAAAATAATATAATATTAAAGAAGAGAATATAAGAACAAATACCTAGTTAAATAGTTAGGCTACCCTAATATAGAAAATATATAGAAGCTAGTTATAAACCTTATAAATTACTAATAACTACTAAGCTTATTCTAAAGTTTATAGAAGTATCTAGTAAGTTAAGTATAGCCTATATTATAGCAGAGTACCCTACTAATATATCTACTATAGGGTAGTTTATCTTCTTAGTATAAATATCTTTGCTTAACTCCTCTAACTTATTTACTAGGTACTTAGCTTTCTTTATAGCCCTATCCTTTACTTAGGCTAGAATTTTCTTATTATATAGTAATTATATAATTACTTTAGATAATAACTTTTTATCTTTTTCTACTTTCTTCTTATATTTAGCCTGTGTCTTGTCTAGAGACTCCTAAGATAGGTTAATATATAGACACCTAATATAAATATACTTAGTATATTTTAGATAATTTATAGAAGGTATAATAAAATAATTATAGCCTAAAGCAAAGTAATAATTATAAAAAATAGGTGCAATAGTGTTATAGCAATAGATTTTAATACTAAGATATAGACGCTTTTAGGTAGCAGAGAATATAATAATATAATAGGAACTAAGTAGTAGTAGAGCTATACTTATAAAGAAATAGCTAATAAAACTTAAGGTAAGAGGAAAGAAGAATAGTGTTATAATCTACTTATAACTAGCTAACTAGAATACTAACAGCCTTAAATACTAATAGCTTTAATATAATAATTATATAGAGCTTCCTATATAGTATAGTTATAGCGTAGTTTTATTATAGGTTATATAATAAGCTTACCTCTTAGCAAGTAAGCTAGGTAGACTACACGTAAGGGCTTATATAGCTTATATTAAGCTTAGTAATCTTAGCTTATATAGCTTATAGTAAGCTAGGTAAGCTACTATAATTATTATAGTATATAGCACTTAGGAACACTGCCCTTATAGCATTATATTTAACCTTATTAATTAACTTTATTATTAGAACTTAACTCTAACTCTTAAGCTAGATAGATTAACTATCTATACTACTTATTATTAACCTTATAGTTATTATAGTATTTTACTAGGTATCTATACTAACCTCTTCCTATACTAGCACTTATCCTAGAGAACTAACCTTAGAAGTATTTATAAGCTTTACTTAGTTTATAACTTTAATAGACTATATTTAGAATATACTATAGTTATTTTAAGTATTTAGTAATACTATTTAGGCTTACTAATATACTAGCTATATATTAGGCCCTTATTAATAATATATTAAGAGTATACTTAGATATTATAGTAGTAGTATACTTTAATAATATCTTAGTATATTTAGTAATACTAGAAGAATATATTTACTATATTAGGGAAGTGTTAGAATACCTAAGAAAGGTAGATCTTTAACTTAAACCTAAGAAGTATAAATAGTATAAGGAAGAAGTAGAATTCCTTAGCTATATTATAGGGAGATATAGAGTTAAGATAAGTAAAATAAAGATTTAGGTTATAAAAGATTAGCTAACTTCTACCTTTCTTAAGAGAATTTAGAAATTTCTAGAATTTATTAACTTTAACTAATACTTTATTAAAGATTATTTACTTAAGGCCTTACTGCTTATAAAGCTTATATAGAAGAATATACTATTTAAGTAAGAATAAGTATAAAAGAATGCTTTTTAGTTACTTAAATAGTCTTATATTAAGCTACCTATAATAATTATATTTAAGAGTAGAAAGCTACTTTAAATTAAAATAGATACTTTAGATTTAGTATTAGGAGCTTATACTATATAAGAATAAGATAAATAATAGCACCTAATTACCTACTACTTTAGAAAGTTCTTAGAACTAGAGGAGTAATATAATATATATAATAAGAAATTACTAGCTATTATATTAGCTCTAGAATATTAGAGAATTTATATAGAAAGTTACTTAGAACTTACTATTTATACTAACTATAAGAATCTAGTATACTTTACTACTACTAAGATACTTAACTAATAATAAGTATACTAGTCTAAGCTATTAAGATAGTATAAGTTTAAGATACTATATACTCTAGAAAAGAATAATAGTAGAGCTAATATACTTAGTAAATAATATAATTTAGCTAGAGAAAAAACTATAAACTAGTTTACTATACTTAGAGTTAATAAGGATAGGTTATTAGGACTATCTTAGCAGCTTAATAATATAATATAAGTTTAATAGGAATAGTACATACCTATAAAAGTACTAGAGAAATTAGAAAATAAAATTATTAGCTATTATTATAATAACCTACTTTATAGATACTCTAGTATAATATAGATAATAAAACTTATTAGATAATACTATAAGTTTAGCTATATAAAGAATAAGGTTACTAAATTTATTAAGAACTATATTAATTGCTAAAAGAATAAATATAGTATATATATAAAATATAGAAAAATATAAGTAATAGAGCTACTAATAGCACTATAGATAAATATTATAATAAATTTTATTATATAACTACCTATTTCTAAAGACCCTGTTATAGAATATACCTATAACTTAATCTTTATTATAGTAGATAGGTTTACTAAAGTAGTAGAAATAATACTATTTTAATATAGCTATACTATAGAGTAGCTTATATAAGTATTTCTAGATAGGATTATCTATTACTATAGTATACTAAAATTAATTATTAGTAATAGAGATAAGCTATTTATATTAAATTATTAGACTATACTTATAGTAGCTATTAGTACTAAAAAAAAGCTATTAACTATATACTATCTATAAATAGATAGATAAATAGAAAGAATAAATTAGACTATAAAAATATACTTAAGGATATATAGTAACTAAGAGTAAAATAACTAGGTCTTGCTATTACCTATAGTATAGATTATATATAATAATAAACTATTAGAAGTAATAGGTATAATACTATTCTTTATAAATTATAGAAGATATCTAAATCTCTTTATAAGATCTCTTAATAGTAATATCTAAATAGATTTAGTAATAACTTTAGTATAAAGACTAAAGGAAGTACACTAGAAGTTACTTAAAAATATTAATAAAGCTTAATAATAAGCAATCTCTTATATTAATTAAAAAAGAAAAATAGTGTTACAATCTAAGAGAAGGAGGTGCAGTATAACAAAGTTATAGTTATAGATTAACAGCATAGGGCTAGAAACACTATATAATATCCTATAATCCTATAGGAACAAACTACACTAAGAGTATAAGATAGTATAAGACACTATATATATATCCTATAGAAAACTATAAACTACTTATAGAAACTATAGGGCCTCTTATAAGACTTTATAGGATATTATAAAAAATATAGGACACTTCTTAGTATATAGCAATTAGGAACACTACCCTTATAGCATTATATTTAACCTTGTTAATTAACTTTATTATTAGAACTTAACCTAACCTTTAAGCTAGACAGATTAACTATCTATACTACTTATTATTAACTCTATAGTTATTATAGTGTTTTACTAGGTATCTATACTAACCCCCTTCTATACTAGTACTTATCCTAGAGAACTAACTTTAGAAGTATTTATAAGCTTTACTTAGTTTACAACCTTAATATTTTAAACACCTCTAAGATAAGTACTACTTTAGGAACTAGAGTTACTCTTACTAGCTTACGCTCTAATATTAATATAATAGAAGGAACTATTACTACTAATACTATTAATATTAAGTAACCTAATCTCTATAAAGAAGACTATAGCAAGCTAGATAACTAGTTAATATAATAGGACCTATTCTTTATATTCTAAGGAGACAAGGTAGAGGCTAAGAAGAGGGTTACCTTAGTAGCAAGCTATATATATAGAAAAGTGTTTACTTAGATTAAACCTTTTATTTAGCTCTATAGCAAGGATAACACTCCTAATAAGGTTAATATATAGATAGAAAACTTTAATACTTTTAAGGATAAGATCTGCCTAATCTTTAGAGTCTTAAACAAACCTACTATTACTAGAGAAGATATCTAATATATTTATTAGACTTAATCTGCTACTAATTATACTACTAAGTTCTAGTAACTTACAGCTAATATAGACTAGGATAACACTATATTAACTATAATATTCTATTAAGAACTTAAGCCTAAGGTAAAAAAAAAACTAATACGTACTAGTATAAGCATAGAAACCTTAAATAATCTTATTAATATAGTAATTAATCTTAATATTAAACTATATAAGCTCTAATAAAAGCTATATAATAATCTATATACTTAAGCTATAGGCTAGCTATCTTAACTATAATATAACTAATAGAATAGCTATACTTATTATAGTAACTATAGAAATAACTACTAACCTAATATAGGTTACTATATTTATAGTAATACTTAGAGTAGGTACTATAGACCTAAGGCAATAGACCTGTCTAATATAAATAAGAGACTAACAACTATAAAACTATAATAGAATAAAAAAAAGGGATATAATAATAATAAGGGTAATAAGGGTAATACCTATTATAACTATAGCAAACTAGGCTACTTTACTAGAGACTATTGCTAGAACAAAGTGTTCTAACAGATTAATATATTAGCTAGCAGGCTAGATAGCAAGGATACTAGTAATAAATAGGAGATTCTTACTAACAGAGTTAGACAACTTATAGAGGATCTAGAGTTAGGATATAATAAAGATATTAAGCTAGAGGTTATATATAAACTAGCACCTAAGAGGTTATAGGTATATAAACACCCTTATAGCTATAAAACTATAATTATATAGATATTAAGGGAGGAATATCTTAAACTTCTAGGAGCTTCTAGTATAGCTATAACCTTATACTATAGACCTAGAGTAACCTAGATACCTAACACTAAGGACAATATACTATAACTACCTAGATAATACCTAGAGGATAATAAGGATTAGAATAAGCTAGTATATTCTACTATAGCATAATATAGGGCGTAACGCAATATATATTATTAAGAACGTAAGCAATATAAAGCTAAGAAAGCTAATAATAAAGCCTACGCCAAGTTATATTAGGACCTAGTTATCCCCTCTATTAAGGTAGACAATAATAAAGAAAATTAGTATAATAAGTTATATAAAGAATACTAATAATATTATTAACTAGAAGTATATTAGAACTAGGATTATAATTACCTAGAACCTAATTATAGCCTAAACCTAAAAAACCTATACTATAGAGTACTATTATAGACAGTGTACTACTATAATAGATACTAGATATATTACTTAGAAAAGCTTAATTTAGGATAGTTCCTAAAGAGATATCTGTATAAACTATAATAGGAAGATTATAAGAAGGACTACTATATACTATACCTAATAGATAAATATAATAACTAATACTTTCCTAGCTAGAATAAGTCTAAGTATAGATAATAAGGATTAGTAGTAAATAAGTAATACTTTAATTAGTATTAGTAGACCTACCTTAATCCCTACTATAAGACCTATAAAGGAAAGAAGTAAAGCAATAGCTTTAGATAAGAGAATCCTTTTTTAAGGCAGTGCTAGCAGGCACTAGAGATTAATCTATTAATAGTGTTAAAAGTAATTACTAACTAATTAAGTTACCTATTAAGGTAAATAGAAGATAGATAAAGGCACTCTTAGACTCTAGAGTATAGTCTAACTATATCTCTTTATAAGTAGTATAGCTAGCTAGACTATGCCCTACTTAGAAAATAATACCTTACCTACTTAGAGTAGCTAATAGAGAACTAATACCTAAGGAATCTAAGATTATATACAAGGTAACTATAGTACCCCTCTAGATCTATAGACACTATAAGGAAATAACCTTAGATACTTTTAGAATAGCTACTTATAATATTATATTAGGACTTCTATAGTTAAGAAAGTATAATCTAGATATTAATTAGAAGAATTAACAGCTTTTACTAAGCTAATATAAGTGCAGTACTACTATATTATAGCCTATATAGTTTATAATATAACTAGTAGATAAGAAGGAGATTAATAATATCTTTTTAATATATAAGACGTGCTAAGATAGAGTAGTTAACTATATAGATATAGAACGCTCTACTAGTTATAAAGTAACAGTTAAGGAGAAGGATAGTACACCTCCTAATATCCTAGATAAATATAAGAGTTATATAGAACTCTTCTATAATAAGAAGACTATAAAGGTATTACTATAGTATAAACTCTAGGATTGTAAGATTAAGCTCTAGGAAGGAAAGGAACTGCCTTTTAGGCCTATATATAGAATGTCTAAGAAAGAACTTAGCACACTTAAGGAATATATTAATAAGAACCTTAAGAAAGAATTTATATAAGAATTAGAATTACTAGCAGAATTCCTAGTCCTCTTTATACTAAAGAAAGATAGCAAATTATAAATATATATTAACTATTAGAAACTTAATAACATTATAATTAAGAATTAATACCTATTATTAAATATTAAGGAATTATAGGATTAGTTATCTAGAGTATAATACTTTACTATACTTAACCTACGCAGAGCGTATAACCTTATATATATAAAGGAAGGTAAAGAATAGAAGACTATATTTAGAACATGCTACAGTTATTATAAGTACTTAGTAATACTATTTAGACTTACTAATACACTAGCTATATATTAGGCCCTTATTAATAATATATTAAGAGTATACTTAAATATTATAGTAGTAGTATACCTTAATAATATCCTAGTATATTTAGTAATACTAGAAGAATATATCTACTATATTAGGGAAGTGTTAGAATGCCTTAGAAAGGCAGATCTTTAACTTAAACCTAAGAAATATAAATAGTATAAGAAAGAAGTAGAATTCCTTAGCTATATTATAGGAAGATATAGAGTTAAGATAAGTAAAATAAAGATTTAGGTTATAAAGGATTAGCTAACTTCTACCTCCCTTAAGGGAATTTAGGAATTTCTAGGATTTATTAACTTTAACTAATACTTTATTAAGGACTATTTACTTAAGGCCTTGCTACTTATAAAGCTTATATAGAAGGATATACTATTTAAGTAGGAATAAGTATAAGAGGATGCTTTCTAGTTGCTTAAATAGTTCTATATTAAGCTACCTATAATAATTATATTTAAGAGTAGAAAACTACTTTAAATTAAGATAGATACTTTAGATTTAGCATTAGGAGCTTGCGCTATATAAGAATAAGACAGATAATAGCACCTAATTACCTACTACTCTAGAAAGTTCTTAAGACTAGAAGAATAATATAATATATATAATAAAGAATTACTAGCTATTATATTAGCCCTAGAATATTAGAGAATCTATATAGAAAGTTATTTAGAACTTACTATCTATATAGATTATAAGAACTTAGTATACTTTACTACTACCAAGACACTTAACTAATAACAAGTACGCTAGTCTAAGCTGTTAGGATAGAACAAGTTTAAGATACTATATATACTAGAAAAAGATAATAGCAGAGCTAACACACTTAGCAGATAATATAATCTAGCTAGAGAAAAAACTATTAACTAGTTTACTATACTTAGAATTAATAAGAATAGGTTATTAGGACTATCTTAGTAGCTTAATAATATAATATAAGTTTAGCAGGAACAGCGTATACCTACAAAGGTACTAGAGGAATTAGAAAATAAAATTATAAGCTATTATTATAATAACCTGCTTTATAGACACCCTAGTATAACATAAACAATAGAACTTATTAGATAATACTATAAGTTTAGCTATATAAAGGACAAGGTTACTAAGTTTATTAAGAACTATGTTAATTACTAACAGAACAAATATAGTATACATGTAAAGTATAGAGAAATGCAAGCAATAGAGCTACTAACAGTACTATAGACAAACATTATAATAGATTTTATTATACAACTACTAATCTCTAATGACCCTATTATAGGATATACCTATAACTTAATCTTTATTATAGTAGATAGGTTTACTAAAGTAGCAGAAATAATACTATTTTAATATAGTTACACTATAGAGCAGCTTGCACAAGTGTTTCTAGATAGAATTATCTGTTACTATAGTATACTAGAATTAATTATTAGTAATAGAGATAAGCTCTTTATATTAAACTATTAGACTACGCTTATAGTAGCTATTAGTACTAAGAAAAAGCTATTAACTATATATTACCTATAAACAGATAGACAGACAGAAAGAATAAATTAGACTATAGAAATATACTTAAGGATATATAGTAACTAGAAGCAAGATAACTAGGTCTTACTATTACCTATAGTATAGATTATATACAATAATAAATTATTAGAAGTAATAGGTATAATACTATTCTTTATAAACTATAGAAGACATCTAAATCTCTTTATAAGATCTCTTAATAGTAATATCTAAATAGATTTAGCAATAACTTTAGTATAAAGACTAAAGAAAGTATACTAGAAATTACTTAAAAATATTAACAAAGCTTAATAACAAGCAATCTCTTATATTAATTAGAAAAGAAAAACAGTACCTTAGCTAAAAGAGGGGGATAAAGTCTATCTCCTTATAAAAAACTTATAAATATAAAGACTAATAAAAAAACTAGATTATATTAAGGTTAGACTATTTTTTATTTCTAGGCAAATTAGCCTTATAAACTATTAACTTAAACTACTATAGAATGCTAGAATACACCCTATATTCTATATATTACTATTAGAACTAGTAGATCCTAATATACTAATCTAGAAAGACTTTTACTACTAGGTTAAGAAAGAAACTAAGTAGAAAGTTAAAAAAATAATATAATATTAAAAAAAAGGATATAAGGACAAATACCTAGTTAAGTAGTTAGGATATTCTAACTTAGAAAATATATAGGAACTATTAATAAACCTTATAAACTACTACTAGCTATTATACTAGTATTAGCAATATTAAGGTCTAGAGGGGGAGGATATATTACCTAGTCTAGTGTAAGTAAACTAGGCATTAACCTGTTCTTAAGTATAGTAATATTATTAAGTAATAACTCTTATTACTCTAAGTACTCTATGTCCTTAATAAATTAGGCACTTGTATTAAACTATTATTATTTATAATACTTTAGAAATTTCTTTTATTTACACACCCTATTTAATTTAGTGTAGGCAGCCTATAAGGCAGCTATTATAGCTTCCTTAGCTTTAGCAGCCTTATCTTCTATTTCTTCTAGATATAATATCTTATTATTAATTTTAAAGAAGTTAGGAACAGGCAAATCTATAGGCTTGTACTTCTTTATTCTATTATATTTATAATTTCTATACTTCTTGTATAATAAAGACATCTTATAAGGCAAGTTCTTCTTTATATAGTACTTGTAGGCAACTATAGTAAGGTATTTAATATTATTAATTTAGGTTCCTGTTATATATTAGGCTTAGGTACTTTAAGAAACTATTTATTAGTTTATAAGAATATAAACTATAAAAGAGGAGGATAGTGTTATAATCTAAGAGAAGGAGGTATAGTATAACAAAGTTATAGTTATAGATTAATAGCACAGGGCTAGAAACACTATATAACGTCCTATAATCCTATAGGAATAAACTATACTAAGAGTATAAGATAGTATAAGACACTATATATATATCCTATAGAAAACTATAAACTACTTATAGAAACTATAGAGCCTCCTATAGGACTTTATAGAATATTATATAAAATATAGGACACTCCTTAGTATATAGTAATTAGGAACACTGCCCTTATAGCATTGTGTTTAACCTTATTAATTAACTTTGTTATTAGAACTTAACCTAACCTTTAAGCTAGACAGATTAACTATCTATACTACTTATTATTAACTCTATAGTTGTTATAGTGTTTTACTAGGTATCTATACTAACCCCCTCCTATACTAGCACTTATCCTAGAGAACTAACCTTAGAAGTATTTATAAGCTTTGCTTAGTTTATAACCTTAATAAATAGTACCTTAGCTAAAAGAGGGGGATAAAGTCTATCTTCTTATAAAAAACTTATAAATATAAAGACTAATAAAAAAACTAGATTATATTAAGGTTAGACTATTTTTTATTTCTAGGCAAACTAGCCCTATAAACTACTAACTTAAGCTACTATAAGATACTAGAATATACTCTATATTCTATATATTATAATTAGAACTAGTAGATCTTAATATACTAATCTAGAAGAACTTTTACTACTAGGTTAAGAAAGAAACTAAGTAGGAAGTTAAAAAAATAATATAATATTAAAAGAAAAGATATAAGGATAAATATCTAGTTAAGTAGTTAAGATACTCTAACTTAGAAAATATATAGAAACTATTAATAAACCTTATAAACTACTACTAGCTATTATACTAGTATTAGTAGTATTAAGGTCTAGAAGAGGAAGATATATTGCCTAGTCTAGTATAAGTAAGCTAAGTATTAACCTATTCTTAAGTATAGTAATATTATTAAGTAATAACTTCTATTACTCTAGGTGCTCTATATCCTTAATAAACTAAGTACTTATATTAAACTATTACTATTTATAATACTTTAAGAATTTCTTTTATTTATATACCTAGTTTAATTTAGTATAAGTAGCCTATAAGGTAGCTATTATAGCTTTCTTAGCTTTAGTAGCCTTATCTTCTATTTCTTCTAGATATAATATTTTATTATTAATTTTAGAAAAGTTAGGAATAGGCAAGTCTATAGGTTTATACTTCGTTATTCTATTATATTTATAATTTCTATACTTTTTATATAATAAAGATATTTTATAAGGCAAGTTCTTCTTTATATAGTACTTGCAGGTAACTATAGTAAGATATCTAATATTATTAATTTAAGTTTCTATTATATATTAGGCTTAGATACTTTAGAAAACTATTTATTAGTTTATAAAGATATAAACTATAAAGGAAGAGGATAGTATTATAATCTTAGAGAAAAAGGTATAGTATAATAAAGTTATAGTTATAGATAAATAGCGCAGGGCTAAGAAGACTATATAATATTCTATAATTCTATAAGGATAAACTATACTAAGAATATAAGATAGTATAAGATACTATATAGGTATTTTATAGAAAACTATAAACTACTTATAGAAACTATAGGGCCTTCTATAGGACTTTATAGGATATTATAAGAAATATAGGACACTTCTTAGTATATAGTAATTAGGAACACTACCCTTATAGCATTATATTTAACCTTATTAATTAACTTTATTATTAGAACTTAACTTAACTTTTAAGCTAAATAGATTAACTATCTATACTACTTATTATTAACTTTATAGTTATTATAGTGTTTTACTAGGTATCTATACTAACTCTCTTCTATACTAGCACTTATTCTAGAGAACTAACCTTAGAAGTATTTATAAGCTTTACTTAGTTTATAATCTTAATAATTTTCTAGAGATATACTTATCTTAGAGTATTTAAAGTATTAAAGTTATACCTAAGTAAAGCTTATAATATATTATTCTATTAGTTCTTAGAGATAGGTATAGATAGAGGTAGGATAGGTTACTAGAAGGTATAGAATAATAGCTTACTATTATTAAGGGGTATACTAGAGTAGACTCTAATATATAAATAAGTTACTTAAAGGTATAGAATAATAGCTAGCTATTATTAGAGGTTAATAAGAATATAATATATAGTAGATTATTAAGTTAAATATACTATCTTAAGAATAGTGTCTAGAGGTATTTATCTATAGCTATAGTACTCTCTTTTTAAATATAGTATTTAAAAGGTAGTACTATTTAAGTAAATTAGGAGCTATATAGCTCTTAGTTAATATACTTTATAGTACCTATTCTATAAAATAAGTAAATTAGGCTATAGGCTTTTCTTTAGTTACTTACTTACTAAGAAGTAAGTACTACTACTTTATCTGCTAGTTAAACTATTAGAGATACCTCTATACTAGTAAATTTAATTAGTTAGGCTAGATTAAGTAGCTAGCTATTTCTATTAGCTAGGTTACTTAAGTATCTACTTTTATTAGATTATAATATATACTATCTATAATAGTACTCTATAGTATAGGTTCTTTAGGTCTAGGCTATAGTTAAGTTCTAGGTAATTATAGTTCTAATTCTAATATACTTTTATTTAATAATATTATTAGTATTCCTTATATAACTTATTATACTAATTTTCTTTATTATTATCTACTTTAATAAAGAGAATAATTAGGTCTTAATATAACTTAGTATAGGCTTTATTATTAGCTTTTTTAGCTTTATACTACTTATATTTCTAATAATATATATTATACTATACTTTATATTATATAGTAGTAGAGTATACTACTTTATTCTAGTCTTTATTATCTTCTAGCTATTATCTAGGTAATTATAGTATATTATCTTTAGTATTAAGTATCTAGGTTACTTAGAATTTATAGTATAAAGTTATAGCTATACTAGTAGCTTCTAGGAGTTTAAGATACTTCTCCCTTACTATCAGGCTCAATAGCCGGGGGCACTAGGGAGAGAAGTATCAATACAAGCAGGCAGGACTACAACAGTCCCAAACGAGGTCAATTAACAGTAGACTGTTCGCTACCTTGTAACAAACAGCTGAGCTGGGCTCTATATACTCTAGTTACCCCGCACGGAGGTAACTCCAGTGACTACGCCCTACCCAAGCGTAGTAATACAAGTATTCAACTCCTAGAAGCCATGTGTCTGACAATATCCCCCTTCTACAGTTGAACGTCCCGGGCAACCACAGAGGAACATGTTAGTAGCCGTTTCAAGCTATTGTGGGCCGTTATAGCCCTGTACTAGGAGAATAGGCAGTAGGTGGCCCAGCTTGAGTTGGAGGCAGGCTCAGGCTCCTGGAGGGAAATTTCTACGTTCACCTTCACCTTCACCTGGAATTCCGTTTGCCTGCGCTCCAATTCTGTCTACTAGCCAGCAGGGTGCCTATAGGCCTCTAATAGGTTTCTATCCACGATTTCTAGCCATTACTCCTTCTTCCCACTACACAATTCAGTAAGTTTTTAAGATTTTCTGTTTTCGAATCCTAGCCCTGATAGGTCCCAATATAGGCCATTTTAAGCTATTATAGCCCAAGTTGGCTCATTAGGGCTTATCGGAACCAGTTCGAGCTTTGTTTGACCATTTCGGCGCTAACTGGACCATTTTAGACCATTCTGCGCCGTTCCTGACTGTTTTTGCGCATTACACTGCCTACTAGCACCTTCCGGCCGCCAACCATAGATTACTCAGAGGTCTCGAACAATATAGTGCCTAATTCCCGCCGTACGGCCTTTAGCTGCGTCCGCTGCATTAATTACTTTAGTAAGGGTGGCGTCTCCTTCGCTAACCGCCTGGGCTGCCGCTTCCCCCCAGTCAACAACAGCAATCAGCACCTCTACCGTGCTTAGGTCCACAAGGTCGATGCTAGCGAGGACATCCAGACCATACAGTGCATACAGTGTTTCTTCACCAACTCAGACTGCTTTGCAGTATGTGGCCTCATTATAGGTCATTATCAACCGTTATAGTCCGTTCTGACCTGTTACAGCCACCCAAAGCCGTCTTTAACCATCTCAACACAATTTGCAAGCACTTCAACACGCTCAGCTCAGCTACGCGCACTAAGGCCCAGCCTGAGTCTAAGGGGGTGCTCAAGAGCACAAAGGTCCAGGCTAGGAGCAATTTGATCTCCAATGCACGCCAAGTCACCAAGATAATCAAGGGGTGAGCCATTTCACCCCCTTATTAACCATTCTTGGCCCTTACTAACCCCTTTAGGGAGTTCAAGCCCTATGCTAACCACCTCTTCCTGCACTTAGGTGTTCACGCCTCTCAAGGTGAACCTGCAACTAAGGTACGTCCCGTCAGCCAAAAGCGCGACAAGGTCTCCACGCAGGCCAAGGTCGAGGGCAATAAGCGCAAGCTTGAGCTGCAGGCTGCTGCTAAGGCCGCTTCTCCCGCCAAGAAGGTCAGTTTTCCCCCTTTTGAGCCACTTTGGGCCATTCTGACCCATTATAGGCCAAGGGCGTCCTTGTCAACAGCAAGAGGCGTGATCTTGAGGCCAGGGCCGCTATTCTTGTGAGTGAGATCAAGGAACTCCGCCTCTCTAAGGCTGGCAAGTCTGCTGCCAACAAGGGCAAGATTACCAAGCGCATAAACATAAAGGACAAGGAGCGTGAGGAACTTCTGGCTGAGGCTGCCAAGTTGTAAGAGGTAATGGGTGGTTTCAAGGCATTCTAAGGCGTATTCAGTGATTCTAGGGTAAAATAGTGCATAACAGGGTGATATGGCCCCTGCTGGCGTACATAGGATAATACCCGGTTTTCTACTGCTTTAGCAGCCATCAATGGTCATGGTTCATTCAAATTCCACTCTTGTAACCTTTCTGTGCCATTTTGTAATGTAATAGGCCATTATAGCCCCTAGCACCTCCTACTATTGTCAATTGCACGCCAGTAGCCTTTCTGTGCTATTTTATAATATTATAGGCCATTATAGCTCCTAGTACCTTCTACTATTGTTAAGTGCCATTAAACACCTAAAACCCAGTAGGAAAAATAGTAAAGGTAACTTTTTCAACTTTAGTAGTGGTAGTACACTTAGGATTTCTATAATTTTCCTAAGTATTGGGATATTTTTCCCTTTTCTTAGGCGGCCGTCCCAGGCGCCTCTTAGGTTGTTACTGTTTACTCTGTCGCCTAGGTAGTATTTTCTCCCTTTCCCAGAACTGTTTAAGGGCATTGGAGGATATATTAACCCCAGGCTCCCATAAGTTCTCTTCAGAGGAAAAATTAGCCCATTTTACGTGATAGAGCCAATTTCCATCCTCATCTTGCTTTCGTTCAAGTATTTTTTCCACTTCCTACACATCATCGCTATAAGTGCGAAGAGTATCCGGAATTAGGGTTACTAGGTGTAGAAGTAGGCCCTTTAGGTCAAAAGGTTCTAATAATAACACATGGAAGACTGGATGAACGCTTTGGAGTCCAGGTAGGTCCACTTTGAACAATAATAGCCCAATCTAGGCCATTATACGCCCTGGGCCCACATACTTCCAATCTAGTTTGCGTTTTGGCCTGGTTGATCACATATATCAGTTTAAAACCATAACTTAGTCGCCTACTGTAAATAGAATAGGTAACCTTGACTTATTCTAGTACGCCTGTTAATACGCATTTACTACAAGTATCTTCTTCTTACATTCCCGTTGTAGTTCTAGGAGTTTGGTCGCAACCTGCCTCCCAAGGGGCGATTCGCCCTGGCCAAGGGCCATACTGGGCCAGTCCGCCCCCCTAGGGTCCAAACCATAGTTTGCCCAGAAGGGTGTAGTCTTAATAGTCAAGTGTACACTATCATTGTACGCAAACTCCGCTACTGAAATCCATAGGGCCCAATCGTCCTGTTCTAACAAACAGTAGCATCAAAGATATTGTTCTAAGGTCTAGTTCTGCCTTTCTATCTGTCTGTCTGTCTGTAGGTAATAGGCAGACGTAAGAACCCTCCTAGAGTTCAGATAATGTTAAAAGGTATCCTAGTATTTCGCGTTCATTAGCAGGCCCCAGTTAGAAATAATTCGTTTAGGGGCTCCGTGCAATCAGATTATCTCCCTTATCCAGGACTGTACTAGGTCAACTCCGTCCCAATCGCCCCTGGCTAGGATGTAATGGGCCATTTTGGTCAATCGGCACACCACTACCAACACCGCATCATATACTACACCACTCATCTTGCTAGGGGGGAGTTCTGTGATAAAATCCATCATAACTTCCTCCCATAGTCTGTCAGGTAGTGGGAGTAGTGCTAGCAGCCCGTACAGTTTGTGCCTTGCTGGTGTCAACCTTCTACAGGGTATGCACTCCCTGCAGTACTAAGCTACGTCCTCTCTCATGCCCTTCCACACATATCAGCGCTAGAGTTTCTCTAATGTCCTTCTTGCACCAAAATGTCCCACCATTAGGTTATCGTGGCATTCCTGTAGGGCTTCTGCTCTTTCCTACAGTGTTACTAGCTCCTTGACGCCCAACTAGGATACAGCAGAGCGTTCTAGGCCATTATAGGCCGTTTTGGGCTCCACAACGCTAGTATCCATCTCAGTGTCCATTTCTGTGTCAGACTCCTCTTCCATAGTCCTAGGTTCCCTTAGGGATCGCTTATCGGCCTTCCAGAATTCCCAAAGAGCCGTGCTTGTCTCCTCTGGTAGGGTATGTATTGCCTTTAACCATATTATTACCGCAGCTACTAAAGTGCTTAGGTCTCTTTTCCTATTCAAGAGGTCCTTCATTGGTTGTACAAATGCCTGATTATACTTTTGGGAGGGCTTTTGCGCCTCACTCATGTAATCAGGTCTCCTTAATAGCCCATCTGCTGGGTTTATTTTCCCAGGTCAGTAGGTTAAGGTAAAATCATACTGGCTTAGTACCAAGTATAACCAAACCTGCCAGTGGTTCAACACCTTAGTCTCCATAAACCATTTTAGGTTCATGTAGTCTGTAAGAATTTTAAAATAGATCCCCTGGAGGTAATGTCGCCAGTACTTCACACTCTTTACAATTGCTAGTAATTCCTAATCATGTGTGTTGTAGTTGTACTCCACTTAGATAAGCTTGCGCAAATAAAAGCCTATTGGCCTCCATTAGTCCACCTTGCCCCATCCTAGGCCATATTGGCTCAGTATACCTAAAATTGCTCCACCTAAAGCATCAACTTCTAGTCTGGTTTGTTTTCCTTTCTTGAAGTAAGCAAGGATTAGGACTATTAAGAAGGCGTCCTTCAGCTGCTTAAAGGCTTTCTTTGCCGCCTCTAGCAAGTGTAGCGGCTGGCTTTCCTCCCTCTTCATAGCTAGCCCAGCCCGGGCCTGGCCTGGGTCCTTTCTTATCAATGTTGTAAGTAGGAGTACTATACAGCTGAATCCTTTGATAAAGCGTTGATAATAGTTCATAAATCCCACAAAAACGCGTATATCGCGTACTGTGGCTGGTAATGGCCAATCTTGGATCGTTTTGGCCCTTTCTGGGTCGATACTAACCCCTTGTAGGGATACCACGTATCCAAGGTACTCTATGCGCTGTGTGTGCCATTTGCACTTTAATAGCTTGACATACAGCTTATATTGCCGCAATCGTTCCAGAATTTCTTAAACATGGGCGATGTGCTCCTCTTCTGTGTTTAAGAATATTAAGATATTGTCCAAGTACACAATGCACGTAACATCTACCAGTCCTGCCAAGGCTTTATTTATATATGCCTAGAACTAAGCAGGTGCGTTTGTTAGGCCAAAGGGCATAACAGTATACTTAAAATAACCGTATCTAGTCCAGAATACAGTCTTCCATTTATCTCCTTCCCTTATTCGGATCCAGTAATAGGCATCCCTAATATCTAACTTGGTAAATACCTTTGCCTTTAAGAGGCAATCTAGGGACTCAGAGATTAGGGGTAGCAGGTGCCAATTCTTCACAGTTATCTTGTTAAGGCCTCTAAAGTCCACACAAAGGCGCAAACTGCCATCCTTTTTCTTTACAAACAATATTAGGGCCCCAGCAGAGGATCTTAAGCGTCAAATCCAACCTCTCGCCATATAGTCAACTAGGTATTTCCGCAACACCACCAACTCTGCCTCCAACAGACCATATAAGGGCTGATACGGGGGTGTGGTTCCTTCAGCTAAATTAATCACCAAATCATTCAAGCTATAGTTAGGTAAACACCGTGCGTCATCTTCCAATGCAACATCTACAAAATCAGCATAGTATGTAGGCATTTTGTCCACATCAGGTTGATCTGGCCCGTTCTGGCCTGTAAAGGCCACAAGACAGGCATATATATCCGTCTAGGGGTTACGCATAGTGCAATCAAACTCTTCTGCGTCTTCTAACGCTATCTTGGAGAATTTGGTCATACTCTTAACCTTTGTCCCCCTAAAGAGCACGCGCCAAGTAGCGTAATTAATCTTAGGCTAACACATATCAATCCAAGGCAGGCCCAAATACATTTGGTACCTTCTAAGGTCAGTAACCACAAATAGTATGTCACCTACCTCCTTACAGCCTCGTAAGTCAACTACAGTTATTCTCACAGTTATAGTGCCGTATATCCATATTATAGACCCATCTACCCCCTCTGCAAGGAATTCAGGCAGGGGATCTACACAGAGATTTTGCTCCTTTACTACAATTGCAGAGAGCAAATTAAGCTAAGAGCCCCCATCTACCAAGGCCTCTATTGGTCTAGAAGATCCCACAGTCACTTCTACTATAAGCAGCCATACTAGCTAAGGGTGTAATGCTGCGCAAAGGGTGCCAAAATCCCTACTCTCCTATATATAAGAGATATAGGCAAGAAGAAGCAGATCTAATCCTTCCACCCCTTACCTTTTCCCAAGTCCCCCCCTTCTTTGGGTTTCATAGACTTATCAGGGTTTGGACACTTCAGTCTAATGTGTCCTACCTCCCCACACCCATAACAGGTTACTATAGAGCAGTCTGCCCTTGGCTTCAACCCCTTAGGCCTCTTTGGGCCACTATAGTTAGGACTACCCTCTTTCTCACACTTTATAGCCTCTTTAGACCCCTTTGTATCTTTTAAGTTGCCTTTCTGCTTCCCTAACTCCTTAGGAGGTTTTTCCTCCTTTGAGTTCTTGGGATAGCCCCTCTGTCAATGAATTGTGTTAGCAACCTCTTCTACCTGGCTAAGTGTCACACAACGCTCCTCCAGGTACATAAATAGCTGCCTTTGTATCTCTTCAGGCAATGCATAGATATATCCAATTACTTGGAGGTTTGCTCCATACGTATCGCCTAGTTCTTCCCAGTAAGGCCTTATATAATCTAGCAAATCCATAGGACTGCTATGAGGAAGCATTTTGGCACAACTCAAGGCCTTATATGCTTTTTGTCTCCTTTCTAAGATAGTGCCTAGGGAGCCTAGCATCACAGCTTTCATAGCTTCCCAGGTTAGATTCTACAAAGGATCCACGCGAAGTTGGTTAGTACAGTACGCTAACCATAAGGTCTTCATAGTCTCTAACAAATACTATATACTAAAATCAACCTTTTGCGTCTCCTGTAGGAAGTTAGCAGGCAGTCTATTAAAAAACTGCTCACAATCTTGCTTCTAGCAGTTGTATGCTACACGTATCTGCTTAGCAAACACATATAGTAGCTTAGAGCGAGGTAAACCTGAAGTTAGGACCACAGGAACTGCCGTGGCCAACTAAGCTCTACTAGGGATAGCTTACAGGGCATTAACATCTCCAGCAAGGTATCTAGCCTTCATTTCCTTAAGGCGAGCCACTTGTTGCATCTTTGTAGCCCTCTTGTGCCAAGCTTCCAACTCTTGCAGCTCTTGTTCTACACTGTCCACCACTAGGGTATTCTAGGCCTCCACAGGCCGCTGTGACCCATTAGAGGGTCTGCTGGCTCATACTAGCAAGCCTCGTGCCTCATTCGTCGCATTTAAGGAGACAATGAGTCAATTGTCCCTTGGCATCGTGTCCTAAGTTCCCGCCGTCCTTGAGGTTAAGGACTCCCCTGTCGCCACAGGAAAAGAGGCTTCCAGTAGTTCTAGGGTAAGTTCCTCTGCAATAGGGCTTAATCAGTCACTCATTCTGTAATACCACAATCTACTCCCCAGTGAAGGGAGCGAACAGAATGTCAGGCTCAATAGCCAGGGGCACTGGGGAGGGAAGTATTAATACAAGCAGGCAGGACTACAACAGTCCCAAACAAGGTCAATTAACAGTAGACTATTCGCTACCTTGTAACAAACAGCTGAGCTGGGCTCTATATACTCTAGTTACCCTGCACAGAGGTAACTCTAGTGACTACGCCCTACCCAAGCGTAGTAATACAAGTATTCAACTCCTAGAAGCCATGTGTCTGACACTTACTATCTATATAATTATATATTTATAGCTATAAGGGTATTTATATACCTATAACCTTATAGGTACTAGTTTATATATAATTTCTAGTTTAGTATCTTTATTATATTCTAACTCTAGATTCTCTATAAGTTATTTAATTCTATTAGTAAGAATCTTCTATTTATTACTAGTATCTTTACTATCTAGCCTACTAGCTAATATATTAATCTATTAGAATACTTTATTTTATTAATAGTCTCTAGTAAAGTAGTCTAGTTTACTATAGTTATAATAGGTCTAGTCCTTATTACTCTTATTATTATTATATTCTTTCTTTTTATTCTATTATAGTTTTATAGTTATTAGTCCCTTATTTATATTAGACAGGTCTATTACCTTAGGTCTATAGTACCTACTCTAAGTGTTACTATAAATATAGTAACTTATATTAGGTTAGTAGTTATTTCTATAGTTACTATAATAGATATAGTTATTTTATTAGTTATATTATAGTTAAGATAGATAGCCTATAGCTTAAGTATATAGATTATTATATAGCTCTTATTAGAGCTTATATAGTTTAATATTAAGGTTAATTACTATATTAATAAAGTTATCTAAGGTTTCTATACTTATACTAGTATATATTAGTTCTTTTTTTATCTTAGGTTTAAGTCTTTAATAAAATATTATAGTTAATATAGTATTATCTTAGTCTATATTAGCTATAAGTTACTAGAACTTAGTAGTATAATTAGTAGTAGATTAGATTTAATAAATATATTAGATGTCTTATCTAGTAATAGTAGGTTTATTTTAAAACTTTAAAGATTAGATAGATCTTATCTTTAAAGGTATTAAAGTTTTTTATCTATATATTAACCTTATTAGAAGTATTATTCTTACTATAGAGTTAAATAAAAAGTTTAATCTAGATAAATACTTTTCTATATATATAGCTTACTACTAAAGTAACTCTTTTCTTAGCCTCTACCTTATCTTCTTAGAATATAAAAAATAAGTTCTATTATATTAACTAGTTATCTAGCTTACTATAGTCTCCCTTATAAAGATTAGGTTACTTAATATTAATAGTATTAGTAGTAATAGTTTCTTCTATTATATTAATATTAGAGTATAAGCTAGTAAGAGTAACTCTAGTTTCTAAAGTAGTACTTATTTTAGAAGTATTTAAAATATTAAGGTTATAAACTAAGTAAAGCTTATAAATACTTTTAAGGTTAGTTCTTTAGAATAAGTACTAGTATAGAAAAGGTTAGTATAGATACCTAGTAAAACACTATAATAGCTATAGAGTTAATAATAAGTAGTATAGATAGTTAATCTGTCTAGCTTAAGAGTTAGGTTAAGTTCTAATAATAAAGTTAATTAATAAGATTAAATATAATACTATAAGGGTAGTATTCCTAATTACTATATACTAAGAAGTATCTTATATTTCTTATAATATCTTATAAAGTTCTATAGAAAGCCCTATACTTTCTATAAGTAGTTTATAGTTTCTATAAGATATATATATAGTATCTTATACTATCTTATACTCTTAGTATAGTTTATTTCTATAGAACTATAGAATATTATATAGTCTTCTTAGCCCTATACTATTAATTTATAACTATAACTTTATTATACTATACCTCTTCTTTTAAGATTATAATAGGTAAGTTCTAGAGGAAGAGAGGATAGTATTATAATCTACTTATAACTAGCTAACTAGAATACTAATAGCCTTAGGTACTAATAGCTTTAATATAATAATTATATAGAGCTTTTTATATAGTATAGTTATAGTATAGTTTTATTATAGGTTATATAATAAGCTTACTTCTTAGTAAGTAAGCTAGGTAGACTATATATAAAGGCTTATATAGCTTATATAGCTTATAGTAAGCTAGGTAAGCTATTATAATTATTATAGTATATAGTAATTAGGAATACTACTATTATAGTATTATATTTAACCTTATTAATCTACTTTATTATTAGAACTTAACCTAACTCTTAAGCTAGATAGATTAACTATTTATACTACTTATTATTAACTCTATAGTTATTATAGTATTTTACTAGATATCTATACTAACTTCTTCTATACTAGTACTTATTCTAGAGAACTAACTTTAGAAGTATTTATAAGCTTTACTTAGTTTATAACCTTAACAAGAGCCTATATTATACTTAGTATATAAAGAATTAGCTATAATAGCTATATCTACTAGCTAAGGGCTAAATCTTTATATATCTAGCTTAAGTATATAACTAATAATTACCTCCTCCTTATTATTATCTAGCTTCTATAAGTTAGCTATAGAATTAGTATATAAAGGTTATTTTATATATTATTTACTTAGTATAGCTTAAAGAACTCTATAGATAGCTATAGTATATTACTATAAAAGATTTATATTTTATTTAAGAGCTTAAAGTGTAAGCTATACCTAAGCTTTCTAAGATATATTAATAATAGGTTATTATTAAGATATTAGTATAGAGAGGGTACTTTAGTAGGGGCTTAGTAAAAGTAATTCTCTTACTTAGTAATTCTCTTGCCTATAAGGTATATTAATAATATCTAACTAATAAATCTTAACTTAATAAATCTATAATAGACTAGTTAGAAAGAGTTACTAACTATATAGAAAAGCTTCTAATATAAGAGAGTATATAGGTATAGAAAAATTATTAATCTTAGTTATTCTATATAGAATATAGACTCTACTATCTTTCTAGTATACTCTTATATTTAAATAACTATAGTATCTAGTACTTTCTCTTTAGTCTAGGGACCTTCTCCTCGATATATTACCAACCTAACTTGCTAAGCTTTTGGCGCTCTTCGAGTCTCCATCAATCTCTACCAACTGGACAAAGCTCCTTTGGTCGTCATTTGTTTGCGGCTTCTTTGCATGACTTACCCTGAAGGTAGTCTGTACGCTGATCTCGTTCGCAGTAAGTCCGCTAAATGTGTTCAGCCCATGGCTTCGTCCCGAAGGGCCAACGGTATCCTTTGCGGTGGATCGATTTGTGCTGCCCAATATCTTGGGGAATAAGCGAGTAAGTCCAAGCCGAATCGATGGCATGCAAGTGCAAATGATGCCAACTTGGCATTCAATAACCGACCAGAGACTAGCTTCGAGATAGTCCCATGTCATATCGGTAGTATTGGCGAAGTTTACAAGAGATCGGAGGCGGAGTATTGAGACGACGGTGACGCTGAAAGTATGTGTTAGCATCGCTGAACACACAGCCTCTTCTAGATGCAACTTACAACGCGCCAACACTGAACATAAGAAGTACACCAATCTTCTTCTTCATACCTAGATGTAATTTCCAGATTTGGGTGATTGGTAGCGACAGCGTAACAAAGTCAAAGAAAATGCTGTGAGCAGCATGTGTAAACGCTAGGGCGTTGTTGTTGATGCAGGTACCAGTGTGCTCGCCGTCCCATTGCTTCCACGCAAAGCTAATAGGAGTGCAAACAAATGTAGCTGCAAAACCAAACGCTACCATTGATACAATCTGGAAGTAAATAATTGCCCACACAATTTGTCTAAATTTCTTCTCTGGGAAGATCTGTAAGAAGAAGAGCAAGAAGGAGATCTTGATAAAACCAAGAGTGGTGAAATACGCGATCTCGCTAATCCAGAAATACTGTAACAGCATGTCAGTAGAACCTTAGCAGGTCAAATGAATGATCGTACCAGAAGTGTAGTAGTTATGTTTGCGAAAGGAACGTTCCACATATCAAGTCCCAGTCCAGTCCACGACATTTTGTAGCATACGGCGAAGAGAACGGTGTTCACAGCTAAAACCATGACTGTGTTGCCGTCATCAAGTAACTGCAAACGTCCAACAGTGAAACGTACAATCCACTGGGCTATCAAGGCGGCGACAGCCAATATGTAGAAAGCCAGAATGAGTTTTCGATAACTTTTCGACTTGTCGCGGACTGGTTTATCGGTACATGCCTTAAGCGTGATATTTAGTGCGCTCAGCGCGTCCTTGCGACCGCATGTTGTGTTGATGCAGTCCTTGGCTTTGTCAAGGGTTATAGTATCACGGCAGGCGCAAGATGCGTCAGCGGTCGCGATCGGGTGGCACGTTGTACTCTCGAATGTTGTTTTGATGCAATCTCGCTGAATCGACGTTTAGTGCCAGACACAGTAACGTCGCTGTGTATATGCGAAGGATGTACTTACAGCGCAGCCGGGTAATAAACCGAAGTCGTTGGTTTGAGCACAGCAAACAGTAATCAGGAGCCAAAGGCATACAGCCACCCATGTGGAGAAGTTTGTCCGCATGGTGAGCTTTGGTGAACTGACAGAACTATGGGATATGAAGGAGTATGCTCCTAAGTTTCAAGGCTTCCGTACAGCGGATGTCGAGCCGGTGGCGGTAAAGGCCAGGTCATAAAGGTTCCCGTATCAACATTCGTGATGCGGTGATGGACCCCTTTGCAAGACGCCTGCGTCCGATTCATGTTTGCATGGTGATGCTTCCGTGCCGCTGTGGGGCTGGCCAGATGCCCCAGACGAGCACCCCTGCCCGCCTGCAGGCATTAAGTCCTAGGAACAAATATGTGGTAACTGGGTAGATTGGGGAGAGCCTCTTGTTTTACACCCTCTAGCAGAGAAGTCATTCTGTCAAAGGATGTTGTATACACTGTGGATGTAGTGTGGCTACAGAGTTTGGCCTACGTATGTGACAGCCTAGAGGTTCCCAGCAAGCTGAGACACTGACTCAATTACGGAACCTAGAAAAGAGGGTCCTTGTGAACTTGCAACACTACTCTCCACCCTCAATCCCTGATCAGCATGAGCTGGGAAGGGTTCGATCCAGACTTACCCCATCTGGGAGATCCTGGGGCTGGGACATGCCGAAGGTACCTGCATAAGGCCCGAATATATTAACTCAGTACCGCGATACCTGCCTTTACTCCCCTAAATACGGCATGACTAACTGAGCGCGCTTTACGATGTTTGTTGAGGTCACAGCGAGTCAAGCTGCCGTAGCGCTGCAAATCTGCCGGCGCCGATCAGGCGCCTCCAGCCTCATTCTAGGCAGGTCTGCCGGTCTAAGCGCGAAAAAAGATCTCGACAAAAGTATCAAACAAAGTCAGCGTGCACAGTACCCTTCTCAACTTCCCTTTCAACCAACCGAACACCAGTATCTTTTGCCTCTGCAAAGTCGTATGGCATCTCCCCTCTCCGTACCGCTAGGTGCCAAAAGATTATTCATGTTGGGTTTCCCTACATAGCAATAAGTATAGAAGCTTGACCAGATCATGATTGAAGCGTGCCGTAAGCGGATTATTACTTCGACTATCGAGTTCGTCAGGGTGATGACTGCTTCTGGAGCTGGTCAGGACCATGGAAGGTTAAGTCACTAGGTACTGTACGATGACCGCTCCCCAATACTTTATGGTAACGACAGTGCTTTTCAAACCCCTTTCGAGGTCTTCAAACACACTAGAAACTGCGCAACTACGGCGATCATGATTGCACGCGTCCCGCAAAGCACTGTGCGAGCTGCCGGAAAGCCATAGTCGATAATCTCAATCCTGGCCAGGGCATCTATATCGTATTCGGGTTGCAACAGTAGACGATCATCCATAGGATTGCATTTGAATGCAGCTCGTTGAGGGGACGTGTCCCTCACCATCATATTGGTTGACATATGCACTGCTGTGCATGATAGGGTCTCAGAACTGCTTCTGCGAAGCCCTTGTCCGCGGCCCGGCCATTGGGGAAACCGGCATCGTAGTCTGTGCCAAATTGAGCAAGAAAGTGTCGGCAATAGTTCGAAAGACCCAGGTGAATCGCTATAGGTATGGAGGTGATGGTGCGGGATGCATTTGATGGTAATCCTATCAGACGGGCCCACTCCTGGAGATGGGTGGAAACTTACCCAATACGAGGTTGTCCTCAGCTTGTCCATGCCGTGTGCGCAAGAATTTTGACGTGTATATTCCAAGCTCCGATGCCTGCTAGTTGATGCACATGTCGCAGATATTCCGGTATTTGGCGGACCGTTGCCAGCCCGATCTTCTCCAAGTAGCCCGTTCATCTTAGGCTTTGCATAAAAAACGCACGCGCAAATGTTGCTACTATACTGAGCTTGTTTATTTCAGGCAAAATATCTTCTTCTTTTTCTGTAGAAATGTTCTACGTTGGCCTGAAGGCGATTGAAGATTGGGGCTTCACTTGACACGATGTCCAGTCGGCGAAGCCTGAGAGGTGATGCAGGAACGCCCGACAAATATACAGTTCATCCAGGTCGTGTATTATCATGCCCGCTTTGCTCACTTATGTCGAGGCTGATCGTGGGTACTGCCAGAGATTAGCAGCGGACATGTCGTCTAGTTCGCGCAGCTGCCTTGGCTTTTGGCACTTTCGTAGCAATCTACTATCCCTGGCACAGGCCTCAACCTGATGCCTCAAGGGGACACCGTGGATGAGAGCGTGCGCCAACCAATCCCCCAGGCCAGCTCGAGGGTTGGAGGTGGGTTTCACAATATGCCCCGAAAAGAAGTAGGATACTTGTGCTGCCTCACGCAACTTTTTTAACAGCTGAACCCTGTCAGAACGTGTGACGAACGTTGAATGTTCTACTACAGCGCACTCCGAGCATCGCGTGCTCTTCGTTGCCATATTGCTGCTGCAGGCTTGAGGTTAGGAACGATAGGTTAGGAACGATAGGTTAGTTCCGGAGAGATGCAAGGTATATGCTTCTAGATTTCCATCTGCCATCGAAGTCCATTGGTCGAACCTAGATGCGAATCTGGGTGGTGGTGTTTTTGCGGCTGCAGAATGACCACTATCTTCATTGCACTCGAGGTTATCGTCGCCTCAGACTAGGACGGCATCTTCCCACTTGAATGTAGCCTCGGGTGTTCGCCATTGTAGATATGTCTATATCACAATGGAGGTGTCTAACTGCCTGATCATCACTTAGCCATTGTTCGTCTCGTGCCGGTCGGTGTTTACGTTACAGCTACGCCGTGCACCTCTCGTTTAGTCACTGCAATGATTTGCGAGATGTGCTGAGGTGACTCCAAATACTCAACGTCAATGCCAATGCCCTGGCACTGGATTGGTCCACGAGGCAACACCCGCAGGCCAGTTGCTGTCAGGAAAACAGCACTAGGTATTTGCTTGGTTTGAGCTATTGAAGGGATAAGGAACAATGAAATTTATAGATAGAGGCGCGTGTAGAGGGACGAGATGAACAATGCACTATGTTCAGTTCAAATCACAGTCAACTGTATGGAGAACGGTCCGTTGGGACGTAGCCGTGTGCCGTGGCATGGAAACCTGACGTCAATACCATGACGAGTAGCAATTGTGTTATGATAGCGGTAAAATAAGTTATCAAGCTGAATGGATGGTTGTTAATGCTCTTAAGTTTGCGGAGTTGAAGCAAATAAAGATTGTTCTGACTAAATTCCAGCCAACAGAAGAATGTTAGAACGCAAACAGCCGAACAAGAACGCTTCAAATTTATCTAAACTGCAAATAATAATACATTACAAATCCTCCGCGACAGCTTCCAGGGCGTCCTTGAAGATAGTGCACGCCTGGGTCATCTCCTCTTCGCTGATGGTGAGCGGCGGGATAAACCTCAGAACGTCGAATACCGAAGTACTGAGAAGAAGCATATCGCGCTTGACGCATTCCTGCACAACCTGCGGCGCAATCTGTGGTTGTGCCTTTGCCTCCCATGAAGCGGTATTCGACGAGTCTGGTTGGAGCTTTGTGTTTGCGAATTGTACGCCGACCATCAGTCCTTTACCACGAATATCTTCGATCAAGTTACCGGCCTTCGTGCCTGATGATTTAAGATCCTTCAGGAATGAGAAGAGTTGCTCAGAGCGGGCAGCTACATTATCAAGGATCTTCTCTTCGCGGAATACCTCAATAACAGCCTTGGCAGCAGCACAAGCAACGGCATTTCCAGCGTAAGTACCACCCATTGATCCAGGCTTCTGCAAATCCATGAGCTCCTTGGAGCTTGCAATTCCAGAGAGTGGAAAGCCATTAGCGATGCCCTTGGCAAAGATGAGAATGTCCGGCCGGACGCCAGACTCCTCAACAAAGAACATGTGACCTGTGCGGCCCATGCCAGATTGGACCTCATCAGCGATGAGAAGAAGGTTGTTCTCGTCACAGATCTTTCTCAAACCGTGCAAGAACGCCGGAGGGGCTGGGACGTAGCCTCCCTCGCCGAGGACAGGCTCCAGGATAATGGCCGCGGTATCTGAAGGTGATGTTTGTTGTTGCAGTGTGAGCTTCACCTGAAGGAGGGCTTGGTTGACAAGCTCCTCCGTGGGTGTATCTGGGGTTGCGCCGCCAAACTGGCTGTAGTACGGGAATGCGGTGGCAAAGACGCCACCCATCAACGGCCCATGGCCCTCACCGTAGATAGTCTTAGATCGTGTCATCGAAGCTGTTGCGTTCGTACGGCCGTGGTAAGAACCCTGCATAACGATGATATTGGACTTCTTTGTGGCGCCACGGGCCAGCTTGACAGCTGCTTCGACTGCTTCTGCACCAGAATTCCACAGGAAAACTGTGTCCAGGGACTTGTGCGGGAGGATGGGAATCAGTTCCTTGAGAAAAGCAATTTGCGCAGAGCTGAAGCCAATGTTGACTTGAGCGTGTGTGATTTTGCTGCATTGTGCTGCTGCCGCCGCACTGACTTTGGGATGACAATGGCCGAGATTCACAACACCGATGCCAGATGTCAAGTCAAGAAGCTTGACGCCCTTGTCGGTGGTAATGAACGTACCCTTGCCTTCCTCAAAGACATGCTTTGTGAGACGGCCAATTCCCTTTGCAATGTGCTGTTCACCGAAAGCCGCTGTATCGAGGTCGGAGGAGGCTGGTTGCGTGGAAGAGAATGATCGTGAGCGTATGTGGGTGGTGGAACGGGTGACAGCAGGCGCGACAGCGCGTACTGCTGAGGATGTGCTCTTTTGCATCATAGCAGTGATCGTAGTCGTGAAGGAGATGGTAACGGCGTAAAGAAGAGGGAAAAGCTATGAACAGTGTGCGATAATACAGACTGACTGGTGCTCAGAGGGAGGGATTACTTTCATAGACCAGGCCGTTTATCGATAAGGAAGCCGACCTCGGGAGTTTTCATGCGCCCTTAACGCGTCTGACGCCTCAAACGCCACTAACAGTAGGGGCATTCTTTGCAGCTTGTAATGTTTTGTGGTGACTGGAACGGCAAACTTCGAAGCGCCACGGTGCCAGATTGTCCCATGTGGTGCGAATGTAGGCCGCTGTTTTCGTTATGGAACCTGAGTGACGTCATGGTCTTTTGGGAGGCTAGTGTGGTCGAGGAACAACGACCCCTAATTGTATCGCAATCAATGAGATCACTGACATCCAATGCAGCGGTCTAGAAGCAATGCGAAGCTTCTTCGCTCGGCGCTTAGCGCTTACAATAAAAAAGGCGCGCAATCAATCAGCGAGCTTGAGCATTTACTGTAGATATGTACCCCAGTCAGTGCTGTCCGGTCATCAGACTTTCCCCAGCTCCACTTCGTGCCTTACGTGACCAATTCTTCTCCCACGGTTTGTAAATATCATTATACACACAATGAAGGTCACTGCACAGTAAAATTGTTGTCATCTGCGCAAACTGCTTAAGCATGTGTAGGCAGTAGTTCCCTACACTGGCCAGTTGCTCCTGTAGTGATTGATTGAAAGCACTTGATGGTATGTACAGAAGTCATGAAGATCCAGGGCCTTGAAATCCTGCAATCTATTGTAGATATGCTAGGTTAGAGACTGATTGTGTACTATCTAGCCTTAGATGGTATGTCTCGACATAGCTCCACGTATTGTTTGTACTAAAGTAGATTTCTACTGGTTATGGGTTTATATAGACATTCGGTTTAGAAAGAGAAGCATATTGATAATAAGCCAAAGGGCTTTTAACATGTTAAGAAATGTACTGATCAGGAGTAGAGCATCAGCAGAGGACGTAAAGTAAGTGATAGATAAGAGGCGGACCTGGGTGAAGTTGAGGGGTATAGTAAGCCCCCAATCAATACATTTTTTCCTCACCAACTGCACCAAAAAAACCCCTTGCTGAAACTTTCCTT
Organism: Phoma sp. XZ068; assembly: GCA_004835665.1. Classification (NCBI taxonomy): domain Eukaryota; kingdom Fungi; phylum Ascomycota; class Dothideomycetes; order Pleosporales; family Didymellaceae; genus Phoma; species Phoma sp. XZ068. The sequence goes on from RBKR01000002.1 coordinate 836,906, forward strand.
GGCCAAATCTACCTATTCAGTCATCTTGACACAATTTTCGCTGCCTAATCTTGCTTGTCCTCTTTCACAACGGCTTCCCGAATTAAGTATACCGAGGGATATTCTCTCCAATCCATATTGCTTCTCTCGTCGATGTGAACAACGTGTTGAAGGAAGGATGAACACATTCATGAGTACCGCTGATATCATTCAGTAGGAAGACAAGGAAAACGAAGGGTCTTGATAGGAAGCGTAATTAGATACCGCCTTGTCAACAGTAAATTAACAACCACAGAGAAACAACTAGAGGTTGCAACAAGAGCATTACTTGAGTATTAACATGTCAATTCATGCAGACATGGGCTTTAAATATTTAAAGGCATTGAGGGAAGCCTGGCTCGCAATGAAGCCACTAAATAACGTATGAAGTTACAGATGCCTGTCATGACAACCCAAATGGTGCTAATGCGGATGATGATAAGGAGAAGACCGACGGAAAGTTCGGCATTTTGACGGACGCGCGGACTTGATGTTGGTGCAGATACAGGACCTCGTTCATCTCGCATTCCACTAAATCTGCGTCAAGCAAAATGATAAACAACTAAGGATGGGAAGCACCCCCCCCCCCACTCATTGGCCTTGTGTAAGTCCAAGCATGTGAATTCAATTCACCTTTCAGGCGCCTTAAGCGAAGGTGCGCATGCACTATTACGACCTCTCTTAGCTCATCCCCAGATCTCATGTCTAGGTACTGGTGCATGTCAAGCGTCACAGGAACCCCAATACATAGGCGATCGCGTCACATACTTTCATAAGCGAGGGAGACGACATGTTCGCAAGACCGTCCCATATTTCCTTTGAGGTTACTGCTCGCAAGGGAAATAATCGTTCTTATAACGCCACTGACCACATGTGACACATCATCGCGATGACCATGTCTTGATCACGCACGTCATGCTACAACGTTGGTCGATTGTCAAGGGTCATCAAATGGGCGATTTTCTGCACAATAACGAAGATCATTCTCACGCTGAAGCTGTGATTCTTCGGGTGCAATGTCAGATCCAATGCAAACTTGCACTATGAGCAGACATTAAGCACAACAAAATTACATTCAATCAATAAGTGAACCGCGCGAGGCGGAAAATATGCGGAGCTAGAGTTTGATTTCATTTGCAGGTGCGCGGCGTCGTACTCAGGGAGCATTAGAAAGACTTGTGAAAACGATACAACCCCTCAAGCGCCGTCAATACGACTTCACATAGTGACTTGTACAACGAGGCTCAATACCTAAATTCATGAGAGACAGAGCTTAGGTGTATAGGACCAATGTATGTATCAATGTTCATAACAAATTAACATGCTTTTCCTATCCTACAGACGTATCATTAAGTATATGCGCATCCCACCGCTACCGAAGGGCAATTTGAGGCTCAAGCTCTTTCTCTTCCGAAGTCGAATTGTGACATCATCTAGAAGACTAGACCCTTGGTCTGCTTGCCCTGTTCCTCCTCAAGCTTCTTGACGTTGATGTTCTTCCAAATAAAGATGGACGCAACGCAAAGGGGAATGAAACATGCACCAGCTATGACCATCAAGCGCTGAGAGTGAGCGTAGGCACCAACAACAGCATCACGCTCTGGTGTACCGTCAGCGAAAGACATTTGCAGTTGAATGTCGCCGAAGATGGCAGCCGCCTGGTCCTTGGAGCCTTCGGGCAGCCGTTTGTAAAGCTCGGCGGGGGTGATGCTGTTCCACATGGCGCCAGCAATAGAGTAGCCGATGGATGAACCAAAGCCACCGAAGAGACCCCAGAGTGCGTTTACGACAGCGATCTGCTGATGAGTGACAGGTGCCATTACCGCAAGCTGACCACAGGTAGCGAAGATACCAGTACCCAGACCAACGAGAACTTGTGTAAAGGCCAAAATACCGACAGGTGCACTAGGGTTTCGGAATGGAATCAACAAGCAGGTTCCCAGAAGAGTGATGGGTACACCAGTCATTGCGATCCACTTGAAGTTACCGGTGTAGCTAATGAGCATTCCGATAAGAGGGCCGAATACAGAAGAGGTGAGCGAGAACGAGTTGAGGATGTACCCAGCATGTACAATAGACTGTCTGTGTACGACTTGCAGGTACGAGTTAAACATGGCGTTCCAGCAGAAGACCGAAAGGAACATGACTCCATAAAGGATACAGGAACCGACGATTGTTGGCTCCTTCAAGTATTTCCACGGGAGGAACGGAACGGGAGCTAGGTACTTCTCGTAAAGCACAAATGTAGGGAAGAGCAGAATGCCGAGGACGATCATGGCAATGATGTAAGGTGTCTTCCATTGTTGAGGAGCGTAGGCTTGGAGCGTGAACGGTAGCATGAAGTTGCAGAAGGCTGCCATCAGCAAAATAATACCGAAGACTGGCAACAGTTAGTACAGGTAGGACAAACAGGGGCAATATGGACTTACTGTCAAACTCGATCGCGTAGTGCTTCAAGGATTGGATTGTGCTCCGACCAGACCTTTGCTTCTGAGCATAGCCAGACTTCCGAGCCTGACGGTACATATAGAGCATAAGACCCATAGCAGGAACGCTGCAAGCCACAAGGATGATGATGAAGGCTCCAAATGCCCAGCGCCAGCCGGGACCATAATAAAATCTGTCTGTAAGCTCAGGTCCTGCGAAGGTTGCAGCAATCCTAGGTGTTTGATAAAGCCCAAAAATGATCATGCGGTTCTTGAGAGATGTGATATCGGCGGACATGACATCAATAACGTAAAGGAGACCGATATGGCCAGTCCAGTACAGAATGTGACCGCCAATGTAGGACTGGACGTTTGTGCAAACAGCCTTGACGACCATACCGAGAACACAAACCAGGAGCATGAAACAGAAGCCTTCGACACGGCCCCATAGATCGATGACTTTCGCCATAGTCAGCGGAACGCACCCACCCAGTGCGGTAGAGATGACCGTTCCCACGGTGAGCAAGCCGTGCGATGCGAAAGCCGATGTGACGTATGGGTTGAGACCGCCGTCAATGTAGTTTTGCAGCATATCGACAAAGTGGATCAGATACAACCTGGCATTGTAAGAATTGGTAGCGTTGATTGGGCCTGTACAACATACAGAATAAACATGGCGATAAGTGTCGGCTTGTTCCAAATGGTCGTGATGATACGGATGCGCTCAACTCCCCTTTGGAACTCTTGAACTTTTTCGCCATCAATATCGTTTTCGTTGGTGTCGGCATTGTTAATTTCGCGATCGTGGCTGATGCTGTTATGGCTCTTCTCGACATCGAGCTGTGGAGGAATTCGTTCGATGCCAGCCGTGGGCTGCGGACCACCAGCGGTAAGACTCATGGTTAAAGAGGATAGCAAAGCCCAAACAGGTGTCTTGTGCTGAAGCGATGGATCTCAGGGACAGCCGATAAAAGCGCGAGGGGCTACCTTGGCTGGTATTATATACCCGGTACCCACGCAACGGAACCGCCATATGGCGGGAGATTTGCCCATGCCAACGCGCCGACAACCGGACAAGGAAGGTAAGTGTGGGAAAAATTGTGCATCCCTCCCCACCACGAGGCTTCTGGATTTCTGGATGATAGCGTGGCCCAGCAGCCTCTCATTGCTCGATGATCTGATAAGATGGAGCGCCCAGAAACTTGGATGATCTGATAAGATGGAGCTCCCAGAAACATGATCCATCTCCGCCCGAGCCTCCAATCATGCCTCAAGCATGTGTGGGGCGAAGCGCCATCTTCGCGGACAAGGCCACCAGGGTGAGCGGGCCAAGATTGCGGCAGAGACTTGGCTCGGCACAGCAGGTCAAAAAGGGCTTGGCTAGGCCAGGGAGAGTGAAAATTTTGGTTGGTCATTCCTTGGCCTTTAGTCTTTCGAGTCCGTAATGAGCAAATGTCGGGTTTTCCAGGAGTGCATCTGCGTTCCTGCAAGGCATTCGTGGGCCGCGCCTGCGGACGCGAGCTTTACGGGCCAACTGCGGCCTGTCCGCGAGTTCTGGTTCGCGGAGAAGAGCAAAACAAAGTTACTTGGAGGTCAAGACGTCAAGAGCTGTCCCGTGGGATGGTGGTGCGTGTTCGCATGCATGGGGCAATCCCGTGGACATGGTCCATGGACAGGATGGCACGTTCCTTGCTGTGAGCACTCTGGCCAAGCTTCGAGAGACAAGATATGCTGAGGTGGTCCATCATGCACGAGAGTCTTGTCGCGAGCGTGATATGCCGGACATTCGGTAAGCGCGGTGTTGCGGATATCGAGCTGGAGTGAATGAAGGAACCTTGGATGAAGTCAAAGGGACCCTCGCGGGAAGGCCCGCACCCCAGGTGCCGCCACCCCGACTTCGGGCGCGCATGTGATCCACCACTCTCCAGCTCCCAGCCAGAGAAATACACCTCCAAACACCTGCTTGAATAAATCTTGTTGCAATCGGCGCCACATACACGATGCTAACGCTCATGAGAAGGGTACTAGAATCACTACCTGGGTAGGTTACCATGTAATAACAGGTCACGCTTCTGAGTTCCTAGACCTGATCTTGCGGCGTACGTTCTCTTGGAGGATCGATTCACTTCAAGAACAAGATATTCAAACATCATACCTAAACTACAGAGCACATACACACGAAGCATCTGACGACAGCAACCCAACACGCCCACGTATCTGGCCTCACTGAACGCCCGAGCAGCCGATAAAATTAATACTCAAACCAATGGTCACGATTTGATTATAATTCCATTATCCGTTACACCAGCCTTGCAATAATTGAGGCACGGGGGTGTGATCCCGACACATAAGGCCTCCTCGTTCATCGTTTTGGTCAACTCTAGCGCCAAACCAGTCACACCGCCCTTAACCCTCGTATTCTACCATTATCCGGATGTAGCGCCTGAGCGTCTTCCTACTTGACATCGGATCCGAACAAACATTGGATACTTTGAACACTCTTACGATTGCTATGTTCAAAGTCTGCTATAGGCAATTTCAATGCTGTTTTACCGACGATGCGTACCATGGAGAGAAAAAGCGTCCAGACAGATGCAAGGGTGAATACAATGAAAAATGGGTTAGAGTCTCGTCAGGCCGCCCTATATAATACAATCATCTCCACTGCACGTAGATGCCTCGCTCCTGCCCTTTGAACACATCAGGACCTCATCTTGGCCATGCCGCCAAGTGCAGCGACCCACCCCAGGCTTATGCTGTCTCACTCTCAACAACGCAGTTGGGAGTTCATTGCCGCAGTACCGGAAATTTGTGTAGGAGTACTAGCCTGTAGGGTACTGCGGTCTGCCTATAAAGCTCAAGGATATCCTCCAGAGATGACAAGTATCCAGCGAGCACAATCAATCATCCGCCCACTCTTCCAACCCTCCAAATTCTCGACTCCCCGCTCAAACAACAATGCTGTTCACAAAGGTAAAGCAACAATAGGACCCTCCAGCGCAACCTAACGTATGGCCTACAGTTCACCGCCCTCTTTGCCATCGTGGCCACTGCAGCTGCGGCCGCCTTACCTGCGTCGGCCGACAACGTTGAAGCAGCCGCCCTCGAACCACGCTGCAAGCGATGCCCTTACGGTACCAACTACAAGGAATGCACTCCGCTTGGACTTCAGATCTGTAGTCTTGGGTGCCACTCCCGAAACTTAAACGAGGCACTTAGCTGCCGCATCAACTGCGGACCCCAGATCCAGGAGGCATGCAATGGGTGCACCAAGTGCTGAGTCGGGAAATATGGCGGGAAAATCATAGAGACCAATGAAAGTTCCTCTTTTTTCCAGACATACTACTCTAACTTGACGGTTGTACCGCTAGTTTTAAGCTTCGCGCGAGGCAAGATCTTTGTGCACAGAAGTCTTGATGTCATGGTGTGTTGATGATTGGCAGTTAAGAGACATCGTAGTATGATGCTTGTAACTTCTCAAACTTGAATTACAACAGAGGACTATGTATTGTGTGAACTCAGCTCTTATACCCTGTCGGAGGCTCCTCAGCGCTTATTATGTATACACTCATACATCTCAAACCGAATGATTTTACCCTCAAGTCTGGCCCAAGATGGTGTCATCTAACGAACATGACAAGTTGTGATTGGTGTTTGGTGGGCTGTGGAACAGTACCTTAGTATCATTGAATTGCTCATACAACGATACATTTAGGTCACTGCTACGAATGACAGCTATCCAGGCTACCTTCAAGTGTAGATTACGAAGAGACTGTCCCTTCTATAACGATTCTTGAAGGCGATATCATGTGCTGAAGGATCTAACTACCAAAAACCGATGGTCACGTGAAGCTCTCTTTAGATGATGTCCACATTGCCTACAGGAGGAGATCGAACTAAGCCTTGACTAACGCGTTTTGGTCATGCTAGGCTTTACTATACGGCCGCGCTTGGCTGCAGGATGGGAAGGCTAAAGAAAGAAATAGCGGCATGTATGTTCCCGGGTCTACATGGCGAATCTTGTAGTATTCAGTGTAGCATACAGTCTTGGACTAGTCGGTAGTCACTCATCACTGAAGGCACAAGAAACTAGATAAAGGTATGCGAAAGTGTAAAATAATCTATTGGGTATCTTGCACAGAAACAAATCTCCTAGTGGACAAGAGTCTAGGCATTGCCAGACAGTTTGTTGTCCACATCCTCCTCGGTAACGACAGTCTCGTGGCTGCCCTCAAGCTCAGACAATACAATCCATGTGGGCAGGATGCAAAGCACCGTGAAACCGAAGTTGATACCAATGGACACAAAGTGGTTCGCATTGCCCTCGGACTGCATGGCCCACGCAACCGTCTGGCCCAGCGCTTCTACACCACGCAGAATACCGGTGTGGTGGGACAAGTTGCTGAGATCCGTTGCGTATTGACCGACGAGCCAGTACAGGAACTGCTGGAAGGCCTGACCGCCAAACTGCCAGAAGAAGACGAGCGCGTACGACTTTCCAAAGCCGCCCTGGAACCAATCAAAGACAGGCGCGGTGGTGGCATCGTAGAACTGCTTCTGCAGGATGGTGGCCCAGATCCATGTGCCGATCAGGATGGTCACGATGGAGATGAATGCAATCTTGGCGCGGGTCTTGATGTGGATCTTCTGGTTGTCAAGAAGGAAAGCGATGATGAAGGAGCTGAAGATGCCGGCAAAGTTGGTGAAGAAGGAGCTAAACGCACGCGAACGAACGGTGAAGTACGTTGTGAGCCAGGTGCTCATGAAGCCGTTGTAGAAGTAGCTAATGAAGAAGGCGGGGAGGAGGAGTAGGATTCTGCGGCTGATGAAAAGCCTGCCGACTGCCTTGAATTCCTGGGACCAGCTGGCGGCGCGTTCAGTGACAATTTTGGTGCCGTCCTTGCGCCAGACTTTGTGTGCCGGGGAGAGGCACAGCGCAATGGGAAGACCAAGACACATGATGACGATGAAGACGATGTAGGTGGAAGACGATACGGATCCGACAGTTTTGCGGTTCGCGTTCAGGCCCAAGTTGATGGCACCGCCGACAATGGGACCAGCGGCTTTGGCAGACTGCCAGATGGCAAGATAGAATGCGCGGTCACCTGGGGATGGGTAGCCGATGATGATGGCTGCTTCTGCGGCCCAGAAGAAACCTGCGCTGATACCGCAGAGGGCGCTGCCGAAGAGCATGAACCACGTGTTGGCGCTGACATTGTTGGTGTACAGGCCAGCGCCGTACAGAGGATAACCGATTGCACCAAGAGCCAGTCCGTAGTTCAATCCAATGCGGTTGTTGATGGCGCCTGCAAGCACACAGACAATGGCAAAGAGTCCGTAGACAAGAGCGTTGGCGGCAGAAACTGCATAAGGCTCAGCAGCACCACCTGCTCCTAGTCCACCGAGGGCATCCCACATGCCCGGGGCTGTGAAGGAGACACCGCATGCGACGAGGATCTGGAAAGGAACTGAGCGAAAGAACGACTTGTTCTTGCGGATGGAGGCCGCATCTGACGTAATGGACGACATGGTGAGTGATCCTCGGAGGCTTATCCGGACTGAACAGAAGAGATGAAGAGAGTTGAGAGGTGATGACTTTGACGGTAGGATCTACATTGTATTTAACTACTTGGCGCAGCATTACCCATGAAAATATTTTCGATCGTGGTTGAGGCAAAGGCATCGCGAATGTGATGCTGGCGAGCACGACATCGGGAGCTAATGACTCGTTCGCGTCGAGACCCTGGTTCCCAGGCTCTTGGAACGAAGTTTTGCGTCGAAATTTGCCATGCTACGCTCGCTCTGGCGGCGCGACAATAGCATGTTACAGCTCAAACCGGGCCATGCCGAGTCTAAGCGTGGAGGACTAGAGAGAATCGAGGCATATCTGGAGTGTTGATGTGAGGTGCGTGAACTGGGCACAGGTACACCGAGTTGAGGCTCCGCAGCCGAAAAGTGGAAGCCCCACAAGCGCACCGCCTGGACTTGTGCACGTTACTCAAGGGCCCGCAGACCCAACTGATCCGTGGCCGTAGCACTGGAGCCTCCAAGTGTCGTGCAAAGGAGGCCGACATGGCCGGGTGTGGGCCTTGGGAGTGCTCTGGGACATGGTTCCTGGGCGTGTGCATGCGCAGACATGGAGGGGGCGAGATGGCGTGCGATTGTCTATGAATTAGCATTGGACATTGGCATTGAATACATGGTGCAGCATGGCCTGTCAGCCGCCCGCGCAGGCAATCTCAACGGCAAGGCGAAGGTTCAGGGACAAGAGGGTCTTGACGCGTCGACAATGGGGCCTGGTGCGTTTTGTACCGGTGCAAGGCGAGGATGACGAAGAGGCAGTAGTCAGCGCTCGTTATCGGAGAGGTGCCCTATCGGCGAATGGCAGCACGCAGCGGCCCTCGTTCTGGTGAAGCTGAGGAGCGCTGGCTGGCTTCGGCATGGCGCCGTCTGGGGCTTGCGGTACGCTCGACGGCCCCGCGCGCGCTTGCTTGGACGTCACTTGTTGCAGTGACACTGCCGCCGTGGTACAGACACACGATGCAGCTGTGTCCCAAGGAGGTGCGTGACAGTTGCTGGGCGCGCGGCCGTGAGGGCTGCAGGGTGCCCCTCGCCGACGCTCGCTGACCCCACCACAGCTCGACAAGCTCGTCATCTCCCAGCTCGGCCTGCTCGCCCAGCGCCGCCTGGCCCGCGGCGTGAAGCTCAACCAGAGCGAGGCCACGGTAAGGACCGCCAGGCGCTGCACATTTGCACATCGCGCTCCATGCTGACCAGCACCAGGCCCTCATCGCGAACAACCTCCAAGAAGTACCTCCCCGCCTGCCCGCCCGTGACCGCTGCTGAAGGCGCATAGCTGATCCGCGATGGCCACCACTCGGTCGCCGACCTCATGGCCATGGGCAAGACCATGCTGGGCCGCCGCCACGTCCAGCCCGCCGTCGTCGCCGGGCTCGCGGAGCTGATGGTCGAGGGCACCTTCCCGACCGGCACCTACCTCGTCACCGTCCACCACCCCATCTCCAGCGACGACGGCGACCTCGAGAGGGCCCTGTACGGCTCCTTCCTGCCCGTGCCCCCCAACGACATGTTCCCGCTGCCCGATGCGAGCGTGTACGAGCACGAGAAGCAGCCCGGCGCCATCGTCGCCGTCAAGGGCACGGCCGGCGTCATCACGCTCAACGAGGGGCGCAAGCGGATCAGACTGCGCGTCAAGAGCACCGGCGACAGGCCGATCCAGGTCGGCTCGCACTACCACTTCATCGAGACCAACCCCCAGCTGTCCTTCGATCGCGTTCGCGCCCACGGCTACCGCCTCGACATTCCTGCCGGCACGTCGGTGCGCTTCGAGCCGGGCGACACAAAGACGGTCACCCTCGTGCAGATTGCTGGCAACCAGATCATCAAGGGCGGGAACCGCCTTGCCTCGGGCCACATCCACCATGTCAGCGTTGCAGAAGGCATTGTCGAGAGGCTGACCGCCGGCGGTTTCCTTCACGTACCCGAACCAGCCGGTGACGCTGCGCACATCGACATGTGCACCATGGAGCGCCAGGCCTATATAAGCATGTTTGGTCCCACAACTGGAGACTTGGTCAGGCTGGCCGCTACTGATCTTTGGGTCAAGGTGGAAAAAGATCTTACCCGCTACGGTGATGAGTGCGCCTTCGGTGGAGGCAAGACGCTGCGAGAAGGCATGGGCCAGGCAGGGGGACGGTCTGACGACCAAGTCCTGGACACAGTCGTGACAAACGCTCTAATCATTGATTGGTCGGGCATCTACAAAGCAGACATTGGCATCAAAAACGGCATCATTGTGGGCATTGGCAAGGCTGGTAACCCAGATGTTATGGACGGCGTCGATCCGAACATGGTAGTTGGGTCATGCACAGATGTCATCGCCGCCGAGCACGACATAGTCACGGCAGGAGGCTTCGATACCCACGTTCACTTCATCTGCCCACAACAAGCGGAAGAGGCCATCGCATCTGGCGTCACAACAATGCTTGCTGGTGGCACAGGACCGAGTACTGGCTCCAAGGCAACCACCTGTACGCCAGGCAACACGCACATTCGCCAAATGCTGCAGGCCATTGACCACCTTCCTGTGAACTACGGTATCACCGGCAAGGGCAACGACGCAGAGCTCAAACCCTTGCAAGAGCAGGCTGAGGCCGGTGTCTGTGGTCTGAAGCTGCACGAGGACTGGGGATCCACACCAGCTGCCATCGACGCATGCTTGACCGTATGTGATGAATATGATATCCAGACCCTGATCCACACCGACACCCTCAACGAGTCTGGCTTCGTCGAGCAGACTGTCGGTGCATTCAAGAACAGGGTCATTCACACGTACCACACCGAAGGCGCAGGCGGAGGCCACGCCCCAGATATCATCAGCGTTGTCGAGCACGACAACGTTCTCCCTTCCTCCACAAACCCTACCCGACCGTACACCCGCAACACACTGGACGAGCACCTGGATATGCTCATGGTATGCCACCACCTGTCCAAGAACATCCCCGAGGACGTAGCCTTTGCTGAATCGCGCATCCGCGCCGAGACCATCGCCGCAGAAGACGTGTTGCATGATCTCGGTGCCATCTCCATGATGTCGTCCGATTCGCAGGCCATGGGTCGATGTGGTGAAGTCATCCTCCGCACCTGGAACACGGCGCACAAGAACAAGGTGCAACGAGGGTACCTCAAGGAAGACGAAGGTACGGGTGCAGACAACTTCAGAGTGAAGAGGTATATTAGCAAGTACACCGTCAACCCAGCCATTGCTCAAGGCATGGGGCACATCATTGGTAGTGTCGAGGTTGGCAAGCTGGCAGACTTGGTTCTGTGGCATCCAAGTAATTTTGGTGTCAAGCCTGCGCTGGTTGTGAAGAGCGGGTTCTGCTCGTATGCTCAGATGGTATGTCCTGCGCTGTTTTGAATTGATCGTCATACTAACACAGCTTTCCACAGGGTGACCCCAACGCATCCATTCCCACGGTAGAACCCATCATCATGCGACCCATGTTCGCACCCCTGGTCCCCTCCTCGTCCATCACGTTTGTCTCCAAAGCGTCCATCGACTCTGGCGTCATCACATCGTACGGTCTGAAGAAGCGCGTCGAGGCCGTCAAGAACTGCAGGAACATTGGCAAGCGAGATATGAAATTCAACGACGTGAGGCCGAAGATGTCAGTCGACCCGGAGACGTACAGGGTCGAGGCTGACGGGATGCATTGCACGGCCGAGCCGAGCGAGGAGCTGCCTTTGACGCAGGGGTATTTTGTGTACTAGGCCGTCGAGCTAGCTCGGTTCATGCATGTTGTGATTATGACGAATGCAAGGCTGCAACTAAATAAAAGTAAACTATTATCCATTTGTTGTGAATGAGCCATCTCCAGCACCACAACGACTACAGAAGGCTTTGCTTATTTGGTGTTGGCAATGATGTTTAACATGGATTGTGGGGGTCGTGCTGCTTCTCAACGACAATTCAAGTCGCCGACGCTTCGTCGTTTCCTTCCCATTACTCTCTGAGGGACCACACCTCCATCGAGATCACTAATCCCTCCGTTCTTCAGCTGAGTTCCATGCTCAGATAGTTTTCTGGTGAATTCAAACTCTCTCAACTCATGAACGCTGGGATGAAAGCTCTCCCAAACTCGTCCACCTTTGCGTCGAAGTGCGCTCCGTATCTCCTCGTCTTGTACTGCTCTCAACACTTCCTTTAGCTTCCCTGGATCCAGACATCCCACATGAGGTATCGAGACCCAACGGTATCAACGTCGTGAAGCGGCGGTGTGGAGCGCAGGCATACTCGACGATATATGCGTTGGCATCATGAGGCCGGGCGGCATGGAGTCGACGACAAGCAGTTCGGCAAGCTAATGACATCCATGCACACCGGCATCATATCAGTGCTGCATCTTCTCGCTGAGATGAACAAGAGCTCAATATCTCATAATCAAATCATCCATCAACCCCTACGGCCCCTGCTTCTTCTGGCTCTCCTCCCACATGCCGCGCACACTCGGCATGCCAAGGTCGACATACTTGCCCATGCTCCTCAACACCTTGTTGGGCGTGCGATGCGCATTCGGCGGTCTCTTGGTCACATCGGACAGGCCGGCGTGCGGGACCACCTTGCTCAGGTCTAGCTGGGCCATGCTCTTCATGGGGGTGAACTGCTTCCACAGGGGCTGGCGCTCGACAAAGTCCTGGTGCACGGCGCGGGAGCGGTCGACGGTGACTTGGAACCATTTCGTGGTGGTGGTTTTGGGCGGAGGCGCGGAGAAGGGCATGGGTGTGGGGGCCGGGGGCGGCGAGGGCGAAGCGGCGGCCGGCGTGCGGTGCAGGAGTGTGCTCGGGCGGGTCATGTCGGATATGTCGTTGGTAGAGGCTGCGTGGGGGAGGGTGCAAGGGTCGTCTTCTGCATCTTCGACGGCGGAGGGCGCGTCGCTGCTGGTCTCCTCGCGCTCGAGAGCGAAGCGGAGTGGGGAGGCATTGAGGGCCTGTTGCGCGGCCTCGGGAGTGCGGTAGATGGCGAGGGCAACGTTGTCTGCGGGGCTGTGGTATTCGTACTGGTTGCGAGGTCAGCGCAGTGTCGTGGTGGCGGGCATGGAGAGACCAACGCGGAGGTGCTTGTAGGTGTTGATCTCGCCGAAGCGCTGCAGCACGCGGAAGATCTCGCGGCTCTCTGACAAGTTGGCTGGCCGTGGCACGATGCGCAAATGGACGGAGCGCGAGGGGAGGTGCGCTGCCGCTCTACGGACGGACATGGCGGCGGTGAGAGATGTCGATGTCCTAGGCGCGAGATGTCGAATCCAAGTCACGACAAAACTCCGAGAGTGGGTCACCGCCCTTGGCGACCGCACCGGATCGCCGTGCAGCTGGGATCACGGTGTCACGTGGAACCAAGTCATCGGGTCAATTGAAACGTTTGTGCAGATAACAGATGGTGGTGTGCCGAAGCTTCGTCTGATGCATATACAATATGTAATGGCAGCTCGTGGCCCCATACAACTACAACGCCAGGCTCAACCCGTAGGGAGCATATCAACAATTGGGAATCCATACGTGCCTCCTGAGCACCCAAAACGCCCTAGACCTGTACCATCTCGAATAGGTCGAGTGGTGATCAACCACAGACTAGACCTCCAACGCCGTCGCAATGCTTCAAAATCAAAAAAGTAAAAGACACGACCTATTTGGTCTTTCTCCTCTCTCTCGTCTCCTTCAGGATGCCTGACCGCTTTCGCATGCGGACCGTCTTGCTGACTCGGACGCTGTCGTAGTGGCGGTCGCCAGCGCGGTACAGTGGCCGTGAGAACAGCGGCTCCGTCACGCGCAAGGAGCAGTCGTAGTCCATGTCGATGCCTTCGTCGTCGCCCGACTCGGTGGCGGCGGAGGTAGAGGCTGATCGGGAGGCTGTGTTGCTGACGTTGCACTGCTCCTCCTGCTCGACCATGCGGACCAGCTTGGAGATGTCGCGGGCCTGGGCCGAGCAGCACTGCAGGCGCGAGGCTTCCTGGCGCTGCATGCGCATGATGGAGGCTGAAGCACGGCAGTAGGTGGGTCGAGGGGCCTGCGGGTCGAGGTGCAGCTGTTCGGTGGGGAATGTGTCGGTCTCGGCGGGAGGTGTGCATGGCCCGACGGGGTGGCCGACCGGGGTGCCTTGCGAGCGCGAGGTGCTGATGAAGAGGTTCTGCCCGCCCATGAGCTGGGCGAGGTCGCCCACTGTGCACGGCGGCGGGGTCAGCGGCCGGCTGTACGGGTGTGCTGGCTGGACGGGCTTCGAGGTGGGCGAGCAGTTCATGAGGGCTCGCTCGGCTTCGTGGTCGGCCAGCGACGGCGAGGGCGCGGAGAAGGAGAAGTCGCGGAAGAGAGTGGCCATGGTGGTGGTGCTGGTACTGGCGTCGTCGAGGGCGGTGGAGGTGGATCGTCGAGGCAGGCGGCGAGATCAGCAACGCTGCCCTGCAGAGAAGAGCGGGCGGCCCAGGTAATAAGGCGGGCTCAGAGCGCAGATGCAGCCAAGGAACGGGCGCGCATCCGCATATCTGGTTGCTCAACGGCCGATGACGCCCCGTGCAGTGGCAACACGCCGCCCATTGGCTGCGCCCGCAGCTGGACCCACTGCCAAAAGCGGGCCCCGCGTCGTCGTGCTGCACGGCTGCTCGCACCCGCGCTGCTGGCGCGATCAACACTTCAAGCAGCGGGCAGTGCTGCATGTGCGTGTGCGTGTGCGTGCCCCAGACCCAGCAGCCTGCAAGGCAGAGCCTGCCCCTATTGAGCCTCAGCACCCTGCACGGGCAGTTCGTTGCGATGCACCCTGCTGGCCACGCCCAGCGCCTGCAAATTCGCCTGCAGGCTGCCCGCAGTCGCCAGCAGTCGCCAGCAGTCGCCAGCAGTCGCCAGCAGCCCGCCCTCGCCAGCACCTCGCTAGACGCTCCAGACGCTAACTACACTGCTTGCGACTACTCGTAGCTTGGGACTGCAGATCTGGAGAGGCCACGGCACCACTGTCTGCAGCTCGTATCGTAGCACCATCCAGAGGAACCTTCCGCCTGGTTGCGGCCTTGCAGTCCAATGCCAACTGCGCCAGCCCTGTGTTCGCCCCACCGCTCACCCAAACTTCAGCACCCAGGCCTCTTTATTTCCACCCCTCACGCCTCCACCCCATCCAGCCCTGTCTTCGCGCAGCCAATGGCCCACCCGCGACACGCCCCACACTGCCGCCGCGTTCTCGCCATCCTTCCGTCTTCCGGATTGTCACCCTGCTTGCCCGCGCACGATTCATTCAACCCTCACATGCTCTAACTTTTGACACCACTAACACTCGTAGCTTTTGACACCACTAACACTCGTAGCTTTTGACACCACCAACACTCGTAGCTTTTGACACCGCTAACACTGCACCTGCTTTTGACCTCACCAACCGTTGCACCTCGCTGGCCCAGCCAGCAGGACCACCGCACCTGCCCTCCCTATCTGCTACCTTGCACCTATTGCATAGTCATATCGTCGTATCCAGCAATGCTTCCCCTTTCTTGGTCCCGAGCCAATCTCCTGGAACGGTGCACTTGCTTTTTGCACCCCGGTCTGCGTCTTGGGTCGCATCTGCCGAACGGCATCGTGTGCTCCAACCGTTTCTCATTTCCGCTCTGCTGTTTACAACCAGATTCCCGACATTGCGATCCACACTTTTTTCTCCCAAAGGGCCAGACACCCTCTCAAGCACGCGTGGCTGATCTGCACCAGCGCCACAGCGCTGTAACACTACCCTTTAAACGCCCACGTCTGTGATTGGCCGCGCCACCTTGGCTGTCGTGAACGAGACCTTCTCTAGGGCTTGCACCAAATCCTCTCCTGCGTCTTGCCTGCATCTATGGCGAGCAGAAGAGCATAGTTCTACGCACCAGGCTTGCAGAAAAATGTAAACCTACAGTAAACACCCTTCTGCGCGCTCAACAATTTGCAGGACCGGGTTGGTGGAAACCGTTGGATCCAAGTGCAAACCAGGACCATGTGCCTTGATGATGCATCACTAAACTTTCAGCCCCCAGCAAGACGTGCGCTTTGTATGGCCATGTTGCAACGCTACCCATTGTCTTCCACCGTGCATCGCGCACTATAGTAAGCACTCCCTGCCTGAACCAAAGGACGTGTTGGCAAAGGAGTAAGCTACCTGCATGCCAATCACGATCCTTCGCAGCCAAGTTTTCCAGGAAACGGGAACGCCGCAGCACATGGATTTCAGTCCTTCGTTCCTGTCGATCATGGCGTTCTAGCTGAACGAATCAAACCATGTGCTGGCTTTATAACAACAAAGTCATCTTCAAAGACCGCATCGCTTCATCCGAGCAGCTGAACCATTCCCCACACTTGGCGGTTGTCGCTACCGCCCCCACGGCCGCCCTACTTTTCATCGGACTCGCCGGAGGCCCACAACCTTCTCAAGCTGAATGGCTAAAGTCCATAACAATGAAATCACTCGCTGACCCAGAACACAAGGCGTGCAGAGGACTCTTCAGGCCAAGCGCCCGGCGAAACATCCCCACAACGTCTTCGCATCATGTTCGACTCGGCAGGACCGGTGAGGCTGACGTATTATCGCCACGTGATATCGAAACAACATCAAACCACCGTTCAATTCGGTAGTCAACGCCAGCTAGTAGCCACATGTTATTGCGCAGCTAATATCGTGTGGGCGTATCAAGATTTGACTTTGGTTCTTCAGCGGTCCAGACAAAGTCCACTCCATTCAATCTTCTCCTACACTTTAATGCCGGTCGCTCGACTGTCAAATGGGTTTGCAACGTCTGGAAAGTCCACGTTGTCAACACTACCGGCGGGACCGATGACACTACCGTCAGCCTGCCTAGCTTGATACTATAAAAACATAGTGGTGCTTACTGACAGGACTATGGCTTCATTCCATAGCAGCACGCTCCCAGAATGGATCACCTGATTGCTGAGTGAAGTATATCTCACAACACCCTCTCGGCTGAGCTTGCTTTTCTGGATGTGCCACATGTTTTATCGTTCCGTGTCTCAGCTCCGTTCGATAGAATCACCACGCTACACTGCCCAGACTTCGAACACTGTTGCCCATTCCTTGTCTAGTCAGTATATGCCGCGCGTCTTCAGCATGATTCTCTTGTGTATCTGTTGTAGTTCAACACATTAGGAAAACTGACTCCTTCTCACACGCTATGGTAAGATGTCTTCTGGGAGAGCTGATACATGCTTGTAAGGGTATATCAAGACTCTCGCTGAGCCTTGAGCCCGAGCTTCCAGTGTAACGGTGTACCTTCATGCGTGTAGGCTTCTGGTATACACTGGAACGTAACGCACTGGAACTGCATATACCCATCGATCAACTGGCCCTTGACTCTCCACTGCATCCTAGATATGCAGCTAAGGTGTGTCATACAACACTTTTGCCTCCCAACGAGGAGCAAGAGTGTGTGCATAAACTGGTGAGCATTTCATGGAGACGCACCGAATCCAGTTCCGCACTTGACGGAGCTTCTAAATATATGTAATTCGAGCCCATGCACCATGGATAGGGAAAGCGAGGTTACAACGCCCTGCAATCTGTCATAGAATATGGCAGCCACCGAGTATGGTGAACCGAATTCGTTTATCAAGAGCGCGAGGGCTTGAAATTATGACCGCGATGTGGTAATTGGTAGGTACGCGGAGTGTCTGGGCGCGACAAAGAGACTGTCAAACTAAGGATAGCATCATAGCCGTAGCCACGAAAGCCATCAAGGGACTCGGAGACTCGCATGGGTATCCTTTTGGACATGATACGTTGCTTAAACGAATATTCTTCACTTTGAGTTAGCCGCGAGCGAAAGGTGAAGAATACAATCTAACTGTTGTTGGGTGGAAAGAGCAGTTGAGACTTCATTCAACCTCTGCTTCGTCTGTACGATCTGGTAAATGACGAGTACAATTGTGAACATTGCACTGCTTTGGCAAACCCACACCCAACTCATTCGGTTGACTGCCAACGATCGGGACTTGACTCTATTTCCAACCAACGCAAACGGCTTGCAATGGAGAGAAGAGATGGCTGGCTTCCTCAAATGGCACATACATTGTCCAAACGATCCTGAAAACTGCAATCCAAAAGATACATTGCTGTAGCTGAGCAAAAATAAATTGAGTAGATTTGAAGACCCCGAGCGAAAATTCTTTCATCTCAAGCCTTTTCATACAGGACCTTTTGCTCGGTCTTATCATAGCCCTCTTTGTAGGCCCTCCTCAACTCGCGCCTCTCCCTCTTCCACTCCCGCTTCGCATCTAGCCTCTCCCGCTTCAACACCCGCCTCCTGCTCTTGTACTCACTCGTGATCTCTTTCCACTCCTTTCCTTTCTTCGCCTTGCCCTTGCCCTTTCCTTTTCCCTCGTCCCTCTCTCTAAGTTCTCTCTTCTTCTCCCGATATTCTCGAGTCAACTCCCTTCGCTTATCCCTCAAAGCATTTCTCTCCACCCTCCTCGCTGCCTTGCGCGCGAACTTGACCTCATTGATTTCCTTCTGGCGCGCAGCTTTTGTGATGGCGAGATCTTTCTCGTGCTCAATCTCTTCGCGGCTCTTTTTCCCCTTCGAGGCTGCCAGCTCGGCGGTCTTATTGATGGACTCGATGCGCTTCAGGAAGATGGTTTGGGCGCGATCGTGGTCGTCATCGTGGTCGTCATCGTGGTCGTCATCGTGGTCGTCGTCGTCGCTATCTGACGAGGAAGATGACGAGTCTGACGAGTCCGAGGAGATCGAGGAAGCATCGTCATCATCGTAATCGCCGGCCTTGTGTTTTCCCAGAGTTTTCTCGGATGGCTTCTCGGACGCAGCTTCAGGTACTTTCTCGGGTGGGTAGGTATCGACCTTGCGATCGTTGTTCAGTACGCCCGTCTCCTGACTTGCGACTGCTGTCGGTCCTTGATAAGATGGAGGCTCATCGTAATGTGGTGGTTCACTCCTGTCCGCATTACTGGGTCCTGCCGCGGAAGTGCTCTGAGTTCCGACTGCCCCTCCACTGTACGCAGCAGCCCAAGCTCCGGTTCCTCTTCCAAGTTGATGACCCATCGCGCCTGCTTGCCTGCCAATCTGCTCACCCATCGCGCCTGCTTGCCTGCCAATCTGCTCGCCCATTGCTCCTGCTTGTCTACCGACTTGTTCGCCCCAGCTGCCCATCCTACGTCCAAACTCTTCGCCCATTCGTCCCAAATTTTGCCCAAACGCTGCCCAGTCTTGTGAAGAGCCGGATCTAGAACCAGCCGAGCGACAGTTTCGTCCACCTCGACCGCGTCCAAATGGACCGCGTCCTGGTCCACCGAATGGACCCCTTCCAGGGCGACCAAAAGGACCATTACCAGGTGCACCAAATGGACCATGTCCTGGGGGGCCGAAAGGTGTCCAAGGACCTCCACGGTGAGCACGCCTGCCACCAAAGCCATAATGTTGCGAGTGGCCGTGGTTGCCTGATCGTGTTTCGGCTTCAGGAATTGAATGTGGAGGATCTTCTGAACCTGCAGCACCTGTAGCACCTCTGTCTGTAGAAGAGGGTGCATGGAATTCTCCTACTCGACCAACGGGGATGCTCTGGCTATTCGCAACATGTTGAATAGGGACATGTCCCTCGTAAGCCGGAGCTTCCTCATGCTCATGCTCTTCCTCTGCTTGGGCTGCTTCACCTCTCACACGGTACTCCCATACCTCGGGGTCGTCAGGGCCTTCACCTGCGCTGACGCGATGAGCCTCAATTTGGCTGGCGTCCAGGGAGGTAGCAGCATTACTTGCATCCCTTAAAGCAAAGTCGTATGAGGGTGGCAGGTCTTCATATTGTGGTCCCCCAGGGCTGTGAATAGGTGTTGGCTCAAACTCAGTCTCCGAGTCGTCGGGGATTGAGGTTGAACGGGGGGTGTAAGGCGGGTTGGGTGGCGACGTGGTTACCAGTGGGGCAGCTGCGGGCTGGGGTTTGTCTGCCATTCTAAACACAGCACTATGCAATTATTGAAATTGAGGTTTTGTATCAAGTCGGCCAGTATGCTAAGCCAAGAGATATGTGCTGGTTTAAAACCAAAGTGGAGCGCTCCACTCCCCGCAATGATGCTGAGGCGCAGCTCCAGGGCTGAGTTCGTTTCGCTGTTGCCTGGTAGCCTTGAGAACGCCACCCAATCGCGACTTCTGCGCCACGCGTCCATCCATCGCACAATCCACCAAAGTAGGTAATAGGTAAGTAAGAGGGTAAGATAGCTGTCGCAAGGCTTACCTTTGTGAATCTTGTTCACGCTGCGTACGGCGGAATTGCCTGAGGCGCGGGGTAGCGCCATACTCTCCGACTTCAATATATCAGGCCGTCTTCAGGCATTCAGATTCACATGCTCACTTCACACGAACGGTGGCCTGATCAATTCACGGCATTGCGCAGCTCGTATCACATCGATCACGTGACTTTTGCTGTGCCATCTTGGTACTCCGCTGTAAGCCTCACTCAGATTCCGGACATCTTCTAAGCGCCTAATCTTTATGCAATCAGATAATATTCTCGACAATACGTTTGCTCCTTCTAGTAGGCTACAATTGATCGGAGAGCCTGCTTGATTCTCTGAATTCCTGCTGGAAATTGTTCGCGTGTAAAACAACAATACCTATCCTTAGCACAACAGTTTTTTATACCAATTCCTGGACTACTGGACTATGGCTACGGAGCGGTCAACAGTGGCGGTGATAGGGCTTGGTCCTGCCGGTCTTGTAGCAGTCAAGAATCTGCTTGAAGAAGGGTTCGCTGTCACAGGTTTCGATAGAAATTCGTATGTGGGCGGTCTGTGGCAGTACACCGAAGAAGACAAGACTTCAGTACTCGAGACCACCGTGGTGAACATTTCGAGGGAAAGGGTAGGTAATTCAATGCCCAAGCTGCGGTGTTAGACTGACAGAAGATCAGGGTTGCTTCTGTGATTATCCGTACCCTGAAGGTTAGAACATGTTCCGATGTTCATACAGTGAAGGGAGGGCAACAGCTGACTCTTATAGATTGGTCCTCTTATCCTACGGCGGCCGAAGTGCAAAAGTATCTGGTCGCATATACAGAGTATTTCCAGCTATGGCCGAATCTTCGCCTGAAAACCTCTGTACGACTGATTAAATTTGACGACAATCGCCAGCAGTGGGCTATCGAACTTGATGATAAAGTCGTGCAGTACTTTGACAGGGTAGTGATCGCTATTGGCGGATTGACCAGTCTGCCCAACGTGCCTACCATTGAAGGGTTGGAGAAGTTCAAGGGAACAACGTTGCACTCGAGAGCCTTCAAGAAGCCTGAACAGTTTATAGGAAAGAGAATTATGGTGGTTGGATTCGGAAACACAGCAGCAGATACCGCGACTGCGCTCGCAAACGTAGCAGGGAAGGTCTACATCGCTCATAGGAACGGAGCACGTATTGTGAGTCCATGGCGGCACGATGTATGGAGGACAATACTGACAATGGGATCAGCTACCTCGAAAAGTCGGTGGCAGACCTATTGACCATACCCTGAGTCTCCGTTTGTTCACCATACAGAGTTGGATTATAAGCACCTTCCCGCTCACTGGGGCCAGAATGTTTGATAAGTTTGTAAAAAGTTTGCAAGACAAAAGCTTCAAGCTGCGCCCTGAGTGGGGCTTCGAGCCTGCTCAGGTGACGCCTATCGTCTCGAGCCTTCTGGTTGATTACCTTGAGTGCGGACTCATCGAGTCAGTCAAAGGTATCAAGCGTGTCGTCGACGGTGGTAAGGTTGAGCTCGATGATGGCAAGATACTCGACATCGACGTTCTGGTATGGTGCACCGGCTACAAAGCGGATTTTAGCATGCTCGAGCCTCGGTTTGATCCTACCAGTCGCTCTTCATCAGCGTGTTCCAATGCAAGGGGATTGAACGGTAAGTCGGTTGCACGCCTGTACCATAACGTCTTTTCCCTTGAGAAGCCAGATAGCCTCGCATTCCTGGGGAATGTGCATTTCACGCTTTCAGGATTCCAAATCTTTGATATGGCGAGTATGGCAATTGCGCAGGTCTGGAAAGGTGCATCGACGCTTCCGTTGCCCTCTGTGATGGAGAGGGCTGTAAATGAGCATCATGCCTGGGTGGCTGAGCAGGCGAGCTGTCGCTCTAATGTTTCGGCTGGCATGGTAGACGGTGGAGATTGGCTACGTGCAATGGATGATTTGGCCGGTACCGGAGTGAATGAACACCTGGGCTATGGTTGGAAAGGGTGGTGGTTCTGGCTCAGCAACATGAAGATGTGCAACTTGCTGATGGGCGGAATTTGGAGCCCACATATCCACCGCTACTTTGACGGTAAGAGGAGGAAATGGGACGGTGCCAGAGATGCCATCGAAAGAGTCAATACTGCGGCGACAAAGAGCAAAAACAACTGAGCGCACAGTCAAGTGGATATAGTCTTGTACAGTCGTGGACTGTGCAAGGAGGTTCTGTTTTTGGCTTGTATGGCTTCTTTAGATGTGTATAGGAACAATGACGTCGTTATCAGGTCATCATACTTTTGCAGCCATACCCACGAAGGAGTGCCTTTCCCAGTAGGCTGCATTCTGTAGTCGAGAATAAGAACAGATTCAAGTCAAGGATACAGATAGGTCATGTAGTATACAAAACATGCCAGTGTTGTTGTGTGGTGGTGAAAGTACATGTCAACGGTGATCCCGATGCTCGACCAATCGGGTGGGTACCACGGCAGCATGGGAAGTCGCGAGATTGAGCTCGAACTTTCTTTCACAACACGGCTTCCAAGTACTGAAATACACGCGTTCGCTGGCCGCTGACAGTAGCACACTCGATACTGACGACACACAGCTCGTATACACCAATTGACCTCCCCTCACTGTACACAACCATACCATGGCGGCTCGGCTGCACGGCTCGTGCAGCTGCGGACGGTTTCGTCATACCGTCGACCTGCCCTCACAACACGCTGGACAAGCTGAATTGCGGTACGATAACTCTTCTGCATCGCGTACGTCTCTGCTGCGCCTTGGTGGGAGCGTTTTGGCATAACGTCATAGCTCCACCCATGCACGGAACGAGAAGCTAACAGCGCGACAGGCCAACACTTCGCCAGCCCACTTACCCTCTGGCTGCGCGTGCCACTACCCTGGTACACCTCGGCGACGTTCGCGCAGTTTCCTGACGAGACGCACTCGAGCATCCAGCGTACCTTTATATCGCCCTACACGCCGGCCACGGCCAACAAGTTCTGCGGATACTGCGGCACCCAACTGTCATCGTGGAACGAGCGCACGCGCGATGAAGCCGGGCACATTTGCCTGCCGGTCGGCAGCCTGCTGGACGAGGACCAGGAACTACTGAGCACGCTGGGCTTCTTTGGCGACAGCAGCGATGAGGAGACCAGCCTTGCCGGACCTTCGCGGACAAATCCTTCCCGACCAGTTGCACGGTCTGAGCCGCGGGCGCGTGGCGCTCCATGGTTTGAGGAGATTGTGCGCAACACAAGTCTGGGTCGTTTCAAGCACCAGCGTGGAGGACACTCAGACAATGGCGTGCAGGTGGAGTGGGAAGTCACCGAGTGGACGGAGGGCGAGGGCGAGGGCGAGGGCGAGAGTGGCAGCGCCACGCCTAGTAAACGGAAGATTGGCGAGCTCGAGGCTGGAGACACTGAAATGCGGTCTGCTTGAGGCCTGGAGTGACCATTCTCATGTGTCAATGCTACAGTATAACGGAAAGCTCACGCTCAATTATGGCCACAACACGCAGGGAACAACAAGGTGACATTGGACAGCCCAGTCGCATGCAACGGCTCGGAGCAACAACGGGCAATTTGGGAGAACGTCTGAACGTAGACAACATGACATGTCACTACGCTTTATCCACCTTCTTCTCCGACCAACAGATGATGGAGGCGTAGACACGTCCGCCTTGGTAACCTTTCGTAGACCAACACGATCCAATAAACAGAAACACTCCGGCATGCTGCCGCAGCCTTCCTGCCCACCATTCCGCTTTCGTGAGAATAAGACCTAAATGGTAACGGGTCTAGCGAATCACACACTGCGGAGTTATTGTGTCCACCGACCATGTCTGCGTGGGGGCCTTGCGAGCCGTCCGCCTCGAACCGTCCAACGCCCGGACGCCTCTGGACCCTAGCTGGCGGGAGTACGGGAGCCACTCCCCCCGTCGACTCCATCTCAAGCCAGCAGATAACATCACCATTCACAACCCGCCACCGGCACAGAAATTCGCAGAACATTGTGCTTCGCTCCACGTTGAAACTGGCTCTCGAGATTAGATCATCTGCAGGTAAGATTCCTGCCGCAAGAGCTGCATCAGCGACGGGCGTAAAAAGAACGTAATTGGACTAGCTTTGCACCTGCCTCGTTCATGCACGGGGGTCCTATCTTGCACACTTGGCACAGTCAACCCGGACGATAAGCACAGATGATCAGTCGTGTCTCACCCGCTGCTATGGTGTCTTTCGAGGCGATACTAAGTCTCAAGTAGCCCTGTACATCTGGCGTCAGGCGTGCCTCATAACACTTCCGTGCCTTATCTATGGCATCGCTTAGCCAGCCTTCCGATGGCACTATACGCCTTGGACGGCCGTCCGAGCAGTCGGTATTTGTGTGTGAGGTATTAAGGAGTAGATGCAGGGCGACGAGGAGATTGCTTTTTGCGTTTTAACCGCACCACCGGTATTTGCTTGCCTCTGGTCTGCGTGGAAAGTTCCTTAAGTGGTTCTTCAACCTTCGATTGATCTGCGATCGAACTTTCATCTTCGACCCAAGCAATTCTTTGGTTGCAATTAAGATTAAATACTGTCACAGCCGAAACCTTGCGTCGAGTGGCACTATTGGAAATGGTTCTTGATAAGGATGAAAAGCCTCGTCTTGAGGCTCATGACGATACCATCGGCGTGGGCGAGGTGATTAATGCATCTGGCCACAAGCAGGAGCTGGAACGTCAGTTCAGTCTTTTGTCCATCTGTTCTATCGGCATTACTACTGGTAATGTCTGGGCTGCGCTTGGAGGCTCGATCGTGAGTGCTCTATTTCTTAACCTTCCACTTGCCTCATACAACTCCTCCACAGTCCTACTGACAAGATAAGGTTATTGCTCTCTACAATGGCGGTCCACCAGGTGTCATCTATGCCTTTATTGCTGTATCATGCTTTTACTTCATGATTGCCGCGTGTATTGCTGAGATGGCCTCCGCCATCCCTTCATCAGCTGGTGTATACCATTGGGCCAGCATCACTGGAGGCAAAACCTATGGTCGGGTCCTTGGCTACTTTGCTGGATGGTACGTCCACTGACTGGAAAATCTACTCTCATGCCATCTGAGTATGCTCGTACTGACACTCGCAGGTGGAACTTCTTTGGCTGGCTCTTCGGTACTGCCTCCATGACTGCCATCCTGGCCAACCAGATCATCAGCATGTACGGCATCTTCCACCCAGATTATGCCTACGAGCGCTGGCACGTCTTCATTGTGTACCTCATCTACACATGGTTGTCTGCCCTCATCGTCATGTACGCCAACCGCGCCTTGCCGACCCTGACCAACATCGGCCTCTTCTTGATCCTCGCTGGTTGCTTCATCACCATCATGGTGTGCGCCATCATGCCTTCGAAGACCGGAAAGGGCTACGCAAGCCACTCATTTGTTTGGAAAGAATGGCAAAACCAGACTGGCTGGAGCAGCGACGGTTTCGTCTTCTGCGCCGGCATGTTAAACGGCGCATACGCAGTTGGCACCCCGTAAGCTCTCCTCCCTGCGCCTTAGAGGATATAACATACTAACGCTGTCAGTGACTGCGTTTCTCATCTCGCAGAAGAAGTCCCGAAACCTCGCGTCAACATCCCCAAAGCCATTCTTGCCCAATACGTCGTCGGCTTCCTAACCGCCTTCTTCTACGTGATCACCATTTTCTACAGCGTCAATGACCTCGACTCGCTCTTCGGCAACCCGTGGCCCTTCCCACTCGCCGAGCTCTACAGACAGTCCACAAACTCTACCGCCGGCTCCCTCGGGCTGCTGATCGTGATCCACCTCCCGACCTTCTGCACAAACATCGGCACATACATCACTTCGGGCCGCATGCTGTGGACACTCGGCCGCGACAACGCCACGCCCTTCAGCTCATGGATTGGCACGGTGCACGCGAAGCAGCAGAACCCCTTCAACGCAACCTTCGTATGCGCTGTCGTCAACTCAGTCCTCGGTGCCATATACGTGGGCAACAGTACTGCGTTCGCCGCCTTCGTCGGATCCTTCATCGTCATGTCGAGTTGCTCGTACCTCGCCTTCATCCTGCCCAACATCCTGTCCCGCCGTGCTCACGTCATCCGCGGCCCGTTCACCATGCCTGCGCCTGTTTTCTACACTGTAGCGAGCGTGGCATGCGGATACATGTTGGTGTGGGTTGTGATTTACTGTTTCCCATACGCGGTGCCGTTCAACGCGACGAGCATGAACTACTCGTGTGTTATTGTCGGCGGCCTGACGATATTTCAGGGCATGTGGTACTGGATTATCCGCGCGCGTGGGTACCAAGGCCCGCGGGTCATGCTCGAGGAGGTGGAGCGCAGGTTGGCGGGAGGAGAGGCTGTTATTGCGGGCAACGGGAGCATCGTGTCTGCGGAGGCTAGAGCGCTCAAGGACGTGCTATAGCAGAGAAATAGATGGGTGGCAGGCGTGGAGTATATTGCACTTGATGGAGTAGGCAATGGGGAGTAAAAGAGTGACGATCTCTACGAAAGTGAATGGTAAAAGTCGTTTCTCTATGCGCAAAGTCCTGTCCTGAAGCACGCCGGATTGTAATCGTCTCGAATTCTCACGAGCAGATAGTGCTGCCAGCCTTTAGCTATGTTGCGACAATACCACCAGTTACCACCTTGGTAGCTTTTGCCATAGCTCCTCCGGCTCCAGTCGCCATTTAATCCGCCAGATATTCCTCCACAGGAGGCTCCGATCTATCCTGCGGCGACGTCAATCGGGAGGTTTTGGCTTGGCCGGGTCCTGGCAAAGTTTCCTTTGATTTCCCACCTGGAAATGCCAATACCCACATGTTCATCTTATCGCCGTTGAGAACATCGTTTGTTTGGACGATGTTGATGTGGGTACGGTGCTTGTTGCTGGACTCGTCGTACATAGATCTAAGCCCGTCGGAAGCACTGCGGCTTGCCTGAGTTCCAAGACTGAGACTGCGGAAACTGGACTGATCAGATTTGGTGTGCTTGTCGTCACACTGATAGCCATCATCCGCTTTAGGTAGGGTACAGTGGTGGGGGTCATAGGTCGGGCCCGAGTCCAAAGGCGTGCTCAACTCGAGGTGAAGGTAACGAGCGCGAAGGAAAGGCCCCACCCCACAACTTGCAGACCAGTACATTTGTTTGCGTCTTATTAGAGCTAGTCTTTGTCAAGCTTGATCTCTCGATGTCTGTCTTTCGCAGCTTGTTTCTTCCTCAACTGACCCTGTTCTCGACTTCTGTTCTGCGCTTGACTAACATGGCCGAACGAGCCATCATTCCAGCTGAAATCGATACCGAACTGATACAGAATACCTGCGACCACCCAGTCACCCCCAGCCTACGTAAAAGGCTTGACGCACTCAAAATCACCGTCTGTCCAACCTGCCTCATTCGTCATCACATCTTCGAGATTGCAGAGGCA
Organism: Phoma sp. XZ068; assembly: GCA_004835665.1. Classification (NCBI taxonomy): domain Eukaryota; kingdom Fungi; phylum Ascomycota; class Dothideomycetes; order Pleosporales; family Didymellaceae; genus Phoma; species Phoma sp. XZ068. The sequence goes on from RBKR01000002.1 coordinate 864,544, forward strand.
CAAGCTGGGCTGGAGTGCCGTGGAGGCATATTTGCCTCAAGAGCCCGAGCAGTTACTGATGAAGAGGAAGTCGGTAGGCAAGAGTTGATTATTCACAAGGCACTGACGAAGCAGTGGAGGGCGGCGAAAATCGAGCTGTACAACGACCTTTGTCGTCTGGAAATATTACGGGCTGAGGCGGCTGTAAGGACGCGCTGGGATCTTCAGCTCGCAAAGGCCTTCGAGCTGTGGGAAGCGGCAGAAGACGAGTGCAGCCGAATGCCGGGCTGTAAGTACAGTGAGGAGGATGTTGGTGATGGTAGTGAACAGCAGGCAAACGCGAGTCCAGTGATCGAGATTGAGCACCGGATCAATGAAGGTATGCGCTTTGATCGACACCGAGCACAAGGAAACTCAAGTCCCGCTAGAAACAATCGATGAGGTTGCCGAAGACTTGCTTGATGGCCCGACAGGGGAAGATCACGAAGGATGGCAAACACTCAAGTCAAAGATGAGGGCTACGAAGCACTCTCCGATCGATACGCTGGGCTCTGACGCTCTTCCTAAGGGCATCATAGCGGACGCGAGTATGGAAGAAAATACATATCAAGGCGCAAATCGCGATATGCGAGAGCCTGACGAGGTGATCCTCCAGGAGATGGAAGGTGTGACATCAAGGAACGAGCGCAGATCCTACTGGGATAGTCGAAACAGATACAACCTACTTTGTGAGATTGACATCGAGCCAGATGACACGGCCCACGAGGAAATTGAGGACCACTCTCCTTCCTCTGCGGACATGGATGAGTCACTCAATGATTCCACCGCCACGGCTTCTGCTCCCGAGCATTCGTCGCTAAAGCGTAAACCGACGCGTCAATCCACGCCCAAGCAGCCACGACTGCACGGCTCCGTCCGCATGGCGAACACCGTCACCATCATCTGCGATGCCAGCGCGTGTTACACGACTAGTCTGCCTGCCGGGCAAATATCGTACAAGCGAGCACACTTCTCCTACGCTACCGCTAATGCTGCTCGAAGATGTCTTGCCTTCAATCGCAGATCGTCCCAATACGTACCTTCAACCTGGGCTCTTACAGACGAGTACGAAAATGTGAACACAAGTCACTTCAAGACGAAGTGGGGAGTCTATGACGCAATGAAGCTTTTCGACGATGTTGAAGATATGAAGGAGGCTCAAATTGAGAGGCGGTTACGCATGGAGGCGGAATATGGCACTGTATCTAACAAGATCGGTGAACTGGAGGAGGACGGGTACGATGGATATTATTCGACTGCTGCGCCGATGGTGGAGCTTTCTGCCACTCCTGCGGGAAACACGCCTTCAGAGAGCGGACCGGATCGTTAGTGGAGAGAGGCCTTGGATGAGTTGCGACTACAATGACTACGAGCCTTTGAATTGTGTGGTGTACGTAAATCAGGGCATCGTTGGATGCTTCCAGGCTCTGCTCACGAGTCTCTCATAGACCTTGCGTTTTGGCTGTCTTTCAATGGTTCTACTGTAAAATCTCCAAGTCTCTTTGGATCTCTATCAATCTCTATATCCCATATGCTGCGAACCCTGGACTGCGCCGATGGCTTGAACTCTGCTGTAGGCAAAGGGCTGGTGAAAATACCTTTTCCCTCGCCAGTGATTTTGCAGGTCAGAAAAAGACGATTGGGCCCGTGTGCCGCTGGGAGTCGCCAGCGGTGCATGTATTTCGACTTCGTACATCGGAGTTCGGGGCGGAGAGATGATGACGTTTTCCTTGGCGTGAGAAGACGAGCTTCGAGCTTGTCGGCGCGATTGCGCAGGCTTGTTACTTTGCTTACGCCGTCCAGTGCACCGTCTTTCCCCATCTCATCTGGTCAATTCGTTCCGCAATGTTTGCTAGACAGTTTTTCCGCCCAGCCAAGCAGCTGCAACAGGTGCGCGGGGACTTTCTTTTGAAATACCAGCAATAACTGACGTGCCTGCAGCATGTCCGCCGCTACGCGTCCGAGGCGCCCAAGTCCGGCAGCAACAAGAGCGTGCTGTACACGGGTGTCGGAGCTGCCGGTCTCGCCGGTGCCTACCTCTACCTGAGAGGCGGCGACGCAGCAGGCGCTGCTACTGAGGAGAGCAAGGTCCCGGCATTCACCGGAGAGGTCAAGAAGGCCTTCACGGGCGGCGACCAGGGCTTCCTGTCGCTGGTGCTTGAGAAGTCGGAGATTGTCAACCACAACACCAAGAGGCTCACCTTCAAGCTGCCCGAGGAGGACCAGGAGAGCGGTCTGCCCGTGGCTTGTATGTCTGCACTGTCGGCGGCTGTATCATCCTGCTGACAACATCTAGCTGCGGTCATCACCAAGTTCAAGGGCCCTGAGATGAAGAAGCCTGTCATCCGTCCCTACACTCCCGTCAGCGACGTTGACCAGAAGGGCACCGTCGACTTCATCATCAAGAAGTACCCCGATGGCCCCATGTCTGAGCACATGCACAACCTCCAGCCCGGGCAGAGTCTGGAGATCAAGGGACCCATCCCAAAGTACCAGTGGACAGAAAATAAACAGTCAGAAGCTCCCTGTACGAACAGCATGTTCGACGTTTGCTAACCTCAACTTCTAGTGAGCACATTGCCCTGATCGCAGGTGGAACCGGTATCACCCCCATGTGGCAGACTGCTCGCGCCATCTTCAAGAACCCCAACGACAAGACCAAGGTCACGCTAGTCTTCGGCAACATCTCCGAGGAAGACATCCTCCTGAAGCGCGAGTGGGAGGAGCTCGAGAACACATACCCCCGCCGCTTCCGCGCTTTCTACGTCCTCGACAACCCGCCCGAGCAGTGGCAGGGCGGCAAGGGCTTCGTCACCAAGGAGCTCCTGAAGACTGTGCTCCCTGAGCCCAAGGAGGGCGAGAAGATCAAGATCTTTGTCTGCGGTCCCCCTGGCATGTACAAGGCCATCAGCGGCGGCAAGAAGAGCCCCCAGGACCAGGGCGAGCTCGACGGCTACCTGAAGGAGCTGGGCTACAGCAAGGACCAGGTCTACAAGTTCTAGATGCGTCGATAGAGCTGTACGATATGTCTGCTAGATATAGATTCCCCAAGACGGCGACAGATTTTGAATCGAATTCGCAAAGAAACTTGTTTATTGATGGGACATGGAAGAGAAATATCGTGTGGTATCTGTGAGCAACCCAAACGCCGTGTCGTGTCCGAAACACTTGGACAATGTCGTCCTGAACTGTCGTCTGCGCAGCCTACACTGTGCTGTGTGATTCGTTCAAGCATGCAACCTTGTCGCCAAACAACCTGTCGCCGTACTACGCGTCGAATGAGCGGTATCTCTGCGCATTATTCCACCCCCCGACACCCCGCTCAACGCCCCAGCAGCAACTGTCCACGCTACAAAACCTCTTCACTTGTACTGCGGCACTCCACTCGGCGGCGCGCCATGTTGCCCATTTCCACCGTGCATCATCACCGCTGGTCCCCCTCCGGCGCCTTGCATCTGCTGCTGTACATCCGGGCGGTACTTGATGTCTTGCCAGAAGTTGCAGATGTGGCAACCGACTTCCTTGTACGGCTTGAGCGAGAACGGGATGATGGGGACGAAGCAGAATGTGAACCATTCCCTGGATGCGTTAGTGAGTGGATGCATGGTGTGTGGCTCAAGAAGAAAAATCGCGTGTCTAGTGAACCTCGAGACTGTGGACGTACCAGCGCTTCATTACTCTACCGGAGAAGTTGCCGCAGTTCTGGCATTGCACGGTGATGTGCTCGGCGCCCGTGAGGGCCGAGTTGAATGCTGGGCGTTGTTAACTATGCGGCCACCGTGCCATGCGCATGTCGGACTTACTGTGTGTTCCACATGTAAAGAAGAAGAACATGACGCTGGCTCTTGCGCTGCAGTTGTGCGACTAGTGTGGTGTAGCTGGCGGAATTGGACGCGACTCGCGGTCGACCGAGCGGAGGTGGTGCGGAGAGGTGGAGCTATGCGGATGCTGTGGGTTGGCGAAGCAAGGGTACTTTAGCTTTGTCGTAATATCGTCACACGGCGAGCGCGTTTAATTGTAGCGTCGTATTAAGGGTCGCGGAGCGGGGGAAAGAAGGCGAGAGGGATATTGGGGTAAAAGAGGAGCAAGGTCGCGGCAGGTGCTCTGTTAAATCGTCTCGTGCAATGTACGCATTGGCGCCGAGCAAAGTGCGTGCGTCATCACCGAAATGCACCCAGCCACACTTGGCTCGTTCGTGGCGCGCGCTGTGCAACACATGTAGCGCGTGGAATGCTCTGGTTACTTGATTATGGTACAGACAGGAACTGCTAAATGTGTAAAATTGCCGTTTTAGTTTAATCAATGGGCCTCCAATGCCAGATGTGATAGGAGACTCGTGGTGATCGTCATGTTCAAACAATGTCACCCCTTTCCCTCGGACTCCGTACACCGCACCTCACGTCCTTGATGCCGCTGAACAAACGAACGGACAACGAATGAATCTGACCGCCATTGACCAAAACATAGGGTACGACTCCGGCCAAGTCCATGCTCATGACGACCGATCCGATCACCATACCTCGAAACCGAGACTAAGATGAAAAGTAGGTTCCAGGAGAGAAGATGCTGGAATATAACAAAAAGCAAACGATAACCCTAGGCGGCCGGCGGTACTCTAATCCAGTCGCTGGTGCTTACTGAGTCTTGAACAGGAGGATGGCGCAATGTCCGAGGTAGAAGTAGATGAAGTGCTTGGTTTCTACAAGTTGGCTGTTAGTGCTGAGAACAAGACGGACAGCTGCGCGACCTACCGTGAGTAACGAAACTGCCAAAGTTTCGGCCTACAATGCAGTGCCATGTTGCGCCTTTGCGGTTGTCGAACTGCACGTGAGTCAGTCTACCTACTTGGACCAGATTTTGCCTGATTACTTACTTCCTTCTTGATGAACTGCGCAATGTCCTTGAGACAACTGTCAGTACTTTGGTGGTTGATGCATTTACAAACGTCCCAGGCATACCTTCTCAATGGTGAACTGTTCCATTGCTTGCTGTGCTACCAGGCTGTCAGCGTTTCAGTCAGCCGCAACTGGGGTGGAGAGAACCCACCAACTTCAATAGCCTCATTCTGCATCTCCTCGCTCTGTAGCATTTGGTAAGCGACTGTTTCCTAACAGGAAAGGCTGAATCCATACCATGTCTGCAGACTTGATCTGCGCTGTTCAGGACATTAGCTCGTGCTTAAGTGCCAACCGAGATATAAACATAGGGGCCTTACCCTCCTGCTTGTGACCATCAGACTTCTCGCTGGCCATGTTGTCGACGTGGAGCGTGTCGCTTGTATTGTTTTATCACTTCTTGAGGGGCAGAAGACGGCGTATAAATGAGCGCTTGGGTGAGGCTTTGTGTTTGTTGCTAGTGCTTGCTGCGGTGGTGTTGGTGCTGTCGCTGGCCAGTGCGGGAACAGCAGGAGCCACCAGCCGATCGGTCCGCCCTATCAGAGCACTAGCGCGCAATGACGCTAAAATTTCTCGAACTTTTTGCCGAGTAGCTTTCTTACCACGCTCACTTTTCCTTCGCTTGAGCAGGCCACAGCTCATCCTCTCGTTTCAATCATGGAGTCGTCACGTATCTTTGTGCGCGGACTGCCGCCCAAGTTCACCGAGGACGACGTGCGCAAGCACTTTGGCCAGTTCCCGGTCACAGACGTCAAGTTCTTCCCTCATCGCCGGATTGGATATGTGGGCTACAAGACGCCCGAGGATGCCGCAAAGGCCGTCAAGTACTTCAACAAGACGTTCATCAGGATGACCAAGATCTTTGTCGAGATTGCCCGTCCGGTAAGTTTGTGCCTGAACAAATGGAATTAGATCCCGGCTAACAATTACGGAAAGATTGCGGACGAGCTGCTGCCCAAGTCCCGTCGACAGATCAAGGTCGAGAGGGCTGCACCGGCAAGCGATGAATACTTTCCACCGCCAAGGGAGGACAGCACCCTGAAGCGCAAGCGGGAGGAGGCAGAGCAGGACCCGAAGTTGAAAGAGTTCCTCGAAATCTACCAGCCACCGTCGAAGACGAACATGTGGACAGACGGCGATGCACAAATTGCCGCAGGCAACTCTACCGCAGTCGAGGAGCCTGTGCAAGACGTCGTCGTACCTGCGGATGAGAGTGATGATGACTACCAGGTCATCACGAAGAAGCCAAAGACCGTCGAGACACCGCAGGAGACAGTGGAGGAGACACTGCCTGCTCTAGTGGCAGAGACCGTCAGCCAGGCAGAACCTGCTACGACACAGATTGCGGATGCTACCATGAAAGATGCGACAGACTCTGCTGCTGCAGTCGATCAGGCCCCCACAACCGATGACGATTGGTTACGATCACGAACGAACAGACTTCTTGACCTTGTTGAGGATGACGATGTTCCCGTTGCTCCCGCATCAGCTCCGACCAAGCCTGCTGCCGAGAAACGTGACTCTCCTGTGCCCATCGAGCAGCAAACCGAGCCTACTGTCGACGCACCAGCTACCGATGCTGCACCTTCAGAAGAGGACAAAATTCGTGAAACTGGTCGACTCTACCTTCGCAACCTGCATTTTGAGGTTGCGGAAGAAGACATAAGAACCCAGTTCTCCAAGTACGGGTCCCTCGAGGAAGTAAGTCCACATCTCTTCTCTCCGTGCCACTCGCTTTTAGGATGAATGTCAAGATAGGGACAACTGATGCTTAGGCATATGAGGTCACCTTGTGAGAGTATTTTAGTAGATGTCTCTCTGATCTGATACTGGCGAGCTTTGTCATATTGTAATCACAGTTTATGTGTACGAACAGTCACTGACCAAGCCAGGTGCACGTACCATTGAAGAAAGTCGACGGCAAGGGCAAAGGCTTTGCCTTTGTGCAGTTCAAAGATCCCGAGCACGCCGTGGAGGCTTTCAACGAGAACGATAGAACTATCTTCCAAGGCCGTCTCTTGCACATCATTTCGGCCAAGGCGAAGAAGGATACCAAACTCGACGAGTTCGAGATTTCCAAGTTACCCCTGAAGAAACAGAAAGAAATCCGACGAAAGCAGGATGCGGTCAAGGCTACATTCAACTGGAACTCGCTATATCTCAATGCAGACGCAGTCATGTCCACACTTGCGAGCCGCATGGGCCTAAGCAAGGCAGAGTTGCTAGACCCGACATCCTCCGACGCCGCGGTCAAGCAGGCACATGCAGAGACCCACATCATTCAAGAGACGAAGAGCTACTTCGCCCAACACGGCGTCGACCTTGAAGCTTTCAAGAGTAGCGCAAAGGGCGACACCGCGATTTTGATTAAAAATGTTCCTCACTCTGTAACAGCAGACGAACTGCGCAACACATTTGAGGAGCATGGCAAAGTCACGAAATTCCTTATGCCGCCAACAGGCATGACTGCTATCGTCGAGTTCTCTAACTCTGCAGAGGCGAAGACCGCATTCATGGCACTATCCTACCGTAAGATGAAGGACTCGATCTTGTACCTTGAAAAGGCACCCAAAGATCTGTTCAAGGAGGGCTTTGTGGCACCTGCAGTGCAGACTACGTCCGCCGACAAACCAGATGCCAAACTCACTGCGACGGACTTGCTTGAAGAGGCTCCCGAAGCGGACGCATCTAACACCGCCACGCTATATGTCCGTAACCTTAACTTCACCACCACAACCGAACGTCTTAGGGAGACGTTCAAGCCCTTGTCCGGCTTCCGCAGTGCTGTGGTCAAGACCAAGGTCGATCCAAAGCGAGGTGTACTATCCATGGGTTTTGGATTTGTTGAATTCGACAGCCCTGATGCTGCTGCAGCAGCGCTCCGGACTCTGAATGGACACGATCTGGAAGGTCACAAGCTTCAAATCAAGGCATCTCACAAAGGTGCAGATGCGGCAGAGGAGCGTCGCAAAGAGGATTCTGCGAAGAAGGCGGCGAGCACCAAGATTCTTATTAAGAACTTGCCCTTCGAAGCTAGTAAGAAGGAGGTGCGCGCCCTGTTCACCCCTTACGGCCAACTTCGGTCGGTCAGGGTGCCCAAGAAGTTTGATTCGTCTTCACGTGGTTTCGGTTTCGCCGAGTTCACCACAAAACGCGATGCCGTTAACGCTATGAACGCTTTGAAGAATACCCATCTTCTCGGGCGACGATTGGTTCTTGCATTCGCTGAAACCGAATCGGACGATCCCGAGAAGGAACTGGAGAAGATGCAGCAGAAGATGGGAGCACAGGCCAATAAGGTCGCCCTCCAGAAGCTTACTGCAGGCGGCCGCCAGAAGTTTAACGTTGCAGGCAACGACGAGCTAGATGAATGAGCGTGAGCGCGTGCGTACTCTGGAGAGAGTAATTTGCAAAATCTGCGCGTCACCGTCAGGGTGTGTCGTCCCTAACGCCATCCCTTGCTTGCTCGGCCAGAAAAGCGAGGCCCGCCCTTTGCAGAGACCCCGCGGTGCACTAGAAGCGGGCCAGGTCACACCTTGCACACAGCTTCTACATGTAAGTCACCGCTACGTTAGCCGCGACAGGATTCACATACAGAGACCTGAATCAATGGGCATGGCCACCACACCTGGTGTCAGTTGAAATGAGACAAAACGAGCAAGGCAGCCACAGACCTGACGGTTGTCTATCATACGAACTCGACTCACATAATCTGTTGTTGACCACTGACATTCATTCTTGCTCAGAGCATTCCAAGCCGAGTTCTCCCTCGCACACGTCCAATCAGATGACGGTTGATCAGTCGGCAATTACCTGATGCCCTTGCTCCCACTGCTAACCAGGCGATATTTACCATTCCAACAGACTAAGGCATCGCGAAGAGTGTAATTACTTGGGCAACAAGCGAAATGGCGATAGGTGGGCGACCACGGTGCCCGTAGGTAGCGTGTTAGCCTAATTTTATGGTCGTTGGGATGCTACCTTGGTGACCGATCTTGCATCCACTTCAAGTATAGCCGAATCCTATCGTACCTGTCAAACGTCTTCCCTTGGGTGCACCGCAAATCCAGTTCCTTCTGCCAAGCGGCCCTCTTCTCTGAGGGTCGACCGTTGGGGTACCCTCTTATATCGTTGACCAGTGTCTGCATACCTTTGCCACATACTCGAATCGCATTCTCTTAATTCCTCTTTCACAATCCACAGTCACTCATTGCTCCAACTGCCTAACGTTCCTTCCATTTCTTCCTGATACGCAAAAGTCATCATTCTTACCCTTAATCCACTCCATTCTTTAGAGTCTTCGCATACCAAACATTGCTATGGAACTTCAACATCACCAGTCCGGCGTGCTACCTGCGAACGGCTCAGCCTTGAATACACCATCAGTTGGAACACCACTCGACGGGTCATCGTCACAACATCGTGGTGTCCTTCAGGAACGATCGGCCAACTGGCCACACGACAACACCGCATCACCACTGACAGGCACACAACATGCTTCACAAAAGGTGTCTCGAAGTCAGAGCCCTACCGAAAATGCTTATCCTCAACAGGCCAGTGCTGCGGGCAACTACTTCACCGGCAGCCTACATGCACAACATATTGGACTGGCAGGGTGTGGGGTTGAGAGGTCGGAAAAACAGATCAAGCGGGAGATAACACGACTATACTCATTACTGGCACGATCAGACAAGTACCAGAAATATAGGGAAAAACAGCCAGTCTTGACACCGCGGGAGTTCATCGAAAGAGAAGCAAGAGAAGCAAAGATGAAAGTAGAGAAGGACAATAAGAGCCCGGAAAAGAGCGTCTGGCCTGAGTTTCTGGAACACGCCTTCTGGAGAGGTGAGTGGACGCCCGCAGAACGTCGAGGCAGCCACTTCTTGCTTGGTTCTGGCTGACGAGAACACCACAGCACTCATCCGGTGGCCACCCATGGGACGTAAGAAGTTCATGCTTGATGGCGCCCTACGTGGCCGCAACGAACTCATCCAAGACTCAATCTACAAAGATACAGGGATCAGACGAGACCGCAAACAGGTATCGAGTCATCTTCAAGTGCTCAAGCAGCATCTCAAAGACCAGCCCGGTGGTGAGTATCCCCAAGCCAACACTCCCACTGGATCTTCTAGAAGATGTAGATCTCCTATGATGTCTGGGACTTTTGTTGTTGCTAGGGATTACCTGACTCGCGAAAGAGGCTGACACACCACGCGACAGTGCTTGTATATATGGCAACAAAGGACGAAGACAAGAAACGCCACCGCGGGAGGGAGGCTGCGAACTCGTATCACCTGTCACACTTGGGCGGGCGCCACCATCCGCAGCAGCGCGTGGGCGGCAGCTCAAAATACGATTACAGCGCCTCAGCGCCCTTCTGGTCTGGCCTTAGCTCATTACAGTCATCTCTTGGCCTAGGCTTGAACGGTACGACTGGGTTGTCGCCTTACGGGGTAACAGACTTTACGATGCTGGTCGAGGATGGCGATCGACCCGTGCACGATTTCACACAACTATCACGGGATGGGAGGTTACAGGACCTCCATGTGACAGACACTACGATGTGGCATCGTCAGTATCCCGAGTTCGCATTTCTCCAGAAGCAAGCCGGCGAGTGGACGAAAAAGAACCACAAGGTACTGGTATGCGACGCATCTATCAAAGTCATGACTGAAACACGACCCAACGCCCATCTCTCTATTGCATTCGACCTACACTCACAGCGGGATCTGCGACCATTCGAATCTTTAGTGTGCACTACCCGCTTCTACGATGATGGCAAGATGGATGCAGACCCACAGTTTGATGGGCCCCACCACCACGATCTGAAGGAGCACCGCACGTCATGCGAGTACACACCCGACCCACATGGTTGTAGTGGTCGTTTGCGCCTCGCCTTCGGATCTCGGTTCTGGGTCAACCGTATGTCAAAATACCAAAGCCTTCGACACAAAGACGATAACCTCGTCGGACGCTCTTTGATGAGACTCACCGCAACTCAAGATGTATATGGCGTTAATCCTAGTGGCGCAGCAGAATGCGTTCTTACCATTCTCTGGCGTTTCCGTCAAACACGCGATTCCGCCGAAGTAGGCGTCATGAAATGGCGCGCTGTGTCCTTCGACTCATCCCAGAGCGGGCTGAAGCAAGAATGGACGAAGCAAGAGAGCCTTGATGACATAGGCGACGACCTCCTAGACATCGCAACAAGCCAGCCCCAACACTCATCGACCTCGCTCTACCACCAGCAAACAAACTTGGGCCAATTAACTCACCATCCTTACGCAGTGCAACCCTATCACTCGCAACCGCAGCCACCACAACTCCACATCGATACCCTGGCAACCTGGCCGTGCACAGCGCCCGACCTATCAACCCCATCTGCTTCCGCCGCGCCCAGCACAGCAACCGACCATTCCTTCGCTTCTCTACCCAATCTGACGCATTCACAAGACACAGCCTCAGGTTTTGATGCAAACGACTTTGATTTCACTGGCGGCCGGATCGACATCTCAGGCGCCTTCTCACCCGCAATTATGGCCCAATACGAAGCCTTCTCCGCATCCCAGAGCAACGACCTCGGCGGCCTCAATGCACTCTCCGGAATGGATCACCAGTCGCTACTCGACATGGGCTTGAGCGCTAACGACATCGCCAGCATCAGCGTCACGCCATCGCACGCCCTCTCCGACGCCCAATTGACCCAAGTCGGCGGCGTCCAAAACTGCTACAGCACCAAACCCGTGCCCTCGTGGCACCACGGCGCGAACCTGATTTCCAGCCTCGAGAGCCAGGCAGAGGGCTACGTCTCGCCGTGGACCACCCGGCCACAACAACACCAGCATCAACATCAACATCAGACTCACCACCAGCAGCAGAACCATCAGCATATACAATCGCACAACCAACTCAGCCACCAAGTCCAATCGCTCCCGATCTCGTCCTACGCCGATACAGAGCTTGTCGGTCACGGCTCCCTGCACTCTTCGACCGCAAATCTGAATCCCACGCTTTGGAACCTGGCGAGTCCGTTCCACGAGGATACCGGGTCTGGTGCGGCGCACATGGGCAGCGTGCTTGGATCTATGGGCGGCAATGTGAACGGGGTGATGGAGAGGAAGGACAGCATGCAGCAGAGCGGGTTAGGGAATGTGGGCTTGGGAGTATTAGATCTGATTGAGCGGGATCAACGGGCCAGGGGGTACTAACATTTAGAAATTTTCGACACTTCTTTCGAAGGGAGGGCGGGTTTTTGACGCGGCGTTGAACGATTGGGGAATGTTATATCTACGATGTTATGATGCTTGTTATGATATGATACTTACGGACGATACTACTATTCTAATGTAATCTCCCCCGTGGCACATTCTGACTCTGTTCACGAGCATGTATTCACTATTTGGCATGTCGAGACTAGGTGAGATACGGCGTGGTACTTTTGTTCATTGGTGGATAGTAGCTACATCGACCAAGGCAATCCCCAGCCCGTGGCCTGGAGTAAATTAACCAGCTTTAACGTACACTCTGATGCTATGGCCCATCGCGCCTTCAGTCTGTATGATGAGGGTAAAAGAAAAATACAAACCGGACCTCGGTCTCCTGACGGGCTTGCGCGTCAGATCTTGACCCGATCCGTGCCGAAGTCAAGATGTCAAGGGTAGTTCGAACGGACGCCATGTCGTATTTGCATATTCCGTCGTGTGAATGATATTTATGAGGCATTTTTCTGATCGTCAGGTGCCCAGTCCTGGCGATGATGGATGTAGTACAACTGGAGGAGCAGACGGTCGCACTGCGGGGTGCTCGTATCCAGTATGTATGTCTCGAGCAAGTCCACGTCATATAAAGGGCGTCGATGTTGTACAATCGCCATCGCGGCAGCTGAACTCGGTCCGGCAGCGTGGAAAGCTGGGTGGTGCGGGGATGGCCGCTTAGAACTCGAGTTCAGCTGCACACGATAAGCATTATTTCATTATGCTATTACCACTCAAATTCACCATTGGCTTTGTGGAATAAATATCTGTTTGGTCAGCAAGATGCCTGCACAGTTGGGGTCATGTGTGACTTACTCCTTCTTGTTTGTGGTCAAGATACCGTCCTTCAGTGTGCACTTCCACTTGTTCTTGACCCGCTGCACTTTGTCATAGGTACACAGCATGTAGTCGACCATTTCGTCATCACTGTTGTCACCGTCGTTCAAGTCATCTTCCGGATCATCGAGATCAGAGTTGATAGCGTCGTCTGGGTCCTCTTCACCAGGCTTGATATCGTCATCGACTCCATCAAATAGGCCGGGTACTGAGGCGCTCGGTGCGGTCGTCGAAGATGATTCAGCTTTCTCAGCCTGCAGTACGCGAACGGCGGCTCTCCTCTTCTTGCCTTTCGGCATTGATTCGAGCGGTACCATCAGCCCACTGTCTTGTTGCATCGCCATGGCATCGACACGGGCGCGCATGAACTCATCAGCCGCGATCCGTCCCTCTGCTGTCTCTGCGGCCTTTCGTGCCGAGAGAAATGCCTTCCAATCCTCCAAACCTTCCCCAGCACCATCTGTTTGCGAGGTGTAGAGATTGTTGTTATGCTGCTGCTGCTGCTGCTGCTGCTGTTGCTGCTGTTGTGCTTGTGGTGGGGGGCGCTGCTGTGGTAGTTGCTGTTGAGGTGGACGGTGCATTTGTTGTTGCTGTGGTGCCATCATTCGCTGCTGCTGGCTCATAGGATGCTGACCTTGTTGTGGGAGATGGAGAGTCTGCTGTGGAATGTTCGAGAAGTTTGATTGTGGCATCATGTTCCCCTGCTGCTGGCGCTGCATGACAAGGTTGTGTGCCCGTTGTTGAGCAAGACCATGGTTCTGGTCGTATCCACCCCCCGTGTAGGCCTGAGCCTGAGGGTAGTTGGTGGGAGGATGTTGCTGGTAGGGTGTTTCCGACTTGATCTGAGCATTGGGGAAGTTCACATGGTCCTGCGCCGCGGACACCTGAGGCAGATCATGGTCCACCTTGACGTTCGACGGTACAGTAGGGGGCTGGCGCACCGGCTCAGGTTGAGGGTCCCATGGGAAGGCAGCAACCTTGAGAGCGGAGAGCTTCTCTTGCCAGCCCTGAGAAGGTCAGCATGTGTTCAGCATGAGCATGAGAAGGTATGATAAACAAGGGGAGGGAAGGCTGCGGAGCGTCACATGACGAAGCTATGCCCTGTTCGGTAGGGATGGGCTTGGCTTGGCGGGGCAGTGACTTGCGCAGGGGGTATAAGAGTGACCCAAATACTGAGGGCGCCCCCGACCTGCGAGACCGACCGGCAACTCGCGCCCCGCTTTCGGCCGCCCATCCACCCCAAGCCTGGCGGCATACGTCGCAGCGACCGAAGCGCAGAGACAACCATGGAAAATGCAGCGCAGAACAAAATGAACAGAAAATGTTGTGTTGACTAGAGGAAAATGCAGGCGGACGGGAGCGGTGATGGAATGACGATGCAACGGGAGGTGCACACCGCCAGGCTGCCGTTGCTTACCTGCTTCATCTCGTCGAGCGTCGACTGGTCCACGCCAAACTCTTCGAAATCATTCTGCGACGCCTGGATGACCTTGTCGATGATCTGCTGGTAGACGTTGCCCTGATGTTGCTGTCAGCGCATCTGCCTTTGCCCACGTGCGTCTGCTTGCATGTGCAGATGCCGAGGACAACTAACCACCACCTGGTTCGACATGGCGACCGGCTCCCACTGGTGCTATCTATCTAGGTCGACGACGTAGGCGCTTGCGCAGAGTATGCGACAGTTGCTTGCGTCGTGGTGGCGGTCGACGGGAATGGCAGTCCAGGCAGGCAACGTCACTGCGGAGGCTGCAGGTACGACAGAGTGCGCGCGCTGCGTGGAGCTTCAGCGCTTGTGTTTATTGACTACGGATATGGGATTTGCAGACGGCGGGTCCTGTGTGACGGGTGCGAGTGCTTTCACGATGGTGGTCGTGGGGTCTGGGGTGAGTGTACTGGTGTTCGTCCGCCCAACTGCTCAGAAGATCACTCCCTGCGAGCGGCCTTTAAAAGTTAGCGGGCTTGGCACTTACCCTGTGCCTCTTCACAAAGAGCTGCCACAACGCAATGAGTTTGTGTCTAGTCGATGCAAGGTTTGTATGTATGATAGTACTGTCGCATATTATTACACCTAATGGTAATGACGTATTAACACCTACAATGCAACGAGCGGAATGGTCCCTGCCACTTGAACGCCTTCGCTATGAACGCCGAACGCCTTTTACTCCCCTTGAATGTGCACTCGTCTCCTTCACTGCATCTCGCCCACTTTTTTACCCCAAGCGCTTCGGTGAGCTCTGGGCAGGCTGTGCAACGACACCATCTCTGCGATCCTCAGTACACAGGTATGAGGGCTTCTCTGAACGCCACATCGACATCCTTCCGCCGGAACCCCGGTGCTCGACCGAGACAAACGGCCTGCTTAATGACTTCTGTATCAAATGTGAGCCATCAGCTTATTCATACCCACACGGCTGAACTTACTTTCAATGAGCTTTTGGACGTCCACCCACGCAACCTTCTTCGTCTTTTGCCTTACTACTGGGAGCTGCTCACTTTCTCCCATTCGGTTCAAACCAAACGTGCTGTATCCATTGTGCCCCGAAAACCCCATATCAAAACCAGGTGCAAGGTCTAGGCCCAAAGTTTGATCGAAGGACAGGTCTAGCAAACTTTGCTTCGATGGAGCTGGTAGGTAATTCGGTGTCAGCGCATTACTGAATGACATGTCGAGGCCATACGAAGGTTCGAAGGCATTGAAATTGTGTGGTATGGGCGGCGTGGTAGTGTCTGAAGTACTGGCTGTTGATCCACGACTTAGGCTTGGGCTTTCGGTCTCATTGTCTGAAAATGCAGCACCGTCATCCTCGATCAGGCACTCTGCGAAAGAGCTTTTCGGATCAATCCTGCAATGGAACCGCTCCTCAAGGTAGCCTTGTACATCGTATGCATCAAACCACTCGCCCTCAAATCCTTCGAGGTCTATGCCTTCGAGGTCTTGGAATTGACCGTCGGCCACGCTCTGTAGTCTGATCATACGTCTATCCAACGGCCCGATCTGTCGTACTGTCCAGGTATTCTTCATTAGTATAGGTTTTCCCTGAGCGTCACGTCGTTGGTAATGGGTTCCGGCCCCGCCAAGGTGAAGAAAGGGCGTGGCATACCAGTCCAGGTCCTCGTTGACACCACGAGCAAGAATCGTCTTGAATCGAGTGCGGAGCTCCTCCAGGGTGAGGTAAGGCAATGACAGCTTGAAGATGTAGTTCAGAACTGCGGGATTTATATCAGCGTTGCTAAGTAACAGGAACCCGGACTCCAACGTCGCTCGCATAAGCCGTCGAGCAAACGTGACTTCGTCGTAGGAATATGTATACCCCGGCGATAGCGTTTTTGTAGTCAATGACATACCCAGAGGATACGGCGCTTTGTCGGATGAGTGGCGTGGTGTCAGAGGAAGCTCCGCGCCCAGAGCGGGATGATTGACTGGAAAGATATACGGAGGTACGAAAGGCGACTGCTCTCGACTGGGGAGGTCCACGAGGCCAAAGGGAAGTGGCTGCAACAGCTGTTGCGGTTGCTGGGAATGATCGTCTGTCGTACGTGACTGGTACGATATGCTCAATGACTTTGACTGGTCCAATACTTCACCCACAGTGAATTGATAACGACGAACCGCGTTAGGCTGGCCATTTGGCTCCGGCAGCGCATATGAGGAGCTTGAAATGTGTGTAAGATAACTTTCAGGCTGTGGAACGACCGCTTCCGACTCTATTTGCTCGACAGCTTGGGTTGTAGCTGTTGGAGGTATACTTGTCTGTAATGGTTGGGCTTGTGCCAATGTTATTGGTGCAGCAACGTTTCGTGTCTTCTGCAGCGGTATGGCATCGCCGAATTCTTCCTCGTCGCTATCCAACGCTCGTTCGTTGGCTGACTTTACACAGTTGGCGAAAGTTTCAGTCATCTGCTTGACCTCTCTTGCCAGTCCAGGATTCAGTTGCAACACTCCATATTGTGCGATTGAGTCATTAAAGCGCAAAAACGTTTTGTTCATCTCATCGATGATAGCGTGTAGTTGAGCGCTCTGCTCCTTGAGTGAAGATATTGTTGTTTCTTTGCGCTGCCGGTATGCGCGTTGTGCAAGACGGATCTGCGTCCTTCGGCGCTAACGGTTGCATTAGCCTTGTGTATTTGGTCATCTCGTGGCTTTGAGGAAACCGCATGACACGATAAGGCGAGCAATTGACGCCAAGGGGTTAATACTTACGTCTGCAGCAGTAGCATCCTGGGTGTCGACTCGCGGTCGTCCTCGGGCCTTCTTGCCTCCGGACGTCACGGCTGCTTCGTCGGCATCTTCGCTTACACGAGACCGTTTGCGAGGACGCTCGGAGCCCTCGGGACCCTTCATGCTGGTACCGTTTACCTGTTTCGATAAGGAAGACCTTTGCCAGTGGCGACAATCGTATAGCAAAGCAGCCGGTTGTCCAAGGCGGTTGAGCGGATCGTCCGGCAAGTTGCGCGATGATGACCCCCTATCCTTCAATAACCCTGGTGGTTTACAATAGTGGAGTGGTACGCCGTACGCCAGTTGCAAGCAGATTCAAGAGGGTCGTTGAAAAGGAAACAGAGACACGGGTGAACCGATGTGACGCAACGGTCAGGAATAAGCAAAGTGCCCGCTCGGCGACTGCGGTAACTGGACCAGGGTTTCGCAGGCGTGTTACACAGAAGCACAGTCCTCGTTGAGTAGGGCGGGTTAGTGTGAGATGGCTAGTAGTCCGAACAATGTCGACTTGGAAGTGGTTGCGAATGAGTTGTTGTAATAGTGGTCGTGCCGTTCAGGTGAGACTGGACGTTTGCATGCGAGAAAGGAACCATGAAAGGGCCGACACAGTCACGCAGCCAGGACGGCAGCATCTGACAACATGACGGTCGTTTGCTTTGTTAATACCGGGGTTGAGAGGAGCTGGCTTCCAACGGCGGTCAAATTGCTACGGCCGAAATCGTGAGATACACCTAGTTGCAATAGTTTGCGAAGGTTGATGTTGAAATGATTACTATTCAAACGCAGCGAAAAGGCGCTAATCATGGAACAACTGACCGAGACCATCAACGCCGCCTCGGCTGGCGTCCGGTCACGTGGTATTCAGCTTTCTTGGCAGCAGCTTACGGAGCATCGCAACCACTTCTCAAAGAGGGCTCGTTTGAATTCGAAGTGACAGCGTGGCCGAAACCTGCAAGTACAGGCGCACCTAAATTCTACAGGGTCATGGATTTAACGTTTCGCCTGCTGCATAAGCACGCCCCTCGTCCTCCCTGTCGTTCGGAAGGGTAGCATTGTTCTCCTTTGCGCTCAACCCGCCATATGACTGTGGTTCGTCACTCTCATTGATACCGTCGCTTGCTGGTACTTGTCTGTGAGCAGCGCCTGTGCGGGATGGATTACTAGTCCTGTTGACTTTCGAACCATCTTCATCGTCGTGCAGCTCATGCATTGCTCGGTTGTCCTTCTCTGCACCCAGTTTCATGGCGTGATTAGAGTCAATCCTCTCCTCTCCTCTATCTTCCTCAACAACCCACTTTGCAAGCTCTTCTGCCGTAGGTTTGAAGTGCATCCAGACTTCGTCACCAGTACTGTAGACTTTTCCCCCTTTATTGCTTCGTTTGAACCTCCTCTGCACGCCAGCAGTGAGCCGCGTGCGGAACTCGTGTGGTACCTTCAACCGTGCGGCTATCCACTGATCAGTCGGCCGGTGATCGTCAGGTACTTCTTCGAGCAACTCGGTCTCCAATAAGCCTTCGTCAGTCATAGAGCGGTTGATCAAAGACTTGCCAGCACCAGCATCCGGTGCTACAAGGCGAAGGAATTCGAGCGATGCACTTATATTGAGGTCAATCGCTCTCTGTGGATGTACTGTAGCCTTCATGAGAAGATTGGTGATGCCTTTGTATAAAAGCGAGAAGTCGGACTGGGAGATGTGCACTGATCCTCTCACAGTGAGGAGATACGCAGGCGCACCACTCTCTTTCGTCTCGTTCATTAACGACATGACAGCGTCAAAGTTCTGCTGCCAGTACATGAAGGCTTCGCTATTGATGCCCAACAGTGGCAGGTGGATTCGGTGCTCGGGGGCTTCAGCAGGGGGTTTGATGGGCGCGCTAGCATTTCGTCAGCACATGGGGAAGGCCTTCAGAGTGGAGAATTTACCCCCAAATATCGTAGATGATACCAGCGTGTACATTCTTAAAGCGATCGGTGTGTCGCAGAACTTCCACCACAGTAGCAGCACCGAAACTGTGGCCAGCCATGGTCATTTTATCAATGTGGAATCTGTTCTTCCATTGCTGCCACTTGACGCCTTTCAGGCCTCTTGAAGATCCACCGACGAACCCTTCACTTCGCAGGTTCTGACGGGCAACTTCCTCGCCGTCTCCTGCACAAATCTTCTTGAGGACATTGTAAGCCTCCTCAAGTTCACATAAGCGCAGTTCGATTTGAGCGTTTCGTAAATCTTGGTCGACGCCTTGCTCGTTGTTGGGTGCCGTGTCCATTCGATTGCCTTTGGGGAATATATAGTCCTATGATCCATTAGTGTTAGAGTCGATGCTACCACCTGCTGGTTGGGTACAAACAATATTGTGGTGCCCATTCTCTAGCTCCTCTTTCGTATGATCTACATCCTTCCACCTCCTGCACTCTTCCTCGCATGATTCGTCTCCTCCACAATCCGCGTTGCTTGCTTTCGCCCCTCCATGGTAGTATTTGCTCTTGGTTTGCTGCTTCCTGTGATTGACAAACGTCCTTGGCCCTGATCCATCGCGGTGTTCGACTGCGCAGACAACAAAGCCATAGCTCGCAAACTCAGAGCACAGGCTAGAGTATGCTGTCCGTGTACCACCGAGGCCATGGCTGAACATCAGTAATGGAAAGACCGGCTCCCCATCGTGACCCTCAGGAGGCGGTCCTTCTTGGTTTTTAATCTTGTAGCCATTCTCTTTGGAATTCCCTGCCGGCGGCCAATGTGTAGCTGGTGGGCTGTTGCGAAACCCTCGGAGCTTGGTGAGCATGGACGTTGCGCCCAGGAAACTGATCAATGTCCAGTCTGGAACGCCAGCAAAGTGCGCATATCCCCGTGCTGTCTGTATACGTGGTCGAGGTAGCCATGTCTCGCGGCTCCAATGCTTATGTCCTGCTGGGTCTTGCCCTTCGCCAGACCCGAATGCGGCAGGGTAATACATTGTAAAAAGCACTGTCTCAAGCTGCAACAAATGTCGCCCATTACGCTTTATGTCTGATATGGTTCGAGGGTGCTCGACAGGCACTTCGATCTCCATATTTGCAATCGAATAGGGTCCAGATGTAGGAGGTAGCGTGCCCTGCGGGAATGGCAGACGGTCGCGAAATGACTTCGCAGGCCGTGACCGAGGCTTCTTCGCATTGGGAACCTGACCTGAAGACTCCCCACCGAAAGTGCTGCTACGGCGGTCATTGGGTGGCTTGTTTCCAGTGATGCGCGACGTTTTTCGCTCAAGAAAAGACATTGTGAGCGTCGTTAGCCGGTGTATGATGCGGCTTATAAAGTATCCCTGGGTGCTTAAGAGAAACAACAAATGTAAATACGCTCAATGCTCAGTAATTGTAAGGGAATTGCGGGTAAAGAGCGCAACCAAGCACGTCGCACTGTGCTTGTCACAGTGAAGTAAGATTTCTCCAGACATGATTGTTGGCAATAAGGCAGGCAATACGAAAGGTACGGTGCGGGTCCTCCGGACACTTAATGTTTTGGCGTTGTTGTAGTTTGAGATTTAGCAGATTGTGATGTCATACTATAACACTTGCTCCCCAATTCCTCAGCAGGGACCACTCGTTCGCAGCGCCAAAACTGGCGATTCAAAAGTCCGCAACATCCAATGGTATTTGAAGAATACGGTATTTGCCATTCGAAACTTCTAAACTGTTTCTATTGTTTTCCGTTGTTCAGCGAAATTCTAGCCGTCGCAATCCATCGAACTCAAGCTTGTACATCGGCGGTATCTACCACCATACCACCAACAAGTCTTGTAACGTCTTATGTCCGTGCGACGAGCATATGTTCCTCTAGCATCATGAACACGACCAGGCCTGGTCGCATTATTCACGTAGTGCTTTCCCAGCCAGCTAATGGGTATCAATGTGTTCCTTCTGATCATGCTCAAGTCCTCACTTCTGAGCAAACTCGGGCTTGACCTCCATGGTATTCTGCACATGGCTCTTCAGCGCTGCCCACCTGTCCTGAACTCCAGATCCAGTGCTGGTTCCTGCCAGTTGCGCCAAATTCTTGTTGAAGCGTTCCATCTCTGTCTTTACCAGCTTCTCCTTCCGCTTTGTAGCTCCTGGCCTTGACTTTAGACTCTTGCGCTGAATTTTTGCCTGCCCAACTTCTCCCTCCCCATCTGCTCCTCCCTCATCGAGACCTGGCAGCGCATCGGCGAGCGATTCGAGATTTGCGACGAGTTTCTTGTTTGGTCGCCGTCGCTTCTGCGACTTTGCTGCTGACTTCTCAATCTTGCTGACGAAGGACGAGTGTTTAATCTTTTGCTTGTCCCTCTTCGAAGAACCGAAACCGCCCTCGACATCATCTGGCTTGGGAAGTGCAGCTGGCACAGGACGGGCTGCGCGCGCCGACTTTGCTCGCGCCGTTGTGCGCTTCTTTATCGGTGCCTTCATGTTTGTTTAGCTGCTGTGCTTTCGAATATTCTGGAATGGACGTACCATGCTTACGACGCTGACGATACAAACGTATCGTACGCAAGGTGACGACTTGTGCAGGAGAAATTCAAGTTGCTTATCGCTCCTATCTTAGCGCCTCCACACTACGGCGCCTCTCTCCCTAGCATCGTTACTTCCTTTCCACCTCACCCCCATATCATATCAGATGGGCTCGTTGGACTGAGGGCTACTCCCGACTTTGGTAATATGCGCATTTTCCATGCGCATCATGGCACTTCCCATTGGCTAGATTGTCGTAGAATGCAATCATCATATGCCTAACAATCGATAACCCAGAATAGCATCCGCTCTACACACACGATTTGGCCAACACATCCCCGCCCCTTACTCGATGCCACAATGCCTAAAGTATCGGGGTTTTCGCTATGCGCAGATTTTATGCTCGGAGTTATCGCTATGTTTATCGTTCACATACGTTTCTCGGTCTCGTTGGCCAGAAGAATGCTTACCGTACAGTATGGGAAGGCGCAGTACTCACTCTCTGGTTCCGCTTGGGACAGCTCATTATTCGTAATCGATAGTTGTGCGCCAGAGCCTTCTCGTTTTCTGAAACTCGCTCTTTCGTAGTCGTCGAGTCACATGCCGTGGTTTGCGGGCTCAATGCGTCGGCCCTGCATTCGTGGAACTGTGGCGCATGAATATCTCCCTGCACTTCGGGTCGAGGGTTCAGCTCGACGCATTGCGCTGCATGCTTTATCTTCCCAATACGGTATTATCGTCCTATGATGCGTCGAACACCTCTGTCAGCTGCATTTTGGCTCTTGGTCCGTTCTATTTGGGGCCTCGAATCAACTCAGCCAGCTACGCTTATTGTCAACTGGATAAGGATTGTTTCCCCACAGCAATACACACCTGCAGAAATATACTACTCATCAAAGCGAGTATGTGTAGGGTTCTTTCTCACCATGGTTGGTTATAGCTAGGGCTATCTACACGCGTTGTGTGGCTTGCAACGTATGTTACTGCAATCTCCTCAGGCGAGTTCCTCTGTCTACAACTACTACCACAGAAATTATACATCTCAGAAAGCTCAAAGCGCTGGCCTTATGGACCGCTTGGTCCTTGCCCTACTAATGATAGTCTGGCTGCTCTCGAGCATGCTGGTAAGCTGCCAATATCCCAAGTTACAGTTTGTCCACTTATGTTCTCGCTCATTTCAGATCCTGTGTATCATTGCTCGGCTTCTATACACCTTCAGACAACGATCATGTCGTCTATCGCCAGTAACGGACGATTTGCTGGTCGTGAGTGTGGGTATTCTCGCCCTTACCAGCATGTTCATCACGTATACCACTGCGACTGGCACAGAAACGCAGCGGAACGCGTTGAGTACAGCCGAAACAAATGATGCACAAGTCAAGGCGTACACATCTACGATCTTGTTTATCATCACTGTGAGCTTATCGAAGATGCCACTAGTTCTTTGGCTCAACCGGCTCGAGCTTTGCAAGCTGCACAGGGTGTTTACCATTGTAATGGGCTGCACAATACTTGCGTGGATGGTCTCCTCAGTAGCCACCGTCATCTTCCAGTGCCAGCTTCCTACGCCTTGGGACATCTGGATGGGACGATGTATAGCTTCGGTAAGTTGGACTCGCATAGCCTTACCGGAACATCAACTCATTGCTCTAGCAACCGCTCTGGACCACGATAATCGCGATCGACATCACGTTCGATACGGCTTTGATCGTTCTGCCTGTAGCCGCAGTCATGAGTCTCGGTGTCCTACAGTCCAACGAAACATGGGCTGCTTTAATCTTCTCGTTTCGTACATTGTATGTGTTCGCGCTGTTATATCTTGGCAGCCACTGACAGGATAGCAGGCTGATAGTCTCATCTCTCGTACGCCTGGTATACTTACAACAGCCAATACCCCATGGCTACAGCCCTACTCTAGAGAGCCTACCCTATATCATCGCCACACAATTCCAGATGGCGATAGCTTCTGTGCTTTCCCACACACCAACAATCCCTCATCTTGCCACCCTCGTCGACTCTTTGTCGACCAAGACTCCAGTAAAACTCACCAAGCACTGGTCCGGCTCGAGCTCCTGCAGCAACCTAGCCAACGACTACTTTGCATCAGCATCAACAACCCTCATCATAGAACCACTGCCCGCTATACAGGCTGCCATGGCTACCCCCAAAAGCTCTCCATACAGCTCCGTAGCCTCCTTGGCCAATGCTTCAGGCGGAAATCTTACCCTTCCACCACCGCGACCACCACCACCATCTGAAATTGAACGACCTGATTTGAGTATGTTTATACGAAAGCCAATGGTGACGAGGCCACCTCAAGTGACTCTGTTGCGTAAGGATTGCGATCACACGCCAAGCGGTACGATCTTGAAACGAGACTATCATGTCGAAAAGGCGGTCAGGTTTTCTAAACACGTCAAGTTTGCTGTATAACGGTGCGTAATGTATTGCCTAGAAATCTGTCGAGTATAATAGGATTTGTAGTTTCATGACTAAGTACGAATGTGTTGCAAGGCTTGCTCTCAGGCACCAATTAATCATTGTTAGTTTATAGCCTTTTCCGGTATCTGCCTCCGCAGCTTGTGTTTTATTCTTCTCTGTGCTTTTTGTGTGCTCTTTCCACCACACTCCGTCTATCAATATATGTAGTGTAGTCACTAAGAAGAACACTGCATTGCATTCGGATCGATTAAGTGGAAGAATTCAATCATTTTGTGCCCAGAGTAAGAGTATCTGGGCAAAATTCCACGCTTCAGGCGCTCAATTGCTTACTCCACTAAATCATGTCAAGAGGACAGTGCCACTGGTTGTTCCTGCTCCCCGCAGATAGGATGGAGTGAGCTAAAGTGGGGCAAGGTAGACGCGTCTAACCCCCGCTTTCAACCTCCGGGCGACTATCAGCCGAACAAAATCATCGATCAATCGAAGGCGCATGGCGTAGTCAGCACGTATGAGTCCAAGGTATATCAGATCAGAACTTTCCAGTCCCCTCAAGTGATATCAAGGTCATCCTCTTTTAATTCTCTACCAACGCCTTCAAGAGTCAAATTATAAACAGCGATCAGCATCTCAAAATGAATAACCCGTCCATAGTCCTCTATGGTGCCAAATCCGCCAAACTTGAAGACAAAGATGTCCCTGAACTTATCGACCCTCATGATGTCCTCATCCGCATAGCCTATGTCGGCGTCTGCGGCAGCGATGTAACGTTTCCCCTCCCGACAACAGCGCAATTCACCATCTAACACCACATAGGTGCATTTCTGGAACCACGGCGGAATAGGAAAAATGGTAAACCCAAGCACTGGCATCGTCATGGGCCACGAAGCCTCCGGGACCATCCACGCCGTCGGCTCCGCAGTCACGCAAGTCCAGGTTGGGGACCGCGTAGCCATCGAGCCGGGTGTCCCATGTAGACTTTGTACTGCTTGTAAGAGTGGAACGTATAATCTCTGTCGAAAAATGCGCTTCGCTGCGGCCCCAGGGCCGCCAGACACTCCAGGTACGCTGAGCAAGTTCTACCGCATTGCTGAGGATTTCGTGTACAAAATCCCTGGCGAGATTGGCCTGCAGGAAGCAGTTCTAGTAGAGCCGTTGAGCGTTGCTGTGCATGCGATGAAGCTGGCGGATGTGAGGCCGGGGGAGACTGTTGTGGTCTGCGGGACAGGATCGATTGGATTGCTCTCTGCTGCTGTTGCGCGGCAGTTTGGTGCCCATCGTATTATCCTAGTTGATATCCTTGAGAAGAAGCTGGAGTTTGCGAGAGGATATCTGGGCGTTGAGACTTTCTGCGCGGATGTTAAAAACTCGCCCGAAGATGATGCAGAGAGGTTTCTGAAAGTGTTTGATTTGGCGGAGTTTGGTACTGATACCGTGGGTGGTAAGGTCGATACTGTTATTGAGGCTTCGGGCGCGGCATCAAGTATCAACATGGGTATACATCTGCTAAGGCCTGGAGGCAAGTATGTCCAGACCGGTGTTGGAAAGGCGAAGATTGAGTTTCCTATTGTGGCAGTAAGCAACAAGGAGCTGATGTTCAGGGGTTGCTTCAGATATGGTGGTGGCGACTATGATTTGGCTGTTCAGTTGATTACAAAGGGACTTGTGAAGGTGAAGCCGTTGATCAGTTCAGTGACACCATTTAAAGATTCTACGAAAGCTTGGGACAGGACGGCAAGAGGGGAGGGTATCAAGAACTTGATCGAAGGTGTACAGGGTTGAGTCAAATTAAAATTACCTTTAGACCCTAACAGTCTTGCTGATATCCGAACTCAAACATCCAGTCCATCACAGCAATCTCAGAATCGACGTCTTTTAATATCTTGAGGTCCGGCAGTTCTGGCTCAAAGATTTGAGCCAGATGCTGGCGTACAATCTGCTCGCCGGCGGGCCAGCCCATCCCAAATGCTTCCAGAACCTCAGATTCATTGCTTCGGAACTCCGGTATACTGCATAGTACCTTCTTCAAAAAATCCTGCACATCTCCGTAGTCGCGCTCATTCAACGCCATAACGCCTGCTTGGTACATAGCTGACTTCGTAGTGTACTTTGCGTCAGAGCAGCCTTGCTCTGCAAATGCAGCAGCGTAAATTTCCCGATAGCGGTGCGTTGTGAATGTCATATATGGAGAATTTGCAAGGTTGCTGAGGTACTTTGGCATCCAGTCCTTCTGAAGGAAGAGAGGTGCGGAGGCTGCACCGATGCAGCGAGGAACAGCAAGGCAGCGGTCCCAGTCGATAATACCCGTAATGTTCCCATTACCGTCCACCAAGATGTTCTGGAGATCTAGGTCTGCGTGGTGAAGGGTGAAGGTTTCATTGATTAGAGGAGGATTGAACAGGGGCTGGCTAAAAATCATGTCCAGTAGTTTCTCAGTGCCGTAAATGCAGTTACGCACTTTGCTGGTCTGGGAGGCGTTTGGGCTAGCAAGTAAGTCCGGTCGAGCACAGACAAAGTCTCGTGTAGATGAGCAAACCGGGCGCTCAGTGGAATCGTCGCTGCCAGTGTTGTCCCACTGATATAGTGGACCGATGCTCGGCGGTTTTGAACCGTCTAGAGGGATGATGGGCATACCGATCTGATCGAAGGGGAGAGTATTAATCTCAGCCATGATTCGTGCGAGGGAACGTAGGAAGTTGACCCGTTTCTTCTCAACGGCTACCAATGGCAAGTCTCCGAAGCGAAAGTTCGTCTTGGGATCTGCTTCTTCGAAGTCCTCGTCAAACCAGATACTGTCCGCGCTCCTTCCTGAAAGCCGTGTCATCATGATGAAGGGATGACCGAGGGCATTATTGAAATTAATCGAGTAGGTGCAAACCCGAGGCACTGGGGCTGAGGTGTTCCTCCCAAGATATTCAATAATCTCTACCTCGCGCTGCATCATGTACGCATCCTTAGCTGTCCAGTGCTCGACTGTGGCATGACCA
Source organism: Phoma sp. XZ068 (assembly GCA_004835665.1). NCBI lineage: Eukaryota > Fungi > Ascomycota > Dothideomycetes > Pleosporales > Didymellaceae > Phoma > Phoma sp. XZ068. The sequence continues at coordinate 891,656 of RBKR01000002.1, forward strand.
GGCACACGAACAATGTATCCATCGACCTTACCATTGCTGAGTACTCCGAGGAAGGAAACCGCGTTATGGGTGCCTTTCCGGTACGCCACGCGCCTTGTCTGTTTCAATGGGCCTGAGAAAGTGCAGGTGCGCGAGACTAGTTCTTCATAGCAGCTGCCCGGGATTGCATCGATAGTTGCCCAGTCGCATCGAGGATGTTCTTCCTCACCATAATTCTCCTGGCCGTTTTCGTCATCAGTGTCCTTGATATCTGTAGGAGTTTCGATAGACTCAGGTTCTAATATCGATTTGTTATCAAGCGATGAGCGCTGGCTACGTTTAGTTTTGAATGTCTTGGACATTTTCGAGGGCAGATGGAGCCAGTTGAAAAATTTCGCCAACATCTCCAAAGTTCGCCGTGGGATATAATCGGATTCGGAGTTTTACAAACTCCTGATGTCTATACGTGAGTTGAGGAGGTTGAGTGGATTTTGGTAAACAAGAAGTCGAGAGTAGGATTATGATGTCCTGAGGTACCGTTTCGCAGAGTTGGCGAGACACATTGAGTGAACAATGAGGTTGCGGTAATACAAAGTCCACAAACACTTTCACAGAGAAGCTCCTTGTCCAATTTGCGACACACAAAACCCAATACTTCTTTGATCAAGGGTTTATAGATTTCCCCATCACACAATGTAGCCCCTCAACACAGAGTCGTGTCTAAGATCAATTTCAAAGCCGTTCGTTAGCAGTATCTCGCAAGCTATAGCCCTATTAAATATGGTACTGTGAACGAAGTATGAGTTGGCATCTTTGAAAACGCATGTCATCCTTAATAATGACGTCTTTTGTTGGATGTGATCTTCCTTAAATAATTTTCTCCTAGATCTTCTCGGAACTATATACAACAGCCACATCACACAACCACTGCTTAAGAATCGGCTGCTAAACCAACGTCAAAGAATTCTACAAAATGGGTAGGTCTAGGCTCCCCAAGACCCTCGGCGACAACAAAAGCTCAAACGTAGTGCTTCACAAGGAGCCAGAGCACAAAGATGACGACGTAATTACCTCATCAAGCTTTCCGTTCTGTGAACTAATTCCGAACTGGAGTACATTTGATCCTAACACTAAGAATCCCGCAATTGGGTCCACATTCAAAAGCGGTCATCATGGCGGTTTTGGAGGTAAGAAGCTATCAGATTTCAAGTCGTTCCGATTGGCATGCTGCCTGGAATTCATTGATAAGGGTTTAGAAGGAGCCAACCACCGAGTTCGTTGCATGAATGTGTTTACAGTGGACTCCAATCAGTGTACCACGCATGGTAAGACCACACATAAAGATGGACCTAACAAGATTTACACATTCATGAAGCGTAACGAGACTGCTACATGGGGTATGATCAAGGATAATGATAACAACAATAACAACGAGGAAGTAGCACCTATAGCCGACTGGCAGCAGGTACAACAGAGCCATGAATCAGCAGCTGCGAAGTTTGAGGAGGCCCTCGAGAATGGTCTGGGGGCCGATGATGCTTGGGAAATTTTCAATACTGCCGTAGACACTGACTTGCGAGCTGCAAGGGAGTTGGAAACTGCTCAGATGCGCTGCAGCACTTCAGCTGATCATAAATCTGACTCTGTGCTCGATGCTGCTGGCAAATGCAAAGCTGCCTTGGATGATAAGGCGAAGAAAAACAACAGAAGAAATCATCGCAAGACGGGAGTTAAGTCACTGTGGCATCCCAATCGACTATTCCAAATCTGAGAACGTCGACAGGTACGTTGTACGCTTACATAATGATAAGATGTTACCTTAGATGCCCACTGTTGGAGAGGCTAATGTCCATTTCGGTGTATTTCAAGCATTATAATCTAGTACAACAGCTCCCCTTAAATTCTTAATTCCACTCTGGTGATTCTTCGAGGATGAGAATGACAAGTTGTACACACAACACACAAATCTCTGCTGCAACTCGGAAGCTGGCTGACACTTTCCTCGTTTCGGGACCGGCCACTTATGTGCGTGATCTTTTCCTTTATCCTTGGAGGCAGTTATATGGCCACGAAGCCCCATTAGCCTGGCCATCACTTCGTTGGGAAAGAACAATTGAGTTATGGCCGGTCACAACTGCTATACACACCGCGCTTGCAATCGCATTTCACTTCGCCGGCTCAACATTCTGCGCTGGTAGTAGGCATTATCTTCGAATTGTCCCTGATCCTCTAGCCTATACACGCGGTACCGGGTATCCAAGCAATTGTTCGCGCAAGAACGGTAGGAAACGCATTAAGATGGTCGCGAGGCGCTAGCTAGATCGAGCTAGGAAAGATCGACGGTCACGTCATCTTCTCGAACCTGGAGACGGTACTTGCTCTTTCAACAGAGTAACATGATGCGAGGAAACCACTCAGAGGCCCAACCATAGCAGCGTAGACGTGCCTTCGATCTCCAGGATTAGACACGGCACGGCTTGTTCAGCGTCTTCACATGCCACAACACCATCCTGCCATTTCCAGAACGGATAAGAACATGTGGAGCACATGGACTCGTGCCATGTAGTGGTCCCACGTGTTTGTGCTACGAAAACCTAGTCCTGCGGAATGCTGTTGTTAGCCTTTCCCTATTATATCAGATGCCACGCGCCTTTCCGTACATTCGACGACCGCGATAATTCATACGATGTGCACAGCTCACGTCAGCCACTGCAACCCTGCGCCTAGAGGTACTTTGTCACAATTGCAGCTACAGAGCAAGCTTAGGCTATCCTTGTCACACAAGAGATCAACAGTGGCGTGCATTCCTCTACCAACGGTGCCTCAACGTTTGTGGATCTACTTGCCATAACGTCCAGGCCTAGATCGTATGATCCAATAATGAGACAGACGATCCAAACATCGCTGAATTCTACTGCAGAAATATGGGGCAAAGCAGCATGAACGGACGCATGATACGATTCCGTGTTTGCAGGCAAACGTTGCATCCAGCTCGCTGACACGGCTCCTACGAGTGATGATCCATTGTTCGGGGATAATCTATGTTGTCCTGTCGTATACCTTGCTTAATCTATTTTGCAGCCAACCGGCATGTTTGTTGCTACTAACCTTGTGCCACCCAACGCTTAGGTAGCGCACTATATCCACGTGGATCTATCAATAATGGCAGCTGCAAGGGATCGAAGGTACCTGCCAACGCTATCGTTCGCAAACGCTTGGATTGTTTACCTTCATTTTCATATCCAGCATTCTTCAATCCTTTATTTGGAGCGACGCCCCAATTCTTCGCGCATCACCTTTACTTTTTAGAGTTTTTGCATAGCATCAGCCACAGTTCTTCTGTATCATGTTTATGCGGCACATTGTCACAGCGCTATCGTTATGTGCTGCCGTACTTACAGCTCCGACGTAAGTCATGCGTCTTCATCCATTTAGCTGTGAAAAAATGCCTGTTGTTTGCCTTCACAAGAGGCTAGCAGTACAACTGCGCAGCTTCATTGGACCCACAGAAACAATAACGGTGGACAGTATTGACGAGATACAGCGAGAAACGTAAGGTTGATTTCAATTGGGGGAACGAAAAGATCCGCGGCGTCAACATCGGCGGTTGGCTAGTCCTTGAACCGTAAGTGATACGGTGCGAATAAAAGAAGTACACGAAGCTAAAGATCACACAGGTGGATTACACCTTCGCTATTCGACAAGGCCAACCAGTGTCGTCTCCAGAGGGACATTGTAGACGAGTACACAGTATGTATCTCAATCTCGCACACTCGTCATCTACTAACACTTGACTAGCTGGGCGAAAAGCTCGGTCATGATGCAGCTCTTACAATACTCCGGGATCACTGGAATACGTTCGTGACCTGGCAAGATTTCAAGAGAATCAAGGATGCCGGCTTCAACGTCGTCCGGATACCCATCGGTTACTGGGCGTACGACACCTTCGGCTCCCCGTACGTGGAAGGCGCAAGGGTATATATCGACGCTGCCATTGACTGGGCACGAAGCTTGGGACTCAAGGTTGTTATCGACCTCCACGGCGCTCCTGGCTCTCAGAACGGCTACGACAATTCCGGCCAGCGCTTGGACGTGCCACGATGGCAGACCGGCGACACAGTCAAACAGACGCTGAAGGTGTTGAAGACCATCTCGGACCAGTATGCGCAACTAAAGTATCAGGACGTCATCGTTGGAATTCAACTTCTCAACGAACCAGCCATGTACTTGGACAGCATTAGCGAGGACGTGACACGCCAGTTCTATCGAGACGGATTTTACCAGGTCCGCGACACCTCTGACACGACAGTCATCTTACACGACGGATTCATTCGACCCAACGAATGGAATGGTTACTTGACACCTTCGGATAACAACGCGCAAAACGTCGCGATTGACCATCACGAATACCAAATCTTCAACAACGATCTCATCCAACTGAAGCCCTCTCAACACAACCACAAAGTGTGCGACCTCGCAGATGCCTACGGTGGGGCCGATAAGTGGACGTTCGTGGGCGAGTGGACAGGTGCTATGACCGACTGTGCGAAGTACCTGAACGGCTTTGGACGTGGTGCTCGCTACGACGGTACATACTTGGGCGTTCCACACCAGGGCGACTGTAGTTTCGCCAACGATGTCAGCAAGTGGAGCCAAACGCAAAAGGATGACACACGCAAGTATATTGAAACACAAATCTCGGCTTTTGAAGCAAAGACTCAAGGGTGGTTCTTCTGGAATTTCAAGACGGAGAATGCGTTTGAGTGGGACGCTCTTGCGCTGGTTGATGCTGGTGTCTTCCCCGCGATCAGGAATGGAGAGGTTGAGTACAAGTTCCCCAGAGTGTGCACAAACCTCTATTAGGCGAGACACATTTGAGACGGACAAATCTGGGGAAAACTTGGTCCAGGCTCCGCTCCTCCGTTTCAACCAACGTCCGGTGAAGTTGTAGGTAGGCATTGTTACGCATGCAAATATAGGTCCGTAAATCACTTGCAACACTCGACGCGAGTAAGTTTATCATCCGCTATCGCTCAGCTCGCACACATGAGGCGAATTAATTGCCCTCACACAAGCCCCGCCAAGAATACATAATGCAGGCTTGACGCACCGCGGACTCGGTTAAGTGGAGCGGATATGGTATTCCGCCCAGACAGCTGACCGAACACACTCACTCCCATTCGCCAGGATTGCGCCTTCTGCAAGCCACATTACCCAACCCAGTCGTTCCGCCACGGCAAAGTTGCAGTATTACCACCTTGCGCTTGGCACGGATGCAGAATTGCTACCGAGCGACCGAGTCCGCTGGTCTGGCGACTGGATAACCGGAGCCAATCTGGGGGTGGGACTGGGGAAAGGTTGATCGCGCACGCCGTACCAGGTTCTTTCACCGTTGCACGGTGCGGGGTAAAAGCTTGGAATGGCGAGGTTTTTGGGCTGGGCCGTCGCAGCGGTGCCAAGGGAGGGTGGATATGCGTGTGCCAAGCGCGAGAAGGGTTGCACTACATAATGTACAAGAAGGGTGGGCATTCCCAATGGTGTGTCTGTCTCAGTCCAGTCAGTTCAGTACCCATATCCACTGCTCCCAGCCTCGTGGTACTTTGCCCACTTAAGATCTACACACCCTCTCTCCTCGCCCTTGGATCCCGGCTTTTATTAGTTGGAAGAAAGCACCATGGCGACTAAGCAGCCCGAGCCTGTTATCGAGACCGAGAAGAATGCGAGACAGTATGATGAGAAGGCGGAGATTGAGAGCGTCAAGCCCGTCATGGATGGAAATGCGGATTACACGGGCAGTGTAGCAAAGACGGATCCGCGGGAAATTGCGCTCGTGCGGAAGATCGACTGGAGACTCATGGTACGCATAGCAAAAAGTCATGAGAGAAGACGAATTTCTAACAATAATTCCAGCCAACGCTGTGTGTCATGTATTTCCTCGTAAGTTTGCGTCCCAACAAGCCCCCGACGAGGCGTGCAGCGAGCGACAAGCCTCGCCAAGAAAGCTTCCCCCACCAGACCGATGACTGACGCAAAGAGTAGAACTACGTCGACCGCAATGCTATTGCCCAGGCACGTCTTAACAATCTCGAGAAAGACCTTGGTATGACGGGCGTGCAATTCAACACTGCCGTGTCTGTCCTCTTCGTCGGCTACGTGCTCATGCAAATCCCCTCCAACATGCTGATCACGCGCATCAAGCCGGGTGTGTACATGAGCGCGTGGATGCTGGTGTGGGCTGTTGTGAGTGCTTGCACTGCGTTGGTGCAGAACTTTGGCGGATTGGTTGCGTGCCGTTTCTTCTTGGGAATCACTGAGGCGCCGTTCTACCCGGGAGCGACATACATGCTGAGTATTTTCTACACCAGGAAAGGTATGTTGATGTTTCTGAATGAGAGGAGAATTGATAACTGACGACTGGACAGAGGTTGCTACACGAATTGCGCTGCTGTACTGTGCGCAGATTTTGGCCACTGGTTTCTCCGGACTGATTGCTGCTGGTGTGTTTGCCGGTATGGATGGTCTACGAGGTATTGCTGGATGGCGATGGCTCTTCATTCTGTATGTTGCTCTTCCTGGGTCTTCATTCTCACGCTAACAACTCCCAGCGAGGGTGCCGTAACTGCTTTTGTCGCCATCTTCGGTTTCTTCCTGCTTCCCAACACTCCTCTGACTACCTCCTGGTTGAACCCCGAGGAGCGCCAGATGGCTCACGACCGCATTGAGCGTGACCGCGTTGGCGATGCTACAGAGAAGGTCAGCATGATGGAGGGACTCAGGCAGGCATGCAAGGACAAGCGAACATGGCTCTTCTGTCTGATGCAGAACTTCCACTTGAGTGCTTGCTCGTTCAACTCATTCTTCCCAACGTAAGTCTTCTTTGCCAATGCTGAAGATTAGATGCTAACAGAAATAGTGTGGTCAAGACTCTCGGATTCAACAGGACCATCACACTTGTTCTTACCTGCCCGCCATTTCTCCTCGCCGGTGTTGCTGGTATCATGACTGGATGGAGCTCCGGACGTATGCACGAGCGCACATGGCATATCACCGGCGGTCTCTTCGTCGCCATCGTAGGATTCGTCATCGCAGCAAGCACCTTGAACACGGCCGGCCGCTACGTAGCATGCTTCATCTTCCCCATCGGCGCGTACTCGGTCAACTCTGTCATCATCGGCTGGGCCTCGTCGACACTCAGCCAGACGAAGGAAAAGAAGGCGGTCGTACTGGCGATGACGAATGTTGGAGGCCAGATTGGTTACATCTACGGCGCGTACCTGTGGCCCGACTCCGACTCGCCCAGGTTCGGGATTGGTTTCGGTGCTTCTGCTGCTTTTGCGCTGTGCAGTATCGGGTGTGCGTGGGCGATCCGATGGCTGCTCATCAAGGAGAACAAGAAGCTGAGGGAGTCTACGGACGAGCACATCAACCTGTACGGATACTAGGTGGTTAGTGGATAAATAGGGATCCAGGGATATGGCTACTCGAAGGATGCATAAGAACAAGAAGAGCAAATAGCGAGAATTGATTTATTGAACTTCAGAAGTGCATCTTTGGATTGAGATGACGTCAGTTGATTGCTCTGGAGAGTGGAAGCTGATCGATGTGGAGCTCTAATCTGAGAACAGAAACTTCAGAGAGGCGGTGGATCTGTGTAGCAACTCTAAACTCGCTGCGCGGTCATGGTGCACGATATTAGCAGAGGCAGCCCTGGCCAGCAATGAGAGAGGGCGTGGGCGGGACCAGCAGCAGACGAGGGCCAGGATTTGGAGGGGGCCAGGTGCCAGAGCGCCAAATGTGAGGCGCGAGCCAGCAGGCAAGTCACTGTACGCAAACCAGCAAACTCGCCGGGGCTGCTAAGAGAGGCGCTGCTAAGAGAGGCGCTGCGGACCGGCGGCAGCAGGCGAGCACCAAGCACGCAGCGCCGCGAAGAAGGTGCTGGGGTTCGCGGCGTACGGGCGGCCACGGATCGCAGGCAGAGGCAGAGGCGGCCGGGGCGCAGCCGGGATGGGCGTTGACCCAGCAGTGTGGCAGGAGAACGGGGCGCTCGTGACCAGCAGCTTTTGGCGGGTCCTCGCGTCCTCGCTGCTTCGGCGGGCACTCAGGCCGGGCTGCAGTGCACAAAGGTCGAGGCAGTTATGCAATGCAGGAGCGAGACGCGACGAGCACAGGAGGTGAATAGATACGTCTACTTGGATTTCATGGACCAACGTACGAGTGCATGGAATAACTGCGCAGCGTTGAGGGCGTGGCACTGCGCCGACAGCCTCTGCGGGAGCCGAGTTGGGGCTGCCTGCTGCTGCAAAGGGCGTGGAGGGCCGAGTTGTCGGGCGCCAAAGGTAAACAGACGCCCTGCGGGTAGCGCGTTGGCCTGGGGGGTGGGTGCCAAAAGCCAGGGCGCTGCGCCTGTCACATAAGCTGAGCGTTCCCCCAGCGCCGGCCCTTTGTGCCGCTCGCTGCTGCCCTCGCCTGCCCCAACACCTCACCACCACCGCCCACGCCCGCCAGTCCCTCACCAGCACACCCCGCCCGAGCAACGCCATGGCAAAATCAAAGAAACCCAGCACCGAAGATGCCGGCGAGCTCATGGTCTCCGTCGAGGTCTACACGCGCACCCGTGACTCTGTAAGTATTCTCGTCTCCTGTTTCCCCGGGCGCGTCCGGTTTGCTTGTGTCGTTCGTAGCTTGTCGCGACGACATGTGGCTTGCGACGCGCCATTCTGCATCACCACTACCACTATTGCCCTTTTGTCGCGCATAGTCTTGGTCGCCTTGTCTACGCGACTCGACCACAGTGTCTGCGCACGGCAAAATTCCATTGCTGCAGCCACAACGGAGGGTCGCGCTCGTGCGCGCACTGACTTCATAACAACGCGCAAGACGTAACAACGCGTACCACACCTCTCAAGACACTGCTAAGACAACCACCCGCAGGTCATCGTCTCTCTGAGCAACCTCCAAGCCGGTCTCACTCACGTCCAGAATGGGCTGAACGACCTCTTGCGTGCCTACATGGAGCACACCACTTCCGTCATCGCCGGCGAGGACGGCGCTCTCGACAAGCTCCAGCTGGATCCCAAGGTCACCGCCGGCGCCAATGCCGCCATTGAGGCTGCCTCTTCCACTGCTAACGGCATCGCCCAAGCCATTACTACTGGCGACAAGGCTGAGGCTGCCACTGAGACTGGCAAGCCTGGCAAGGGCATCAAGCGCAAGCGCGAGAAGAAGGAGAAGGACCCCAATGCCCCCAAGAAGCCCTTGACTGCCGCTTTCTTGTACGCCCAGACTGCGCGACCCATTGTCCGCGGCGACCTCGAGGCTGCTCTCGGCCCTGAGCAGAAGCTCGAGCCCAACGCCGTCAACCTCGAAGTCAACAAGCGCTGGAACGAGATGCCTGAGGAGGACAAGGAGGTAAGCACTGCATCACTATGCCCTGAAGACCCACGACTAATCCATGACAGACCTGGAGACAGTCTTACCGCGACTCCATGGAGCAGTGGAAGGAGGAGATGGCTGCCTACACTGCCAAGAACGCGTCTGCAGTTGTCGACCTCCACGATGACGACGAAGCCTCCGAAGCTGAGATTGAGGTCGACGTTGCCGCTGACTCTGACGCGTCCTCAGAGGATGAGGAGCCCGCGCCGGCAAAGGCCCCGTCCCCGCCCGTCAAGACTCCCCGCGTCAACAAGCGCCAGAAGACCGCCCAGAACGCTGCCGTCAATGGTGCTTCCGCTCCCGTTGTCGCCGCTGCCTCCCCTGTCCCTCTCCCACGTTCTGCCCCTGCTGTCGCCGAGACTCCAGCCAAGAAGGAAAAGAAGAAGAACCAAAAGGCCGCTCCGCAAGCCATCGCTCCCGCCCCGGCAGCTTCAGCCAAGGAGCTTAGTCCTGAGGAGGGAAGCAAGAAGAAGCCCAAGAGCAGCCGTAGCACACGAAACAACGAGGTCGAAGCAGCTGGCCAGGACAAGGAGAACGCGGCTGCACCAGAGAAGGAGAAGAAGAAGCGCGAGAGGAAGCGTAAGAGTGAGGGCGCCGCCGCCTAGGCACTCAATTCTGAGCACTTCTTATTTTCCTTCCGTAGCTAGCGTATATTGACGTGAGCGCTTGTTAACAGTATGCCGCAGGCGGATTGGGTGATCCTTTGCGCTCATTGCTGCCACGCCCACCCACCATGCAGATCAACATGGAGGCGTTAGGCGGTGAACAAATCTTGTGGGAGGATCCTATTGCCGAGCAGGTCTACCCGCACCTGCAACAATCTTTGCAACTCCCCAGGTGCGAGAGCATGATTGCCGACGATTACTTGGAGGGATTTTCGTGGAGGACAATGTGACGTTGACAGCAAGTCGAGACTGCTTCACGGGTATCTTACATTGCTGTACTTTACGACTTGTGTATAGCCTTGGTCAATAAAAGTGGTTGAACATACGAGAAAGCTTGATGGTGATCAAACCGTGTGCGTGTTGTTTGTGATGGGGCTGATTATCTGGCTCACGCCTGAAGCGGAATGCTTCATGCAATCATTTGTCCGTCAATGCCTTGACCAGAGCATCAAGCCGTGCATGGTCGATGTACCAGCCGCAGCCTCACCGCCCAAGCGGCATCGGCCCGCAACCGTTACCAGCAAACGCGCCCTCGCGCCATCACATGCAAGCTAACCCCACCAGACATCATCCCCACTTTGTTGCAAACGATCAGCCAGCTTGACATGCCTGCTGCGGGGGACGATTTGCGAGAGTACTTGATTGTTCCTTCCCCTGCTTCTAATCAACACTCAATTCAAAGTGCTGCTCCGCCTTTGAAATCTGAGTCGCGACCTGACACTCCGCGATTCCACAAGTCCGCGAACCACAAGGCTGAGAGTATCAACATGGAGGTCGACTATCCTACTCAGCCTACCACCCTCGCTTCGGGACATGCTGCGGATGCCGCAGTCACAGTACCTTTAGATGGCGTCATGAGCCTAGATGACTTCTTGTCCGCCCACCAGGCTGACCATGATGCTCATGTAGCTGCACGGGAGTCGGCTAAGGCACCGCCAGCGAAGAAGAGCAAGACCGCCAATAACTCATCGCCGCTTCAGCCTGTTGCTGTTGGCGCCAGAAGCTCCAAGTACACAATCCTGCTTCACGAGAAATACCAGGCCCTTGCCATTCCACAGCCCGTATTCACCTTTCACGGGAACGGTGTCTCCAGGTTTACTGTTGAAGTCAGTTTTCCAGGTCTAGCCAATGCTGAAGAACTTCAGGGCTTGAAACAAGAGGGGCGGTTCAACAGCAAGCAGGAAGCCAAGGAAGCAGCGAGTAAGACTGCCCTAGCTAAACTTGAAGAGCTGGAGCAAGAAGGCCGAGTCACCAAAGCCGGCAAAGCGAAGAAGCCGAAAGGCGAACCAGCCCAGCATCAGCCAAAGGAGAAGGAAGAGCCGGGCGAGAACTTTGTTGGCCAGCTCCTTGGTATGCATTACCTCTACCTCTACGCTATATACACTGCTAACATGCACAGAGTTCCAGCGTGTAACATCTGCTCCCCAGCCAACCTACACTGACTATCAACTTGGCCCCCGCTGGGCTTGTCTGATGGAGATTGAGGGGCATGACCAAACCTTCGGATCTCTCGACGCGCTCTTCGGTTCGAAGAAAGTCGCCCGCCAACACGCCGCCGGTTGCGCAGTCACCCATTTCAAAGCCCAAGGGACCTGGCCCGAAGAATTCACCACCGTCGGCGGCATAAAGAAGCGCAAACCCTCCTCCACAACCCCCACACCATCTCCCTCCGCCGACTCACGCAGAACCAGTGGAGTCTCCAGCCCTGGAGGCTCAGCCGCCCAACAAGTCGCCGACCTCGCGCACCAGCTCAACCTCAACACCCCCGAATACCGCTCCCACTGCTCCAGCCCATCGGTGCCAGACATCCACACCGTGTCATGCTACTTCAAGAACGGGGGCGCGCACGAAGGCCCGATCGGCGAGGTGCGCAATATCTTTGGGAAGAAGAAGGCGCGGGAGGAGTGTGCGCGACTCACGCTGCAGTATCTCAGCGAGGTGAAGAAGCAGAGGGAGGCTGTTGCTGCGCGGCTGATGGCGGGGATCGTGGGGGGCGAGGGAGTGGAGGGTGTTGCTGTGGGTATGGCTATGGATGGGGAAGATAGGATTGCGAAGAAGACTATGGTTGTTTCTGAGGATGAGCTGGATATCTATGAAGATGCTATGGAGCACTGAGTGCTGGCTTTTCAACATGAGGCGTTTCGAAGGTCGGCTTTCTGGTTTGACATGGCTGGGGCGTTTATTGCATGGCGTGGAGTTTGGGTTGGCATAGCGCGTACACACTATCTTCTTGATCGAGTAGATGACACGAGCATTTCTACAAATCGTACCTTTAACGACGTGATATCCCATGCTCTCAATGTCTGGGTGAGTGAAACTCTCTACGTCCAAATAGTCCCAATCCCGATCCTTTTCACCTTCACCTTCACCATGACTTCACCTCACCGCATCTACCTGGGGAAGTTAAATCCCCACAACCCCACTCTCCTCGCCTACCTTCCTCCTACACACTCACGCTCACACTGAAATCCAACTCCCAATCCAACCACCCAATATTCAATCACCAACTTCAAGATACCAACCATGCCTCCCTGGTCACTCCAGACCGCCCTCCCCGTCCTCCTAACCGCAACGCTCTCCATCTCCTCCGCGCTCTTCATGCTCGCCTACCCACCCAAATACAGGGAGTTCGCATTCATTCTTGTGTGTATACCGGGCGTGTACGCGTTCGTGCATCATTTGGAACTGTCGCCGTGGTGGGGTGTGAATGATACGTTTGGGCGGATGATGTATATCTGGGGGGCGTATTTGGGGTGGTGTTTCCTGATAGTGCGTGTTGCTCCGGGTGAAGGGGAGAAACAAGAAGGGTGGAGAGGGAGGTTAAGATGGGCGGGGAAAGTGCTGTATACGAGGCGGTTGGGGGCGTATTACAGACTTCCTTCTGCGTCGGGATCTGCTTCTGATGCGACGTCGATTTTGTCGCAAAACGAAGCCCAAGGTATTCCAACAAGGAGGAAAGGCAAACGACAACACTTCTCCTCCCGCCTCCACTTCTGCACCCACCACCTCCTCACCGCCACGATTTTCCTCTCACTGACGCACGTATGGGACACTTACATCGACACAACATCGTCTCACCCCCCGTCCTCCTTCCACCCCACCCGCGCCTCCTTCCTGCGCCGCCTCCCCGCCTCGCTGAACAAGAATGAACTGCGCACCCGCGCGCTGATGACGTGGGATGTCTGCTTCGGCGACATGCTCTGGTTCTCCACACTGTTCTCCCTCTTCGCAGTGCTATTCGTCGGGGTGCTACGTCTCGATTGTCCCGAAGAGTGGGACCCACTGTTCGGTAGTGTGACCGAGGCGTACAGTGTGAGGAGGTATTGGGGTGTGTATTGGCATGACTATGTGTATGCTTCTTTCTCGTCGTATGTCAAGTTGGTGACGAGGGGTGTGATGGGTATGCAGAGGGGGAAGAGCGCGACGAGGGTGGTGGAGAATAGTGCGGTGTTTGTGGTGAGTGGGTGTATGCATTCGCTTGTGCGGTATGTACAAACTGATGGAAATGGGGAGATTTGGACGGTGGCGATTTGGTATGGTGCGCAGATGCTGCCGATTTTGGTGGAGGGTGTGGTGCAGTATGTGTGGGTGAGGTCGGTGAGGTCGTGGTTTGGGAGGAGATTGGGAGGGAACGTGCTGGTGAGAGGGGAGAGGGCGGTTGGGTATGTGTGGGTGTTTGCGTGGATGTTTTGGAGTGTGCCGAAGTATTTGCATACGAGGCATGCTTGGGAGACGGCGAATATGAAGAGGAGGTATCCGGAGCTGTTTGCCGGGCGGATGGAGAGTACAGATGGCTTAAGGGGATGAAAGGTACGACTGCAGTGAATGCCAGTGAATGGAGAGTAATGATTGACAAGAGAAGTTACTGAGATGATGAGAGTTTGTCGAGACTGGCCTACGGTGACGTTCATGCAAAGTATAACACACTATCAACAAAAGAGATGAAAAACTTAAAAGAACAACGAGGGGATGAGTATATCAAAAGCAGTCACCTACAGAGGCCAAAGCCAGCGTCCATGGTCGTTACAGCGAAATTCGCAGGCACTTGCAGAAAACGTCAAGCAACTCATGCTGAAGGACCAAGGATCACTGTCCAAGCCTCTAGCGCTGCAATCGATGCCGCGTACGACGTACCGCATCCAGTAGACCAAGAAATGATGTTCAGGCACGAAGCACGGTTCCAACGGAGATATTTTCTAGATCGCGCTTACCACACGCAGCTAGCGTCCGCACGTGGCAACGTGAACTCGCGAATCAACAAAATTTTGCCCGACAACCTCACAAACGGCTCGTCGTGACAGCGCCGCCCTTTATGAAAGGACGCCGAGGCAGTGCCTTACTACATGTTTCTTGCTGACTGGCGGATAGACGATGGCTGAGCCGCGGTCCAGATAGTGTGAATCACTCGGACCCACACATCCGCCCACGATGCCAAATGACAAGCGGTGAAAAATTTCCGCCTTTGCAAATATGCCCGAGCGTGAGGCTAGACTGACTATCGTGAAAAAGTGCCTTCCTTTACCGTATCCTTTTCTTATCTCTTATCGTTGTTCCACTTTCCCCACGTCGTTCCTTTCTGTCCTTACCCCAGATCTCTCCTTTCGTTCGTACAGTGCGCTTTTGGGTACTCGCGACTGAGCCGGTCAGTGTAAGAGACAGATGACATCCAGCTGTTCAGGCCCTTGCCTGCCGCCTTCCAGCACCCTTCCGCCTGTCCGCTCGTTGATCACTGCGACTGAGGCGCAAGTCAGTTCGGCGCTGCGCGGGCTTCAGACGTTGTACTGTCCCCTGCGGCTACCGATTTTGCCGAAGCCTAGTGCCCGGCGTAAGGATCTCTCAGCATCAGGTGTCTCTACGCCTATCCCAGTAGATTCCGGTTATGTTTCGCAGGATGAAGACGAGGACGAAGAGGATGCAGAGGAGGTGACGGCAGCAATCCGTGGAGATCCCTTCGAACGCACGTTTGCGACACGATGGCTTACATCTCTGATCTCGAGAGTGGAAGAGATGGATCTCACCGAGGATGCCAGGAGCCAGATAATCGACGACGCGGCATTCATCCTCTCCTCGTTCTCCGACTCAACCAACATCGCCGAGGAAGAAGCACTAACCCGCGAATTCTCCTTCCCCACCCCCCTCGGCCCCCCGGTCGAAATCACCCTCAACGACGCCCCCCTAACAGGCGCCGACCACACCGACGTCGGCCTGCAATCCTGGGGCGCAAGCATCGTGCTTAGCAGCATGATGTGCGCCGACCCATCACGCTTTGGCCTGTCATCAACCTCTCTCAGCACCCACCCATCCATAATCGAACTCGGCGCGGGAACAGGCCTCGTCAGCCTAACCCTCGCAAAGCTCCTCCCAACTCTACACATCCACCCGAAAGGCATATCAGCAACAGACTACCACCCCACCGTCCTCGCCAACCTACAACACAACATCACCACCAACTTCCCCGGCGAAAACACCGCAACGCCCGTCTCAGCACAACTGCTAGACTGGTCCCTCCCCCCTCCCCACCTGCACTGCTCAGCAAACCTCCTCATAGCCGCAGACGTCGTCTACGCGCCCCAACACGCCACCTGGCTCCGCGACTGCGCAGCCCACCTTCTCACTCCCACGGGCACCTTCTGGCTGATTGTTACGGTGCGGCGGACGGGGAAATTCGAGGGGATACCTGATACGGTTGATGCGGCGTTTGTACCGGAACTGTGTCCGAGGGATGGCGAGGGGAGGCGGTTTGGGGTGTTGGGGAGGGAAGAGGTGGGGAAGAGGAGGGGGGTGGGGAGGGGGGATGAGGAGGGGTATAGGTTGTATAGGATTGGGTGGTGTTGATAGCAGGTGTTAGAGGTGGAGCGTTTTTGTGTGGTGTTTAGCGTGCATTGTGATAGAGCATTGGTGTTGGATGATAGAATGGTTAGAATAGGTTTAGATTTAACTAGATTACATGAAGATAGACTAGATGCAGGAGTTGGTTTGATAGATGGAGGGTTGGGAAACCCACTTGTTCAGCTACAAAGCTTGAATGTAGTTGATAACTTTTCCATTCTCTCTGACATCCTACAACGGAATGTTCAGGCTAATTTTCATACTACCTCCGTGCCAGTCTACGCCAGCCATCTACTTCGTATAAACCTTCTGCAAATGCTTCGCAATAGTCGTCAGCTGGATATTACTCGTCCCCTCGTAAATAGCCCCAATCTTGCTGTCGCGGAAATACTTCTCCGCCAGCCCCTCGCGCACAAATCCCATGCCGCCCATCCACTCGACCGCCTGCCCGGAGACCTTGCCTGCGACCTGGCTGGCGTACAGCTTGGCCATGGCGGCGTCCATGACAAAGTCCTCGCCGGCTTCCTTTTTGCGGGCGGCGTTGTAGACGAGGGCGCGCGCGGCGCAGATTTCAACCCAGGCTTGTGCGAATTGGTGCTGCATGCCTTGGAATTCGCCGATGAGCTGGCCGAACTGCTTGCGGTCGTTCCATGCGTATCTGTTGGGAATTAATTGGGAATTGAAAGGTGGGGAAAAAAAGACACTTACCCAGCAGCATTCTCAAACGCACCCAGCGCCAGACCAGTCATCTGCGCGGCAATTCCAATGCGGCCCTCGTTCAGCAGACCAATGGCGTACTTGTAGCCCTGGCCCTCCTCGCCGAGCAGGTTCTCCTTGGGGATCTCGACGTCGTCAAAGTTGATGACGCAGGTGCTGCTCGCCTTGATGCCGAGCTTCTTCTCCTTCTTGGCGATGCTGAAGCCCTTTGTGCCCTTCTCGACGATAAAGGCGGTGATGCCCTTGTACTTCTTCTCGGGGGCGAGGTTGGCGAAGACGATGAAGAAGTCGGCCTCGACCGAGTTGGTGATCCACATCTTGCTGCCGCTGATCTTGTAGCCGCTGTCGGTGCGCGTGGCTTTTGTGGCAAGCGCGAAGGCGTCGGAGCCGGAGACGGGCTCGGAGAGACAGAAGGAGCCGACGGTGTTTGTGGCGAGCCTGGGCAGGTACGTCTTCTTGATGTGCTCGGAGCCCCACTTGAGGATGGCCGTGTTGACGAGCGTGTTGTGCACGTCGCACATGACGCTGACGCTGGGGTCGACGCGCGCGAGCTCCTCAATGGCGATGATGGCGCTGGTGAAGTTCATGCCCGAGCCGCCGTACTCTTCGGGGATCTCGATGCCCATCAGCCCCTGCTCGAACAGCTGCTCGACGACGGCGGGGTCCATGGCCTCGGCCTCGTCCATCTCGCGCGCCTTGGGCAGGATGACCTCCGAGGCGAACTTGGCCACGGCTTCGCCCATCATGGCCTCGGTCTCGGAGAGGTGCGTGATGGGCGTGGGCGGGATGTCGGTGATGTCCACGGCAGCATCGCGACGGGGTGCTGTAGAGGAAAGGCACCGTATTCTGGAGGGGTAAGTATTGGCTTTTCCGAGGGCTTGCTGAGGAAGGCCTACTGTGGGGTTGCGCGGGCAATAGATGGGCGAAGGGAGCGGCGGGATGCTGCTGTGGCTGCGCGGGCCAGCGGCCTGAGTGTTCTTGAGAGCGATGCCATTGTGTGTGTGGACGGGAGAGTTGCAATTGCCAACAATACTGGATGTTGTATCTGCAAGGGTCCGAAATATGGGAAGAAAAAAGGACGAGGACAAGCTGCAGGTTAGCTAGAACCGAGGCAGCTGAGCTCTGCCGATTGGAGCCGGGCCTCAATCTGGGGTCGTGTGGGGATCTCCAGCTGCTTGGCCAATTGGCATGTGACGACAGCAGTCCGCAGAGCACAACGCCAATGAGCTGTGAAACTAGGCGTAGTGTGAGAATACACTACTACCACCGACAGTTCTCCGAGCTACAGATGTCAATCCTTTTGCTAGGAAGCGCCCAACAAGCGTGCATTGAATGCTTGCCTGCTCGAGGACGGAATGGTACCGCGATCTAGCGCAGCAATGACGATGTCTTCAACGTCAAACTTGCCAGTGCGCCACCCGATAGCAGCTTTGACGGCTTGGGAGTCATGCATGCTCTGCAACTACAACACATTCCTGGCGACTTTTTGTGATTGCGACTCTCGACTTGTTGTGCAAAACATTCACTACATCACTCGACTCGACCGCTGTCCTTGAACGCGTGCATGAGTAGCATGCAGCGACTCGATGACCACCGTTTCGGCGCAAACCATCGCTCCAAGAGCTCAAACAGCCTGCCTCCTGTCGATCACCCACAAGCTCCCACCACCCCCAGATCAATTCCCAGCACGATATAGACAGTCACATAGTGTTATCAGGCATCAAGCCGTGTATTGTCGAACTAGGTAATCAGCTATAGCCTTGGTCTGGGTACAAGAAAGCAAGGGTATATATGGAAGCTGTGCAGAAAAAGAAAAATACTGGAAATCAATCGTGACAGTGACATGAACATCTACGCACACCTGCGCCAACCTCCCCACCGTGGCGTTGGCCGGCTACTGAAACAAAGATCTGATGTGGCTTGCTACATCTTGGACGCATGTGCCGTGCCCTCACGGCTGCTAACTTGCTAGATAGCATCGCCTCGGCGCGTCTAAACGCGGTTGGTGTGGCTCCCGAATCCGAACTTGCCGCCCTGCATCTGCCTCTTGTACTCCTGCAGCTCAGCGGCCTCCTTCTGCTCGCCCGCCAGCAGGGCAGCGTGCTCCTTCTTGCCTGCGCGGCGCTGCTTGATGCAGCAGAAGATGAGGAGGCAGACGAGAACGCCAAAGACGGCGAGGGCACCGATAATGATACCGCTCTTGGCACCGGCAGACAGCGCCTTCCAGTTGTTGCGCACACCAGATGGGTCTTGGATCTCCTTGAGTACTTCGGATTTCTTCTCGGGGCTGGATAAAGTTAGCAATCGCGTTCTGATACACAAAGTGAAGTGATGAGACTCACCTGATGACCTTGACCTTCTCCCACGAACCGCTGGAATCCATGTCCTCCCAGCTGTACTCGGCGCCCTCTGTGTAATCCTTGGCGTAGATGGTCTGCACCGACATGGTGAAGGGACCCTCCTTGAAGTTCGTCTCTCCTCCGGCCCACTCCACGACACCGGGGTCGTTGTTGCGGACATCACCACCGGCCCAGATGCCCATGCGAATGTTCATCGGTGTCTGCGGGTAGTTCTTGCCGCCGAGAGCGTCGGCGGGGACAAGCTCGCGGAGCATCTTGTCGTCGAGCCACCACTGGATGCGGTCCTTGGTCCAGTCAATGGTGTAGTTGTGGAAGTCGTCCTGCGGAGGATCCATCTTGTACTCCTTACCGCGGTCGAAAGCGGACGTGTTGCCCTTGCCGAAGTAGTTGGTCAGAACGTGCGTGGTGTTTGTGCCAAGAAACTCCCAGTCAATCTCGTCGAGCGCCTCGGACTGCAGGATGGCTGACGAGACAATGCCCTTGCCCTTGGCTGCCTTCATGACAACCTCGAAGCGGCCGAACAACATATAGAACTTGGACTGCACCATGGGCGAGTCGCCCGAGCGCTCTACGGTGAATGTGGCTCCCTTGGCATCCTCGCTCCAGTCGATTTTGCCTTGGTTCTGCTTCTCCCAGACCTTGCCGCCAGTGGGAATGCCCGTCTTGTTCCAGTAGAAGGTCGCATTGCCGCCGAGAGCTTGCATATTAGGACATCCAGTCGTATTGAGAGGGTTGCAGGCGGTGTGGGTCTGCGCCCATGATGTGGGAAGCACGGTTGCGAGGAATGCGACCGTGGAAAGTGTAAACGACTTCATGTTGTCGGTGTGTTTGTGAATTCAATCAAATGTTCAAGTGGGAAGGAGTGTGTTCCGCGTAGACCAGACGCGCAGTCGCAGCAGCTAAAAGGAATGACGTGGTGGTGAGTGAGTGGACTCTCGTAAAGAGAAAGGGAAAGAGGGGAAGATGTGCCCAAGGGAGCGGCAAGGGAGTGTTTTGAACTTCGGTGGTGAAGGAGAGGCGCAGATTGAGAGCAAGATTGCTCAGGGGAGCTAGCGCAGGGTGCAGGAATGCCGTGCGTTGTGCAGGGCCAATGACAGGCCGGAGACGCTGCAAACAATGCCGATCGCTCTATAAATTTGACCATGAACATCGCGGTACCTTGTAGCCGCACAGCAAACAATCGATGCGCAGTCGTTGCGCCTGTCTCAGCGCTCGATAACGCTCGAGTGGACAGCAGTTGGCCTCGCGCAAGCCTCGCTGACGCCCACAACCGCCTGCGCGACCAAGCGTCTCGTCTGCAGGGTGCGGGACGGGCTTGCACCGGCGGATAAGCCAAGCATCGTGAAACACCCCATCGTCGGCCGTGTTCCCGGGCTGCCAATTCGTGCGCCACCTTGGCTCCTCATCGTTATCGCAGAAGCGCCGCCGCTGCGACGCCGATGCCCTTGCTGGGGCAAACAGCTCGTCATGAGATGAAAAATCCATGGGCGCACGAGTGCTCAGACGTGAGGTGCCTGCGAACTCCAACTGCTACATCCCTGTTCTGCAAATTCGGACTTGGCGCATTGTGGCCTGCAGAGTGGCTGTTTGACGAGGCCGAAAAGGATGGACAGCCGCTCTCAGATTGAATGTGCATTAGCCCGAACACTGTCTGCCCCAGGTTTGCTTTGTGTTGTCAGTGACATTCTTTCAGACTGTTTGAACTGCGCCACCGTCATAAAGGGAGAGGTCATCGTCATCGTCATCGTCATCGTCCTCGCTCTGGTCGTCTGTTTCGTCGCTCGAGTTGGTGCTCAAGATGCTGTACTGCAGTCGCAAAGGCTGGTCCATTCTGGGGAACCTCCCTGTTCCTTCTGCATCGAAGAACTTGCCCCAATTGAGTGATGGGCCTTCGAGTGAGAACTTGCCTTGCTCGCGCCATCTGCCAATGTAGAGATTGAGCGTGACCATGACCTTGCCGACATCGAGCCAGTCAAAACCATAGTAATAAGCAGCAGGCTGTTGGTTTTGTGGGTTACCAAACTTTCTGCACCAAATACCCCAGAGAGTTGTGTACATCTCCTGATCACGGGCCTTGATCATGGTGAAGCCATGCAATTCTAGGAGGCCTTCCATGACTTCGTGACAAGAACTCTCAACCTGTCGCGGCGTCCGGGAGAAGATGGTTGCGATCGTCTCATAGCGGCAACCCGTCTGCAGGAGCTCCAGACAGTGTAGCACCTTCTCCATACGGCTAATTACAGCCGACCTCTCAACGTAATGGTTGTCCACAAGCCACTGCTTCAGCGCTCGTAGCTCGTGGTGCTTGATAAAGTGGAGGTACGGTAGGATATAGTTCTCGTTCAGCACGTTGCTCAGCACCATCTCGGTGACCTCAGAGCCAGATAGACAACTGCCCTGTCGTTGTCTGTCTGGGTCAATAAGAATGGGTGCAAGCTCAGCCTCTTCATCGCGGAGCCGGGCCTCGACCTCTAACCTGAGTGGCAGACTTGGTTTCGGATCGATATCCTCGACAACAGGACAGCCGTCATTTAGTTCGGCCCTGTGTCTTCGTATCCGAGTCTCGTACAAAGAGTCGTCACTGTCATAGCTGCCGTTGTAGCGGCCGTCAATCCCTAGCCCTGGATCGTAGGTTATCGCTCTAGGGGGCTCTCGAGACGCTGTTGTGGGTATGACTTCGGACGATGCTCGTGTTGGCGAGGGTTCGGCGGGTAGTCCTTCGGCTGATAGCAAAGCACCTGACATTCTATAAGTCCCCGTATGCGGCCTTCGTTTCTCCTTTGCAGGTAGCGTGATCGCATTCGGTATGTGGGCGCTCAACCTGGCACCCTTTGCGCCAGTCGGGACGTATGTGATCGGTTGCACACGCCGTGTCTGCGGCTGTTCTGTCGCTCCAGTTGTGTCCGCCTCCAGCAAGTGCTTCTCTGGCTCCATTTCGATTCCTATCATGACTGGCGATTCCTTTTCGTGGTCCTTACCCCAGTCCTCGCTGTCTGACAAGCTCACTGGAAGGCTTCTGAGCTTCTCCTCCATCTTGACCATTCGTCGGTATGCTTGCCATGCAAGTCGCATAGCACCTTGGACCCAGTCATTGACTTCGGTCCCCAGCGAGGGACATCTCTCGAAGTGGAGTTTCTCCAGGTTTCTGTGTGCTGTCTTCAGCTGCCTCTTTATCTCCGTGACCTGTCCGATTGTCGAGTGTTCTTGTTCGATAAGCGCCTCTAAATACTGGACACGGATGCTCGTCCGGCGCACGTAATCTTCGACTTGATGCAGATTGTTCGCCATGATCTCACGCGACAATTTGGGCGTCGTCCTGAGAGATTTGCCCCGCGCTGGAGATATTCGCAGATCCCTCGTCGCGGGCTTCTCTTCGATGGGTCGATTACTGGCCTCTACATGCCGTGATGCTTGTCGCTGCCCCTTGAACGGTTTCGAGAGAGTTCGCCGTAACGAAGTAGTCGTCGACTGGTGATGATGGCCGACATCTCGTCGCAGGCGAAGAACGACGTGTTCGACCAGGATGGTGAAGGTCTGGAATTGCTGGCGCTTGTGCTGTGCTGGTTCCATGGTTCAACGGCTATATCGACGCACTCTAGTCTGGAACAGCAAGTGGGCGACGACACGATTATGGCACGGCAGGCCGCCAGGGCTCGCCATGCTGCCACGATGTCCAATACAGGCGCGCTCAGGTGTCTTTTTCCTGTACCACCATCTCTTCGCAGCCCTTGCAGTCGCGTGGCGGCGTTCCTTACACCGTGGCACTGGTTTCTCAAACATTATGATGGAAGAGGCACGCGCTTGCGGCATTCCTGGATCCGGTTCTCCAGAATGTGGAATGTCGCTCGTTCTCTTGCTATGTTCTGGAAAGCGGCTCGGTCGTGTGAGGGGGCTGTGCTACGAGGGGTCGTGGACCCGTACCCGTTATTGTTGTGATTCTTGCCCATGGTACAAGGTGCAACGGTCTGTGGAAGGTAAACATTGTCGAGTTCCAACAGGCGAAACATCGATGAATTGGCACTAATGAGTAAGAGTGGGGAGCTGTGAGGGCTGCGTCGTCAGTTGCGTCGTCACCGCGGAACGATATATCTTTATGAGACAACACGACCTAGATCGTCGTGCAACCTCGTTACTCGACAGCATGTCCAGCCCTTTCGAGCTTCTTGTTTCGCAATACGGATATCATCATGGTCTACAATTACGATAATCCAGCTCCGCCGCCAACAGGCCAGTGCTCACACGAGAGGCAGAGTTGCTAATGACAGACATAATCATTGTCCATCTGTCCACAATCTCTTTGCAGCCAACCTCTCAAAGACGAATTCTGACGAATTTTGGTGTCACATGTTGTGTTCAGAAGCGGAGTGTAGCCTCAAGATCTGGGGTGCGTGTTTTCAGCGCTGGAGATCTTGAGATCGCAGCCAGGATGGTTCGTTCGGCTAGCGCAACGGTGGGATTTGAGCACAAGAAGCCGAAGTTCGAGATGCCAAGTGCGCAGACTGCACCGTGGCAGGGCAAGTGCCCAACCCGACAGCCAGTCTGACAGGCCAATATGCACACTGATATTTGCGGCCCACCCTCACGCATCACGGCGATGTCTGGTGTGTTTAGGTCCTCGTCGAAAACAAGTCGGGATGTTTGTGGCTGGCAGTAGCGCCGCCATGATGAACAGCACTCCACCCTCGATCCACATCATGAGAGAAGTTTGCGGCGATGCGGCACAGCAGCAAGGACCCATCCTTGCCCCGGAATTGCCCCATCGCTTACGCGCAGCCAGGACCGTGTTGGCCTTGAACGCGGAGTTGTACTCCTGAACGTTCGACTTGCGCATCGAAGTTTCTTCCACTGATGACGGCAGCCGCGCCCTAATCGCTCGTCTCCCGCACGACCGCCGTGCAGCAACACTGTGGTCGTGTGCCCAGTCGTCTGTTTACGACCCCTCTTTTGCGTTCCCTCTCTTATTGTGACCTGTTATTACTTCAGTACTGTTCCTAGTCTGCGTCCGACGTTTCCTTTGTGTTTGAGTGCCATTCTTACCTCACGGCCACTCCGTTTGTTTTTCGAGTTTTCGGTAACCTCACCACACATCACACCACACGTCAACACTCAGCCCTAAGGATTACGAGCACATGTTGGCAGCGGATCCACACTACCAACCCCCCCTTCGATCCTGTCGCGTGGCAGCCCTGATTGGCATAGGTCTCCAGTTTTCGGAAGTTTAGAGTGCCTCAAAATCAATTATCTTTCTATGCAACACCTCAGCGTCGCCCATCATGGCGCCTGACTCCAATTCCCCGGAGGAGGAACGCCCTCCCACCATTCTCGCTGGTCTGGGGTTGGAAAACATCCTGCCAGTCAGTATGAACAGGCGAGATAGATCCAAGTCACGGTCGCGGCCGTCTACTACCCCGCATATGGAGCGATCCATATCGTCCATGGAGAACAGCTTTATGCTGGACCATTGGGGCTCACAGTCGCAGACCATTGACAGCGTAAGCAGTCTAGAAGATCATGCCTCAAGCTCCAAGGACGAGGACAAGCTCACCCCAATCACCAACTGGGCGCATCTCTCGTACATTAAGAGCCAGCGTAGCAACCTGCGAGCGGAGCTCAAAGCTCACCAAATTGCCGGCGCTGAGGCCAAACAGTCAGTGGCTTCCCTGCGGCGGATGGCGTTCCGCATGGCGGTCAACATATCTGTGAAGGAGAAGCAAATCGCAACGAGTGCCCGAAACTTGGTTAGAAGCAGGAAGAGCCACTACCTGGATGGGAAAGACGCAGAAAAGAGGATTGAGGAATTAAGGAGGTCGTTGCGAATCGAAGAAGGGAGAAACAAGGAGATATTGGAAGCATTGGAGAGGGCTTCTATGCTGACCTTGCAGTGTGAGTATCTTCTCGCTGCTGAGCACTGAGCTGCACCTTACTAAACCCTGTGGTAGACGCCAGCCCCAAACAATCACCGCAACATCGCCGTCAACCAAGCCCACTCTCTCCTCCTCCGTCGCCGCCGACCCGACTTGCCAACCTCCCCGACAGTCCCCTGCAGCCACCCAGAACACCGACGCGCCCAAGTTCTTCCGAATGGCATGACACAGACTGGGAGCTCGTTCCAGACCACCATCGCGTCGCTGAAATACGCACGTCTGATAGCCGCTTGATTAGAGCAAAGCGCGACTCTGAACAGGCCCTCGCCGCCTGCCGAAATCGTATTGCCGCGTTACAGGCAGAGTGCATAAAGGAAAAGGCGGATGGCCAGCTGCTACAATCAGCCAGGGAAGAGCTTACAGAGGAAGTGCGCAGTCACAAGGCTCAGATCGCCGAGCTGGAACAATCAAGAGCACGCGTGACGGAGACTTTGAAGGCTACTCAAGGACAATTGGAGGCTCTGAACACCTCCGAAGAGACGCTAAGGCAAGAGCTGCAGGCGAAAAGCAAGGAAATCACGGAGCTGGAACAGAGCAATGCGCGAAAGCTAGGCGTAATTGAGTTGCTGGAGCAAGAGAAGGCAGTTTTGGAACAGCGGCTCGATGATGGTGAAGCTCGCCTCCAGGAACTTGAAAGCCACACTGCTACCTTGGAGACAAAGTTGCGTGATGTGCAACATGCTTTCAAGCGGTCTGAACAACAGGAGGAACAGCTCCGCCATCAACTCGCAGACAAGGAAGTGGCACGCGCAGACACGCAAAAGCGCCTCGACAGAGGCACCCAGTACGTTCAGCTCCTCGAGCAGAAGATTGCAGAGCATGAAGCGGCCCTTGCGGATAGCGAAAAGAAGATCAAAGTTGGGGGTGACGTCATCTCAGCTCTGCGCGATCAGGTCAATGATGCAATCAGCAATAGAAACAACTCAGAGGAAGCCTTGGAAGACATGAAAAGGGAGCTCTCGACTTTGCAGTCACACTCTGACCTACAAACCAAAGAGCGCGGCGCCGTAGCGAAAGAGCTGGATGAAGTTCGGAGCACGAAAAGCAGGCTTGAGGACGAATTCCGCTCCCTGAACGAGAGACTCGAAGCGGAGAACAACGCCAAAAACAAACTCCACTCTGACCTTGATGCGCTGTACGCATCGTACGAAAACCTGGAAACAGATCTTGAGAGTGCCCGCGAACGTGTCGAGCAATTGGAGCAAGTTGACACTCAGACCCAAGCAAAGCTTCGAGCATTAGGCCAGAGTCTGCATCATGAGACAACCGCCAAATCACAGCTTCATGCGGAGCTGCAGACGTTACGAAAGGCGCACAGTAACCTAGAATCAAGTTTACAGGTTTTCAAGGAGAAGAACCGTTCATTAGAACGGATCGAGTCTGAGAATCAGGCGAAACTCAAGAGCCTCAATGACTCGAAGACAGAGCTTGAATCTCAGTTGAAGAGTACACGCGAGTCATCTTCGCAGCTTTCCCAGGACCTGGAGAAAAGCAAGGCCGCACTTACTGCCATTGAAGCTGAAAAGGGTCAACTCCAAGAAAAGCTCTCTGTTTCTGCAAGTCGAGTTTCTTCCCTCGAGGATGAACTGCGCGACGCTCACGACGCAAAGGCTGAGGCCGAAAAACGGCTGGGTGAGGATCTACACACAAGCAATGAGCAACTCCAAGAGATGGAAGCTTCAGTAGCGGCTCTTAAGGAGTTATTGCAAGCATCCGAGCACCTTAAAACGTCCTTACAACGAGAACTGCAACAAACCCAGTCATCTAAGAGCGAGGCCGAGTTGCGGCTGAAGGAAGTCAGTGCATCAAAAGCGGACCTGCAGACTCAGTATGACAATACTTGTGTTCGTTTGACCGATACGGAACGCCAAAGTCAAAACCTGAAAACAGACCTGCAGCAGCTTGAGAGCGATCTAAGCTCGAGCCAGACGACGAAGCTTGATCTAGAAAGCCGCCTTGAGACTTCGCAAAAAGAGAGCAAAACCCTCAAAAGCCTTGCCTCGGAGCTCGAGATCGCGCTTAAAGATATTCGTGACGCAAAGGCGAAGGCTGATGAGAGTCTACTCATTGCCCAAACGGATGGGGAATCGTCCGGAGCTAAGATTGCAGACCTACACGACCAGCTGACCGAGTCCTCGAATGCAAAAGAAGAGGCGGAAGCTAAGTCCCGAGATCTCATAACGCGAAGTGCCGATCTGGAACGTCAGTTGCAATCAACACAATCCAAGCTGGGCGAGGTCGAACAGATAGTGAATGAACGTCAGTCGGAGTTGAGCGCTGTGCTGGAAGACATTGCAGGGATCCGACGGGCCAAGGAGGAAGCTGACCAGCAACTCACCACCTTGCAAGCTTCTCATGCAGTACTCACAAGCGAGTTGCAGTCGACCAAATCAGTTTTGACTGCAGCTGAGGCTGAAGTAGATTCTCTAAGTCGTAGGTTATCTACAAGCGAAGAGGAACTCGTGGCAGTTCACCTCAGCAAAGCCAATGTCGAAACGGAGCTCGAGAAGTCGACAACAACCAACGCAGATCTAGAGAGCCAACTGAGCATCACGCGGAAACACAAGGCCGATATCGAAAACCAGCTTCGAAGCTTAACAGGTTCCAACGCGGAGCTCGAGAAAGACCTTGCAGCATCCCGATCGCGTGTCGGCGACCTTGAAACAGAGAAGATCAACCTCGCTTCCAGAATGACTGGCACAGAGGAGCAACTTGTGATTCTACGACAGGCCCAGACCGATGTCGATCACAGGCTCACTGCTGAACTGAGCTCCAAGGGAAAGCTAGAACAAGATCTTGCAGCAACTCGATCACGCCTGGACCAGCTTGAGACAGAGAAGTTTGGGCTAAGCTCCAAATTAGCTACCGCGGAAGGCGAAGTTCAAGACCTTCGACAGACCAAAATCGACATCGATACGAAGCTCACAGCTGCTTTGACCACCAAATCCGAACTCAAGCAAGAGCTAGAGGCGATCCAGTCACAGCTGGAAAGAAGCGCATCCGAGAAAACAGACTTGGCTTCGAAGCTAGCCGGTGTGAATCAGGACTTGACTGCCTTACAACAGGCTAAGGCTGATATGGAAGAACGGCTTACAGCGAAGTTGTCCAGCACAGAAGCTGAGATCAAGGATCTTCATCAGGCCAAGATCTATGGCGAGGAGAAGCTCGCAGCCGCCGTCAAGTCCAAAGCCACGCTCGAGCAAGACATGGAAGCTATTCACGCGCGCCTAGCCGATAGCACATCGCATAACTCTTCGCTGACGTCGAAGCTGGCCAAGGCTAATGAGGCTTTCGAATCGCTACAGAAAAGCAAGACTGATGCTGACGAGCAGCTCCACAATGCTCGTGAAGAGCTCGAAAGCCTGCGACAAGCCAATAGTGATGTGGCGGAGAAACTTCGCCTCGCGGAGACAGAGCTGGATAGCCAACGAAAAGCAAAGGATGCTTCTGAAGCACAGCTCAGCAACGCCAACAAGGATCTAGTGTCTCTTCAGGACCGTCAGCATGATACGCAGAGAAAGCTCGATCTGATACACCAGGAACTGAGAGAGTCACGACAGGCGCAGACTGATATTGAAGACAAGCTTGCTGCAGCTCTAGCGATAAGTGCAGCCGCTCAGAAGGACCTATCGTCGACGCAAACTGCTATGAGCGACATGGAGTCTCGAAATGCCGTGCTCATCTCACAACTTTCTGGGAAAGATACGGAGATTTCCAAATCCAACGAGCGCAAGCAGCATGTAGAGCGTCAGCTTGACAGCATGATTGCATCTCGCACAGACCTCGAAGGACAGCTTACATCGACGCGTTCTCAGTTGGCGAACCTGGAATCGCAAAATCAGTCGCTCAACGACAGGCTTGCGAAGACCGACGAAGAGATGGCCAATATCAAGCACGTTAAGGTCCAACTCGAATTCAAGCTCGAGAGCGCCATGCATGAAAGCGGCACGTTCGAGAGAGATCACAATACCCTAGCCCTGCGATTGGGTACTCTGGAGGCAGACAAGGCAAGCATCGATGCTGAACTGGCCAAGAATACCAAGGAACTCGCTTGTGTGCAACAAGAACGAGCGAGAGTTGAGGAGCAGCTCAAGGATGCTATGAACCGCGTCCAAAGCCTCGAGACGGAAGCCACGTCCATGCGCTCTCGACTTGAGGCAATTGAGGCGGAGAAGGCTGATCTCAGTGCCCAGCTCACGGCTACCAACGACGAGTTGTCCGCTATCCGACAGGAGTACAATTCCATCGACCAATGCCATAAGGATGCTCTAGCGCGAAGCGAGAGTCTGCATGGCGAGTTGACGTCTTCACAATCGCGTGCCACTGACTTGCAAGCTCAAAACGAGGATCTTGCCCTTCAACTTTCCAGTGTTCGAGAAGACTTGCAACGCCAACAATCTCGTATGACTGAACTAGAGTCCGAGAAAGAGAAGTCTGCACAGCAACTCACAATCGTCTACGAGGAGCTTGACCAGCAGCGAACTGCCAACACTAACCTCGAGGACCAGTCCAAGGATGCTTCGCAACGCAGCGCAGACCTCGAGCGTGACCTACATGCGACACGAATGCAGCTCGACATTGCGGTGTCGGAGGGCCTCGTGCAAGACGCGCGTGGGCTGGAGGCTGACGAGCAACTCAAGATCTTGCGCGAGACAAACGCTAAACTCGAGGCGACTGAGAGTGATCTTCTTCGCCGACTTGCCTCAGCTGAAGATGATCTCAACAGTGTACGGGAGACCAACACGCGCTTGGAGGAGTTCTTGAGTAGGGTGGAGTCTGATATGGCCACTACAGAAGCTGCATTCGAAGAGAGCGAGAGGCGTCTCGAACATTTCGTCCAAGAGTCCGAGGCTAAGTTGGAGGAATCGCGAAGCTCGAAGCTGAAGTACAAGCGCAAACTCTCGGAAAGAGAACGGGAGATTGAGGATCTAATCAGTCAAAACTCCGAGCTGCACCATCAGATCGAGGATCAGGCCGAAGAACTTACCACTCTCAACAAGGGCAAAGAGAAGATGACAGAAGAGCTACACGACAAAGAGCAATTCATCCAAGAGCTCAGTTCGTCGAGCGAGAACAGGCTGAAAGAAATCCATGTGGCGTACGACAGGCTGAAGAGAGATCACGATGGCAACAGTCACCTGCACAACGAATTGCAGGCCAAGGACGCTACGATTACAGAGCTTCAACAGAACAAGCATGAGTTCGCCATGTCATTCGCGTCCCTGGAGCAGGAAGTGCGCGAGCTCCGAGAAGACAAAAAGGCATTCGAGACTCTTGTAGCAACTCTGCAGGAAAAGATCCGCCATCTTGAAGTTCTTGAGGAGTGGCATAGCCCATCGGAGGCTAGTGCACCCGTAACGCCCTCACTGACAAGGGATCATATTGAGTGGAAGGACCAGGGCCATATAAGTCCGTCAAAGCACCGCAACTTGAGTCCCATACCCAGTACTGGTCGAAGTCTCCGCAGCCAGCCAAGCAGAGCATCGACACATGCTAGCATTGGTTCGACACCAGAGGATCTCGACGAGTGGGCGAAAGAAGTAGAGCGCATCCGCATGCAACGAGATGAGCAGGTGGTCAAGTTGAAGGGCATGCGTAAAGAACGGGATGACCTGAAGAGGACTCTCAAAGAGAGTGAGCACCAGCTGCACGAGCTGGAAAAGCGCGGGCGTTCGTAAGTCATTGCATGATGCCTTTTGTTCAAACTGATGTGCTAACGTCCTGGTCTAGACAACGTCCACGCCAGGTGCTTAGAAAGCGATCTGGTCGCCCTTCTCCAAACCAGTGGGGTACTGATGACTTCCTGCAACCTCCCAAAACGCCCACTCGCACGCGCCCTTCCACCTCCGCTGGCACACCCAGCACCCGACCGAGCCCATTCTCCTTTGGCTCTGCACGCAGCAGACATAGTAGCTACACGTACTCGCCGCCGACGCCCTTTTCAGACCGCCCAAGCACAGCTTCGCCAAGGAAAGAGCCAACACGCTGGACTAGCTTCTACCATAACCACACGGCCCAAAACGTCGACGCACTGGGCATTGCCGAAGAAAGCGAGAAAGAAGGGAAATCGAGATCGAGGTCAAGAAGACGCATGACGAGTCGCAGCTTCAGATCCATGAAAAGCGCGGCGCAGGCTCAGGACCGGCAGAAACCGAAGCGCAGGTGGAGCTCCGGACTTAGAAAGTTATTCCTGGGTGAGCGAACGGCGTTGACTTAGAGAGGGTTTTGCGTGCTTTCGCCGCGAGGAAAGCGTGTTTCCAATTGCCTTTCAGTGTTGACTTCGTGTAAATATGCGTATTACTTCCAGCGAGTGAGCTGTTTTTTCGTTTGTTTATTGTTAAGGGGTTGAGACGTATATCCACATATCCACATCTTATATACATATATTATCATTTTTCTGATGACCGCTCTTGATGCTACGGACAGTGTAGTGCTTCGTCAGTGTGTTCATGAGATGTTTCATGTATGATGATCCGGTGAACGATAACGCTCCTATCATCGAGGTAACCTGAAGTCAAGCCACTGGTGTCCAGCTTAGTTCTACTGTTCAAGGCGCTGGTTTGTTCTATATCAGATGAGGACGAGGTCTAGGCAATGACGAAGAGCTCAGGGATATATAGGTAGTGACAGAATACGTCGATGATGGTCCATAATGCGATTAAGGTGTTTCTGTTTGAGCGCAGAGGTCAGGGAAGTAGGTCCTGCAGCATGAAATACAATACGAGTGTAGCTTCAGGGATACAATCAAGAGGTGTGAGGATTGATGCTTCGTTCTCCCGCATATCGGGACGAAACTACGGTCATCGCTACAGACTTGTCGGTGGTGGAGAGGGAGAAGGTCCGCGTTTCAGGGAAGGCAAGGTGCGTGGCGTGGATGAGTGTTATGGAGGGAATCTGTTTGTAGAAGCTCGTTCCGTATTAGTTTGTGTAGAGGATGGATAAATCATACAGTGGTGGTTTAGTTAAGTGCGATGTGAATGCGAGGGCATCTACAAATTGATCATACCATTACGTAAAGATCCTGAGAATCAGACTGAGGTTAAGATAAATGAGACGTTTAGAGCAAAGTCTTGTATGATCAAGCAGGATATATTGAATTTAGACGGTGGAAGGAAGCGTGGATAAAGACGCACATTGGCGAGGTTGCCCCCGCTCTTACGAACCTTCCTCAAACGTGTACTGCTTCTCACTCCAACTTGAATCTACAGTAAGGGCATATATAACCGGCTCCCTCCCATGCTCAGTTGATAATACCAGCCTCTCTGTCGAGCCTCGCCTTCTCCTGCTTCGCTTTCTGGATGTTAAGCGACATCTTCACCGGCGCCACGCCTGGCGTTTCGAACACGGCGTCGATTTCTTCCAGACTTAGTTTGCTTGTTTCCGGGAATACGAAGTAGGATGCTATCACATATGAGCTCTTCGAGCAATTTTTTGTGGATAAGGAAGACTCACCAACTAGCTGGAGGGTGTTGTAAATGATATACACACACCAAATCTTGTAGCCGACCTTAGAGATGCCAATGGAGATTCCATACGCTTCGATTGCTCCGCATGCGCCTTGGATAACACCGTAAAGACCCATACCCTTCGCACGAAGAGGCAAAGATAGGATCTCGACCGGGTAGAGATTGTGCCTAGACAAACCTAAGTCAGCAAGCACTCTGGTACGTTCAGGTCCAAACTTACATTGTTGCGATGAATGTGGCGCTTATAACCTGGAACATAAACATCCACATTATCGTAAGAGCTGACGTTGTACTTGAAGGCTTCAAGCTGTATTGCCAGGAAGTTATCGTAGCAGCTGTCTGCATGCAAATAATACCAACTAGCCCGGCAAAAATCAACGTTCGACGCCTAAAGTAGTCAACGAACCAACCGCCAAGTGCAGTAAATACAAAGTATGTTGCAGTCAGGCCGAGGTTCACTCCGAGTTGCGTTATAGGTTTAGTGACCTTTGAACGTCAGTAAAGAGAATCTGAGTCAAGGAACATCTACCCACCCCAACAGTCTTTAACGCAGGCGTTAAATAATACGAAACTATCCCACCTCCATTCCATGATTGGAAGCAGGAATAGAGAACAAGGACGAGTAGCCGGTAACGGACTGTCTTGGTGACGAAAGCTGCAAAGTTCCAGGACTGTTTGAAGCCTGTGCGGGAAGTCTCCAAAGACTCTTCGATCTGAGCCGTCACAATGTCAACGATTGGTTCATCCAGAGAACCTGAAGTAGTCTGATACCGGGCAATGACCTCCCTTGCTTGTTCTCGCTTGCCTCGTAGAATCAAGTATCGAGGTGATTCTGGTGTGATGAAGTAGATAAGTGAACACACAACAGCCGGGAAGAACGTTTGTAACAGCAACGGAAGACGCCACGACCAGTTATTGGTCTCACTCTCTGCCATCTTGGTAGTACCAATCATACCGGCGTTCATGGCCACACTACCAATCTGGAAACAGGCACCGAACAGACCAACAATACGTCCACGGAGATGGACGGGAGCTACTTCTGCGATATATTGCGGCGATGACATTAGCGCACTACCGAATCCGAGGAAGAATCGACCTGCCATGAAACAGGATAGGTTCGGAGCAAGTGCTTGCATAAGCGCAGCACATATAACGAGAGCATTGCCGAGGAAGTTGACTCCACGACGGCCGATCTTGTCGTTGAGGGCGAGGAACGGAGCGCCGACCACTGTACCAATTCGCATCAAGGCTGTGATGTGCGCAAATTTGACTTTCAACGTCAGTACGCACAACTTTTCACACAATCCTGTCTACTTACCGCCATCAATCTCGATATTGAAGAACTTGTGCCAGGCCGGGTACGCGTTGATACCACCTACATTCGCGTCTGATCAGCATTGCCTATTCAGGTAAGAAGGCTTACGACGGGCTTTCTCACTAATGACGGCCCAATCGACACCATACCCTGCTTGGTTGCAACCTTGGAGGAAGATGATCAAACAGATTCTGAACCCAGTTGTTGTCCAGAACTTTGGCATAGCCTCCCTCGAGATACGGAGGAGGTCTTCATCTGTTATGCGCTGGACAACGATCTCCTCGGTCCGAAGAGCACCAGCTTTCTCGTCAGTCACATCGTGATGGAACGATCTGATGTTCTCCTGCGGAGCCATCGTGGCAGTGTGAGCGCTCTCGAAGGCGATTGTATTCGAAATTAAAGTGTACAGATGGCAGTGCAACTCGAGTACCACGAGGAAATGCAGTCAAATATGAATAATTCATTCCGGAAAGCACACTCTCCAGGACCCTGTTGGAGAGAATAAGGCGGAGACATCGCTCCGTCTAGATCGACATTACCAAAGCTTGTCACACATGCTCACGCTGTGGATCTGCAACCCCGTGGGGAAGTAGCATAGTGGGAACTTAGTCTACAACTGATAGCGCGCTCGGCTTTGGCTTTTGGTTAGTATGAGGAGCAAACAGTGCAGGATTGCAGTCACGAGTATCCGCCGTGCGTTTGCTGATCGCTCACCATACATAGTTATTCCGTCCAACCACTCTTCAGGGTGCGCGGCTCACGATAAAGAAGTGCATAAATGTTGGCGCTGGGAAATCAAGAGCAAAGAGAAGCACCCGACAGCCCTACACACCCGCCATATTAACCGGTGGTTATATCGCTTAACGACCAATCCCATCTCAGGACCATCATGCTACGCTACGACTCCCCCGCATCTGACTGGAATGGCGCCCTCCCGCTGGGTAATGGTCGCCTCGGTGCCATGGTCTACGGAGGCGTGCACAGAGAAACACTACGCTTGAATGAAGAAAGCGTTTGGTATGGAGGCCCGATGAGCCGCACTCCTGTTGGAGCAAAAGAACACCTAGAGAACTTGAGGAAACTCATCCGCGCTGGACGACATGGCGACGCCGAAGCCTTGGTTGGGAAACGCTTCCTTGCTACTCCGAAAAGTGCGAGGCATTACGAGCCATTGGGCACGTGTATGATTGACTTCGAGTATTCTACCAAGCAGCGAGGCTCTGGCGGTGCCGAAGCTCCCGTAAAAAACTATGAGAGGAGTCTCGATCTCGAACGAGCCCAAGTGGAGGTGCATTATGTTGTTGGTGGAATCCAAGTGCGTCGAGAGGCCATCGTAACGCACGCGGACAACATAATCGCACTTCGCGTGGTAGCTGATAGGATGATCACTTTCAGAACCAGCTTGACACGTATGAGCGATGTTGAGTGGGAGGTCAACGAGTTCTTGGATTCGATTGAAGTAATCGACCAGCGCATCGTACTGCATGCAACGCCTGGTGGCAAAGGCAGCAATAGCCTGTGCCTTGTTGCAGGAGCGCAGATCTATGGCGAAGGAAACATCCAGACCGTTGGCCACGAACTGGAAGTCACCGCCAAGGAAGCGTTGGTGGTTCTTGCTGCACAGACCCAGTATCGCCATAGCGATGTGCAGCAGGTGGCGATGTCGGACGTAGAGATTGCACTGCAACTTGGAGCCGAGAAACTTTGGCAACGACATGTTACTGACTGGCAAAGTCTGTTCAACCGCATGAGCATCCAGCTTTCCCCAGACAACCCGCAGCTTACAACCCCAGAGCGACTGGAAGATACACTGGACCCTACCTTAGCCGCACTGTACCATTCGTACGCGCGATATCTTCTCTTGTCAAGTAGCCGTGCTTATCCCAAAGCCCTGCCAGCTAACCTCCAAGGCATATGGAACCCTACATTCCAGCCGGCTTGGGGCTCCAAGTTCACCATCAACATCAATCTCCAGATGAACTATTGGGCTGCACATGCATCCAATCTCTCAGAGTGCGAGCTACCGATGTTCGAGCTTTTAGAACGCATGGCCATCAATGGCAAGCGGACAGCATCCGAAGTTTGGGGTTGTCGCGGATGGTGTGCGCACCACTGCACCGACATATTTGGTGATACTGAGTCGCAGGATCGCTGGATGCCTGCCACTCTGTGGCCGCTAGGTGGGGCATGGCTTTGTACTCATATTTGGGAGCACTACAGCTTCACTGGCGATAAAGATCTGCTGATCCGGATGGCACCTGTATTTGAGGGCTGCATTGACTTTCTTCTGGATTTTCTTATTGAAGACTCCAGCGGACAATACCTTGTCACGAACCCTTCTCTATCACCTGAGAATACGTTCCTGCACGAAGGGAGCCAAGAAAAGGGGGTGTTTTGTGAAGGCTCCACAATGGACATGGAGATCGTCCGGCAGGTCTTCATGCACTTTCTTCTCATGTCATCTGTACTCTCGACCCGGTGCGAAATCCGAGATCGCATTTCCATAGTCGAGTCTGCGCTGACTAGGCTGCCACCAATCAGGATTAGTCCAAAGACTGGTACTATTCAGGAGTGGGGCTTAAATGACTACGAAGAGACTGAGCTTGGCCATCGCCACATTTCTCACCTTTATGCGCTCCATCCGGGAAATGGGCTCACTACATCATCTAGTCCAGCTCTTTTGGAGGCCGCGAAGAAAACGTTGGTACGACGCCTTGAGCACGGTGGTGGTCATACGGGATGGTCAAGAGCCTGGCTCATTAACTTCTGGGCTCGATTACGACAGCCGGTACAATGTCAAAAGAACATCGTAGCACTACTAGAGGACAGTACCTTGCCAAACATGCTAGATAGTCATCCACCCTTCCAAATTGACGGGAATTTTGGAGGTGCTGCAGGCATTGCTGAATGTCTTGTACAATCCCACGAAGAAGTCCAGGTTGGAAATAAAACCCACCCTGTTCGAATCATAAGACTTCTACCAGCGTGTCCGGCCGAATGGAAACGGGGAACGATCCGAGGTTTACGATGCCGGAGCGGGTTTGAGCTTGACTTCGAGTGGGACGATGGGTACGTCCGAGATCCAGTTTACGTCAGATCGTTATTTGGACATGAGGCTGTACTTGTCTTTCATCATGCAGGGTCTGATGCTTTGGACATGGGTACTCATGTCGAGGTTCCTGCATTCAAAGGCGACCATACTGTTACACGCGATGTCTGAACAAGGTTAGACCTCTGACAAGCATGTTCGAGCTGTTGGCATGTGGCTGCCTATACCAGCGAGAAATTAGGCTTCGTTTTCGTAGCGTTTTGACTTTGTTAGCGTTTCAACTAAGTTAAATAGCTTCTCATTGAGAGGTCCAGTTCTACACTCCTTGAATACACAACATTTCTTCAACGGGAGCATCGTACGGGCTTTCGCGATACAACATGATGTCTGCAAAAGACTTTGAAGTCAATCTGGAAAAGAACAAGGACCCTGCATTGAATGCAGGCACTCTGCCCGAGCCTCCTCCTTTCACCCCCGAACAGTTCTTTCTTTTGGGTGATTCGATCACACAAACTGACGGCGATCCCTCACTCGGCTTCAGTTGCTATCAAGCTCTTCAACATGGTACAAGCCCCTATGCTACTTCTGGTCTCGAAACGCGCACTGTACTGACCTATCAGATTATTCGAGACGCATGGATTTTGTGAAGCGTGGTTTCAGCGGATACAACACGGTAAACGCATTGAGCGTCTTACCCATAATCTTTCCCAGACCTGAGCAGGGCCGCGTTCGTCTCATCGTAGTTACCCTCTTTACACGTGGCATTGGTTGTTCCTTCGCTTACGCGCATTAGAGCATCTTCCTCGGAGCCAACGATATATCTCTACCAGACACGACAGGCCAGCATGTGCCCCTGCATGTGTATGCGGAGAATCTACGGCGCCTGGTACGGCATTCCAAGGTCCAGGCCCATGAAAACATCAGGATACTGCTGGTCACGCCACCTCCTATTGACGAATGGCAATTCGAGCAGTGGGACGAGCCTGGAAAATCGGCACGGAAGGCCGTAACAGCTCGGGAGTACGCCGAGGCAGTGAAGCAAGTTGGTTCAGAGACGGGCGCGACCGTTGTGGATCTATGGGGCGCGTGCATGAAGGAAGCAACAGTGGGATGGAATGCCTCACTTACAAGCGAGCGCGGGGTTGAGCTTTTGATGCCGGGTGACAAGCGGGCGGAGCGGAGCAATGTTCTGGCCCGGCTGCTGTACGACGGTGAGTCCCCCAATCCATGTTCAGCCTATACGCAGCTCTGACTGATGAACGACTCAGGACTGCATCTTAGCGGGGAGGGCTACAAGATATTGTACCAGGAGATGAAGAAGACTATCATAGACGTTTTCCCTGAGCTTCGTCCATCCAAGCTCCCAATAGCGTTCGATCCTATCTTCCCGGACCACGACGCACCTTGGTGAGCGCAGGGCCAACCATACCAATTGCCTGCAATTATTGCCTGCAATTGGCTGCTCAGAGCACCTCAGTTTAAGTGGGTAACCTGTTGCAATAAGAAATTATGCAGTTGCGGACTCAAGTCTTTCTATTTCCGCCAATGACGTGACGTTCAACCCATATACTTAACTTAGGGCGCTTATCATGTCGGAACTCCAGCATGCGTCATGTATATTTGCGTGACTACCAGATGCAACAGCATACGAGTGGCCTAGCCTCTTTCCGACATATCCGAAAAAGGTAGTTCCGCAGAGCTTCTATCTCCGCCGATGGTCCGCTCCGTGGTCATGCCTCTTTAAACAATAAAAAGCACCACATTGGCGAAATCTCCCAATCATCCGGACTGGACGCAAGTTCGAATAGTAAACAGCATCATGACTTGGACACACACTTTCGAAGCCCCACCAGACGCCGCACTCCGGAATAGTCTGCGGAGTAACTTCCAATGGGGATTCGCAACCGCCGCAGCCCAAGTTGAAGGAGCGTGGAATAAGGACGGCAAAGGCGAATCAATATGGGACAAGTTCTGCCACACGCCAGGCAAAGTAAAAGATGGGAGCACCAACGAAGACGCAACACGCGCATACGACCTTTACAAAGGAGATGTTGCACTTATGAAAAGCTATGGCGTAACTGCATATCGATTCTCCCTATCGTGGGCCCGCATCATCCCCTTTGGAGGTGCGGAGGATCCAGTCAACGAGAAAGGGATTGAGTACTACAACAACTTGATCGATGAATTGCTAGCAAATGGCATTACTCCATTTGTTACCCTCTTCCACTGGGACACTCCCCAAGCTCTCGAAGACCGCTACGGCGGCATGCTCAATCAGGCCGCCTACACTCCAGACTTCCTGCGGTATGCGCGCCTTTGTTTTGAGCGTTTCGGCGATAGGGTGAAGCATTGGATCACTTACAACGAGCCCGGGGTGTACACTCTCGCCGGCTATGCGGCAGGCGTCCACGCCCCGGCACGCTCGTCGTTCCGTGAGCGCAACGCCGAAGGTGACAGCTCAACAGAAACCTTCATCGTTGCACACACAGAAATTGTGACACATGCCCGCGCCGCCAATATCTACCGCGAGGAGTTCAAGCCAAGCCAAAAAGGGCAGATAGGCATCACGTTACACGGCAATTACTCCGAACCCTGGGACGTCAACGACCCCAGAGATGTAGAAGCCGCACAGCGCGCCAGAGAATTCGAGATAGCATGGTTCGCCGACCCGATCTACGGCTCAGGCGACTACCCAGCCAGCATGCGTGCCCAGCTCGGCTCGCGGCTGCCCACCTTCACAGACGAGGAAAAGTCGATAGTGAAAGGAAGCAGCGATTTCTACGGCATGAACACATACACGACGTTCTTCGTGCGCCATCTCGAAGGCCAAGCAGACATAAACGACCACCTGGGCAATGTCGAGAAACTCGACACCAACTCTGACGGCAAGTCACGCGGCCCAGAGTCAGACACGTACTGGCTGCGTACCGCGCCCGAGGGGTTCGGCAAGTTGCTCCGCTGGATCTGGGGTAGGTACCATGTCCCAATATACATAACGGAGAACGGGACGACGGCGAAGGGCGAGCATGTCAAAGCTCCTCCGGGTGAGGATGTTCTGGATGACACTTTCCGTGTTGAATCCTTTCACAGCTATATTCGCGAGTTGGCGCGCGCTGTGCAAGATGGTGTTGATATCCGCAGTTATTTTGGATGGACGTTCACGGATAACTGGGAGTGGGCGGCGGGATATGGGGACCGATTTGGGTGCACGTGGGTCGATTTTGAGAGTGAGGAGAAGACGAGGTATCCTAAGCGATCAGCGTATTTTCTTCGAGACTACTTCACGCACTTGATCGCGGAAGAATAGGGGCGGAAGATTGTGTTCAGATCTCAGAAATACATTTTCACGTTACTTCCTATTGTTCTTCGTATCTCTTTAAGAGCCTTGAGGCTGGAAATCACTCGTGAGCTACAGCATACTTGCTCTTCGCCCGGATCCTCTTCCCGTAGATGTAGAACAAATAGGGCACAGGCACGAGTACCGCGCTGATACCGCCAAGAATCGTCAGTGTCCAGTGCACACCCATATTCTTATAAAATGGTATTCCCACGACTGTCATACCACCGGCGGTAATATACCTCACCAACGTCACACTCGTCAGCGCGCTCGCCGCATACATCTCGTACGCATCGATGATATATTGGTATGACGAAATAAACACGCAGAGCACGCCATAGCCAAAGAGCACACCGGCAAGAATGGGCGACCAGATCGAGATATGCGGGTACGACGTCCAGCCCATCCAGAACAGACTGATGGGGATGGCAGGTGCGCCGAGCATGGCATACCAGAGTCTGAACTCCGGCGGCAATCGAGTACCGCCCTTCTCTTCGATGCGTGCAATATCTCGTTTTGCCCACTTGTAGATGAGGGGAACCCAAAGGGAAGCGCCGAACAACCCAATGGCGATGTTGAGGAAGCAGAGGCCAGTTATACCTGGAGAAGTGCCGTGGATAGAACCGAAGATGTAGTCATAGCCGTCGAGGAAGGTGAAGAGGACGATATATATGACGGTCAAATACAACGTGACCAAGAAGACTATAGGTTCGAGCGCAAGTAGAAATGGGCGGTACAATGCGGTGCCGAGACGGTGCAGGAAAGGCTCGCCGCGAATCTCCATGTCAGCGACGAACCGCTCGTCGCCCGTCACTGTGCGAAGATGTTGGGCTTTCCACGCGAGCAGCACAGGGGCGTAGGTTTCCGGCTGGAAGATAACGACGAGAATGAGTACCAGGCCTGACATGATGAGCGTTGTCCATTCCACCCAACGCCATGAGACGGACGTGCTTTGAGCAATGAAACCACCCATCACCGGACCCATGACTGGACCTAGAAAGGCAGCGTTCGCGAACATGGGGAATGCGAAGACGCGCTCCATGGGCGTCCAGAGATCGCTGATAGACCCTCCTGCACACGTCAAGGGCGTGGAACCGAAAAAGCCAGCCAGAAAGCG
Source organism: Phoma sp. XZ068 (assembly GCA_004835665.1). Taxonomy (NCBI): domain Eukaryota; kingdom Fungi; phylum Ascomycota; class Dothideomycetes; order Pleosporales; family Didymellaceae; genus Phoma; species Phoma sp. XZ068. The sequence goes on from RBKR01000002.1 coordinate 932,846, forward strand.
GAAGACGAGTTGTTGTTGGATGTTCTTCGCGAGCCCTGAGGCCATGATGAAGATCATGTACGTAGTCAGCGTGATGATGTAGACAGGATTTCGGCCAAGTGTTTCGCTGAATGGTCCTGCAAAGAGTGCGCCAACACCAAAGCCTATCAAATAGAGACCGGTCGCGAGGATCTCAACAACGTCGCTAACACCAAACTCTTGCGCTGCTCGGGAGGTTGCTGGAGAATCGATGGAAGAAGCTGCACCCACGACAAAGCCTATCAAGGCAATCATAGCTGTTGCGCAGATTCGTTTGGTGCGGCTCCAGTTCTGGGGCTTCGAAGGATCGTTTTCACCTTCAAAGGCCACGACGAAGACTTTCCCTGCATCCGGTCCTCCTTCGTTCGTGCGCCGCTCGCGCACGGCGATGCCTGTTAGGGCTACACCGAGTCTTGTTCCAATGGAGCGTGCTGTCACTATTCTGCTTAGCGTGTGAGATATGTCCTGGGCTGGTTGTGTAAGGTGAACTTCGTGGCCGATTTGGGCCTCCTCTTGCATCAGCTGTGAATCTCTCGTTTCTGACGCGCCGGCATTGGGATTGGCTGTTTGAGGGACTGCGGCACACTTCTTGGTGTCGATGTCACCCAAGTCGATTGATTGCTCTGACCGCGATGTCGACGAGGCTGATGACGAAGTGCTTGCTTCCCTGGCCAGTTGACTAGCTCTTTCTCCACTTGCTGATTTCTCGTTTTGTTGTGCATGTCGAGTGTACTGCTCCTCGACCTGTCTGCGAAGTCTTTGGTATTGCAAGATGGACTGCATCTCGAAACAGAGGCGATGTTCAATACGCCCTCCACGGAGTCGGTGCAATGCTCGCAATGAGAGACCGAAAGAGTCGTGCTAGACTTTTGATACGATATGGTCTGGTCAGAGTGAACAGTGTTCTTGATGAACGACTAGTCGTGCTCTATCTACCATCGCAGCGCCTCCATTATCTCTGACTGTATCACGGATTTCTAAGCTCCCACGCACGCATCATGGAAAAATCGTTAGCTAACTTGACTTTAGTGGGTCGCGACAACTCCACTTCACACGTTCACAGTAAAGCTCCAAGAGATCTTCGGGCTTATCGCGCTACCTCTATTATTCCCGGCATCTTCTCCGAGTGGTCTTCCCGGAGAACGAGTTAATATTCGGACAACGCTGTGCGTGGCTGGAGACGACCTCGGGATGATGCACGTCTCAACTGCTAAGATGCTAAACACTACAAAACGCTAGGCATGAGATCCAGCAGCAGGAGTCATGGAAGTCAGTTTCTGCACTTACTAAGCGCTGTTGAGGTTGAGACGACATTCAAAACTCGGTTCGCGACAAATCGGCATCGCACCGAAGAGGCTGAAAACCTAAGATATGGTCTGTGCGCGTGTCGCAGATCAGAGGGAGGCTGGAGATTGAGCCTCAAGGGTCGCACAGCCACAGTCCAAGACTATATGAAATACTATCGAGTCGGAGGAACCATCAACTTTTCGAAGACGTAAATCTTCCACCCGCAGTCCCTGTAGCCCCCGTACCAAGCCTTGCAAGAGCCTTGCGTCGTAGATCATCATCTCATGCAGTCGCCTTCACGACTACCGCATCCGTCGTTCCGTTCGCAGAAAGCACGTTCGTCTTGTGTCTTTAAGAGCGGAGCAGTCCAAGCACGACGATAGGTGAGGTTGTTGCTTGCACCATCTGCTACGGAACGCAAGGCACACAAGACACGAGCGGGCCGCGTCAACATGCCGAGTTACCCGGGTATTGTTATACATGAAGCTCCCTGACCCAAACTTTGCTCTTCCACCACCCGCAACGAGCTTCATCATGGACACGCACGCCGCAGACAAGGAAATGCTGGGCCGCCGATCGACAGAAGAGCAGTTGACAGAGGACCATGAACAGCTGGTGCAGCGACGGCGGTCGTTCCACAGTAGGATGCTTATCGGAGGGCTTGTTATCACCGTCGTGCTGGGGCTGGCACTCGGCCTCGGTCTGGGATTGACGATTGGGCGATATGGACGTAGTTGAAGACGCAGATGAACGCACATCGATATTCCTACTTGTCTTAACAGTTCAACTCATGCGGGTACTGCAACTGCCAGATCGGCGATGCGCACGACACGCCAATCCCAAAGCAGATGGACTTCAGACATATCCAGCTCGACACAATCCGGACTCGACACAAACAATCCAAGGAACGAAGCGCTCAGCTGTTGGAGCTTCAATGATACCCGCATACTAGCTCGCTATCTCTAAGGCGGAACCCCACTTTAAACTTCCTGTGCGGAGTTCCACACCCACCTACCTAATCTACGAGAAACCCCCATCCGCCGTTCAAGCCCATCAATGGCACCAATGCTCCCCTGCCGCGTGCAATCACAGCATCCATGACCTTCTGGCTGCAAACGCGGCCTCGCAAAAACCTACCACCGCCGCAGAATCCGCCACATGGAAACCGTCTCTCCCCTGAGAAATCAGTCACACCACCAGAGCGGACTCAAACACGTCCTACGCGGATTCGATTTCTCTCATGTGGGAATGAATCAAACCTCTCCAATCCGCGCCCTATCATTTACTTCACACCATCAGCGAGCCGGACTCAAATGTCAACGCCCCTGTCTACCAGGTGGACCCTAGCAACCAGCAACCAGCAAACCAGCAGAACAGGCCCAAGAGCATGTCACCACACACCAGGAACCAGCCTGCATTTGGGCGAGACTTCGCGACGCGTTGACCCACCAGTTCCAGTTTAGTCTGACTGACTGGTATAATTTGTCGAAAAGTTCAATTTCGAGGTTCAACTTTCAAAGTAAAAGTGTCGAGAAAGGGTGGAATGTGCAGTACAAGGGCAGGCTTGCGGGTATTTGTATATGTGCATATCAGAGGAAAGGTTGCAGACGGGACGAATGAAGTGTGGGTGTAAACGTAAACGTAAACGTGGAAAACCCTTGCCGCTTCCCCTTTCGCTGCGATGAGAACTCTAATAGCAGGACACGGACACGACGGAGGTGGAATGAAGAGAATAAGCAGGTCGCGTGGGGGGGGGGGGGGGTCAAAAGAGGGAGGTGTTACTATGCCTCACCATGCTATTGCTGTTGCTGGTGCTGAATTAGTAATTCTCTAGTAATGTGATATGCAAACTCGTTATTGGACTTGCTCTTAACCATATCTACTATTCCCCTGTTTTCTTCAACGTGTCTATCCCATCCTTCCCTGCTTAGCTGTATTTATATCAGCGACACTACTAGCCCTACCTTCCCGCGTGTAGATACTAAAGCTAAAGGTAGATATTAACGCTAAAGGTAGGACTAACGCGAAATCACGACGCTGCACAGAGGTAAAGAAAGAATTACAGTACTTGTGAGGAAAGCTTACTGTTCTACTAGGTGATTTAGACTAGCGGCGCACGTTAATTTACTACTCTATCTAGGAAGTCTTCTATAATGTAAAAAGTGTAGTAAGTGAGGAAGAAGGACAGTATAGTATTCAAGATATCTCTAAGCTAAGCTAGGAGGATAAGCTAGAGTTAATTTCAAGGGAGGGTAGGGAAGTATACTATCTTTCAAAAAGAAGAAGGAGAAGAAGAAGAGAAAGTAAAAAGACTAAATACTGCTTACCCCAAAATCTTCAACCTTAAACAGTTAGCCCTCTCAGCCTCAGATAGCTATCTAGAACCAACTGTTAGCCTAGTAAACAAATACATTTACCGACTTAGAAACCCAACGAGTGCTACCAAAGGCACTTCTATCTACCAAGGAATGGACCACACAATACTGTTATAAAGTATCCAGTCTACCGAGCCGAGAACGTCAAGCTTACAAACGTATACCCCGTGTCTAGTATTTATACTACTTTTATACAGCGTACGTCTTGCTTTGGATCCATATTATGGGCTCACTGACTTTTGACGAGTTGTTCACATAAATGCCAAGTAGAGTGAGGTAACGGTAGATTAATAGACTAGACTGACTAGACACGAACGCCGTATGGAAATTATGCAAGCAGGTAGTTTGTTACCCAGTTAAACAGTAACTTATTGCATCAAGAGGGCGTTATATGCGTGTAACACTCTAGCGTTGAGATAGACAAGACTGATTGGGACGAGATTCTAGTAAAGATGCGGGATGGGTGATGTGACAAGAAGTGGAGGGAATGAGGGAGCGATATTAAGTTATGGACTTGGATTTGTGTATACTCCCGCTATGCTACCATCCTAAACGCCAACCAACGCCTCCCATGCAAACACACTCCACAGGAACATCCGACGAACAACGACAACGTACAACGTAAATGAAGACGTCCTCACGAAACCTCGGCAATATTCTGCCTCTCAATAAAGCTCTCCTGACTCGCATCCCGTCCAACGCGCCAATAAACATCCGTATAATCCGCGCAATTCATCTCCCTCAGAAACTGCTCGTCGTGCGTGATAACCAGCAGCTGGAAGTTCGCCTGCTTGCGGCGCATCTGGATGATCTGGCTGAGGCTCTGGGCCAGGCCTTGGATGTTCTGCTGGTCGAGGTTGGTGGTGGGTTCGTCGAGGGCGATGAGCCCGCAGTTTGTACCAAAGCATTCGGCGAGCGCGAGGCGGATGACGATGGAGGCGAGGACTTTTTGGCCGGCGGAGCAGCGCCCGCGCATGTCCATTTCTGTGTCTTGTTTTATCATTACGACGCGGTAGTTGTAGGATTTGTTGCCTTTTGTTTCAGAGTCGCCGGCGATGCGGATCGTGTCGACGTCGGTGCCTTGGTAGGCGTTGCGCCAGAGCTCGGCGATGATGCGGTTGATTTCCTCCATTTTGAGGGCGTGGTACTGGATGATTGCCTTGTCAAGGGCGCTGGCGTAGCGGCCGAGGTCTTCGATGGCGGCTTTGGTGGTTTCGACTTTGATGTGCGCTTCGCGGTAGCTGTAGGCTGCGTTTTCGTAGAGTGATTTGTACTCTTCCATGAGCTCGGTGAGTTGGTCGTCCTTGTTCTTCATATCACGCTCGACAGACGTCTTGGACGTGTTGAGCTGGTGGTACCGCGTGTCCCAGTACTGTGCCTCCCGTTCGTAGTGGTCCTTGTCGCGCTCGGCGCCGTGTTCTTCGAGCTTCTCAATCTCTATTTGAAGAGTCTCTAGGGCACGTTTGGCTTTGCGGTAGCGAAGGTTGTCGCTGATGGAGCGTTTTGTCATCTCAGTGTCGCGCATAGTGTCTTCGATCTTTTTAACTTTACGCGTGACTTCCATCATCTCAGACTCGATGCGAGCAATTTCGCCTTGTAAGTTTTCAATATCCCGATGTGTGCGTGCAAGCTGTTGTGGGCCGCCACGGTCAATGTAGGCGTTGATCTCCTGGTCTGCTTGGGTGAGTTGGCGGACGCTGTCAGACAATTTGGACGCTTCATCGTGTGCGCGCTGGACCTTCTCATTACCGCGACGGTTGATGTCGTCGTAGTTGTACTGAGCCTGCTCAATCTCGGGGATTAAAGTTTCAACATCCTTGTCGAAGCCGCGCATGGTCTCGCGCTGGGTGTTGTTCTCGCTCTTCAGCTCCTCGATCCGGTCAGCCAGTGCTCGCTTTTCCTTCAACTTCGACTGCGCGTTGTTCAGGTCAGCGTTGATATCGCGATTCCTCAGCTCCAAAGTCGTGATGAGGTTTCGTGACTTGTCTCGCTCGGACGTCAGCTGGTCTAAGGCATTCCTGGCATTTCGACTTTCATCAGTGACCTGCTTCAAATCTGCTTGCACAGCATCGATGCCGCGCGACAGTCCGGCAGTCTTCTGCTTCTGGGTCAGATCCTTGACCTGCGCTTCGAGCTTCAAAATCTCGTTGTTGTTGTGGACGATGGTCTGGACGTCTCTCGACAGAGACTCTACATCCTGCTTCTCTGCCTCCAGGTCGTGGATGACAGCATCTTGATCCTCCAGCTGCTTGTTGGCATTGTCACGCTCTGTCGACAGCTTTGCAAGGTCGCTCTGAAGTGCCGGGAGGTCAGTGTCGCGCAAGCGAATGGCCAATTCGTAGCTGGGCTTCGCATTGCGGGCAGCCTCAAGCTCAGCCAGAAGTTCCTCTGCATTGTCGCCCTGCATGTTGATCTCAGCTTTCTCAATAATCCTGTTGAGTTTGTCGATGAAGCCGGCAGTGGTGAATGACTGAGATCTGTCATCATGAAGCGCCCTAGCACACAATCGACATGTGTTGTCACGCTCCGCAGTCATCAGACACTGTCGCATGTACTCGATCTGCGCTTCAAACTTTGCCTTGTCTGTGGATGTAGCTTCATAGTCTTCTTCAAGCAGCTGTAACGTTTCGTCGAAATCGGAAATATCATCCTTTTGTATCGCCTCCTTGACGGTTCGCTCGTACTGCTGCAGTTCTGCCCGCTTCTTCCTGAGCTGCGACTCCACACTTGACATCTGGAAATTGATATTATCCAGCTTTGTCTGTGCAATGTCACGTTTTGATGTTGCTTCCCTGACCTTGCTTGTCTTCTCTGAGAGAACGCTCTGGAAGGTTGCCTCCAAGGTCGACGCATCCCAGTCGGAGTCAACCAGCTGCGATATGCGTTTGTTGTGGACCTTCTTCATCTTTTCAAGACTGTGCTGTTGAGACTGAAGCTCGTTCCGTGTGTAGTCGATGGACGCTGATTCACGGGCCTGTTTTGTGGCGTCACCGAGTTCTGCAGTGAGTCGCTCCTTCTTATCTTCAAGCAGGCGCACCGAGCTCGAGGCCTCCTGAATCTGCTCATCAAAGCGACCGGAGGCTGCGGCAGAGTTTGCGTTTTTGAGCTGCTCCTCAGTCTCCTGCTTCTTGTCCTGCAGAATGGCCTCACTACCTTCATCGGCCTTGATCTGGTTCATTGACCGTTGCAGGTCCGAAATCCTCTTGTCGTTGCCCGTGATTGTTGTTCGCGCAGCCTCCTTACTTTGCAGGAGGTTCGACTTGCGTGTGTTGAGTTGGTTGAGATCGTTCTGTGCATCGCGCAGCTCACTCTGTGCCTCTTCACGAATGCGATCGAGTGTCTTGTTTTGATCGCGCGACATCTTGCCGAGAACCTGCTGGAAGTCCGAGATGTGCTTGTCGGTGATCTCATAATCGTAGCCGCGGATGTTATGGCGCTTGGCCGTCTCTTTGATGAGATTCTCGCGCTGTTGAAGCTGACGGTCGTGCTGCTCCTTCTGCGCCTCATACTTGCCGATCTCGCCCTGCTTCGCACCGAGCGAGTTTCGACTTTGCTGCAGCTCATCTTTCAGGTCGCCATACTGCTGTCGAGAGTCGTCCTGCTGCGTGGCATATGTCGCGATTCGCTCCTCATACTGGTCTAGCATATCCTGGAGCTCCTCGTCTGATTCGGCCATCTGTTTGAGGTTGTCTTGCAAGCCGTCCACGCTCTCCTTGTTGGCGTTGAAGGTAATGCGCTTGCCGTTCAACTGGGCCACAATCTGTTCGAATCTTGCCGCATGGTTGTACGCCTCACTGGCTTTCTGCTGTGCCTCCGTACACTCTGCGTCTACCTTTTCATAGTCTCCACGGAGTTCTTCAATCTCATCGAATAGAGCAGCCTGCCGCTTCTCGCTCTTCCCAGCGCGGTCTTTGTCTTCTTTTGCGTTTGCTTCTATAATCTTCAGTTGACCCAGCTCATTATTCCGTTCTTTGCGGATCATTTTGATGTTGTCGATGGCTTTTGTGTACTTGAGCGCTTCGAAGATTTCATCAAACTTGATCTTCAGCGTCTTAGCATCGCCCAATGGCCACAGGCTCTCTTCTTGATGGCAGAAGATGACGTTGTCCAGGATGGCCTTGGACACGCCAAGATACTGGGGGATGATCTGGTCAAGCTCGGCGACACGAGTGGAGATGGAGTGCTTCTCGCCATCTTTCAGCATGAGCAGCGACCCCTCGAGCGTCTTTTGGCTGCGCGTGTTCTTCTTGACGGTGACTTGTAGGTTGCGGGTAGCAACCATGCGTACGCCTGAGGTGGAGCGAAAGGACAACTTGACCTGGGCGAGCAGCTCCTTTTCATTGCGCAGCTTGGGGTCGTGGATGAAGGCGCCCCCGGTCTTGCTGTTTGGCGGAAAGTCGCCGGTTGTTGCATATCGCAGCGACTCGATGATGGTCTGTGCGTGTCAGTCAGAGTCAATCACACATGCAGACTACACACGGTCTTGCCAGAGCCGTTCCAGCCGACAATGAGGGTGAGCGGGGTGGTGAAGACGATGGTCTCTCCCTTCTCAGGCCCAAAGGAGCGGATGCCCTGGATCATCATGCGGTCGATTTTCGACATGATGGCGGTGCGCTACTGCGCGGTGGGAGTGAGTTGCGCAGTTGTGTTGGCCTTTTTTATGTTGGCATTTGTTGATATTTGCGTTCGTTGATGTTGGCGCTGTGTTGTTGTGGGCTTCCTTGTGGGCTTCCTTGAAGTGAGCTTCCTTGTGAGCTCGTTGGTGACTTGAACCACCGCGTCTGCCTGGACGCGCCCTCTCCACGTCAGCACGTGACCTGTCAATCTCGATTGGGCTGAGCACAGAATCACACGTGCGTCATAGGCTTCTCTAGTGCAGCGGTCTCTAGTGCAGCCAGCGTCTTCAAGCGCGGAGAGTTATGCCGCCCCTATGAACCGTCGCAGCTCGCGCACCCCTACGCAAATCATCGCATGCGCCGGGTCTTCCGAGGCGCAGCGCAGACAGCGGCATGTACCAGAATGGCGGTGCTGAGGTACGGTAGAGACGGAGCAGCCCCCGCGCAGGGGCCCCACATTGATTTGAGGCTGATGGAGGCAGATGGGCGGGCACTTCACACCACACACGCAACCGCAACCACCGCAACCACACGCGCCGGCGAGCCAGGCTCAGGGGCTGCCGCGGGACTTTAACGGGCTGCAGCTGCCGCTGATGGACAGCAATGCGATGGCCATGGAGATGGACATGGACCTGGCGCTGGGCGAGGAGGGACTGAACGAGAGCATGAACGGGGGGATGGAGGGGGGCATGAACGGGGGGATGGAGGCGGGCATGAACGGGGGGATGGAGGCGGGCATGAATGGCGGGATGGAGGCGGGCATGAATGGCGGCATGGACGGCATGGGCAGCGCGTATACGCCGTTCATGGCGCAGGGGCAGGTGCTGCAGGGCGACGGCGGCATCATGGGAGAAGGCATGGGCGACACCCTCACCGACAGCATGACGGGCGCCGGCGCAGGCCCCCTCCCCACGGGCTTCGGCGCGCCCAGCATGAACCCCACCGGCAGCACGCTCACCGAGTTCACCAAGCGCCGCAACTGGTCGCAGCGCGTGCTCGAGGAGCTGCGCGACCTGCTGCACATCCTCACCCCCAACGGCCGCATCCTCTACGTGTCGCCCTCGTGCAAGGCCCTCACCGGCTGGGACCCCGCCCAGCTGCTCGGCCGCTTCATCAACGAGTTCATCCACCCCGAGGACATTGGCATCTTCGTCAAGGAGTTCAACGAGAGCATCGCCTCGGGCAACTCGCTGCGCTTCTTCTACCGCTTCCGCCACGCCGACGACTCCTGGCGCATCTTCGAGTCGCACGGCCACCCACACCTGTCGGCCGACCCCAGCGCCTTTGCCCCGCCCAACGCCCTCAACTGCCGCGGCTTCTTCATCATGGCCCGCCCCTACCCGACCAAGAACGCCGCCCTGCTCGACTCGTTCCTCGAGCACAAGATCGAAAACGAGCGCCTCACCAAGCGCATCGCCGAGCTGAAGCGCGAGGAGCAGGACGAGCAGGACGAGTGGACACGCAAAGACCAGTCCCAGTCCGGCGCCCCCGAGTCCGTCTCGGTATCCATCGTCACCCAATCCCACAACGACCCCGTCTCGTACGCCCAAATGCCTCCCCCCGCAAAACCCAGCATCTCCAACACGGCCCTCACCCGCCAAAACCTCGACGAAGTCCTCGCCGCCAACCGCACCGAAAACATCTCCGACAAAATGGCCCGCTACGAGGGCGCAAACCACCTCGAGACGATAGAAATGCTGACCGGCCTGCGCTACCGCGACGGCGAGCGCTCACAGGGCATCAGCACGGGGGACGCCAGTCCCTTGCTCATCCGGGGCGACGCCGGCATTCAAATCTCGCTGGACCGCGATGGCCGCGGGCCGTCCGACAAGAAGAAGAAGCTCAAACTCGCGGATGAATACGTGTGTACTGATTGCGGGACTCTGGATTCGCCCGAGTGGCGCAAGGGTCCAAATGGGCCCAAGACGCTGTGTAATGCCTGTGGACGTACGTATCGCCTCCCTGAGAATATGTCGTGTGTTTGCTGATATATCATCTTTAGTCCGCTGGGCCAAGAAAGAAAAAAAGAAAGCAAACCCCAATACTCCCGGTCACCACTCCACGTCTACACCCGGGCTGCTGACGCATCAGAGCTCGGGGAGTAGCTGACAGGTCGAGTCTACCATCATTTGCTTCTTTTTGAGGGTGTTTGGGGATCGCGAATTTGGGAAATATACTGGCATACGGCGTTACGGTGGGATGGCTCCAATGGAAGTCTATGGCGTTGGTGCATCGCTTTGCATTGCGTGGATGGGTTTTGGGGGTAGAAGAGAAGACATGAGAGCAGCAAGAGGCAGAAAGGGGAGCAGAATGATAAGGGGGGATATACCTAGCAGCACGGCGAGAAGTTGGATTTATCAATATCATTAGTTATATCAATTAACATCGTCAATATCAAAGATGAGGATTTATTCCAGAGCGATGAGTATCCTACTAGCCTTTAAATAAGCTATGAGAGACATGTGGTGCTTTACACTACTACACTGGCACACGTACATAGGTAGAATACTAACTAAAGCGGACACTGTAATCAAGTTATACATTGACATACTGCCCATTCACATTCAACGCTGCACTCATAACCAAACACCGTATGTTTCTCCGTATACCTGTCTCGGCTGTGGTTACACACTAGCAGAGCAGACTTTAGACGTAGCAGACACAACACAGCCCCGAAAAAAGAGAAAAAGGAGGAGAGATTTAAAAAAAGGGCGCCAAGGGGAGTAAAGTACATACCTAGGTAGGTAGGTAGGTAGGGGATTGTTAACTTAGCGTATAGAACCAGCTTAGGTAGGAGTAAAGCGTGTAGTTTAGTATATTAGCAGTAAGGCTTGCTCACACAGGTATACGTCTGTATATATTTAGACACATTCGTACTTACTTGTTGTGTATCCATTGCTTGTCTAATTATCATATCGCTTGTTATATGTTATATACAAATTGTCTTCGTTCTCCTTTTTTTCTGATCTTACGTGGGCGTTAAGGTAGATATATATATTATAGTAACTTACTTTAATGTAGGTGTATTAGGCCGGTTAGCTTAGTATTTGTCAAGATTGATTTTCACTGGTTACGCATTGGACATATATGTAGGTTACGAATTTAATATACACGTTACGTACATTTTTACATATAAGCTGTTTTATTCCCTTTTCTAGCTTTATTCCTGGCTGTGTTACTAGTTTTATTCCACATTATATGTCTGGTTTCATTTATGCACTGTCTGTTTCTTACTCTAGCTTGTCTTAAGGACATCTTAATAACGCAACAGAATTATAGAAAAACAACAATAACGTCTTGCCTAACTTGGTGATTACTTATCGGGCGAACAGTGTGTGTGGCGGGGGGGGGGGGGTTCATTTGGTAATTGTGGGCTCTATACGGCTGAGTGACCCAATAGAAGGTAGGGATTTGGCTTAGATTAATGGTGTAAGAGGTAGACTTGCTGGAGTAAGATCTTGAAATAGTAGGTAAGAGTAGATCGGTTATTAATTTGTTTAAATTTATTCACGTTTGTACTACTACAAGACTACAAATTGTCGCAACTACAGAATAAAAACACTGGACTAATACCAACTCATTGCCTCTCCCATCCTTACTTCTCAACTTAGTACTAGATCCTATAGAATACATCACCACTCTACCGCCCAAACAACTCCAAGAAAAGCTATTCAAATCACCAGACGGGCTGCAAATAATTAGCAATAGATCCTGTAGTTCACCTTGGTTATACTTTCACGTTGACACTCAAGCATACACGTACATATACATACACACAGTTACAAAAAATGCAGAACTTATAACTACACTATAACACAGCAGCGTGATCCCATCCTATCGCAGTATCAAGCGAGAATTCACCTATCTAATTACCGTAAATATACACTGTGCAATCTGCTTTCACGCAGGACTCGCTCCGAGTACAACCCATAACAACTCCGCGGTTGGTACCCGTATCCCCAATCCGCACGACATCGTGTACTTCCTGCGAACCCGTTACGCATGCAATAAATCCGTGCGCAACACAGCCTGTACATTCTAAACGCGCCTCGAGCATATCACGAGATGTTGGAGGACCAGATACCCGCGAAGTCAACACTAGACACCACACCTAGCGGCAACATCAAAAACGCCACTGCCCTCTTAGATCAATTTGATTTGATTCGATGCGCCAATGAGACAGCTTAACCTAGCTGCGCAGCTAGACTATAAGAAAACACGTTCGTACGCTTACGCTTACGCATACAGCACCGAGACACTGAGACTGGAGGTAAGGTAGTGTGAGTACTTGATGATTGGAGTGTTACTAGGCCTTTTTATCAACTCATGTCAAGTCATGGCCTTGAATTCCGCCCGTTCGTCTAGGCGCTTATTTCGCGGACTTGACTATCCAATATCACTGATTGTAATAAAAACAGTTCATTGAACGCACTTTCCCGTCTTCCCTATAAAGCCTAATTATGATGGTTAGGTATTTACCCAGCGTATCGAAGACATATAAACCAGAATAGATAATTGAAAGAAATTCGTGGGGAAAGTATATACCTATATCTCTACGTTTAATAGGCCAAAAGGCATCTTTTTGTTAGGTAAAGTAGGAAGAGAGAAAAGAGAAAAGCGTTGTAGACAACAATTAGTCTATTCTCTATATCTTTATATAACCTAACCCGAGAACTACCTATCCTGCTCTATCTAGTCTAATTTCTTACTCTTAATCCTAGTAATACAAAAGAAAGTCTAATAAGGAAGAGTCCGCAAAACTATTACTCTAGAAGTCTAGGACAAATATAAATATAAAAGATACAAATAAGAAAGACAGAAGATAGAAGAGGGAAGATAGAAAAGGGAAGAGGGAGAGAGTTGCTAACAATAATACAGTCCAGCCCAGTTTCTATATTTTAGTACAAGGTAAGTAAGTATACCAGGAGTATCTTATCCTATCCTATCCTATCCCATCCCATCCCATCTAGGCTAATCCGTTACTCTCCCTCCAACCCCTAAAAAAAACGTTAAACAAGCGTAAGTCCGCAAAACTATTACTCTTGAATCTAGAATAAACACAAATATAAACATACATGTAAAAGATAGAGAGATAGATAGATAGAAGAGAAGATAGAAGAGAAGATAGAAGAGAAGATAGACGAGACGAGAAGATAGATAAGGGAAAAGGAAAAAGGGAAAAGCATTGCAGACAATACTTCAATTCAGTCCAGTCTCTATATTTTGGTATAAGTTAAGTAAGTAAGTGTACAAGGACTTTGTCATGCCATGCCATGCCATCCAATCTGATTCCTCGATCCCTCACTCTCCTATCCCTAGCAATGCAAAAAAACGGCCAAAATAATCAAGCAGAGTCCGTAAAAACCGTCGGACTCCAGAACTCCATGCCATGCCATGCCGTGCCGTGCAATCATCCATCCATCCATCAATCACTTTTGCAGCGTCATCTGCCGCGCAGTCGTCATCAGGGACTCGAGGCGCGAGCTATCGACGAAGACGTGGTCGGAGCGGACCAAGTGCGCTACTTTGGTAGCTTTGCGTTGCAGATACCAGTGGCCCATCATCTCGCCGGGCGCCTAGTCGCGGACGCTGAGGCCGGAGCGGGTCGTGAACATGCGGGTTGCAATGTTCATGGCGAGGAGTTCCTGGAAGAGGAGCTTGGCGGCGTAGGGGATGTGGATCTGCGAGATGCGCGTCTTGTTGTGGCAGGGGCGACATTCGTATTTGCCTTGCTTGAGTTGACTGTGTCATGTTAGTGGTTGTTATAGTAGAAGTGACGAGTTGACTTACGCGATGGGACTCATCAGGCCGCAGATGTCGCAAACATGAACTGTGTACGCATCCGAGACCGTGAAGAGACGCTCCTTGAGGAAAGCAGCAGCACCGTGGGCAATCATACAATCACGTTCCATTTCTCCGAAACGCAGACCACCATCCCTAGCACGACCCTCGACAGGCTGGCGTGTGAGGATCTGGAGAGGACCACGCGCACGAGCGTGGATCTTGTCGTCGACCATATGCCTCAGACGCTGGTAGTATGTAGGACCCAAGAAGATCTGTGTGCGCATCTTCTTGCCAGTGTGTCCGTTGTACATGATCTCGAAGCCACGCTTCTGGTACCCGGCCTCCTCGAGGAGCTCCGAGATCTGATCGACGGTGACGTCGGTGAAGGGTGTGGCATCGCCTTCACGTCCGGTAATGGCGCCGACCTTGGAGAGCAGACACTCGACCAAATGGGCAATTGTCATACGAGAGGGAATGGCGTGGGGGTTGATGACGAGATCGGGCGTAACACCGTCTCTTGTGAAGGGCATGTCTTCGTGCCTGTATGTGATACCGATGGTTCCCTTTTGTCCGTGACGAGACGCAAACTTGTCACCGATTTGAGGTACCTTGGTTGTTCGTGTACGGACCTTGACGAATCGCAGACCCTCGGTGTTGGTAGTGAAGAGAACCTGATCGACAATGCCGTTCTCGGTACTACGAAGGGGTGTCGACACATCACGCTTGGTGTGCAGTGAAGTCTTCTGCCCCATCTCCTGAGCATCAGCTGCGATAGGTGCTGTCTTGCCGATGATGATGTCGTCACCGGAAACACGTACACCAGGTGCAACAACACCGTCGTCATCAAGCTTGTCGTATGTTCCGCCCTTCAGCCTCAACGTATCAGCACGGGTTGGCTTCTCGAACTGCTCCAAGACGTTGACACCGATTCGCTTCTCCTGCTCCGTGTATGCTCGGTAGAACAACGATCTGAAAAGACCGCGATCAATACTGCTCTGGTTCATAATGACGGAATCTTCCTGGTTGTAACCGGAGTAACAGGCAATAGCGACAATGGCGTTTTGTCCGGCAGGCAGTTCACGGAACTTGAGGTACTCCATGGACCGTGTTGTGGCGAGTGGCTTCTGGGGGTAGTACAGGACGTTCATCATCGTCTCCATGCGTAGAGCGTAGTTTGTCAGAGCGACACCCATGGCTTGCTTACCCATGGCAGATTGGTATGTGTTACGAGGCGACTGGTTGTGATCAGGGAAAGGAATGATACTGGCACAGATACCGAGAATCATAGCAGGGTGAATCTCGCAATGCGTGTATGCGTGAATGCGAGGGTCCGGCTTGGGCTTGATACGCGCAAGACGATCCTTGCCCTGTGGGTTGCGAGCATCTTGTGGGATGCCCATCTTCATGTCGCGCCACTCGCCGAGATCCTCGGGCGACATGACAATCATGGCAGTCTCCTCTTCTTCTGCATCGAGGTACTCGATGACACCATCCTGGATCAGCCCCTTCCAGCCATATGTGAGCTCGTTCTTCTCCTCTTCGCCAACACCTGCGGCAGCCATCGCCTGCTGCTCTGCAACCAGCTTGTTGTAGTGTTCCTGGCTGAAGACGAGGTGGTTGCGGTTCGGCTTGCGAACGTCGCTCTCCACGACGAACAGAGGCCTCATGACACGTCCAGCGTCTGTGAAGATCTTGAACTCTCGGTCACGAATATCACGAATCAAACTCATCTCGTAGGAGAGGGTTCCATTTCGACGCAGTTCCTGCACAGTCGAAACGAGCTGCTGTGCGTTGGAGTGTACACCAACCCATACACCGTTGACGAAGACCTTTGTGGCGTCGGGGTTCTGGTTCTGGTCGTACTCCTCGAGAAGCTGCATGTTCCTTTGGCTCATGAAGTCGGAGATAGGTCCAGCATCGCTACCAACACTGACGTAGCACATAAGAGACAAGTTCTTGACCAGACCGCAGGCCTGTCCTTCAGGTGTCTCGGCAGGGCAAACGAGACCCCAATGACTGTTGTGCAGCTGACGGGGCTTCGCAAGTTTACCATCACGACCAACGGGTGTGTTCGTTCGTCGCAAATGGGACAATGTTGAAGCGTATGTGTATCGGTTCAACACCTGCGAGACACCGGCCTTTGCGGAGGCGGCTTTCTTCTGGTCACCCCAGTTTCCCGTGGCGAGAGAGTACTTGAGGCCGTTGGTGATGATGCTGGCCTTGACAGCCATCTGCACGTTGAAGTCTGTGTTGTTCTCAACGCACCTCTGGAGGTACTTGTAGACATCCTTTGTCAATTTCAGGAAAAGGATGCGGAACAAGTTCGCAATCAGCGGTCCTGCGAGATCGAGTCGCTTCTTACCGAAGTGATCACGATCGTCTTCATCTCGTCGACCCAAAACACACTGCAACATGCGGTGGATCATGTAGCCAAAGAAGTAGGCCTTGCGGGTATCCTGTCCTTCTCTTTGCGAGATGTGGGGAAGGAACTCGCGCTGCATGATGTCTCGGGCAAACTTGAGACGCCTGTCCTTTGTTCCCTGGGTTGCTCCACGCCTAGCAATGAAGTCGAGCGCAGATTCGCGGTCCTGCACAATAGAGCCCTCCTCAATACTAGGCTTGAGCAGCTCCAGCATCTGGGTATCTGTGCGGTCGTATACGATGTGGCCGAGAATTTCCTCGTCCGAAACGATGCCGAGCGCGCGGAAGACGATGGCCATGGGCACATCTGCCTTGATGTAGGGGAGTGTGGCGTAGGCAAACGGTCCAGGCATGCGCTTTCCGCTGGCAAGTGAGTTCTCAGCCCACTTGATGTTGAACGAGGAGATGAGGCGCGTGCCCTTCTCGACAGCACTTCGAATCTCGGCGATCCAGGGGATGGGGCCCTGCTTCTTGCGGAAAACCTGCACAATGTTCGCGGCACTGCGCTCTTGTGCAATCAGGACCTTTTCACTACCGTTGATGACAAAGTAACCGCCCTGATCGTAAGGACACTCGTTGAGGCCGAAGAGCGCCTCGTCGTTCTGCCCACGCAAATGGCACAGCTCGGAGCGCAGCATAACCGGCAGCTTTCCAATAAAGACACGTGCAGACTCGTCGCTGTCCATGGGGATGTCCTCGCGGTCCCAGCGAATCTGTGTGACGCCGCCTCCCTGGCCCTCCATCTCGTCGTCGTCGTCCTCGGCGGGCGCTGTGGTCTCACGGGCGACCATGATACGGTTCTCAATGTCCGCCAGCATGGCGCCGGAGTAGGTCAGGTTGCGCAGACGGGCCTCGTGCGGGTAGAGCTGCACGGTGGTGCCATCGCCCTCGGTGTGGGTGGGGCGCGCCAGGTAGACGCGGCCAAACTTGATCTCGTAGCGGCGCTTGATGATGGGGTCGACGTCCTCGTCGGGGTTGTAGGGCGTGTTCTGCTCGAGGATGACGCTGCCGTTCTCCTTGACGATGTCTTGTATTGTGTTGCGCGTAAACTCGTCATATGAGTCGAGCTGCTGCGAGACCAGGCCCTTTGTGTCGAAGAAGGAGCTGATGACGGCCCAGCAGTCCTCCGAGGTGATGGCGCCGTCCTCCTCGTCTTCGTACTCGTCCTCGTCCATCGCGAAGTCGTCGACGTATTCAGTCGCCATGTCTGCGTCGGGAAGGCAGCAACGCAGCACGCGCGGGGCGACGGGGTGTAAGGGGGGTGGGTGGGTGGAGGTGCGGTCGGGGAGTGTCGTGCTCCTTGCCTTGTTCGCGACGGGCGGCGACTGCCTCGAAGAACGACGGAGCACTAGCGCGATTATGTCTTGGCGCTGCAGGTCCCTCGACAATGAATGTACCTGGACAAAGATATCTCCTCTCCACTGGAGGTCTTGTCTCGGCCAAAACAAAATCATTACTAGGCTGTGGTAAGAAATTCTCTTTCTTTCACTGCACAACCTTGTAGACTGATAGATTCCTGCTTGTAATCAACACTGCGAGAGGTAGGTTTGCATGGTAGATTTGGTATTCAAGGTCTCAACATCCTGTCTAAATCTTGCTTTGTCCCTCCTGAGGCACCTTGATGACTACCTTGCCCCAGCTGTCTCGACCGCCCAGTGCCTTCAGCGCCGCCGGCACACTCTCAAGACCCACATACTCAGTGTCTGTGTAGCAGGTGCCCCTGTACTTGCCCTCGCGTACCAACTCGAAGATGCCCTCCCACACCTTATCGACCATCTCCGGCTCGTTGACCGCGTACATGCCCCAGTGCAGTCCAACGACACTGACGTTCTTCAACAAAATACGGTTTGTCGCCATCTTCTCGATATCACCTGCAGCAAATCCAACGACCAGCAACCTGCCATTCCACGCCGTGCACTTCATGGACTGTGCGATGAGACCAACAGGGTCGTAGACAATGTCGACGCCACGGCCCTTGGGCGTCAGCTTCTTGACCTGCTCTGGCCAGTCCGCCTTTCGGTAGTCGATTGCGTAGTCAGCGCCGAATCTGCGGGCAATGTCCTGCTTGTGCTGGGTGCCAGCGGTAGCAATGACAGTTGCACCAAAGGCTTTGGCGATCTGAACTGCAGCGAGGCCGACGCCGCCGGCTGCTGCGTGGACGAGGACCCAGTCACCTGCAGTCGTTAGTAGAGTCTCTCGTAGGAGAGGGATGACGTACCCTTCTTGATGTTGGCTCTGGTGACCAGTCCTGCGTAACTGGTAGGTGCAGTGACAAACATGCCCGCTGCCTCGGAAAAGCTCCAACCCTCCGGCACGCCCTTCAGTTTCTCCTCTACGCACGCAACGTGTGTGGCATACCCACCCTGGCTTGCGCCGAAGACCTTGTCGCCGACCTTGTACAGAGGCGTGCGGCCGCCTGGCAGCGACGAGGGAGCCTTTGTAACTACACCAGAGAATTCGGAGCCCGCAATCCAGGGGAAGGGAGGCTGGTGCTGGTACTTGCCGCGAATCTGCAGCAGGTCGAAGAAGTTTGTTGCCGAGGCATGGATGGCAATGAGGTATTCGTCGTCTTTTGGCGTAGGATCTGGGAAGGATTGGACCTTGAGGTCTTCTGGTCCCTGGCCTTGTTAGTTGCCGGCAGATGTAGAAGCCGTGGGTAATACCTTGACATATTCCTTGATCTGAATGCCCTTCATGGTGGTGAGTGAATCAAACAATTGAGATTGGCGAAAATGATGTAGAGTCAACAATCAATGTGGTCTTCAAAGGAATAGAAGAAAGGCAGTGGGGAAGTCCATATCGCAGCCCGGAGGAGATGATGCCTCCGCAAAATGCCTCGGTTGGAGCTACTCGCTGCCGTACCCCGACCTCCACGCCGCGCCATGCCCCACCTCCCACGCTAGCGTACTAGCGGTGGCTCATGAGGCAGTGACGACTTTGGTCCGTTGCCGTCTTTCCACTTCTGCGGGCTTCCATACGTGATCAAGCTCACCGCAGCCTGCAGGCCAGCTCTCCTCATCACCACCTGTCTCGACACGTTTATTACTACGCCGCTTACCATAAGCTCCCCTCACACACGACTCGCTTTCCGACCACCCCGCAGTCTCCTCGATCGCTGCACGTCACCCGATCGCTACGCAAACATGGCCGACGACGCCGCCACTTCCAGCGAAGAAGGCCAGGTCACCTTCAATGTCAAGGCTGCGAACGACCAGAAGCACGTCCTGACGCTGCCCACCACCACCACAGTTGCCGACCTGAAGACCAAGCTGTCGGCGCCCGAGTATGCAGACATCCCCGCCGAGCGCCAGCGCCTGATATACTCGGGCCGCGTGCTGAAGGACCCGGACACACTGGGCGGCGTCAAGGTCAAGGACGGCCACACAATCCACCTGGTCAAGGGCGCCGCCAGCAATGCGCGACAGAACCCCGCGAGCCAGGGCACAGCAAGCACAGCCAGCGGCACCGGCACCCCGACGCCGCAGGTACCGACCAACATCGCCGCAGGCACAGGGAATAACCCTCTCGCCGGCCTGACGGGCGCGCGCTATGCCGGTTTCCACGGGCTGCCCTCGATGGACATGTTCGGCGCTGACGGAGGGGTACGTCTACGCAATGATTACATTAGTGGGGCTTGCTAACACGATGTAGATGGGCCCACCGCCAAACCCCGATGCCATGCTCGAGATGATGGACAACCCCATGTTCCTCTCGCAGATGAACGAGGCCATGAACAACCCTGCCGTTGTCGACATGATGATGCAGAGCCCTATGGTGCGTGGCCAAGTGTGATGTTGTTGTCACTGCTGACATGTGATAGATCCGCGACAACCCAATGCTGCAGCAGATGCTCCGCAACCCCGAGATGCGCCGGATGATGTTCAGTCCTGAGATGATGCGCATGCAGCTCCAGATGCAGCGCAGCATGAACGGGAGTGGCGGCGGTGGCGCCATGGCTGCTCCAGGCACGACAGACAACACACCTCAGCCAGGATCAACAACGACAGGCGATGGCGCGAACGCAACCCGGGACCAGCAGACCACCGCAGGCGCGGCGAACTCATTTGCAGCATTTGGCGGAGCCGGCGCTGGCACAAACGCCAACCCCTTCGCAAGCCTTTTCGCTGGAGGCGCAAACCCATTCGCACCACAGACACCGGGCCAGGGCAACACCAACACCAACACATCTGGTACTGACCCAGCTCAGAACACTGCAGCGCCTGCCAATCCCTTTGGCAACCTCTTCGGCGGAGCAGAAGGCGGCCAGCCCAACCCCATCGCAGACGCGGCGCGCAACATCATGCAGAACCCGCAGGCGATGCAGCAGATGATGCAGATGATGGGCGGCGCTGGAGGTGCTGGCGCAGGTGCCAACCCCTTCGGTGCCTTTGGCCAGAACCCGGGTGCAGGAGCTGGAGACGCCGGCGCACAGCAAGCCAACCCCTTCGCTGCGCTCTTCGGGCCTGGCGGAGGCTTTGGCGGTGGATTCGGCGGGCCACCTGCCCCAGCAGACAACCGGCCGCCAGAGGAGGTCTACGAGTCGCAGCTCCGACAATTGAACGAGATGGGCTTCTACGAGTTCGACCGCAACGTCTCGGCGCTGCGCAGAAGCGGAGGCAACGTTCAAGGTGCGATCGAGTACCTGCTGAACGGCGGATCGTAGATTGGCCCCGTGCTGGATCGAATGCGCCTTGAGCAGCCCCACCCACCGCCGCCGTCGCAGCAGCAATCGATCCCACACCCCGAGCGCGAACCGCGGAGCGTACAAATGCAGGTGGAGCCTTTTTATAGACAGATGGAACTTGTCGACCGACAAAACGAGAGCATTTACGGAGCGAGACGAGAAGTGCCCACACCGCAGGCACAACTACATCCCGAGGAGGACTTTGACGACGACGACCTTGACGGTATTGCAGACACGCACGATGAAGATAAGGACGATGACGATGAAACCTGGTCTGTGGATACAGCGTGCGAGGAGGGATCGTATCTCGAGAGCGTGTACTACGTTTGCCCCAAGCCCATGGATTGAGTGAGTGAGTGATAGATAGAAGCGCTTGGGCGCGTTGCATAGCGTAATATTACCAGTACTAATTCATGTGACTTGACTTGTTGATCTTGTATCATGTGAGATTGAGATTGAATGATGTGACATTATTAAATCCACTGTTTCCACTACGCCAGCACTTGTCATAATACCTCCAGCAATAAACGCTTCTAGCAGTGATTCTAGCACCGGCGATATTAACAGCAACAGCAGGATTCGTGTAGACATCTGTTCGTCCACAAGGCTACGCAACGAAACGCGACGAATATTACGCACCGACGCAACTACGCGCCGACGAACCAGCGCAGTGCTATCTACAACCCCTCTTGACATACACACACGCCTAGGAGAATCACACTATATACTTAGTTATCGTTGCACTTGGACTACAGTTTCTTCACACAGAGTAGTGCACCTCTGCGGGTTAGTATATACGATAGTGCTACGTGAGATGGTGTTGTGTATGTAGTATGCAGCTAGAGATGAATGGGGTTCTTCGTAATCAATCGAACGAGGTATCAAATCATATCATATCATATCATATCATATCATATCATATCATACCGCAAGGTGTATATATAGACTATTGAACTATGTAAACTATGTAAACTGTAAACTGTAAACTAACTATATAACCCACGAATCCACCACCGCAACTATCCAACCGTCAATCTATTCAAATTCAGTCGTTCAAACGCCCATAATGCCCATGTCATGTCATGTCACATCTCGCTAAACCCAAAGTCAAATCGAAGGTACCCAGAAACCGCAAAAGAAGAGAACCAGCGCCGCGCGAATGCTATCGTTAGTTTTTTACGTTGAAAAGCCTCCCCGTCCTGCCCGCGTGTTCACTGCTAGTTAACATCCATACCGTCGTCTTCGACATCTTCATCGCCTTCCTCTTCACCCGCTGTCAGCACGCCCGCGCTCCCCAGGCTGCGCTTGCGTGTGCTTGCAGCGCCGAAGCGCGACTGGCCCAGGATCTCGAGTTCGTCTGCGCCGACGATGCGCGACTCTGGTGGTGCCTCGGCGCAGAGTTCGATCAGGGAAGGGGCAGACAAGGACTTGAAACCCGACGTGCGCACGATGCGGCCGAAGTTGTGCAGGCAAAAGGCCGCGGCGCGCTGCTTGAGCCAGTCTTCGCCGGCGGTGGCAGCGCGCTCCCAGATGGTGGCGGCGTGCTCGATGTCGAGTTCGCGTGCGAGACGGTTGACGCAGAGGAGGCGGAGGCGCGGCATGTCGTAGATGTTGGCCATGACGAGCATGCCGGCTACGTCGGGGAGGGTGGGACCGTTGTGTGGGTTCGGGGCGATGCTGTCGGTGTAGAGGTAGAACAAGAAGGCGCGGACTGCAGAGTATGGCTCGGGGATGTGCATCTTCTTGGAGTGGAACTCAGACATCTGAGCCGCCCACAGCCGGGCGAAGTGCGGCCATCGTGCGTGCAGTATGAATTTGTGGACGTGGATTGGCCGGGACACGGGAGTTCCATCGGTTGATGGCTCTGTGCCGACATTGTCATCGTCGTCCGCATCGGCGGTGATGATGAAGTCTGCGCCACTGCCGGTCTCTGGTGCCTGGTCAAATGTCATTGACAGATCCGCGCCAATACCGGTGAGATGGGAGGAGACGTTGGCGTCTGATGCTGGCATTGTTTTTGATCGTGCATCAGAAGCAAGCTCGTTTCCTAGGATGCCAAACTTGCGCAGATCGATGGCGAGGACGTCGCTGAGGTATTCGCTGTTATGCGTACCGTCAGCTGTCGTCTCCACAGGGCTGCCCAGTAGCCAGGCGTGCGTCCCTTCAGGGTTGGTCGTGCAGTAATGCCATCGGTAGGTGGGGCTGTACAGGTCCTTGCCGTCTGCAATCTTCTGCCATCGAAGTGTGTCCAGCTCCAGACTCGACAAGCTTGTTTCGCAGTTCAGTTCAGCAGGAGTGACAAAGTCGAGCAGACAGCCAGATGAAAAGACGTGGAAATGCGTGCCAGACGCTTGTGACGGTAGATTTGGACTCGAATGGAACTTGAGGGAGGATATGGAGCCAGGAGCGACGTAGGGAGACCTGCTGGAGCTCATGCCGTGGTAGGACTGCACACTCGAATTTGCAGTGTAGCCGGTACTACCGGTTGCAGTGAGATGTCCTGAGGCGGGTGCTTGGAAGCGCTGCCGCGAGGAGGTCAGTTGGCGGTCGCCAGTCCCGTACTTCATGGAATTATCGAACTCAGGGCTCCCCCGCAGGTCAAGCCACCAGATCTCGTTGTTCTTCTCCAGGTCATCGTTGATGCCGCCAAAGATCCAGATACGGCCGTTCGAGATCCAGCTGGCGTGGTCGTAGCGCGGTACGAAGCGCCACGAGCGCGACCAGGTCCATGTCTTGAGGTCGAGATAGCAGATGTCGTCCAGCACGCTGTCGTGGCCTGTCTGGCCGCCGCTGATGTACAGCTTGTCGTCGTAGATGACGGCAGAGTGGCGGGCCCGTCCGCGCGGCATCACGCCGTGCAGCTCGGGCTGGGTCCAGTGGGCCGTCTTGAGGTCGAAGACAATGACGTCGGCGAGGTGCTGGCGATGCTCGTTCTCACCCCCAAAGACGAGCAGCTTGCTCCCCTGCCAGAGACACGCCGTGTGGCCTGTGTGCGTTAGTAATGATCCAGCACTCGACTGCAGGTGTAGCGCTCACCCATGCGGACGCCTGGAATGTCGCCATAGTTGTCGACGAGATTCCACTGGCGCGTGACCAGGTTCAGGCGCAGGACGTGGTTGTAGACCTCGTCGGTGAACTGGTCGAAGCCGCCAAAGGCGTAGATCTGGTCGTCGCCCACGTACGTGACGGATGCATTGACGAGACAGGCCGGCTTGGCGCCGATGGTGGAGATCATCTTGGGCTTGTAGCCGTCTCCCAGCGACTTGCGGCTGCGCACCGGGCTGGCGGACATGAGGAAGGTGTTGGAGGGGGACGCTCCGCTGCCGGGCGGGGCGGTGAGGGCAGTCGACGGCGACGGGGTGGAGAGGGCGGCGGGGCTGGGCGTGGTCAAGGGAAGGGCAGCAGTGGGAGCGATTGTGTGTGCCATGGGTTGCGTGGTAGCGTGGTCAGCGGGAAGTGGGTACGCATATGGGGCCCAGCGGGCAGGGTAGCCTAAGCACGAGTCTGGAGGAGAAATGTTCAAAAGATTGAGGCTGGCGCGCTGAGACCAGCCGGCAGAAACGGGCGGTGAGGCGGCGCTGGCCAGTCAGCGGCAGCAGCGAGTCTTCCAACGCCGTCACGGTGAGCACCGGCGAGAGGCACGGCGAGCAGCGTCTCTACTGGGGATGGACAGCAGTTAATTGCTCCTCACAGGCCACGCCCCTCGTCCCAGCAGCACCACCAGTGCCGACATGGCTGTATGCGTTGCTGAGGAGCGTCGTCCGAGGAGTCGCACCATGACTGCGCGCACGGTTGCGGGTGAGGTCATCGCCGGCCGGCCGTGGTCAAGGGTCTGCCCGAGCTGTCACCCCGTCAACGCCTGCCGTAAACAAACCCTTTTTAAGGAAGCAGCCACCTGCACGACAGCCATCTCTACCATACCGCACTACCTCGCATCTCTCTGCCTGCTTGTCTCCCAGACAGGCTACGCACAACTACCTTCAATCAATTCTTCAGAGCATCGATTACAACAGCATCTAATACTAATCTTACCACCCTACAGCACAACCAAAACCACAGAGTACGACGAGTGCCCCACTTTTCACGTGCACGGCATATCTAACAGCAGTCCAGCAACTCGCAGTCATGGCCAGCCCGGCTGTTCTGACTCCGGTCAAGAACCGCAACTCGGTCTTCTCCACCCGTGCCGCTGGCGGACGGATGCCACTGACACCTTCTCCCCGCACCCCCAAGACACAGACTCCCGATGCGCAGGCGCACGAGTCGATCCACGGCGGCAACCTCATGGCCCGCTTCCAGCGCTCCATCTCCAAGAGCCAGAAGCCCTCGCCCAAGTCCAACATTGCCCGCGTCAACTCGCCACGCAGGCTGGAGCTTGGCGTATCAGAGTGGTCCCTCACAGGCACCGCAACAACCACCGCAACCAAGACCAAGGCCCCGGTAGTCGTCAAAGCCAAGAAGGAGCCCGCTGTCCGCGCACGCCCTACCAAGACCCGCATCACATACAACTCCGCTGACCGCTTCATCCCCAACCGGACCGCCAGCGACGCCATTGCCACTGTTGGCTCCAGCAAGATTGACCGAGAGTCGCGGCCCAAGTCCAGCTCCAAAGCCGAGGGCTCCACAGTGCTCGCCAACGCTGCGAGCGCATTCGACCTCGGTGGCCGTGGGTCAGAGGAGGATGTCACGCTTGCGCTCGAGGGACTGAACCTGGCAGACGACGACGAGGAGAGCCAGCCCAAGGCCAAGCCCGCCCCAGAGACAGTTGCATACCAGTCGACACTTGCCTCAGCGTGTGGCATCAACCAGAACCAGCGCATTCTTGCATTCAAGCCCGCCGCACCAGAGTCGTCAAAGCCCATCGACCTCCGATCACAGTACAACCGCCCGCTCAAGCCCGCCAGCGCCGTCAACGCACAGAGCCGTCGTCGCATCCCATCCGCACCTGAGCGTGTCCTCGATGCCCCTGGGCTTGTCGACGACTACTACCTCAACCTGCTCGACTGGTCCTCGGGCAACCAGGTCGCCATTGGTCTGGAGCGCAACGTCTACGTCTGGTCGGCCGACTCTGGCTCCGTCTCCTCCCTCTTCGAGTGCGCCGCCGACACATACATCTCCTCTGTGAAATGGTCAGGGGACGGCGCCTACGTCGGTGTTGGACTCGGCACAGGTGAGGTGCAGATTTGGGACGTCGAGGAGCAGACCAAGCTCCGCAGCATGTTCGGCCACGAGACCCGCGTGGGTGTCATGGGCTGGAACAAGCACATCCTCTCCACCGGCGCCCGCTCTGGTCTTGTCTACAACCACGATGTTCGCATCGCCCAGCACAAGGTCGCCGAGCTCGTCTCTCACACCGGCGAGGTTTGCGGTCTTGAGTGGCGCGCCGACGGTGCCCAGCTTGCAACCGGCGCCAACGACAACCTGGTTTCCATCTGGGACGCACGCTCTCTAGCTGCGCCCAAGTTCACCAAGACCAACCACCGTGCTGCCGTCAAGGCTGTCTCCTGGTGCCCGTGGCAATCCAACCTCCTCGCCACCGGCGGTGGCTCCAACGATCGCCAGATCTACTTCTGGAACACCACCACCGGCGCTCGCGTCAACCACATCGCCACCGACTCCCAGGTCACCAGCCTGCGATGGAGCACCCACTACAAGGAGATCGTCAGCAGCGGCGGTTTCCCCGACAACAGCCTCAGCATCTGGAGCTACCCCACCGGCGTCAAGAACATGGAGATTCCCGCACACGAGTCTCGCGTGCTCCACAGCTGCCTCAGCCCCGATGGCCAGATGCTGGCAACCGCTGCCGCTGATGAGTCGTTGAAGTTCTGGAAGATCTTCGAGAAGAAGCCCGGCCAGCCTTCAGTCGCTGCTGCAGGCGCGGTCTCGACCAAGCCCAGCGCTACCAAGCAGATGACAATTCGTTAGAGCCATCTCTCAGATGGAGTGTATGAAGGAGCGTAGGAGGGACAGTAGTAGCATTATCAACATCCAACACTACACAACACCGGCTTGCGCAATGGAGCCAAACCCGACTCTACGCGCAACGGTAAGTTGGTAAGTATACATCTCGTTTGGGTATGTGACGCGTTCCAACTGGAACTCCACACCCTCGGATCAGCCAACTGGGTCAGTGACTCGCGAGGCGTTCGAAGCATTGCACGGCGTCCAATCAGCATTTCGAGCGTTCTCGCCTTTGTTCATGAGTTACGATGTGATACCCAGCCATCGAGGGCTTTAGTACAATTTGGAGTATATTGGCAGTCATAGCTTTATCAATCACTCAGACATAATACGCGTTTAACATGATGTGACGTTGTGATTAAACTGAGGTCACATGCACGCGTGACGTCGGCGCGTCGCGTCCCACCTCCGACGACATACAACCCCACACCATGTCGCCGGAGGAGTATCAGGAGCTCGGCCGCCGCTACTACAAGCTGAAGCAGTTTGACAAGGCGCTCGAGACCTTCAACAATGCCATCGACGCGTCGCCCACGGTTGGTCTGCACGACCACCGTGCCGCGTGCTACGACAAACTGGGCGACTACAGCGCCGCCGTGAAGGATGGACGCGCCATGATCAAGCTCGACAAGCAGGATGTGAGGGGCTACCTGCGCACGACCAGCGTGTTGGAGAAGTCGGGAAAGCCGGAGATCGCGCTGGGCATCTACAAGTACGGCATGAAGCATGTCCCGGTGGAGGACAAGAACTTCCAGCTCCTCCAGCAGCTCCACGACAAGCTCACCCGCAAGCTCTCACCAGCCAAGGCCGTCGACCCGCTCACCATCCTTCCAGTGGAGATCGCCGAGATGGTGCTCGAATACCTCACCTTCCAGAATACGCTCAACTGCATGCGCGTCAGCAAAGGCTGGCGCGACTACCTCCAGAAGCTGTCGCGCCTGTGGCTGCACCTCGACATGTCGAGCGCGTCGAGGCCTGTGCCGCGTAGCTTTGTCGACAAAGCTGTGCGGCGCTCGCAGTACCGCCTCTCCCGCCTGACCCTGCACCGGTTCCAGCACATGGATGTTGTGCATAATACTGTGCGGGCATGCAAGGCTCTGGAGGAGCTCAGCATAATGTCACTGCCCCTCCAGACGGCAGAGTCGCTGATCGGCATTGTACAGTCGGCTCACCAGTTGAAGAAGATTGTCGTCCACTCTGACATCACGACCAACACCTCCACGCAGATCCTGCGCTTTGGGCCCAGCCTGGAGGTCGTCGACTATCGGGCGCTGCAGACGTATCGCTATCAGGCGGACTGGACGGGTCCATTTCCAAATCTCAAGTACCTGCGGATGACAACGCCAATGCGCCCAAGCATGCGACAGCTGGATCTCGGGCAGCTATTCACACTAACTACCGCCCTGGACACGCTCATCCTGTCCGACATGACCGGCTCCCTCCCCGATCTCGCCCATCTACCTCTCCGGACCCTCACACTCAAACGCATGGGCTCCCTGATCATGTCCACCCTCCCCTCGACACTTCAGCACCTAACCATCGACCTCTCCACCCAAACCCACACCAGCACCCTCCAAACCGAACTCCACGCCTCCTTCCTGCCCGCCCTAACCCACCTCACCCTCTCCGGCTTCTCACACTTCTCCCCCGACTTCTTCACAGACCTGCTCGACGTCACCACCGACGGCACCACCCACACTCCCACCCCCGGCACACCCCTCACCCACCTCAGCCTAACCGGCACCCTCGGCCCCCACACCCCCAGCGTCTTCCGCACGCCATCCAGCCTCCTCATATCCTCCCCGCGCATCCTCACCCCCTCGCTGCAGAGCCTAACACTCCACGACCTCCCCATCTCCGACGACGAAATCGAAGCCCTCCTCACGCATCCCACGGGGCTGAGGGATGTCGATGTTTCGGGGACGAAGGTGAGTGGCGCGAGTGTGAAGATGCTGGTTGATGCGTTACCTGGGCTGGAGAGGGTGAGGGTTGATGCGTGTCCGGGGATTGTGGGGCGGGATGCGGTGGGGTATGCGGAGGGGAGGGGGGTTAGTGTGAGCTGTCGGGGGGATGTATCTTCTGGTGGGAAGGGGAGGGGAGGGGCGAGGGGGAGGAGGGTTAGAGAGTGGTAGGTGGATTTATGGTGGGTGAGATTGAAATGAAAGGAAAAGTAATGACGATGAATCGCACTTTCCGCACCGCACCCCAGCATACATGTTATTTTTCTTCTATACTTCCATATATACGCTTAGCTAAGTAAGCTACTGTACTTTACATTGCCGACTGGTTGGACTACTGTTGAATCCTCTGCGCATTCGCCTGCTGCTCACCGCGACAATAGCTTCTGAACACCAGGAATACTAGTAGCAAATAGTCCGAATCTTCATCGCGTGTAGTCTGCATATTGACTCTCCATGAGAATCCCTGCAATCCTGAAATGACAACGCTTGTCTTTGCAGAGGTAAAGTCTGCAAAGGATTCCGGTCATGCTATGAGGTGAAGCTCAGCTACAAGCACAACTTTCTCCCCAATCTCGCGCCGTCTGAAGAGAAGAAAGCATCTGATATCGATATTGGGCAATGGTACTGCAGTCCACGCCCGCGAGCCATCTGCTTCTGGAATGCGGAATGGACGGCGAAGAACCGGTGGGAATGTTTTGATTCTAACGTCACTCTCTAAGTAGTGGGACATCCGACGTGCTGGGACGAGTAAGGGTGCTTTAACTTCGAACAACTTGTTTCCTTCGCACGAATTAGTAATTACTAGAGCGCTGATAACAAAGGCACTACAGCTTTTCATAAACATCTTATTCTTCTTTTGGTAGAAAACTATTGTTTATCGCCTTCCTCCCGCACAATCTCAGCAAACCATACCATGGAGACCTGCAAGCCAAGAATCAGAAATGGTCTCCATTCGAACCAATCACCAACAAGCCGCCAACGACCTGCCATCCAAGCTCTCTGCATCGAATCATCGCGCAATCCTTGATGATCTCCTCAACACCGTGCAAAAGCAAGAAGACATCACGCAACAACACAAAGACCTAGCCTTCTTCCGCAAAAAATTCAAGACCTCTTTGCAGTACGACAGCGGCGCGGGACACTATCGCGAGGAGACGCCAGACGGGACGGAATGCGATGTGAGATCTTGTACGGACGCTGGGGATGCAACAATCGAGGAAGCAGCAGGGGAGTATATCGGGTACAGAATCGCCATGGACAACTTTAAACTGGGATTCGACAAGACGAAAGACCAGATTGAGAGGATCTGGGATGATGGCGATGTGTGCAGGGGTTCTCCCCTGGCGATGGATAGGTGGGAGGTGGAGTGTTTGGAGAGAGGGGAGAAGATTGCTACTTACGAGTAATAATGTATGTTAGGAAAAGAGGGTTTTGTAGTTCGCGTCCCTCCCTGAGTGGTACTGTAACACTGTTACTACGAAAAGTGTAAGAAGCAAGCGTTGCTAGACTGGGAATGCAGCATCATGGGTAGATAAATATGTGAGGGGCTGAGAGATGATGGGGCCAGGTTGAGCGACCACAGGGTAGCTTGAATTAGCTTTCTAGTAAGCTAGTTGTGGTACTTTTCGGCCAGGGGTACTTTTTGGCCAGGGGTACTTTTCGGCCGGGGGTACTTTTCGGCCACCCCACCACAACAAGGTATCTTAGCAGGTTTAGAATCAAACTGCAATTGTGCTACTGCGGATATGTTTCTTCGTTGTGTGTTGGGGTATCTCTCTTTGTCAATGCTTCGAGAAGGGTTGGGAGAGATCAATTGATTGTTCACTTTTTTTAGCATCACATAGGTAGTTCCGATTGATTGATTGATTGATTGATTGATTGATTGATTGATTGTTTAAGATTCAAGTAATCAACGTCATGTAGAGAAGGATAATCCAACTTCAGCCTCCTAGAGGGCATATCGAAGTGCTAAGCTACAGATTTATATATAACGGCACTGCTAATAAAACTACTTCTTGTTCTCCACAATGCCTTGGCACTTTTAATCAGCGATCTTCTGTCGTTTAGGTAATCCCTTGTTGCGAATCGCATAGTTCTGACAGAAGCCAGAAGGAACATTATCAACGCCTGATATGCGTCCCGCGCCCTACTCCTATAGAGTCTTATCGACGTTGTAGTCATCGTAGTTCTTAACCACCTGCATGTCCCGCGCTGCCTTCTGAACGAACACGCTGTATGCTGGAATGACTTGAGGTGCTGTAGTGACTTTGTCAAGGCTATCCGCAGCCTCTGTCGTGGTGCTCTCGAGAATGGTCTCGGTTTGGTTCGCGGTGTGAGACTCGATTGATGAAGATTCGGTTTCAGCAATGACAGCCTCAGTCTGCTCGACCTCAATGTCATCCTCAGGCTGTTCGACCTTAATGTCAACCTCCGTCTGCTCGACCTTGATGCGAATACGTCCTTCCGTTACTTCAATGCCTTCGGGTACTGGAGTGGTGAGCTGCGATCCGACAGGAAGGCTATCGGCCTCATTGCTGACATTCGCGGCTTGGTCAATCACAACATTCTCTTGCGGCTCGACAGATACGATCTCAGCTTCGTATCCTGGCGCAGCAACGATTGCACGATCTGAAAAGCCCAGAGGCGATGATGCGCGAACGGTTTCCTGGTCGTACGCACCAGCTACCTCAAGCATCTCCTCATCCTCATCGGTTAAGCGGGGCTGCTCAGCCATTGGAGTGATGGGCTCTTTCAACTGTTTGGCTGCGACCTGAGCTGCTTCTGTTGCTTCGATCTCCCGAGATGTAGCGTCGGCTCGAGCGACCATCTTTCCGCGTAATCGCTTCTTGTCTGACTGTTTGGGCGAACGCTTCTTAGCCACACCCGCAGTGTCGCTTATCTTTGGAGCTGATGGCTTCTTTGGCGACTTTTTTGATGCAGCCTTCGCCTTTGATTCGGCAGCCTTCTGAGCCGCAAACAACTTCTCAAGAGGAATGTCCTTCTCGGTGTCCACTGTTGGTGCTTCTCCCTTGTCGTACGTAGACTTGTAGACGAGATATTCGTGACGAATGCTCTCGGTGAAACGACCCTTCGGATACTGGCCTTCCTCCGATCCAGTGACTGGGTGGACTCGATGATTGAACTGCGCAGCAGCATCCCACATAGAGATGTCCGGA
The DNA here is from genome assembly GCA_004835665.1 of Phoma sp. XZ068. Classification (NCBI taxonomy): domain Eukaryota; kingdom Fungi; phylum Ascomycota; class Dothideomycetes; order Pleosporales; family Didymellaceae; genus Phoma; species Phoma sp. XZ068. Next base: position 965,129 of record RBKR01000002.1, read on the forward strand.
TTCTCGGAAAAGATCTGTGCTAGTGCCTGACGCTCAGTTGGTGTAAAGGACAGCTCTTTGTTGGACTTGGCTTTGATGGCCTCCTGCAATGCCTTGTTTACATCGTTGAGAGCACCCACGTCGTTCCAGTCTGCGATCATACCACGTGCGTAGTAATATCCCACAGCCTTACGCTTGGGTGCTTGATTCGTCTTGCCGATGGGACGCACGTCCATGAGCGGAAGCCACATGTGGTATGCTTGATCGTAATCTCCGATGTATCGGCTGCCGCGCTTGAGACGAACAGCGCCCTTGCGATCTTCCCACAGAGGTGGATGTACTGCGCCATCGCTGGTTCGGGCTGCAGGCTGGGGGTCGGCAGGCTTGGTTCCCCCTGGACGAGGAACGATACCCCAGTGGGGCTGTACAGGAGGTATCGCAGCGCTGGCTGCCTCGGGCTTCCAGGGTACCAAGCCGTCACCAGCCTTCCGCTTTGCCTCCACCTTCTTCGGCTCGCTGACAGAGGCGATATCATTGACGGTTACTCTAACTTGTGCTTCGTTTTCTAATATCTGCTCTCCATTCATGGGGCCTTGTGTAGCCTCCTGTTCACGTTCGCCTTCTGGAGATCCAAGGTCAATGACTTCTGTCGCTTGCGGCGCCTGATCTGCAGATGTTGTCGCCAAGTCTGTGATCTCAATTTTGATCTCTAGCTTTGGCTTTTTGCTCTCGTGCTGCTCCTCGACCGGGGACGAAGGCGAAGTCCGTTTGGACATTGTATCGATGAACGTTCGTAGACTCGTCGTTGACGGGGCAGTTGAGTATGGGTTGTTGTATTTGGAAATCAGGTAATTTGGATTTGCTTATTGGGGGAGCATGAAGAAAGACTTAGCGATACATATAGTAACCTGACCAACAGTGAAAGAGTGTGCTTAGACTGTGCCTCAGTGAAAGGCAGTGTTCGTACTCGAGCACTCGAATGGTCGAGGTCATCTCTTTGTTCACGCTCAATGTCGATAAACCCTTGCGAAAGAAGTGCAATAGTATTGGAGGACAACAAAGGAATTGTAAGACGCGAAAGAACGCTATGATGGAAAATGCGATACTGCAGGTGGCTAACTTCTACCTTACATTTAGAATTTGATTGACCAAGCCCCCAAACGATACAAGCATTTGAGAGGGAAATCGCATACACACTCAGAGCTGCGCAGTATAATCTGAACAATTTCTTTTCCGGGCAGTGCAGCTTCGCACCTTTGATCTATATATGCTGATGATTCAGCAAGGAACCGCATAACGAGGAGATCCGCAGTCATTAGCACTGCATGTGTGCAAATTGATGCGAAGGCATACCCTCAAAGCTTTTGGCTGCAGTAAATCGTGTGAGCTCAAACTAAGTTGCTGGGAAGTCTTCATCATATTTCAGTTGTCGACATGACGCAGTCAACGCGTGCTAAGATTCGGCAATTTGAACCTTCGAGGTTTCTGATACGACATATATTTTTCCCTACACTTAAGGTTACGGTCGAGAGGATATTGATACGTGTACAAAACTAAGATGGCCTCGCTATATCATCTCCGATGGGACTACCTAGGTATAGCATTTAGCATGTCTCAGAGCGTAGTTGCAAGTTCGGGAGATCCCAACTATCGGCAGACGTCTCCCTTGAGTACTTTCAACATTTGTGCATCGTCTGTGGGGACTATCAGAATAGTGAATTTTGTCCCAAGTAGTGAAGTGGTGTGTTTTGGCGCATTGTGGCTGGCCAGGCGCTGCACGAAGTCGTTGCCAGGACAGATGACGGGGTAACCAGACTAGCGGATACCATCGAAACGGCTCGAGATTATATTTGGGGTGGACACCCAAGTCAATGCTACGATTTATGCTGAGTTGGAATTTTGGATTGGAGTTGTAGCACATGCGACTGAGACGGTAGAGACGTCAAAGACAATGCTGGACGAGTTGCTTAGGAACACAAGTCGCTGAGATTTCCTAGAATCACTCTCTGCATGCCACGATCGAATATAATTATCACAGTTTTCAATTTAAATTCATGAAAGTGGAGTCCTCGGAATATACTTCAGGGTCAGCTGATTGATCTGCAGGGAAAGGAAGGATAGACTAGCGCAAGGATGAAGTAATCCTGTGCGGCGAATGTGCATCGAATTCGTGCATGCGAATGTCCGTCCTTTGTCGATGACCAAGGTGCCGTTGTTGTACAAAACGGATCTAGCCCGCCGTGACATCCGAGGCTGCCGTCACACGGCATGCGAACCCGCATCTCGTCTTTTCGTTGCATGCGCCTGATGCTTCTCTCGACTGAGAGAACGGTATCTCGGCACAAGAGAGATTACGGTGCCCTAGATATGGTAGTTCAAAGGCAGCAAGTTGAGTGTGGGTGAGAGCCTCGAGCACTACATTCACCCAGGATGGTTCTTGCATGAAAGCGGTCAAGTAAGACGGTCGCTGTTGGTTCAGACGAAGTGAGGCTAGCCACGCATTACGTGCATTCGCCAGGCGCCGGGTGAGCGTCAGCGAAAGTGTCATGTCAGAAATCTCACAGAGTATACAGATTAGCAGGTCCTTCAGATATTGGAACGTCTGATGTTGATGAGAAATGGCATGTTGAATGTCGTGAAGCGAAAAGTGATGTCTGAGGTCTGCCCAAGCGAGGAAGTCGCGCTAGTGAGTCGCTAAAGCTGGCTCCGCATTTCTCGTTCTCGTCAGTCCACGAGAACAACCCCAGCTACCGCCCACGCATAACAATGAATAGATCTCGAAAACTTCAGAGACATTATAGTTAATCCAGATTTTTGCAATCCGGCATGGCCGCTGCATTAGTTGCTCTGCTGGCTGCTGGCCTTGTCATCATCCAGCCTTATGGCGTCTGCTCAGCCCTATAACGTATCCAACTTCTGTGCTTATTGCAGGGGTCTTACATACGTCTTGCAGCTGTCATACGCCCAACCAAGGAGAGGGCGAAGCACGCGAGTGTCCGTCACGCGGCTGCTGACTCTATTGACGAGGCACGGTCTGTTCCGAAGTAGTGCTTATCTAGCTCGGCAGCACAGCCAACAGCATTGACAGAACATGCATCCCGTTGTTCGGTGGAGATTTTGACAGGCATGGTGTAACCTTTTTTGCACAATGCAGCATGACACGCCTGAGGAACCGCTTAGCTTCGCCCCAACGCCTCCAACCTTGTTCTAAATTCGTTGGTGGAAGATGCTCGGTGCCTGTCCTTTTTGGGTCCTTGAGCAATCAGCATCAGACGAGCGATCACGACAACGACCGGGAAAATCTTCCATACAATGGCCTAAAATAAGCCTGCGGCTTAACTGTCTGAGTACAAGAAGCACGGCGTCCGTCAGCGTTGAAAAGCTGTGCACTACCAGCTCACCTGCGTTCGCCTGAGATCTGTCATACGGTGCTCGGCTGTACCCTTTCACAATGTTGTCACTTCTTATACTATGCCTCTCCTTTGCAGCCGTTGCATTTGCAGGCCAGTGTCACTTCAAACTCGAGCTGACATTCGAACCCGGATCCCCTGATGGATATCAAAGGGATATGATCCTCGTCAATGGGCAGTACCCAGGTCCCTTACTTGAGATACAGCAAGGTGATTGGGTAGAGATTGAGGTGGTGAATAATATGCCCTTCAACTCTAGTATCCACTATCACGGTCCGTCGGCCACAATCTGGACCAGTTGTACCTAGCTAAGTCCTACAGGCATCCACCAGACAGGCACACCTTGGGCCGACGGCGTACCCGGACTTACACAGCGACCTATTCAGCCTGGCGACTCTTTCAAATACAAGTGGTACGCAGATCAGCATGGCAGCTACTTCTACCATGCCCACAGCCGTGGTCAGATTGACGATGGCGCCTACGGACCTATCACCATTAAGCCTAAGTCTGGCGTTTTGAAGCCTTTCGACAAGATCGCCCCTCAGGATGTCAACTTACTAGAGGAAGCTGAAGCTAACGCTTCTCCTCTCTTGCTGTCCGACTGGCGCCACCGAACCTCTGAAGAGACCTGGGCAGACCAGCTGGCATCTGGTTTAGAGAGTGCTATCTGCATGGACTCCCTGCTCGTAAACGGCAAAGGTGCTGTAGACTGCTGGTCGAGAGAAGAAATCACCCAGTTTACCAGCCCCGGCATTGCCCCAGTGTTGACAAAAGCCAACCTTAAATTGACTGACAAAGGATGCTTCCCTCCAGCACTCTTCCAAATTCTTCTCGGCAACAGCTCAACAATCAATGCTGCAGCTCTTCCTCCTTCAGTATTTGAAGTATGCACGCCAACAAAGGGTAGCCGCGAGACTATCAAAGCCCCAAGCGGTAAGAAGTGGCTAGCCCTAGATGTCATCTCCACAGCTGGCATCGACACTTTCGCCTTCAGCATCGACGAACACCCACTCTGGGTTTACGCCGTCGATGCGCATTACATTGAGCCAGTAAAGGTCGATGTCCTGACTGTTGCAAACGGAGATCGTTACTCTGTCTTCGTTGAACTTACCAACCCCGGCAACAAGAATAATTTTGGAATCCGCGTCGCTTCCCTCGCCCTCGCACAGCTGATTGACACCACCGCCCTCTTTACTTATGAGAATTCTGGTTACAGTACCTCCCATGGTCCGTACACGAACAGTACTGGCCTGGAGCTAACATCGACGCCATACACAAACCGCGCCGGCTTGCCCATCTCGCCCGACACCATCGTCCTAGACCACGCAACCACTAGTCCCTTCCCTCCACAATTCCCGCAACCAGCACCTTCGCCAGCTCAAACATTCTTCCTCAGCACCGGCAACGTAGGGAATAGCTATACCTGGGCGCTTAACGCCACGCCATTCAGCCACACACAGCTCGACAATGCCGCACCCATACTCTACTCACTCCCAACATTGCGCAACGGGGACGGCAACATCACGCTCGTAACTCAGAATGGTACATGGATCGATCTCGTCATCCTCGTGCCCAATCTCTCGCAGCCACCACATCCAATCCACAAGCACGGCAATCGAGGCTTCATTCTCGGCGCAGGCCAAGGGAAATTCACATGGCCGGACGTAGCTAGTGCCGCGGCCGAGAAGCCTGAATTGTTCAACCTGGTCAATCCAAGTTACAGAGATGGATTTGTTACGCCCCCATCTAGTACACAGCCGACGTGGTTGGCGGTTCGGTACAAGGTCGAGAACCCCGGCGCGTGGATGCTGCATTGCCATATCCAGAGTCATTTGAATGGCGGCATGGCGGTCGTGATACTGGATGGTGTGGATGAGTGGCCGTATGTGCCGGACGAGTACAAGAATTAACGCGTTACTAGAGAGGATAGATGCACACATGGAGTGTAATGTGTAATGAAGTATTATAATATTTGTATAATGATGCTGATGCTTTTCTTCTCTGTGTTGCTAAAATTACTGCTTCACTCTGATAACAACCTTTCCGAAGTGTCCACCGCTGAACAGATACTGGAGTGCTTTATCCGCCTCCTCGAATTTCCACACCTTGTCGACCACAGGCTTGATCTGCTTCTCATCGTAGAACTTGAGCATGCGCTGGAACTCGTCGCGTGGGCCATTGATGATACCCTTGAGCGTGACGTTCCTCTTCAGACAGAGCAGGTTTGTGTTCGTCCTGTCGCCTGCTTCATCCTGCTTTCCACTCAGGTAGCCAATGCAAGCGATCAGCCCGCCAAAGCGCACGCACTCGAAGGACTTGCGCAGGGTCTGGGCACCGCCGACTTCGATGACGACATCTGCACCGCGGTCATTTGTGAGCTTCAAGACTTCGTCATCCCAAGCCGGTGTGTTGCAGTAGTTGATTCCCTCTTTTGCGCCAAGCTTCTTCGCGCGCTCAAGCTTCTCATCGGAAGAGGATGTAATAATAACTTCTGCACCAGCTGCGCTAGCAATCTGAGCCGCGGAAATCGAGACACCACCTGTACCCTGGCACACAACCGTCTCTCCCGCACCGATGATCTCGCCTTTGGGCCGCATGCAGTTCAGACTGGTCCACGCCGTCACGGCGGCGATTGGCAGGCATGCTGCCTCGTCGAAGGAAAGGTACTCGGGCACCTTGACCAACCCGTAGGTAGGGAAGACGCGATACTGAGTCAATACGCCAGGAAGTGGGTTGCCAAGACCATTGCCCATGTCACGCGCTTGCACTTGGCCGGTGATGTGGGTCTGCGCAAAGGTCGAGACAACGCGATCGCCTTCCTTGAGAGCAAAGGCAGGGTTCTTGTAAGGGTCGGAGGTGTTGTTGGAAGAGGGACCTACAGCGACAACGACACCGCACATATCGCTAGCGGGTACTACGGCAGGAGGCTGTTCGACTTGCTTGTGGTGGTTGTAGAGGCCCATGCAGACTGGGTGGTGTTAGGTGTCACGTCTCGCGGATTAACATTGCGTCGACATACCCTCAGTATCTCTGTAATTCAGCGAAACAGAATGTATCTCGACGAGAACCTCGTCCTCGCCGGGTGTTGGGATGTCCGCCTCTTCCATGTACAGCTTGTCCAGGCCATTTTGGCCGGACTTCCATTGCTTGAGCTTCTGTGGCGCCATGTTCCAATTCTGTTGTTGTGGTTCCAAAATTCTATCAATTTCGCAATTTCCCGATGATTGAGTAAGTTGACGTGGACCTGAACGAACTTGAGGATGAAGTCGTAAGAGTGAGCGAATTTGTGCTCTTCAATTGATTCTTTGCGATCGGCTTCTTCTTGCTAGCGAATAATCCAGAAACCTCGCTCAACCAGTCTCGGCGATCCTGCGAAAATGGCGGCGTCGGCATTTTTAAGTACTCCTAGCTCTTCTATGACAGACGTTGGAATCTTTGTAATCCGTGATTCGGGTGCAAGTCGCCGAACCGAGAAAATCAACCTCAAAACAGTTCTGACAGCGGATGCAAGCCTCCGCGAGTGGGGAAGCCTATGACATATATACCTGGCATTGGCGACGCGGGTACTCAAATGTGGTGTTGGCAAGCATCGGGTCTAGACGTCACTGGCCGGGATACCCCGAAGCGGCCGAGGTCGAGATAACCATTCGGGTGCCCTCATCCGTGGGAAACCGACTGAGTCGAGAACGCCATGCGACAAACCTTACAAAACCTCAGCTGCGCGGCCGGCTTCAATTGCGATAGGCTGGCTGTGACTAACATCATCCAAGTAGGCTCTGCTGCCCAAGAATTGTGATGAAAAGAGATGAACTGCGAGAGGTGCGCGATAATTAGTCGTGTCGCGTGATGACGGCTGTTCGCTGTGGGGAAATTGGCGGTCGCAAAGACGTCAGAAACAATACTGTCGGCAGCGCATCGTCGATAAGCACACCACACAGCGCCATTCGATTCGATACATTCAGACAAGGGACCGAGAGCCAAGGATACCTAAGTTACCAAGGCCAGGCTGGTGGCCACCACCTAGGCTCCTCCTCCGTTCATTGTGGACGATGGGTGCCTTGTTGGATACTCAAATACATCGTACAGAACCGCATACTGCAATGCTATTTGTGGTTAAGGTGAGACTAGAAATGACAAGTCCTTCAATCTCGGGACTATTAAGTCCTTGAGCAGATGAATGTTATTTATAGGTCTCGGCTTAACTTGGTCCTCGGAGCGTGTTCCGGTGCGAGATCGTAGAGTGACTTGCGCATCGAGCAGAAATGTTAAAACGCACCTGGTATGGCATCACATGACGAACAGTCACTACACAATTAGTGTGTAGCCCAAGCACTGCGCACACAACTTCATACGTCATTCGATAGGCTGTGCAGCGCCTTCTCGGCAGCGCCCGGATATTCCCGAGCGCTGAACACTGTGTAGTGAAGTCGTGAATATAAGGTGCCATTTGATTCGGCATCTAGGTACGGCTTGCACAATCGCGACATTGTTGCAAAAGTTCAATGCCATAGGAGTCACTCCATGTGACAATCCTCACACAAATTTTGCTCTCGTAGGAATACCGATCACAATGTTGTCTGGTCTTTTCCGCTCCAACTTAAACAGTTGTGCGTGGAGCAGTCTTTCCGGATGGCAATGACTGAAATCGTTGCATTGGCCATTAGGACGCATACACAGGTCTGGGGGTGGCTTGAGTCATGCATGCAGGTTTTATCGATGGCTCCAACATCAGTCGGCAAGTGCGAAGGGTTGGAGGAGAGTGTGAGAGGTGTAAAAATCGAATCATCGGTGACCGACTTCATATATCATTTGGTTTCGTACACTACTGTTATATGATCCCGACGGGATCAGTGATGACCACAAGGCTTGTAATTGACCATTTGTTATCTCGAGAGAGCGATGACTGGTGAATTGCCTCTTCTTGTAACTTGTGAACAGTGGTCACTATAAACCATCAGCCGATGCTGAGCGGGGCTGGTGAAACAACTTACAAGGCCTCTGAGAAACGAGAGCCATCGGCTGCTCCTGATCAGATGTCGACCTCGACGCGGGCTTTGCCCAGCACATCATGACCCCACTCGCGCATGAAGTCGGCAAAATCCTCGAGGACCTGCTGCTTTTCATCCGTGTTGTTGCCGTTGCTCAACCAAGCTTGCTCCGCCGCCAGCGCAAGCTCAGCGCTAGAACGACGATGGAGCCAGCCCAGAGCCAACTCGAGCGGACCCATCTGAAAAAACCAAATGGTAGCTGATATCTCAAAATCCTCATTGCTAACAGCTTCCTCGTCGTAGTTGACCCAGTCAAAGGTTCCATGAAGCAACTCAAGCAAGCGCCATTGGCCTGAGCTGCCACTTCAGAGGGAGCTGGACGAGGCAGTACTTGATACGAGCCGTGATGTTGCCGAATGACAGAAGACCTTTGTACTTCTTGCAGTTTTCGTGCCACTCATCGTGACAGTTCGCGAGGGTCGTCAGACCATCGAAGATCGTGTCGTAGATGTGTTCACGCTCCAATGCATCTTCGACGTAGAGCTTGCCAGTAATCAGGTGGGAAGCACAGTAATGAAGGAGTGCTGGGCGATCGACAGCCTGCAGCACCGTTAGCCATGACCAATATAAGACGCCACAAGACGCACGTTGAGGTAGTTGGTGACTCTGCGTAGATCATCGGCAGTACCAGCAGATTCCAAGGTAGGAATCATCTGGTGTAAGGTCTTGAGAATGTCTAATGCCGGCATAATCACGAAGTCGTCGGCGTCTTCAGTGTCAAGTTCAAGCACATCCACGTTTTCGACGATGGCAAGCTCTTTCATGTCTAATTTCGAGACACGCTTTGAGGACGCGCTGTTAGTGAAGATGTCGTCTGCTCGCAGGGTTGAAACCATTTTGGCGACTGCTGTAGAAGAATTAGTGACCTCGAGATACAATAAGACAAAATCATGGTAAGTAACAACGTACTTTGATTGGATTCCTTGCGATGGGCGAGGGAGGAGAAAATAGAATAAGAAAGAGGATATATAAAAGCGCAAGCCTTGCGCTAGCTGGCAGACTGCGCCAATTTTCCTTCACTTTCACTGGCTGAAGCAAGATGGGACGGCGAGTTCGCTTCATATTGTAGTAATATCGACCAAAAGCGAGCAAGCGCGGGCTTGACAGTTTTGTAACGCGATTTGTTTGCTTTGAGCCGCTTGCCTATAGTCACAGGTTCAAAAGCTTCGAATCATATGCCTGAGTATCTCGTTGTGAAAAGCTCTCATGATTTCTCGAGGCCACAGTAAGCAGCAACAACACGGGCCAACATTGCCGAACACAAGATCAGAAATAATAGCACCTTATATCTCAATGCGAGCAGATTGGCTACTTGAGAATAATACCACATTCGTATGCAGTTCTAGAAAACGAAACATTGTCTGCTTTTCAGACGCGCAAATGGCATATGAATAAGAAGTTGCGTTGACAATCCAGGAAGATCACATTTTCAAAATTATGCATTGATGGCTCCGAGCCATGTGCTAAATGTAGGCAATGTTGCAATAGCTACTTCTGCCGGAAACCATATTGTCTTTCTCCGAGTTTCTATGCCATGACTGGACTGCGGTGGGTGCTGTTGTTCAGCCCGATGTCCATTGTAACACAAATGCTACCTTTGAAAGTGGTACCCTATGACTTCCACCCTGGTGGCTGTTAGTCCGCATCTCTACTTGAATCTTCAACGTGACTTACAACGATTAAGTGGTTTTCCTCAGTACCCTCATCGGTAGTATGGAAGTTGCGTCCCCCAGAGCCTAAGATCCGCAGCGAAGCTGCGCATCTCCTTCTCTTCCTCGTCGCTTGAGACCTCTACCAGCCAGTCTTGGCTTGCTCAGCGGCGAGAGCGAGCTCAATGGATGGACGAGGCTGAATCCTAGCCAAAGCTAGTTCAGGAAGGCCGATCTTGAACAGCCAGAGTGCAGCAGACACCTCGAAGTCGCCGAGATTGAGAACTTCGTCGGCATGCTTAACCTAATTCTTGCAGCCAAGGAGCTTCTCGATGAGGTGATAGACGCACCACTGCATGTGCAGGGGTACTCCATGAAGGCTGAGCATGACGCGCTTGTGAATGGTCTTAGTGGAGCCATCGTGGATTATCCATTCTTGTGCAGTGTTTGCAAGGAATTGCAGACCGTGGCTGAAATTGTCGTATAAGGCTTGTACGTCCGTAGAATGCTTCTTGCGATGTGGAAGAAGAACACGAGCGCAATAATTGATAAGCTCTGGATGTGTTATCACCTGTAATAGGTTAGTGGTGATACACAGCAATGAGCCAGATCCGCACCTTGATGATGTTGATAGCGGTGGTGCGGGAGGGGAGACCAGGTGTATCTTCGAACCAGTCTGCGCTGCTTCCTTCTCCAGTGACAGTCTCGCGGCCGTGCCGAGCGTTAATGAGCGCAAATCCTCCGTCCTCATTCACGTCCTCGGTGATCTTGCTAGTAGGAAAGACATTGATAAAGCCATCATTGGCAGCTTCGATTGCGTGTTGGGCCCCTCCTGGACGCTTCTCGATGACCGTAAGCTCACTGTTACCCAGCGTGGACTCGCTGTCGCCCGTCTTCAACATGACTACGGACTTGAACTTCTGGTTAGTGCTCATTACTGCAGCTATAGTAACTTCGTGATGGAAATGCATATCGAAAATCCCTCTAATACAGTTAGTCATGGGACAACCGAGATCAGACCAACTAACACAGACCTGATTGAGGAGTTCACGCGTGTTTGTCATATGAGAAAATGAAAAAAAGTACAAGGAATAGCAAAATATATAAAGGTGTGGGCGCGTGCGTTATAAGCACAGTACGCTCATCTGCTTTCACCTTCACCCTGGAAAGCAAGATGGAACAGCGAAAATTCTTGGCAGGGGTCCGAACCAGCTTAACGCCATAACCGTGCATTTAGGCAGCTATTTAACTTTAAATATTTGCTTTGGCTGTTGTGCCTGCCGTCACATGTTGAAAGCTTCGGCAAAGTGATCATCGCAGGCGCAGTATCTCGGTCTACAAATTGAGTGCAATATTTGGCCCTAAGAAATCCCAGCGATATTTAAAATAGGCTTGATTTGAGTAAGATGTGCATATTAGTTCTATTTAAGGTTGTGAAGACGTTTGTCGACATTGTGGATTTGTCACTAGCTTTCCACAGAGGCATGTATATTCTATAAGCCAAAATACATCTTGTATCATAGAGTATTAATTTGAGACTATGACAAAGTATGCAGCATAAATCCTGCATTCTTGGCTACCTGGGATTGAACAGCGGACAACGGGAAAAAAAACCCGACTAGAATCACAAAGAGTAGTAAATTCCAAATGTCGAAGGTATTAGTCTTGTCACTTAGTAGAATCTACAAAGTTTCGTATAGAGGTTTTTCCCACAACTATCCGGCTTTGAAGATTGTGGAAGCATTCTCTAGAGCTTGCATGCCCTAGCAGTAGCCAAACGGGCATGAGGAGTAACGTTAGTTGCCGTCGACTGGTCTAGGCATGTTGTGAATGTGCTTGCCAGACCATGGTTCCTTTCGTGATGCCTCCCGTCTTTGGTAGACGACGCCGTTTTTCAAAACCGCTCCGCAACCTTACAACCCCATAGACGAAGGTCTTCAGCCAAGCCTACGACAATCCTCTTCTGCTCTTCAGTCTTGATAAGTTCGACAAGCCAGTATTGTTCCATGTCAAGCGCTACGATAGCCGGGGAGAGGCACTGTGCCCACCCCATAACAATTCCCCGCGGTCCAAGTATGAGTAGCCAGAAAGCTTTCGAGATCTCGCACTCTCGAGTACCTACCGGCTTCTGGTCTTCGCCCACCCAATCATGGGAGTTTAGGAGGGCCCTTATAGTCAGGAAGAGTTCAGCTTGCTGAAACCAAGGCTGACTGCGGATCTTCGCCATGATTCGTTCCCCAATGGCTTGTATGGGGGTGTCAGATAAGAACCATTCTTTGGAGACATCAACAAGAAGCTCAGCGCCACTCTGAAAGATTTTGTAGAATATGGAAGCGTCAAACTTGTCATGAGTCGTGCGATATGCATGGCGGGCGACGACATGGACTAACTGCTCGTTGGACATGGCCTGCAATGGTTAGTGAACGCCACCACAAGGAATATGTCTCATTACCTTGACCTGCTCCATGCGCTGGAAGATGTTTTCGAGTTCTACTTCCTCGATATCATTTTTATCAACATCGATAATGCTTTGCTCCGTATCAGGGTCGCCAAGCACGGGCTCGTAGCTGTGACGACCTCCAACGATGACGGAACCCTCATTCTCTGTAGCCTTGTTGCTCTTCTTACTAGTAGAGACAGCGGATATAGAGCCTCCGTATTCAGTAGTAGCGGCATTGAAGGTGGTATGTCCAATGGAATGGGATGCTACATTGTTTGAAGTCATGGCTGTTTCCGAATCAGTTAGGGCTCCCAGACTTGATGGAGGCGTACATACTAGCGAAAAGTAGTGTTTAGCAAAGTTGGCGACACTATAGGGAGAAGTTATTGTGGGAAATGGAAGGGAAATAAAGACTGACATTGTTTCGCACAGTGTGCAAGAAAACTCGCGTAAGAGCTCCTTTCACTTTGGACACGTGACGTTGCACTTTAGCTGCGAACAGAGTGGACTAGTACCAGAATGCACCTTCCGCGACGGAAATAGTGAAAAGGCGACAGGGTACGCCAATTCCTCTCTAAGAACCTAGTTCTGATTAGTACTAGCTTAGTACTGGCTCATTTGCTACCTAGAGAAGTAGGTATCTTCGAACCATGGTTGCGCAGGCGTTGTAGTTGATGCGAAGGCTCCAGTGGATGCAATTAGATAGATCTCGAGCTCCAGAAATCATGAAATGTTCATCCTCTTTAGTCTTTTACTTCTCGTCAGTAAAGATAATAGTCATGAAGCCGTTGTATTTGGCAGTGGTAGTGCAAATGTCCAACTTTTGTAAGTATCTGGTGGAGAGCGCCTTTGAGTGTGTGTTGTGCCTAACATCTGCGGCTGGGATGCTAGCAGCGATCATGGAATATCAAACAAGTTTCGGGGTCGGTATGAGAAGTAATATCCGTAGGTATGGAGGGTGGAGATGAATATATAATATGGATGCCACGGTTCGCAAACCTGTTCCAGGTTCATTGCGATGTCGCTATTACACTTTCGAAAAGCCATGATGAGCTCTCATATATCTCAAGAAAGTTTTACGATTGCAACGAAGGTTGATCTCGTGCTTAACCTTATCAGCAGATGCAAATCAATGGCAGCGTGCGCTGCATCGGTTCTACCGGACCACACGTACTCGGCTACTCGTATGCAGCATTGATACGACATGGCCACGCATACCATTGCTCGAGTCATTGAGCATATCTCAGGAGGACCAGGCAACGGGCAGCGCAACTAAGCACCCCGCAGGCCAAATTGAAAGGGCTGTCATTGATCTAGTTACCACTCAAGTGGGCGTCATGTGACAGCATCGTAGTGATCACACTGAGAACCCAAACCTTGTCACTCGCGATGATATAACACTACCTGATTTTAGAACTGTTAAGTGGTACAACTGTGGGGTACTGCTTGTTCTAGAGGCAATCCGGTGTTGGTGCCTTCCGAGGCTTGGACGTTCTTGGGAGGATCAAGTGCTGCGTCGATGCGTACTACCAAGGATGAAAATATATGGCTAAGCACAGAAACATCAACTAAAAATGTGCAAACTAAGTCCTATGATGGTTATATTGTTGTCATCTACTGCTGTACCTTTCAGTGGTGTCTATATACCGAGGTACCTACGTTTCAGCACTCTCGGAGGACGATACAATCATCACAATTCCTCCACATCCTCGTCGTATTCCTCTATTTAAACATCTCCATCGTCCTCTCTGTCCTCATCATCGTCTTCGCGAGCCAAATTGGACATCTTGATTACCTCGTCTGGGTGCGTCTCACTAGTCGGAAACGCCCTTCCATCAGCGATCTCATTCCTCATCTTGGTAGCTCGGCGTACTAGATCGGTAATTGGACGTGTGCTATTGCTCTTTCCCTTCAGACTACGACTGATTTGCCCTTTTACCGAATCTAGAGATCGGTATGAGTCCACCTCTTCTCGGTGACCACATTGATCGACATCATCGGTGGCTTGCTTGATCATCTCCTTGACGTCTGCGGGTGGAAAACTGGGCACTCCGTTGACCTTGCACCATTTCTTGATGCTGCTGCATAAAGTGTGGTGTTCAGCTGAAGACCACGGAGGCACCCTGATATTTGGCTCGTACAATGTGTCTCGACGCTTCTTCATCTGGACAAGTTTTTTGTTGTGCAGCGTCCTCCAAGTCGTGTCGTTTGGATCGATTGGTGTCTGAAAAATCGCTGGATAGTAGTAAAAACTCTCATACTTGTCATTGTCGATGCGGAAAGCGCGAAAGCATGCCTTCATTGTCCACGTGTCGTGGCCCCTTGTTCAGACATAACCATCCTTACTTCGCCTAACCCAGGTTTTGCCTCTGACTGGTTTCGGTATCAGGTGACTCGCGACGTCGGGTTTTATGTACGTAGCTGAGTTATTCGTGGTTTTATGGACTCTGAACGATGGGATTATGTCAATCTGGACGTATTCTTTCTCTTCTCCAACCATGTCTACCGAGAACCGGGCAATAGTGGTACCGTCTGAAGCTGTTTCAAAGAACCTCATTCTCATGGAGAGGCTCAGGGGCTTGTGTGGACAACGTCTGTGGGTCTGGTTGGTCGGACTCAACGGTAATATCACTATCTACATCGTATTCAGCGGTAGGTGTAGTCTCCTCGTCTTGACGGGCAGCCATTGTCGCTTGTGATTTTGACGTCTGAAGTCTGGTCGTTCGTCGGATCGGTAAGTTTGGTGGAGTAGATTCAATAGGCAATTCCATTATCTCTTCGTCACTATGGGTAGATGAAATTTCGAGAGATGGCGAGATGCGTGATGTTCGAGTTGGATATTGCTCTTCGACTATCCCGGTCAAAAAAGTCCACAGGTCTTCATCGACATCATCGTGCCGAAACATCGTAGGCAAGTCCACCTGTTACCATATGTTTGTACATGTACTTTTCCAGGTGAGCTTTGGTAATGTTCAAGAAGGGTACTTCGAGTGCATTGGCTCTTAGGATCCTGCCATGCTGAATCTGGGTAAGAGTCCACATTAGTCCTGGGACGAGCTTGTTGCGCATTGCAACTACCTCTTCGCACGTGCGCTCTTGCTCCACTACAGGGTGTGATCGAAAGTAAGTGGAAAACCTTACGAAGAGTGTCATGTCATTTAGCCACACCATAGCATTGGGATGTAGTTCAATAGCTGCAAGGAGAATTTGATAGTAGAGTTGGAGCCAGACGCGCTCATGACCATGCAGCGGCTGTGGCATCTTGGAGTTGGGTATGTGAAAGGGTGGGTCCCTTCGTCGAACGAGATCATAGGATATTTAAAAGCAAAATCTTGACCTTGAGACTATAGGCTTGCTGTTGCTCATAGCACTTGAGCACCTGATTTCGTTTATTAGCGGCACGGGTTCTCTCATCGGGTTTGTTGAGCACTTATCCTGGTCGCTCGCAAATCTCTAGCTCTACACGGGGGCTTGAATATATCCTGCATAAGATCATCCTGAGTCAAACCTTAGAAGGTTTGTAGTTTGGAGCTGAAGGCGGAATCATTGGAGCTCGTTGTTACATAACTCGACGGTAAATGAGCGGACAAAACTCCGATCTATCTTATTGTATAGAACGTGACATGTGCATAGCCAAAACTATTCACTCTATATGACTTTCGACTGCACACATTACAAATGCTGCAGCTGGCAAGGCTATAGCCACAAATCTACTTGCTTTGCACCTTGAAATGCGACTCATACATCCTACTAATGCTCTTCTCATCAAACCCTCCTCTCAACCACTCGAGCATCCTTTGCTCCGTCCACCCATTCACAGTCCCATACCTGCCTTTCATGGCCACTGTGAGCTCGTTGGCCCTCTTCCTCCTCTGTGCCTCAAGCATTTCAAGCCGCTGCCGGTACTCCGCAATGATCTCCTCTTCACTAAGATTATGTTCTGTAAGAAGCACCTTAATGTCGTTGGCTTGCCACTCAGGGCCGTCCTCTGGCTTGCCGGTTTGATACCTGCCGAGTTCCGTCTCCATGTATGCCAGCAATTTCTCGGCTTGTTCTGCCATAGCAGCTATTCGTTGTAAGGGAAGAGTGTTTGGAAAAGGTAAAAGACGAAGCAACAAGAAAGAGATTTTGTCTCACATTATGCTACTAAGTTGCCCCATTCCTGCTTGCTTCGCATGATTTACAGGAGCCAGCAATTCTCGATGGCAAGCTGGGAAGGAAACTAGCATGTATTTGCTGGAGCTTTGGAGACGTCGCGTGGACGACCTCAACAACATACCTGAATCATACGCCAAGAAGGCGTGACGCTGAAATGGATACTGACTGACACCTTGCAATAATACTGCAAGGTATTGAGAATACGAGACGAATGAAACAAAAACCTACAACTTCGCCTTCTCTTCTTCAAAATCGCTCAACTCCCTTCTATTACTATTGCGCGGGCTGTTACCGAACTCTTTCGCTCCTCGTTCCTTAAGCTCGTCCTCACTCTTCCACTTCCACGCTCGGTCCTTCTCTTCGCCATTGCTTTTCCCGTTCAGCACATTTAGTATATACTGGCCTGCATTCGGCATGAACTTGTACGAGTGGAAACTTCCACCGACTGCAATGTACATGTTCTTCAACCGCTTGTCGGGATGGCGCGACACTACCCAGTCTTCTGTAGGTGAGACAGCATCGTAGCATATGCGCCACCGGCCTGGATGTCGGCCTTTCGTCCACTCTGGCATACTCTTTTGGATGACTTTGGTACTCTCCTGAATGAGCTTTGCTGGAACTTGCATTTGGTTCCTCTTACTCGGTGCAGTAATGCGTTTACCAGATGAGGTGGTAACGGTGTTGGTGAACTCGGTCTTGATATCGTTGACCTTGAGGGATGGGATGTTGTGGTATGGTGGGATAATGTCGACTTCGCCGCCAATAACTATGACTGGAAGCTCGGTGTCCATCATATGCTTTGACTCGTCCTCACTGAGGTTGTAATAAGCGGACAGTCGCCCGACAGCTGTCACTTGTCGCTCGATTCGATCCTTATCTGCAATTCTGAGTTTGTCCTCGAGTGGCGAGAGCAAGCTGCTTGTCCAGGCACCGGCTGCTACGACAACTTTTTCCGCTTTCAATATTGTTCCGTCTTGAAGTCTTACACCGGAGATACCGCCATCACGAATGAGGAGCTCTTCGACTTCGCCTGTGATCCGCTTCGCACCTCGACTTTCCGCAATCCTCAAATAAGCCTTCGTTGCACTTGCCGCGTCGACCCATCCCGCCTCAGGATTGTAATATCCGTTCCCTAGTCTTTCTCTACTCAAGCCCTTCAAGACACTATGATCATTGATCAATCCTTCAACATCAACATCTTGCACGTGTGATCCTCTGTTCTCGAAAGTCGTGCGCACGCCATCTCTAAACTCCTGGCTCTGCTCCGGGCCATCGAAAACGGTCCATCCAGCCTTATGGAAATGGCCCTGGACTTCCATCCCCCAGAACCAGAAATGGATAGCTTCATTGGCGAGGTTGCAGTACAGTGGCGAGGTGTAATCAGTGCGGATGATGCGGTTGACGTCTATTGCTGCTGCGTTCTTGTCGTGCACATGACCATCAGGTGACCATCGATCAATGATTGTGATCTTTGAGGGATCGCGGTAGGATTTTGAGGCGTGCACGGCGAGCGATGTACCGAATGTGCCTGCGCCGATGATGAGGAGGGATGGCTCGTCCTCTTTGTCCGCCATTCTCGTTGCAATGTTCCAGACTTTGACCTGTTAATTAACTATGATTTTTCCGTTTCTTGCACTGTTCAATACTCTGGGATTTCTGATGTTGATATATTGTTGGTTTTCTCGGCGTAGCCCCGCGACATAGTGCGGATCCGGTGTGCATGGGTGGTCGATCGGCGAGCCACTTCGAGATTGCGGAGATCGCTCCGCGAGTCAGGAAGCGTAGAGTTCCAACGGAAGCGCAACGGATTTCTTGTAACATGCTCAACTTCCGTCCGATACTTGTGCGCTCTTCTTCCGTTCTCTTTCCTCTGGCATATTGTATTTCTCCACTGCGTGCAGCGCATCGGTTTGTTTGCGAATCGACGAACACTACTAGACCAGCACATTTTGCTGCAGTGGCAGTGAAATCCTCGTGCTTCTGAGCCTTGATCAGCAGCGACAGCGACATAGCCGCAACCAACATCAGACGAAAACTCATGTGCACTCCCAATGCTATATATATCGCTCACTCGGTCTTCATTGTCGACAGCTTGTCGATGCTCAGAACCGGAGCTACCAACAAGACGAAAATGACGTCTACAACGTGAAATTCAGTCTTCCGGACCCTATGAGTAGAGAGGTGGAACATAGATGCGCCGTCGCTCTTCAAACCTCTGAGACTGGCAGTCTCATAACCGAATGGGAAGGCGCTCCCTGAAAAGGAGCGAATGAATACCGGCTAAAGAAAAGTGTCCTCTGTATTAGTCAGCTTGACGTGAGCGCAAAAGGCTGCTTTGGTGTTTGATACACCTGATCACTCGAGTGACTGACTGCACATGTCTATTATTGCATGGATTCAGTCTGAGCTCTACGTTCGGTCGTAGAGTCTCGCAAGTATTAGTTCTCCATTTGCGGGTAACGTTTGATGACTTGCAGTTTAGAACGCTTGCGGCTACAGTCTTCCAGCACACACTGTTAGGTACAGCACTTGATGCATCGTCAATTGCACATTGTATGGTTCATAAGATAAAAATTTCGAATAATCGTAAAATAGTACATGCATTGGTATCTCTATGCAAACAAGCCCATATGCATCGACCAGTCTCTTAGGACCGTCCCGTAAACAACAAACGCCTTGCTAAATGCTTCCGTCTAGCGGTCTAAGCGTACGAAGAAGCCGAACACGTGAATGCACTGCGGACCTCGCCGCTGGTGTACTGGTGAATGATGTCCTCAACTGAGGCGTATGTTCCAGCGCCAAGAATGACAATACCGATGATGAAAACAAGGGCGTTCAGAATGCTGAGGAGGATGTTCTTGGTGCTTGACCTCCAGCTGCCCTCCTTGACGAGCTGGAACCAGAACAGCGCGGGGAAGTAGAAAGTGAAACCCGAAATGAAGAGCGAGGAGATAAGTCCGAGAAGCGCGTTGAAGAAGGGGATGGCCTCAGCGATGATCCAGCCGATGATGGTGATGACGGTGATCAAGCAGAACCAGACAGCCCAGCCGCGAACGCCCTTGACGTATCGGATGGGGGAGTTGGGGAAGGCGCGATCCATGATGTACCTGCCGACAACTGTGCCGTTGATAGATCCGGAAATGAAGATGACGGGCAGAGCGATACCGAAAGCGATGCGGGAGACGGTATCACCAGCAGAGAGCAGGGCGGGGGACTTGACATCAACACCGACAAAGGCGTAGATGAGCGCTCCGGTCAGGGTGTAGATGAAGATCTCGATCAGACCAAGCGCCCAGACCGACTTGACGTAGTCGGAGGGTGTGTGCATCTCGGACATGAAGGAAAACTGGCAGACAGCAAAGGAGTAGGCGAAGACAATGTTGGTGGTTGCCAGGAATGCCTCGTAGAAAGTGGTGCCCTCCGGAGGCCATGCGGACCATGGGACTGCACTCAGACCACCAGGTGCGTTGTGCGCTTGGATACCAGTTGCAATGATGGTGACCAGGATAGCCACAATGATACTGACGAAATCAATGTACCCCAGAATCGCAAACTCGGCGAATGAAGGCGGCAGGGCGAGCAGTAGCAGAATGACCAGGGAGACCACACTCCATGCGAGCGCGCAGACTTGGTAGTTGTCGATGATGTTGATGAATGCGATTGTGCCGGTCAAAGCGTGGGATCCAACAAGGAGAATCAAGAATAGCGCGAACATGACGCCAACGAGCTCGTATCCGAAGCGACCCCAGATGAGCTGCACGGCATCCGAGTAGTGATTGACGTGCGGGTGCCGCATCTTGACCTGACCGACGACATATGACGTATAGATGGCAATCAGACCAAGGCCCACGCACATAATGACACCGGCAACCATTCCTAGTTTTGCAAACGCGGAAGGAATACTAAGAGATCCGAGAGCAATGGCTTCGACAATCAAGCAGATAGTAAGGCGTTTCCACCCAAGGCGGTTGAACCTCTCGGAGCCCTCTTGGACGGTGGCAGTCTTGTCGAGGGGCATGTTGAGCTCGGGGTCGCTCTTCTTGCCCTCGGAGATGTCATCGCCATCGGCGCGGTAGATGGGGGGGTTTGCTTCGAAGCCGCGCTCCGGGTAGGATCTTTGAACTTCCTGCATGTTGGCGAATTTGCTCTTGTTGCCGATAATGTGATAATGGAGAAGATGAAGTGGAAAGATCAGAAAGGCGGGGATGAGGCCTTGTTTTGAAGTTCGGTCCTGAACGGCGAGCTAGGCAATGACGAAGCTTAAAGCAGAAGTCGCAGTGCAGGTCGCAGCCAAACCTTGGAACGGACAGCGGCAGAGTGGTTTACGATAACGACGAACCGTTGTTAGTCGGGCGGAGACGTGGTGGAGGTTCCGATGCAAAAGTCACAACTCTGGGGCGATGTGATCCATTATGTACCCATCCAGCTTATCTGCCAGTTTCCCCAGATGTGTAATAGAATGATGGCTATCAGCGACTCCGCTCTGCGTCCCAAGACGCTGCGACCGAAATTGACCGGCCGCCGCAGGACTACCGTAAGCAGCTCGAGTCGGGGTTAATTCTCGGGGCTGGGCAGTAGAAACGGGCATATCCAGGTAACCATTCACGCCGGCAACAATCGGGCCCGCCGCTGAGGTTGCACTTGACAAGCATTGCGCCAAGCGAGAGGCTGAACGTGCATAACGCCAATTTTCAGAAACTTCAGCGCGAATCTGGTGATGTTCGAGAATCTCAATCATGCCCTTCTCTACTCCACGTTTTCCAGAGCACAGGTCTGGGAGCGTTCTGGCAGCACAGTCTGGGGACGACATGCCCTTCGGCATTGCAGCAGCATCATCACAGAGACGCTTTGTTGTTGCTCTGGCATGCGCGTCTCAGGCTTCCCAGCGTGCATCGCGTGCCCCTGTGGCGGCGATGGATGACGCGCTCCACTTGGTGCGCTACAGTTGACGTAAAATCTTGAAAATTTTACGTTGCGCACACCTGCAGGAGAGGGACGTGCAGCTCTCACGCGCGGGCGTTGTGTATCGAGCGAGGAAATGATCGGTGACATCACAAACACAAAGGCCCTTTTGCGATAGCCGCAGCTGCGTTCGTTGGACATGCTGCGCAACGCAGATAGCACCCATGCACAGTGACGATGTGGTGAAGAGAACGCCACCAGTGTGACGTCTGCAGCCCTACCCGCGCAAGCCTTCCATCTTCGGTGGCGGTGGGTGCAGTCAAGCATTTCGATCCGCGCCATCCCGGCCAGTGGCGTGCGGCTTAACGTACTAGCCGAACACAAGCCGGCGCACTACTTAGTCAGGCACAGTCCGACTGCTACCGACCTCTAGACCATAAGCAGTAATTTCTGACATCTCATTCGTGATGGTCGTGCCATCCATGAATTTCGCAAGGGTAATGGAATGGCCCCACAGCGTCGTGGGAGGTAATAGAATGGACAAACACCGCCCTTGACGCTCAGCTGCTTATCTTTACCCCGTGCGCATTGTGGAGTGCAGGCTGGGGTTGGGAGATGACCAATTGGCGTGTGCACAAATGTGTTCGAAAGAGCTCATGTCGCGCGACCTTCTGTACCCCAGATGGACCCTTTGCAAGTTCTCGGAACGGAACGTACGGCCTGGGTTACTCGCAGAGGGAATCTCGGAATCGGCCCTTCGAGCGAATTGGACTTCCGCATCGGCGTTGTGCGCCATTTGAAGTCTGGATGAGGGTGGGGTAGACTCGCAATCTTCTGGACGCCTTATGACATTGAACGGAGTAGAAGCCATGGGATGCTCATGCGGAGTCGGAACGGTACTGCGGGGTTAGAGTGTAGCATAGAGTCTGGAGAAATGATCGGTGATCAACCGTGGTCTTGCGCGTAATAGCGTAAAGTACTGTAATTCTGGGTATTACTCCAACACCGAACGGTCCTGAAACAATAGTTTCTTCTTCCCTTACCTGTGGCCGGCCGGTAGACATGCTGTATGCCCAAGCTCGATGTTTGAGTGCGGAAAATTGAGGGTTTTTTGAGGAGCCTACGGTGGCAAAAGGTAAGAACAACAATTCTTCTCATGCATGCTTCAGCTTTGGCTTTCGTTCGATGAGACCTTGATCAGCTCCTCCAGTACATGCGGGTCCATCTCTCTCTCCTCTGCGCCTCTTGATGACCTGCTCACATCAGTCTCCTCCAGGTGAGCATCTTCAGCAGTCGAGTCAGACGTGAAGTCGAATATTCGGTGTTCACCTAGAAGAAATCAGTAAACGTGAAGCAAATATGAGTGCGTTGACTTACAGTTTAGCCATGCTGTACCCGTCATTGGATCTTCAACATCCCAGTCTTCAGTGAGAAAGTGAGCAAACGCGCCATGAGTGACGAGGACAATCTATTCTGTCAGCCCCAGTTCAATAGGGATGTGAACACGATAACATACCTGCTTCTCTGTTCGTTGTATTAAGAAGTTTCTCAGATCTGCCGCACGTTTCAGTATTGCATCTTTCTCGTATGCCCAGTAGCCTTTCTGGTCGTGTGTTAGTCATCATTTCGTGCATTGGTGGAGTTCAAACGTACCTTGTTGTTCCACCCCTCAGTCAAGGGCGAGGCGTCGATCTTATTGTAGTCGAATGGTAACTCATCTTTTGTAAAGAGTGTTGGCAATATCCGCTTTACATCGTCTGCAGTGTCTGCGAGACCAACATCACACCCAATGTTGCTGACTTCCTGCAGTGGTGGCAAGAGCACGAATGGAACTTCTTTCCGCGCTAATGTTGGCCCCAGGCTCAAAGATGCAGTCTGGATAGTACGTCGTAAAGGCGATGAGAAGACAATGTCAATGTCGTTATGGTACTTGAAGGCAGATTGGAGAGTGCTACATTGTCCTTTTCCTTTTGAGGTTAGGACCGCGTCGCGGATCGTGTAGTCGCGCTGCGGTGGTGTGAGCTCTTCGTATGCTGTAGTCCTGGGGATTCGACCTTACAGTGGCATTGTGCTCTCCTTGCGCGTGACGGATAATGTGTATTCTTGGTGGCATGTTGTGCTGATGATGATGTTGTTCGCGAGACAGTGCCTTCTAAGAATGGTGGGGTCGTTGAGTCACCGTGTAAGCTGGAACTTATGTGTGGTCAAACTCCTCACTTGACAACGTCCTATCAATTTAGCGGTCGTGCAGTGCAATACTAATCTACCATACTTCAAGGTGCTGTTCGATGCGGTGATTCTCCTGTTGAGCTCTTCCTCTGACTTTTCGCAGCCCCAAACGGCAGGTTTACCGGTGACGTCAACGCTAGTCCTTTTCGGACACACCGTGGATCCTTCACGATAAGAGGATGGTGGTGCTCAAACTGCTCTCATGGCTTCTGTGATATCTGTTTGTGGCACGACTCTAGAGGTAGAACCACGTTTTGCAGGAAATCCTTCCGCCAATTTGTGTCGTTCAATTCATTCGCACGTAAGCACCAGTCAATTGCACCGGCAAACTCTGGTCCTGCTTCCTCACCGACTAGTTTACTCCATTGCATCGCTGCTGCCCAATCGAGTATTGGTGCTGATTGTGTATCGCCAACGCCGAGGGCTTTGCGGAACTGCGTTGTCTCTAAAGGACTCCCAAAGCAAAGCTCAAGCAACCTGATGCCGAGACTTGCAAGAGCATCGGTCGGTTGATTCTTCAGACTGTTGGACATCTCTTGTGTGATATAGGGGTGGTCTAACATTTCGGATTGTGGATTATTGGGGCTCGATAAGAAGACGATATTGTCTTTACGAAGACGTGTATTAAGCCATGGTGTGGCTCCGAGCCGTAAAAACGATGTCGCGAGCATGAGGGCAAGGCAGTACCGCCTCCGTCTTGTGAGGAATGTTGTTCCTCCCTCCAGAAGGTCTCGTAAGCTTGTTGCAGGTGTGTTCACGCCCGGCAGCGCGGCTGTATCATGATAGAGGATGAAGCGATAATCCTCCTCCTCCAGAAAGCCGATACAGTCTACACAGTTGGTGTCCAACGCACTGCAGAGATCGCTGATTGGAGACACCGTCATTTGAAGCTGCGTGGCTTCGTCTTTTGAGGTACTCCACCGGACCTTGTTGTGAATATTGTGCTGCGGTACAGCAATGGAAACGTTGCCAGCGTTTGAGACCATCCTGATCTTTGTACCTCTCTGAACAGTAGTCCTCAGGCGGAAGAGAATGTCAAACTCAACTTTCTCAGATGCGAGGCTAGCCAGTCCAAGGTTTGCTGTGTGGCTTGTACAACCGCATTGCCAGGCCTTTGTCAAGGCCTCGTGCAAGCGCTTGGCATGTCGCCAGAAGTCACTCATCTTCCGATTGATGAGAGTTGCAGTTCTGGAGGCTTTTCTTTGCTGGCGCGCGATGGCTACCTGATCGTCAATTTCCAGAAGCTTCTGCATTTGGTTACATGCCTCTTCGAGTTTCTTGAAGAGGCGTTCTCGTGACGATCTTTTCAGACTGAATTTGATGCGTTTTGCTTGGAACTCAAAATTGGCTTTGCTCATCAAGTCTACTCGTGACGAATTCTTCTGTAAGGCACCGTTCTGTACAGCAATCAGCCCGGAAGACGACTAGTTCGATGCATAGCCTACCTCGTCCACCCTCGCTTGAAAGTTAGGATTGGAAACCCCTAGCTCTTTCTTCAAGGACTCTATAATGCTGTTGATGTCCACAATGGTATCGATGAATAGGTTATAGCTCCCGGGCAGGCGTTCTTGCAGTCGCTTTTCAAGATCAGGGTTTTCCCAGCCCTTCCCAGCTGGGTCGGCCATCAGTACCTTAAGCTCCTCATCGTCAACTACGAGAGGAAGAAGAAACCGCTCGACGTTGCCTTCGAACAAGACCTTCTGTATCCCAAGAGTACGTACGGAGTATCGGTAGGCTCGTTGTATCATGTACCAATCCTTCATTATATCCATGCTCTCATGGTAGCTTTCGAGTGCGTGAATTAGAAGAGGAAAAGCGCCAAGTACAAGCCCAGCGATCTCGATTCCACTCATCGTAGCCTATGGTGTTTGGCGTGTTTAAAGGGAACTTGGCAGTCGCACAGCTTAGGTGGTAGAATGCGCCTCGATGGACCACGATAAAGAAATTGTAGAGATGTCAGTGATATATTCAGCTAATGGCGTATCTGGCAGCATGTTATCAGTCAGTGTTGCAAAGGAAGCAGTCGAAAAGCGCGGCAGAGTGCACGTGTGGGGCTGAGTTGCATGGTAGGCTTCACGAGTGCGGGGTCATCTGCGCGACGCACGGCAGCCTGGCCTACGACACTTCATTTCATAAATCCTTGAGTGCTTTGACTTCTTATAGTTCTAATAGATATTGGGAGTGTTCTGAGTGTCGCAAGTTGATCCCCTTATGGCCAGCAACACACTAGGGGGTTCCTCAATCGAGACCATCCGATTATTCAACCAGTTTTGTTCACTCCTAAGCGATCCAGCATGCGAAAGTCGGTCAAAGTTGACACAGCATGTCGTCGAGGACCAACTCGCCAGATTCCGCATCTGGGGAGGTAATCTGGGCGCACTCCAGCATTCATCGTCGACCGCCTCGCTCGATCATCGCTTACGCGAATCACCGAAGATTGCGACCCAGATCCAAGAACACTTGGGCGACCTGTCAGAATGCCTTGGCACCGGTACATCATCAAACATGGACACGAACCGTAGTCGCCTAGCTAAGCCTGACAGTGTGCAGTATCGCCTCGGGTAAGTCACCAAACCGAGTTATCAACGGCGACGTTGATGATGGGGATGACGACGGCGACGAGGACTGCAGCGAGCCAGAGCTTCTGGACGCCGCAGACGAAGTCGAGAACACAAAGGCCAACTCGACCGAAGCTGAAGAGCTGTTTGGAACCGTCAAGGACACGATTGCCGGTCTTTTCCGACTTTCAATAATCATACGCAAATACAGTCCCCGTGACCGATTTGCCAAAGCTCTGAGCGGTCCGAATCCTTTCGACGAGACGTTTGATGTGGATCATGTTGGGCAAAGATTCCCTAAACTGGAACGAGCATCTCACACATGGCTCAAACTGCGCCTTGGTAGAGCCATCACCCAGCGAAGACGATTTCTTCAATATGCCCGAGAACATAGAAAAAGACTAGGCAAGGAAGCGGACGAACCCTTACAGACTATCAGAGAGGCATTACCGCCCACAGCTACTTCCTCGCACCACGACTTGATGTTGAGGTCCGAAGCTGGGAACACCCAGACCACACAACATCCGAGTACACTCGCTCAAACTGCGGCATCAACACTATATGCCCCTAATGAGACATTCTCAGCGGTAGATTTCCAGGACGATCGATCACAAACATCCTATGCAACGTCTCTAGGCGATGTTACCGACACATCGCAACTGCAACTCCCTCCCTTAGTCGATGTTTCCCAAGGGGCAGTATCTTTTGAATGCCCCTTTTGCTGGACCATACAGAGTATTCGCAAAGAGAATCAGTGGCGCAGACATGCCTACAGAGACCTACGACCATACGTCTGTACCTTCAACGACTGCGATGTCAAACTCTTTGCAGATCGCCAAGACTGGTTTGAACATGAGCTCGCAAGGCATCGGCAGTCCTGGCTATGTCAATTCTGCGGGAGAGGCGATTTTGAATCCATTGGGAGCTATCAACATCATCTTCGGGGTCAACATATACCCGGAATGAACGACGATCAAATACAAGCCATTGTCAAAACAAGTGCTCGGCCAGTGGCCTCGATCATGGCTTCTGATTGCCCCTTTTGTGACGATTGGCAAGCTTCCCTAAGCGCCTCAAATCCTGATATACCCGGAAAACATCTTGTCGTCACACCAAAACAATTCAGACATCATGTGGGAGCTCATATGCAGAGTCTGGCTCTTTTCGCCATTCCAAGAGGCTATCTTGAAGATGATGAGCTAAACCTGGGCTCAGCCGCGAGCGTTAGAGCTGCCGGAGTGGGGACTGATGCAGTTTCTAACACCGACTTTGAAGGTATCGAAGATAAAGTAATAAAGATTCAAAGATTTTGGCGACACCAACAGTTCCGTCTAGCGATACGGCGCCGAGACTCAATCTCCAAGATGGTCAAGACTGAGCAAATTCACCCCACAGCTGTGTTTGGAATAGTTGTCCTCATTCAACGCATGTGTCGCAGAGCGAGGCGACGTAGGAAAGTAGAGCATCAACTGGTCCTCGCCATGGAAAAAGATGAAAATTCGCACCATCGCGACCGTTCGGCATTGATATATCAACTCCGTAACCTCCAGTTATTCGATCGCTTCCCACAACTATTGGCCTCTATCGAAGACAAACTCAGCGTTGAATTGTATGAAGGCCAACAGTACATTTTGCGGAAAGGCCAGATCACCTATTGCCTTTACTTTTTGATCCTCGGACGAATAAAATTTTCTGAGACGCATTCTTGGCAAGCAAGCCAATCCAACGTTACCATGTTGAACGTACCTGTCAATGAACCTGAGCCAATTGATGTACAGAGCGTTGGATCATGTCTGGTTATAACGCTACTCAAGGAGGATTTCGCTGAAGCTGTGCTCCATTACCGCGATGTGCAAGACTACCTTGAAGACTTTGGCCCTCTTTTGCTAGCCTATATCAATGTGGAAAGTAAGCAATCTTTGAGCACTTTGGAGTACGAATTCCAGCTATGGCTGGCGCTGGAGTATTGCCAGACCCGAAGTCAGAGATTGGATACCACAAGATCTCGGATTGGCACGCAACATAACGTCTCAGCATTGTGGGAAAGGCGCAAATCATACAGTCCACTGCTCTTGTTCGCTGCTCGTGTAGGCGACATCGATTTGCTCGATCTCTTTGTAAGCCATGGTGCCAAGATCAATCGAGAAACAGGAGAGTCGAGTCTCAAAAGTGTTGCCAGGCGGCACGAACGGCATGATGTGTTGCACTGGTTACAACGAACACAAGACGATCAAAAAGCGTTGATAGCGACATCTGACGATTCTGTCCACCACGACAAAGCAAGCCATACGCTTATGGACGACCAGAGTTTCTATTTGGTATTGACTGAAGCTAAGAGCAGCTACGAAGTCGCTGGGAACTTACTCAACAGTCTGCCCTCCAGTGTCGTTGCCCAGATCATTCATAGCAGGAGTAGCGCCTACAATCCTCTTATCTTTGCGGCCAAAACTGGAGACATGGAGCTTGCTCGAAGTCTTCTCGATTGTGGTGCGGACATAGACGCCACAATGACTGACGGTTCTACTGCTCTGGAAGCTGCCTGGAACGCCAAAGGGGCTCCCTTTGTTGCGTGGCTACTGGAGCTGGGTGCAAAGAATCCAGGTCGTATCCGAGAAGATGACGGCTTCAGAGTCGGAAAGATCCTTGAAGACTATCATAAAAATCACGGGGAAAGATCAAGCCATGCAAATCTTATAGCCTTCGTTGGAAAAATCATAGCTTCTTACCTTTCTTCAACAGAGGACCACCCATTTCTCACTAGTTCGCCTGTATTTACTACCACCTCGGCCGATGACACTTTAGAAATGGGTCCTGCACTTACAAGTAACGACCGAATTTCGAGTAGTGATGAGCTGACATCACGAAACATTCCAATCATCCATCTGCAGGGTAGTGTTTCTCCTGAAGACAACGACTACGCCACTGCGCCTTCAGAGCCAGAAGTCGGACTAGGAAACTTCACGCATCTACAATCAGAGCTCGGAGAAATGAAGCTTTCTTTCACTCGAGAACAGTTTCAATCTGTCACTGAGGGCTTTGAAGGCTTCGAAGGTCGTCTGGAGCGAGTGGCTCACATGCTTGAAGAACTGGATCTTTTGGGAACCACAGCCGACTATCTCAATACCTTCATGTACCATACTGAAGCTGCTTGGGCGCCCCTGGAGTGTGCTCTAGCGAACAACGACGTCTTACTTGCCGAGCTGCTTATCAAGCATGGCGCGGATGTAAATTTGCAGACATCCACAGGGGAGTTTCCTCTTGATATAGCGCTCAGTCGAGCTCAAGGTTCAGATGAGATGGTAAAGCTCCTGCGCAGCCATGGAGCACAGCACAGCCCTGACAACATAACTTCCACGAAAGCCCTCTGGAACTTGGGTCAACATTCTGAGATGCTAGGTAGAGAGGCATCTACTACGGATCCACGCGAGTGTGGACCGTATGATCCGGACGAAGACCCTACTGCCGCCTTCGAAGGGTTCAGTGATCCCACATTACCTGTTCTGAACCTGATACAGCCCAGCCCACCTAGGAGCAGACCATTATCTTTACACGGGGACCCTGAACCCACAATAAAGTCGTCCCCAGAACAACTAGAGCATAGTAATGAATTAGAGCTCTTCACACCTGATAAATCCGAAGAGACATCTGCCACAGGTGGCGATCCTAGCACAGGTGCAAGACCGCCAATGAATTTGACACAGGCAGTCCGGCGGGCCATAAACCAGATCCTCATTGACGAGCAACCGTCAGCTGAAGAGAAAAATAGAAGCCCTATAGATCACCCAGCAGTGGCTTTGGCTGGCGCGGATATTGAATTTTCCAAACAAATGCCGTTTACCGCCACCAGCTCTTCAACCATCGCACACAGCGACGAATCTATCCAGGACCCACAACTTCTACTCATTAGCAAAGACAAAGCTATGTACGAGGGCCGGATTGCATACTACGAAAACGCGATTCGACAAGCCACGAGCGAAGAGCAAAAAAACATGATTCCAGAATTCGAACAAAGGATCCAAGAGAAACGACATCTACTTCGTGCACAAGATCTTTTGTTCAAGGCTAGGCAAATGGAATTAGAGAAACAAAGTCCAACTGAAGTTGCCGACTTGCGCAGGTTGGCAAGAGATGAACAAGGCGCTGTCATGACGAGAAGAAGGGGGGCCTCAATCGAAGGTACGAAGTGAACTGGGAGACAATACGGGTGTAGAATCAATTCTGATATATATTTTTTTCGGTTCTACTGTGGTGATAGTAATGATCAATTTTATTTAGCCTTGCATGGTGCCTGATAGTTCCTAATTCCGTCCTCACCGACTGAGGACCTCAACTCTGAGTGTGCCCTGACATGTACCCTAGGTAGACTCTCATTTGCTCCTCATAAATGTTGATCTTCAATTCTGGGAATCTTCTCAATTTATCCAAGGCATCTTGAAGATCCAACCTTGCCTTAGCTTCGACATTCGTTGTCCCTCCGTCATCATGTTGTAAGTGAAACTTCCATATCAGAATGCACGCCAACATGAAGTCGACCTGAGCTACCATGCACTCATCGCCAGACTCAATTGCGGCTTGCAACGATGCTTCTCCGTATTCCTGCGCTGCCTTGACGTGTTCGGCCCGGCTTTTCGATTTTGATGCCAGGATGCTAGCCCTGACAGACGTTTCAGTGAGTTTCTGGTAGATGCGTGCTCGCTCCTTATGGGTGGTCTCTGGACTTCTCTTTGCTTGCTGCAAAGCATGCTTGTACTGCATGGTGGCCTCCACCATGACTTTGTAGGTTACTTGATGCGCTGGTAGCTTTCTTTTCGCATCGCCGCGATTGATGAATTCACCTGTATCGTTAGCTCACAACCTGTGCACACAAATCTCACGGGTTCCGGATGCACTTACGCATCTCAGCACGCGTTGCCTCTTGGCGAGAGTGATAAGTAACCTATCTACTCTAAGCGATAAGAGTGGCATATGAGAATTTTTAACCCACGGGTACTGTATTCAGACTTGATTAACAACCTGGCCCGGCGTAAAGGTATTCGTGAACCTACATTGCCTGGTCTTGAGATGCTCGACACAATGTCGAAGTCTATCCTTAACATCAGCCCTTTGAAGATATGCAAAGGTCCCTGCTTGGATTGCATCTTGCTTGTCAAATTCTGCTAGCCTGACGTCATTGAGTCCCTGCTCCACGTTGAAGCGAAAGTATCGAGACTCTTGATCCGGGATGTGCCACCGAGGTGAAATCTTGAGATGAGTCTTCTCGGTCTCCGTCGCTTCTCTCTTAAGAGCTTCTGCCAAGCGCAAAATGCCCCGATCACTTACACTGTCCAGATCCATGCGACCAGTCCCTACCGATAGAAAGCAAGCCACTCGCAATCTGAGGTCGTTTCGCCCATTGCAGAGGATTTCATTTGCTTCGTCCTCGAGCTGTTCCGCGGGATTGTTGGCTCCAAGAGCACCATCAATGTATGTGCTACCCTCAATTGTGACTTTGGAGAAGTAGGTTGGTGCAGCCGAGGTGGCAAGTGCTGCCTCCAGGATAGTGGGGTTGGAATCGTTACCTTCGGGTACGTCGTAGTTTCGAAGACGGGTGACAACTCCGACTTTCTGCAGCATCGTGCAGACAAACCTGAGAACCACGTTAGCGACAATAGATTTCCGAGACGGATAGTTGCATTGTTACACTTTGCACGTTGGTTCACCGTCCAGCCGAAACTTCTGGTCGACAGGGATATCCATCTTGGTCAACACATTTGATATCGCCCGTGTGAGTGCTGCGGACGAGAAACGCGACTTCACACCTCCAAAGATGCCTACGGGGGAGAAGTTTTTGTTCTTCGCAAACACACCCTTCATCATGGTGGTGTATGCCGTGATACACTCTTCGACAGACATCTCAAGACGCCCGAGCATGATCGCTATGAGACTGCCAAATAGTTTAGCTTCAAGCTTGTTCCATTTGATGGGCACTTTGCCTACCCGCCCGTGCTAGTGCCAGCCATGATATCAAATACATGGCACGGTTTTAGAGGTGTCAGGCTGTTTCTCTCACGGTCATGATTGAGTCTGTTCATGAGTTTCTGTAGGACAAAGAGAGTAGAGAGGCCTCTGACACCACCGCCATCCAGTGATAGCAGACAGTAGCCGGAGACATTCATGGATTGTCGTAAATTGGGCGGCTGAGTGGCCATCTGAGGTGATGAAAGGAGGGTTTCCAATTCCGTGTAGAGCGCTGGGTGTAATGTCTGGCGCGGGAGAGTGGTCGAAGTTCCAGAGTGAAAGCTATAGAAATCAACCTCTGGTCGACATTTCTACAAATTTGCGTCGTTGCATATGACATAGAGGCACAGCACGGTCGCCAAAAGCCTTTAATTGATCAAGTTGGGCGGCTAGTGTTATTTGCCGACAAGCAATTCAGCCCTTCTGCCCCTGTAAACAGGGCGTTGACCACAGCCCAGCTAGCGTAGGGAGCAGCCAATGGCAGTTGGAACAACACGGTACGATCCTATCCGAGCGGCATCGCATGCATGAAGAGGCTGTGAATCATAAGGGTAAGCAGAAGGTGCGACCACCAATCTAATTCATTGATGCGCCCACCTGCAGGAGGCCCCCATAAATGGAAACGCTTAATGCCATGTTCTACCTTGATGTCTGCCAGCTGCAATAATACTCAGGGGGATGAAAAAAGGACATGACAGCCTATCATGCAACCAAGTATTTGCTCTTGCCCGATAGAACGCACT
The DNA here is from genome assembly GCA_004835665.1 of Phoma sp. XZ068. NCBI lineage: Eukaryota > Fungi > Ascomycota > Dothideomycetes > Pleosporales > Didymellaceae > Phoma > Phoma sp. XZ068. The sequence continues at coordinate 998,242 of RBKR01000002.1, forward strand.
ATGTACCATAGCCTTCTTAAGCAATCGAATTAATTATCTTCTACCCATATGAGGCTGAAACATTGTTGATGCAGCGTGCCCATCTGAAACGAGTGAAGCAGATGGCGGTAGTTGTGCGTACGGCGGTAGTAGCCCTACATTGGAGATGGAGTCGTCAGGACGTACGTCGTACCCTGGACCATTGAGATAAGTGAGGTTCACCGTGCTCAAATCGTTTGGAAGCGGACGAGGCCGTGGGTTCCTGTGCCGCTTGCAGAGCCAAATTACAGAGAGTGTCAAGAGTATGGTGCTAACCACAACACCAATGATGATTCCTACGAGCTTTGTCGTAGACATGCTCGAGGGGTTATCGACGGGAGGCACCGAACTTGGCTCGCTTGCAGTCGATGTAGGAGAAGGTCCTGCCCGAATCCGTGCTGTCGACGTCGCCTTCATCAAGCCGGTGGTCGTTGCATCAGTTGATGCTGGTGCAGTTACATCGTATCCTTTCTCTTCGCAGTATCGCCGGTAGATACTTCCTGCGCTTGCACCAGCCACGGAAGGATCACCAACGGAGCAACCTTGCTGGATACACTCATCTAGATAGCCTTGTGCCGGCTCCTGGAAGTCCAAGCGACAATAGCAATCATTTTTCGCCTGCCAGCCCTTACTTGAACAGTCCATTGTTGCGCATCCAAGAGCCATCCCAAGCCTGTCCATGGGACAGATGTTGTTGTTGAGCTGAAAACATGTCTGAACGCACTGCGGCTGCAAGGAGAAGTCCTGGAGTGTGCTGATGTCTTGCGTGATAGTCCCAGCTTGCGCTGATGTTTGCGAGGAAAAAAGTATGATCAGGATTCTTATGATGTCTGCGCAAAACATCAAGCGTATATATATAACCATTTTTGAGTCCGATGATGACGCGTTGCCTGCGAGAGTAATCCGGGTCGAGAAAGTGGGTACAGCAAAACGACGAGGCAGATGCTCTTTTCAGTTGGCAGTCGCACAAATGTGAGCGCCCCAAGCGACTGCAACATTCCGGGGTTCTCCTTTGCCTGGCGAGCGTTCCTGTGGTGAAGGACCAGCTACTCACTTAGCCCCCGACCTGTAGCCGCCCAAGGCGTTTTACGCATGTCGCACAATTTCGAGGGCAGCTGAACTCAAGCAAGCCACATGCAACCCTGTCACTTTGAGCTCCAGCGTGCATATTAGAGACAGCCTCACCATTAGCACACAGTATTCCTTTTGCCATATCGAACGTTCGAGGTTCCGCGGTAATCAGGGAAGAATTCCAGTAAGGACGAAGTCGAAACGCGCCCCTGCCAGCCGAGGCAGCGTCTGTGCATAAGAGGTCTACGAATAGGAATCAAGGGTCGAGCGAGACTAGCTTCGCAGGTTGGCAAGGCTGCGTGTCAAAGGTACCAACCATACCTAGGCAGTAAAATAAGATGGAAGGAGCCATGTATGATGAATTCTAAGTTGATAGAGAGGAGACATTGAGTGGCATCAATCTTTATACACGTTGTTGTTCTAGCACAGAGAAGGTGGTTTACCTGGCTAACCTGGGGTTGCAATGTATTAATATAATGAGCAAGCTTTCAGTGGGATATGCGAAAATCTAAGGGCTCCAATAGGGGCATGGCGGCTTGGACAGAGTGGTGAAAGAGGAGTTGTTGTGCTTTCGACGAGGCAAGCTGCAACGGCAGCCATGACGTCATAAGCTCATCAGATCTCCCGCGGAACAGTCTATCGCTATACTCACCACCAGCATCCATTCACGACAACGCAGTGCAGGGACTACTTGTAAGCAAGGTATGGCCTCTAATTGATGCTATCAATTGCAGCTTCAGGAAACCATGCCTGCTATACTCTGGCCTTGTTGAGAAAACCTTACCCAGGTGTGAAGAGCATCAGGCATCCAGGGCGGCTGCCTGTCGTGCCTCGTTAGCGCAAGTTGTGCGTATGTACCAACTTTTCTAGCGTATTGCTACTCCCGCTAACTATATAAACTGTTATACTGGCTTATCTCAAATTTCTTACATGTCAAAGGCAATGGCTTCTATTATTTCTCTCTCAGTTGAGCTAAAGCTTAGTATTATCGAGCAACTGGGCCTGGCTTCTACCTCATTCATACCTGGTCCCCCGCGTGATCTTGTGAGCCTCAGCCAGGTGTGTAAGGTGTTTCGAACCCTAACACTGCCTTATCTGTTCAAGGATGTCACCCTGCTCAACGACGAAAATAGCGGTTCTTCTGTCTTATCTATTCTCAACAGCGTGTGTGCTGAACATGTTCGAAATGTGCATTATATCGGAATAATGGCTATATCACCAGACCCATCTTCGAGACCCGATGAGCCCCCTAGAGAGCCGTCACCAGAGGATCTGCCCAAATCTGTGGAGCAGGCACTCTCTAATCTCGCAAAGCTTCCTAATATGGAGCGATTGATCGTCGAATTTCGTTGTGGTAAAACAGAAGAGGAAGATAAAGAGGTGTACGGAGACAGTTACGACATCTTCGAGGAGCTTGAGGGGGATGAACAAGTCCTCCAGGCAGAGCAGACAGACGCTTTCCGGTCGTTGTCAAAGTGCTCTTACGACGCTCTGGCACACAATGCACCTTCAACTTTCAAAAGCCTCGAATTAAGAAATATTGTAGCGAAGAGAAGCTCTGCTTGGAGTTCTGCCAGCTTTCAGGCTATGCTGCGCCAACTCTCTTCATTCACGATTTCGCTCCGCGGAGGCGACAACGGCGCTGGGTGGCAAATCAATATGCTCCAAGCATATCTCGGCTTCATTCAAAACCTCGATGTGTACTTCTTCGAACACCTGTCCAACACGAAAGACCTCAGCTTCTCAGCCACCACAGACGGTCCACCAGGGCTGGCAGATGGTATGAACAACACGTCGCTGCCGCTCGGCACGTACCAAATGAGGAGGCTGCGAAATATTAAATTACAGAATGTTTTTATCAGCAAGGATCTTGCTGCCTTTATCACGGCACACAGCGATTTGCTTGAATCAGTCGAATTACATCAGTGCTACTCAGGCCTGGACGAGGGTAACTTATCCGATTCTGCGGTATCCTGGGGCGATTTCTTCTCCAGCATCGCTTCAAAAGACATGAAGTCACTGCGTTCTATTTTAATTGGCCCGTCCGATTTTGAACAGATGCAGCTGCCAAGGGAGGGTGATTACGGTTATGATGATGCCGTGCGAGCCAAAGAGTTGCGCGAGATGTTTCCCGGAAGAAGGATGTTCGACTACAAGCATGTTGACGACAAGTACGGAATGCTCTTTGATAGCGAACACCTGGTATTCGAAAGATTCGAGAACGGAACCGACCACGTAGGGTGGGAGGAGCTGCGTAAAGTCCTTGGAAGCGACCTCGACCAAAGTCTCTGAACAAGCGTTGCAAATAATTTTGACCTAGGAGAACAGGTGGCATGGAGCTGCAGGGTGACGTAGAGCTGTGCATTGAACGAAACATCGATGATGTGATTCGAAAATAGCTCTCGCCACATGCACTTACCATATGTTTCAAATCTAATTTGCCAAATCGTCATCTCGCCCATCGTATATATCGTTTCCTCTTTTTAGCACTCGGGGTTTGTTTCCCACAACCTTACAATGTGTTCGTCTTCGGTGCAACCTTGACTAGCTTGAATCCACTAGGCTGAAGAAATTGGAAGACTTGTGCTGGATCGTATTTCTTCGATATGCTGATCAATTTTTGCTTATTGGCCGCACCGTAGCCGCCAATTGGATCTTGGTACTCCGAAGCATAGTTCAGGTAAACAAAGTCGTTGTCAAAACCCCTCTTCTTTGCCTCCGCCTTCACCGTGCTGATGAAATTGGAGATAAAGCTATGGAACTTAGGCTCGTCTTCCTTGTTGTTCCATGCAGCATTGAAGTTCAAGATGAAGTATGGACCATGTTCCGGGTCAAGGCCAAGAGCGTTGCCCCCATTTTTCTGCATTACCCTCAGTGCACCTTCAGTAATGGGCTGGACCGCTATGATGAGCAGGATCATTTCAACATCTGCGATCGTTGCTTCCTGTTCAAAGAAAGTATCGATAACGAATTGTAGAAGTTCCTGGTCCATCTTCAGACTGATGCCCCACCATGTCTGATAAGCGCCGGGCGCCGGGGCTCCCTCGTTGAGAAGATTGGCCATACCCGACATGGTTCGATGGCCTGTAGTATCCATAAGTGCAGTGATGTTGTTCCACTGGCCGAAGACTGATGCGTTGGCAATTGGTTTTGCATAGTGCAGCTTTGCAAAAGCCACCTTACCAATACCTGGGTAAGTAGCGAAAGTCTGAACAAGATTTAGTATTATCTCTCAGAGTAGGTGAGCAACGCGGGCATACAACAATCTGCGCAGCATCTACGTCCGTTTGTGATCCTTCAATGATAAATTCATGAATCGCGTCCAGAACACTTGGGAAGGTGTTCTCAAGGTATATCCGCTGACCACCCCACATTTGCCCAAGAGGGAAAGTCTTAAGCTTGAAGTTGGTTACAATACCAAAATTATTTCCTCCTCCTCGCAGCGCCCAGTAAAGATCAGAATAGGACTCGGGCGAGACGTTCACTGGGAGACCAGAAGCAGTGGATGAGCTCGAAGCTGGCCACGTTATCACAAGCCCATCCAAGCCTGCTGGAGAAATTTCAAATGCCACCACCAAGGACGAGTCCAAGTACACCGACAGGCGCCATCTGTTCAGGTATGAGCGGAGGATATCATGGGACAAGGGAGTTAACCTACTCTTCCACCTGCTACACTCAAGCCATCCTTCTCAAGCGCAGTATACACATCCACCCATCGGAGACCAGGACCTATGTACACGGTCTTCGTGTCAGAAGCTACGTTGGCTTGCTTGAAATTCTCCATGGAAATGGTGATTCCGTCCTCAATACTCGACGCGCCAGCCCATGCTGCATGGCCACCAGAGCCGCGACACCCACTGCAAGAGCCGTGCAGGAGATAATGCGGGCAATCCTCATTCTTTGGAACCTTCAGTGTTGAGAAGTAGGTATCGAAGAGTCGTGACAGCGGCGGTCAAGTCCCTTTTGATGGCTGCGCACAGCGCCTTTTGCCAGAACCAAAGCCCTGGGTCAGGGCAAATTGCATGGCGCAAACGAGGTGACTCGCTTAACCGGGCAACAACAACAACGGGTTACATACCCACCTCCTTAGGTTAGTGCCCATTTCCAGCGGCTCGGCTCTGCCCGGAAACCAGCACAGACTTCCGGATGAGGAAGGTGACTAAGGCTATGAACAACCAAGCAGTGGAAACGAAATCTCAAGTATCACTCAATACATGATTTCATATGCAGAATATGAAAACCTGTAGTCATCACAAGAGACTGGATATCGAACATGGAGTTACTAGCATTTTGCGGAGGACCATTTTAGTCCAGGGGTGACACCTACAGGGGCATCGACAGGGATGACTATCCCACGTCGGTTTTTCCTATCAGAAGATACTTTAGGGAATATCATTCTATAGACTCAAAAGAGAAACTAGACAACAGCTTGAGCGGTTGATCTCTTGAACACACTCCTCCTTTGAGAGGCCACCGAGATAAGTTTGCTCGTATAGATTAGATACTATTGGCTTCATAATTAAAAAAATCGGATTCGAGGAAAGTTGCCTGTGACACCGAACTCGTTCCGTGCTCTCGCAAGATTCTAACAAATCCTTTTTCCTCCCCATATTAGCCGGTGAGCCGCGCACTGTGCCACATTGTTTTTGGCGAGATCCCTGTTTTGTTGACCGGCCGTCCATAGGTTTGGATCGTTTCCTCTGGTCCGCTGATTGACGAAAAAGTTGGAAGGATCAATGTGCAGTTCGATCGTAGATACAATGGTAGATTTCTGCTGCCCTTAAGATCCTGCATAAACTGTTCGAACGGTGCTCTTGTTCTCTCAACCGAAGTCCACTATACATGGGGACAGTGACAGTCGCCATCTACCCGGCGCCTCTGAACCATATTACAACCACAACCCTACAGAATTTGCGGAACTTTTGCCATCATACTCATCAATTCTTTCTTTCACTTTCCCTCCGCACCACACCGAGCTTGTGATGAGTTCTGACGGGCTTGAGGATGTCAAGTGGGACGGGGAGGAGCTCTTTGCTACTATGACTAGGGCGCACCTCGAGGGAGCAAACATTGCTATGATGGTACTGACTCCTTATCTTCTTCGTTTCGAGGATATTAGTTTGAGTCTATCAGCGGAAGCGCTACGAGTTGCACGACCTTTTCTGCCATTCTGCGTTTGTTTGTTACATCGCAATGTGCGTCATGTACTTTCAAGCACGAGGTCCTCTATTAATTAGAGATCACACTTGTAGAATAAGATTTTCTATAACATCAAAAGCAGTGAAGATAATATACTTATTTAATACACACTAAAAAATTGAAGATTTTAACTTTATGAGAACAATAAGATTATATCAATACAAGTAGATTAGGTAAGACTCCAACAAAACAGAGTAATTACTAGGTCCTTTCCGTAACCCTCTTTGGGATAATTCTAATTAGTACATCACCGATGGTTCGCAGCAGAGCTGGGGAAGCAGATCAGTACGGGTGGGCTCGCACCATCAGACAGTGAAGCCGACGCGAAGGAGCTTGGGTACAGAGTCCGCCGGAGACATCAATTCTCCGACACCCAGTCTTGTGTTGAGTCCCGTAAAAACTCTCACCTGTTACTGGCTTGACGAAATATGGAAAAGCTTTGCAAGCATGAGTATATCATGCGTCTGCTCCGCCACTGGAGGCATTCTGTCAGTGTTGAATGTCGAATCTATAACATCGGCACTTCGGACAAGAATATTCATTCATACCGGGTCGCGGCCGACGGTGCTGAGGTACAAATCATGGTTACCAGTGCTAATCACACCAGTAGTACTCCATTCGCTGAGTAATATGAGTGCGCACTCGGTCCATCTCCTTGCGGCCAATCTGCATTAGATACCATCTGAGCACTACGGCTTCAGGGATCGTGAAGAACGCTATCGTAATCGTCATCTCGACTTCATCATGACAAAGAGTACTATCAACACTTTTTTAACGCATGTCGGGACTATTCAGTACATCCGCCTCTACTTCAATAACACTGGTGCTTATCAAGTCGAAAATTCCAATTGTTCTCAAAGCTCTGGTGAAGCCACAGTTAAGCTATTATATACCCAACACCATGAGCATGGTATGATTCAAGACCTGCGCAATGCGGTGGAACTCCTTCCGAAACGGCTCGGTATTGGTGGTATCCACAAAATTAACAACCCTGGCTCACAATTCCGCAACCGCAGCGAAGGCAATGACTTAACTCACAAGCCGGAACTCATCTTGTGCGAGTATGATGAGGCTTTTGCAGGTGTTTAATCCTTGGCGTATAAAGTTTTGGCTTACAGCTTGGGACCTTGCTTGACGCCTAGCGCATCACCATCAACCATGGCTGACTTTCTCTTCATCCCTGTTGTCTCCTTGACGGATGCCATTTTAGTGGCATTGAAGTTTCCTTTGCCTTCAAACCGCCATCTTCGTCTCAACGCCTGCGCAGCACTTTTCGGTCGTCGGTCGCGGGTAAAGATGCCTTTCTTGTTTCCATCAACACGGAAGACGTGTTGGCTGGTTTGGAAGTCAGAGAAGGACCAGGCCTGTTCCCCAACCACATTCTTAACACGATCAAAGACTCGGTGGTACAGGTCATAAACATCAGTCTGGAATTCTTCACTCCAAGGCGTAATGCCGGCCGAGTGCAGCCCAGCAATGGTGTCCGCACCGTACTCCGTCATGATAATGGGCTTGTCGACATACTTATCTTGCCACGTCAACAGGTCAGCCTCAAGCTCGGCTTCGGCCAACTTCAGGTCGCCGCAGGACTCATACCAACCATAGTAGCGATTCAGACAAAGGACGTCGAAAAGATCTGAGATGCGGTCTTTGGCTGCTGTGGCGACGCCGAAGTTAGCAAAGCAAACTGGACGGTCGTCTAGCGAGCGTGTTGTCTCGATCAAAGGCTGGAAATATTCCCGAGCACCCTCTTCGTGGGACGCAGGCTCATTGCTGATTGACCACATGACAACGCAAGGATGGTTCTTGTCACGAGAAATCAACTCTCGAATACCTTGCTTGTGTGCAGCTTGTGTGCGGTCGTTGCATGCGTCTGGTGCGAATGTGCTGGGCGGCTTGCCGCCAAAAAGACCAGAGGTGATGCCAAGATTCAAGCCAACGGCAGCGGTCTCATCGATGACGACGACGCCGTTGCGATCTGCGTAGTCCAAGACTTCTTCAGCATAAGGATAGTGGCTTGTTCGGAAAGAGTTTGCACCGATCCAGCGCATGAGATCAAAATCGTGGACCATGTATGCCGGGTCGTGGCCTTTCCCACGGATTGCAGTGTCTTCGTGCTTGCCAAACCCAGTAAAGTAAAAGGGCGTATTGTTGATGAGAAATTTGCCGTTGTCAACTTCAACTGTCCGAACTCCTGCAGATATGCTGTACGTATCAAGGAGCGTGTTGGCTTTGGCATCGTGAAGTGAGACCGTGAAAGTGTACAGATATGCTGCACCAGGCTGCCAAAGGTGGACGGATGGTATTTGTACCTGACTTTGGAGACCAGTACCCTCCCCTACCACTGTTCCTTCCTCATCCTTTACTGTGATCCTGGCATTTGTGTTGTCGCCGTTATTGACAGAATCTGTTACAATGGTGTATTTGATAAAACCAATATTGGTGTCCCAGTCAACATCGCTAGCAAGTCTTATGTCTAAGATGTAGGACTTCGGTATTGAGTATAGCCATACCGATCGTGCGAGTCCAGAATAATTGAAGAAGTCGTGCAGGTAGGTCTGTTTCATTCTTCCATCCGAAAGCGTACTGATCTTTCCGGGTGGAATAGTCTCATTGGACAGCTCGTTGCTGACGGCAATCGTGAGTTGGAACTCATCGCCTGCAGCAACAAGCTCAGTAACCTCTCCATCGAAAGGTGTGTAGCCGCCTTGGTGATCGATTATGGGCATTCCATTGATGAAAATCCTTCCACGATGTGTAGCAGCGTCGCAGCGAACGAAGTACCTTCTGTCAGACCAGCCCTGAGGTACACGAACTCTCCTCTGATATCTCACCCATCCGATATGATTGCGAATGCGGTTGTCGAGGAAGACATCATTGTAGCTTGCCGGAACAGGTGCTTGCAGCTTAGATCGGACAGCGCTTGTCCATTGCTCATCATGATCTGGCTTCTGTACCAAAACCTCGAAGTCCCATAGTCCATCCAAAGACACGACTTCTCGGGTTTCTGTGGACTGTGGTTTGAGCATGATTCCAAGTGAATGACTGGGGAGAACGGAGGTGGCATCAATGTCATAGTTCGACACGACGTGATATAACCTTCGTCCTCCTGGTTATCAGCCGGCAAGAGTGCCGATGAGCATCGACTCTCAAATGTGCCGATAAAATTGGTCCAAGCTGGGGAGATCCTGATACGCTGATACGCTTTCGGCTTTGGCATAGCATAACGCTTGACCAACACGGGTCACATATGGCGCGCGTGACAGGTAACCGGCATATCTACCGCACGATGTATCACCCGCCTCCGCAAGTCAACGGTCTGCTTTGCTGAAACGATGCAGTGCGAATCTGATGATCGCTTTACATCATGGGGTGGATGGAGGAAGTGTCGCGCGAGACCTCGCCCGAAAAGTGGGCCAGGGTCCGCGCTAGGTAAAACTTCGGGCTACAAGCTCTTTGCGGGTCCCTCCTCTCGCCCACTCTTCACCCCATTTTGCGGGGAAGCATCCTGGGGAAACCAGGAGACAGGCATCTGACCTCGGAAACTAACAGAAGGACGTCAAACGATGGCGTCGATAGTCTCGAAAGATAAACGCCGCTCCGCTACACGGCAATTGCACGCCCTCGCCGCGCCCGATTATTGACAGTCGGAACCACACCTGAGCCCATGCAATATCTTTATATATGGGCACGCTCTGACCCAAAATCATCTTTGATATCGACTCAGGCATCCACAAATCAGATCACTGCTTCACTATACTAGCAATGTCGCAAGACAAGCACTTCGTCGCTGAGATGACAGAGAAGATGGACCCTACTGCAAGCGACGATTCCCCGCCTGTGTCAGCTTTTGCTACATGGACTAGAGCACAGTGTGTGAAGAGGTTTTGGCGATTGTATGGTAGCGGTCTAGGTGTCGCCGTGGCTGGGCTGTAAGTCAAACTGACCTGAATGTCGGCTCGAATATCAACTTGAAGCTCACAACCGCAATCAGGTACGCTGGCTACGCAAATTCGGTCATCGGTAGCATTGTGGCCAACCAAGGATTCATTAACCAATATGGTACTGTAAAAGATCCCAAGACGGGCAAACTTGCGTTGAACGCCACTCACATCTCCCTTTGGGGTGCGTTGTACTTTGTTACTGCAATCTGCATCCAGACAGTTGCTCCAATTACTGCTGATCGTTTTGGACGCAAATTTAACATGTGGGGGATTACCTTCTTCATCACTGTGGTAGGTACAGGGTACGATGGATCACATAGCTCTGCTAACATATCGTCAGTCAATCATTCTCCAATGCTTCTCCAAAACATGGTGGGAGATTCTCATCGCGCGCTTGATTGCTGGGTGCGCCGGTGGTCTCATGGGCACATCCTGCATGGTTTACATGTCCGAGATTGCCTTGCCTCAATTCCGTGGCGCACTGCTGGCCGCTTTCTCGATGGCATTCGCGCTCGGTCAAGTGTTTCTCGCCGTGGGCCTGAAAGTTCTTGAGGAGACGGAGCCCTTAGCTTTCCGGCATATGTTCTACTCCGAATTTGTCTTCACAGGATTATGGCTCATTCCTTTGCTCTGGGTACCAGAGAGGTGAGTTGTCAGGGGTTTGCATACCTTTGGTTGTACTGACACTTCTCAGTCCGGTATGGTATTGTACAAAAGGTCGACACGCAGAGGCAAAGAAAGCGCTACGCCGCCTCGTTGGCAACGTCGAAGGCTACGATGTCGATCACGAATATTCTGTCATACAGCACGAGACTCAGAAGTCCAGGAAGCTTGCGGAAGCTGCTGGCACATCTGACTGGAAAGCACTACGCTCGAAAGTTAATCTTATCCGATGCATTGTCGCCACGCTTCCGTTCACGTTCCAGAATGTGTGCGGTGTACCGCTCATGTTCGGATACACGGTCTACTTCTTCCAGTTAGCCGGCGTCAAGGACCCCTTCTTGGGTAACCTCATCAAGCAGATGGTCCTTGTCGTTGGCATATTGACTTCGTTCTATACTGTAGACAAAGTCGGTCGTAGAGCGCTGGTACTTTACGGCGGAATGGCAATGTGCATTATTAACGCCGTTGTTGGCGGTCTTGGATTCATGAAGCAGAATAACGCTTCAGGCATCGCGCTCGTCTTTCTTTGCTCACTGTGGGCTTTCGTTTACGCCAACTCTCTCGCACCCATCGGTATGTCTCCATTTCACCTTTTCTGGTGATCATTGTGTCTGTGCTGATCATACGCAGGCTGGATCAGTCTCGTCGAAACATCAAGCCCACAGCTTCGGGCCAAAACAACATCCATTGCGGTCACCATACAGTACCTCACTGGTATACTTTTCAACTACACTGTACCCTTGATGTTGTCAAATCAGAACGCCGGATGGGGCCAGAAGACTGGTTTGTTCTTTGCCGGTACGACCGCAGCATACCTCATCCCTTGCTTCTTTCTGTTCCCGGAAACGAAAGGACGTACCTACAGTGAACTTGATGAGTTGTTCGAGCGTGGTGTGCCAGCCTGGAAGTTTGCTACTACTAAGACTGTGTATAATGCTGAAGTGGAGCATCAGCAGGAACTCAAGTAGTTGGCAGCCTGCCTTGTCCTGTGAGCGCTATATTGCGACCAAACAAGACTAAACAAGTGGGGGTGTTCTGTGATTTAATTGCGGCGTTCACCTAGCCTCTTCTGCGACCGTTCCGGCTGATTATATGAATTGAACAAGTTTCCATAAATACTCAGCTGCTCAAACAGCTTGGCTCTCGTACTCTCGAATGGTTGGCTGGTAGTTTTGGAGCGAAGAATAGATCATAGCGGCCATTAGAGATCTTCTCTCCGTATTTGGCTTGCCCAAGTAGCGAATTCTCGCACTTGCATGCTTAGAGGAGTTCGAGAATGAACTTGATTAATATCATGGGGTTTTGTCGGTGACCCTGAAAGTCTCCGAGGTCTGCTTCCAGCTTTACTTTTGGAGGTGCAGCAGCCTCGCACGAATCAGGTACTGGTCTGGTTGACTGACTCGCCGACCCCGCTTTGTGTCCCTTTTAATGAGGGCGCACCCGCTCCAAGTGCCGGCCGACCTTTCTCCCGACTACTTGAACCTCAACATTGATGGATCGTGATGCGGCTACGAAGGATGCTGGGGATGCGAACATACCATCTTGCGACAGCTGCCGAAGACGGAAGCTGAAATGTGGCCGGCAACAGCCGACGTGTACCAATTGCGATAGCTTTCAAGTTGACTGCGTCTACAACTTCGACAAGAAGAAGCCAGGACTCAAGATTGGCGCAGTCGAGAGTTTGAGCCGACGGCTGGAAGCTGTGGAAGCAGATCTTTCGCGACAACATGCCCACAGAGACAACCTACTCAGTGACAGAAATATTTGCGAGGACGCGGCTGAACAATCACCTGCACCGTTCCACTTGATAATTACATCACTGACAAAGGAGCTTCACGACCTTGCCAACGCGATCGCTGTAGGCCAGTCACCCGCAAGGCATGGTCATACTGTCGACGATGCGTCTGTATCAGCTCCACCGCACAAGAGAAGGCGAACCCAAGTGGACGATTATGATTTCGCGCACATTGACCAGCTCGATGATGTCGAAACAAGCTCTGCCGATCTTACAATGACTGCTCGTCAGAATGATCTAGTGCTGGACGCTTATTTCTGTCGTATACAGCCATGGTTATCGATTATCCATGAGCCGAGCTTCCGCAAGCAATTTCAAAGACAACGAGTGTCAAAGACTGCGGACATAATCTTCCAAGCTATGGTGGCGGTCACTCTTTCACACTTGGAGCCGGCTTACACTACTTGGACGCAAGTAACAGCATCTCGGCGTACGAGGGAAGCTCGCCAGTTTGTCATGTCCACGGCCTTGGAGACTACGTGCATTGAGCATGTCCAAGCACTACTCATTCTCACGTACGCTGGCATTGTCGACGGCAATATACGGCAAGCCATGTCATTGCTTGGCATGATCACCAGACAGCTGGAGATTCTAAACGTTCATCAAGAATATTCTGATCATACACGAGATAAAACCAACGACGCTCTATTCCAAGAAGCTGTCACGATAGATTGGATTGGCAAGGAGGAAGAGCGGAGAGTTTTCTGGAATGTACAGATACTCGAAAGACTATGCTCAGCCTTAACCGGGTGCAGGGAGAGCAATTCGACGATCACCGCTGCGCGACGACTTCCTGCATGTGCAAGCTTCTGGTATACCAATCGGCAAATGGCAACTCCATTTCTACAGGGCCACGACCCTGCAGATCGAGGACATCTTGGCGCGCACCAAGAATCTCAATCCCAAATATATTCAAAACATCACATGCAGCTGGATCATTCCGCTTGGAAAGGGTCGCTGGCTTTCTTCATCGAGAGTGTAGAGTCCATGGGTGCCGTTCTGTCCCATCTCCGCCATATCGTGATCTACAGCGACCAACATGATGTTTCGACATGGCTTAGAAGGTTCCGAGAGCTCGATGAGCGTTTGATGCGGTAAGCAATTATCGGTCTTGTCTGGTAATGCTTGCAGACAAAAATGATCTAACGCTATCTAGATGGAAGACTGAACTTCCGCAGCAGTGGGCCGACTCTGGTATTTCGCGTTATGTTTTACCCGGCGTCATTGATCCGGTCATGGCCGAAGCGAACGCTTTGCACAATACAAACGTCATATTGCTTCACGAGCGCATCGCATATCCAGAGCCTGATCTCCGGTTTGTCCAGCTACCAAGTTCACAAAGCGCAACGACATGTCACAACGCTGCACTTGAGGTGTGCAGCATCATTCGTAGGTTTTTGCACCAACGCAACAAGACTTATCCGGTTGGCCCATATTTTGGCTTCTGTGCATTTGTCAGCGCTAGAAATCTTCTATGTAAGTTTGTCGGGTACTTCAGTTTCGCACATTGACAGCAACAGTGTACTCGCAAGGACATGCTAGTCCAGTTGCTCAAGGGTTCTGGCAGCTGATCGAGGCTCTTGAGTCTATGTCACAGCGTGCTCGAGCTCCTGTTGGCAAGGAGTTTGGATTGGTCGATCTATTCTCAAGATTCGCCGGAAGGTTGAGAACCATTCACGCAAGGCTGCAGGTCGACTCAACATGCCATATCGCTATATTACAGCCGCTTCTTGGATCTTTCTTCCCAGAAACCGAGCCGAAAGAAAGACATTGGCTATCTCGCGAAGCTCTGATCGACTTGCTGGAGCAGAGCAGGAAAGACATTATCCTAGAGGCATCAGCTGATGACCAAAGTGCTTCCGCAGGCCTACCTCGCACATCTGTTGATAGCAGCGCTGCGCATCCCACGGTTCAATACAACCGAGACTCTGTCCTGCCACCAAACGAGGCGCGGTGTCGACCAGGACAGTATTGGAACTCTGCGCAGGGGCAGCAGACACCCGACCCTCAACTCAACGACAATGATCTTCTTGCAATCTCTCAAATATTGATCGATCCTAACTTCACGAGTCTGGATCGTGTTCTGAACTTCGATGATATGTTGTTGACCGGCACATCTGATGGATCGATAGGTTGGAGCATTGGCTAAGACTCTGCAGCGAAATACGAAACCCTCAATAGGTTTACATCTCGCAAGGGTGTAACAAAATATAGGATTTATCATTCAACCTACGGTTCTATTGTCCGAATGTAATTACAGAGCGTAGAAGACCACTCTTGTTGTACATACACGGCTTTGTGCAGCGCCGCACTATTCGCCTCGTCGAGATGAAACTTTCCAACTTCGACTTTATCACGGAACGTCTAAGCACCACGTGTTTACCAATGCCTCATCAGCTGTAAGTCGCCGATTAGGGTCCACGTTCATCATCCGTATGACAAGATACTTAAAGTCCGGGTCTATGCTCTGCCACTACCATTGCAATGAACTGAGCCCAGGAGCTGTCGCCAATGAATCGTATCAGATCTTCTATACCCTCCAGATCAGAGAAGTAAGAAAGCTGATGTTCAAAAACAATGTCCAAGAGTTCGATGCCCCTAGGAATTTCTTCTTCGGCAACTGCATGTACCACTCTTTCCAACATGGCATCGATGCACTATAGTTCGTTAGATCGGAGACTATTCAAGAGTGAGTGAAAACAGCCCTACCACAGGATCCAAGGAAGACATATCTGACGGGGTATGCACCGCAGCAGATGCCTGTGCCTCAGGACCTCGCCTCATCCAATTCCCAACCTGTCTTCGCCTGATAATATAACCCTCTGGCACGTAGGCTGCATCCTCAATGTCCCCAATGCGTACGTGCTCCATCGCTATCTCGCCACCTTGCTCCTACCATTCTATGAAGATGTTGTTCGCCTTGATATCAGTATGAAGAATTCCTTTGCCGTGAAGAACAGCAATTCTCCGTAGGGCATCCCGGAGAATTCGCTTGGATATGGGAAGTGGAACCTCATTTTGGACATAAGAGAGAAGGTGATCTCGCAGTTGCTTGTATACAAACACGAATTCGTCTGGGCAGTCGTCCCCGGACACACGTAAGTAGGGAAAGTCCCAAAGGTCGTCGAATATTTGGTTGAAGTATTTGAAGTCGTGTGGCGCAACACCTTTTCACACGTACTCCTGGTCTCCAGATCTTAGAAAGCGTGACGTTAGCGTTCGTAGATCTGTGGCTCTCGCCACCCGGGTCTATAAACTTTGCAAGATATACCCATCCCTCGTTGCCAGGTTCAGTTTGAAGAATGCGATCGACGACGTAGCGATGGCCTAACTGACCTAACACTCGCTTGAATGCGGCCGCTTGAGTAAGCGTTGTAGCATACATCGTTGATGAGAGTCGATGACATTTGGGTCAAACGCAGATTGAGTGGTTTGCACTTTACAAATATCGCAGAGGAGGTAGAAGAAGAAGAAGGCCAATGAATCACATCGGTCATCTAAAGTGACAGGATGAAGATGTAAGTGAGATTGGAAAATCGAGGCGCGTAACGTGAATGTATTGTGAAACTGTAGGATCAAACGTTCTCGCCACCTAGTAAGACACCAGTGGTGGGTTTGGGTCTTGGTTCCATTGGGCACAAGTTGACACTATGCTAATGACGGTTGCAAATGTCTGTCTGGCATTTTTACTCGGCGATCTTCGTCCTCGATGCTAGCAGTCCTGCGCGGCAGTGAAATGTCTGCGTTGGAGCTTGTCCCTCGATCCAGCACATCTCTGCGCGACGTGGGCCCACACGCAATCAGAGAAGTGAACTGCGGCGTAACGTATAATGGTGGAGCTTTGAGCATAGCTTAGGCTCCGGATCATTTCGCGCATGATGATGTTATAAGGCGCTGTGGCCACTGGCCTTTTATCGATGGCATGATGAGCTGCCTTCTAGCAAGGCGAATACTTCGGACTGAACTTGAACTCTGCGAAACATATGAGTGGCTTCGCACGAACCTGAAAGGATATACGATGCCAGAACTGTTTCTGATGTTCTCTATACTGCCCCAATGCCTACTCCCTATATATGCACCACTGCGAATGCAGGTTGAGGGCGATTGGGGCCGCCGGAGCAAGCGGCAATGACCGCGGAATCTGCGTGTAAATGGTAGTGGAATCGTGGCCTCTCGCAATTTCTGGCGGCTTAAGCTATTCGCTGATCCTATGGTCTGCAAGACTACCGGTTTCATTTATTGTCTTGTTATATTACTGTTGCCCTTGACCCATTCGCGTAGGTGCTGTGGACCAATCTTTGCCGGGTTCTTAACATTGAACACTTGGGTCATGTTGTTCCCCGGGCGAGAGTCACCGTTTGCTGTGCGATCGCTATACTCAAGCTTAACTACCATCTCCCCATTTTCGGAGCCGAAGCTCACTCTCGTCGGTATCCAATCCATCAGTTCCTCTCCAGCCATACAGTCCAACGCCTCCAGCCATGCTCTTTCGTCTACCCCGCTGATATTTAGACGATACAAGATTAGATTACACTTCCCCAAAAGCCAGCGCTTCATTCTCTCGGCGGTACGAAGATCGAATTTCTCGTCGTCGCAGTTTGATGTTGAAACTCCGAAGGACGACTGTCGCGAGGAGAGGTACCGCATTTGCCTGTGCCATGCTCCAATGGATGCGGACAACGGCCCCTGGGTACGCACCAACATCAATGCTGACGGATCTGCACCAAGCCCCAAAAAAGCTCTTCCAAGCTGCACTGCAGCGTTTATATCTACTTGGTGCAATGATTCAGGGTCAGGTAAAAGCGAAAAGGCGTATTCTTCTGGAAATTTTCGGTGCAATGTATCAATCGCGCCACAGAGCAAGACCTGGAGCAGCCAGTATCTTGTGGAGATCAACGTGTTTTGGGCAGTATGGAAGCGTATACCATACAACAGGATGTCTGCGACTGTATCATCAATAGCCACTTCAACAACTGAAAGTGACGGTTCAATGAAGTCGGCGAAGTGACTTTGTTGGGTAAGATGCCACAGAGTCTCCGCGAGTGAGATAGCGGACGCAATAGCGACAACATCGCCAGGTTTTCGAATGGCATGCCGAATCATCACTGTGAGGCGAGGGCATTGGATGAGATTATGCATCATAGCCCTAGCAGTCCGCTGGGTTTTGGACAGGTGACTATTCGACAGTGCAGCAGGGTGTGTTGCAGATAGATAGATGTCCTGGTCATATGCTGATATTCGACCGGCTGTGATTGCAAGGGTGATCTGCAGAAACAATTATCATCATGACTAAACGTGTGAATGGCGTTGAAAACCCACGTCATCAATGTAAGTATTGTCGATGATGTCCCAAAGGTTTTGATCATCGGCTCCGGGTATCAAACCAGTCTTCAGAAGGTCCGTCATCCCAAGTGTGTGAATGGCATAGTGCATGGATTCCACTCCGAGTAGTACCTTCAAGTATCAGCATGTAGGCAATGGCAACGATTGAAACACTTTACCTCCGCAGCATAATGCATTTTTGTTGCAAGGAGAAGATCGTAGGTAGGATGTTGTTGTGTTCCAAGTACGCGGAGCTGAAGTTCTTTCAAGGCTTTGTTTTTCATCTGTAATGCCAATGCATGTTTCGAGTGCGATCTATCCTGATGGACATCAAAGCTGTGGACAAAAAACTCTGCCGCCATCGTGACTACCGCACTCGACCCAATTTGCGAAGGGATGGACGAAATCCAGTCGCCCAGAGTGAACAGATCTTGGTGCCTTGTGGACTCTGGGCGCAGCATATCGATGAACCTGGCAATCAATCTAGTGTCAGCAGAGGTGGGTCGGTAAGATACTAGAGACATCTCCTGCTGCAAACGGAGGAGGTGCACTTGACACCTTCTTTTCTGATTAGCCTCCACTTTCTTAGATGACTTTTTGGTCTTGCATTTGATCGGTGCCAAGGTCTGAAACACTCCTCGTCCATTTGCTGCAATCATCCCACTTCTTAGATGCAAGTCGGAGGTATCCGCAACAAAACCAGTCTCAAAGTCGGGGGAAGCAACCGATGAAGACTGCGGAGTAGATGAGTCGTCGCTAGCTTGCGTTGTACTTAGTGGGTAAGTCGTCGAGGACACGACAGATCTTCCATATCTCGTCATCTGGCTCGGGTCTTGCATAACCAGTGTAAAGCCGTGTCCGTTCGAGAAAGGGTAGTTGCATGGTCTGTTACCCTTCTGGCAACCTCCACACGACGGCTTTTGTTCATCGCACTAGCTCAAGATCAGCTCGAGTTCGAGGGTAGCCTTTGCGTCAACAATCCCATGTGCGCAGTCCGCTGCGCGCCGAGTGATGATTACCTTGACCTTGCGTTGCCTACACCCATCACATTTACCAAGCCGTCTCATCTTAAGATTCGCGTACCACAGTTCTTAGTGGTGACCTTTGCGCTCGTGCTTTTGCAAGTGGAAACGTGGCTGTTCAGTCAGTAAGCGCAACCGTTCAATGCGACAGCGAAAGCATGACTCTTACTCACCCTATTGATATTACCATCAGGTAACACGGTCTTACGGTCCGACTATGGAATGTTGATGGGGAAGGTAAGTTTTGATATTCGCCGCGAGATCCGCCCAAGCAGGCAGCAGGAAAAGTGGGACCGCTGACACGCTGTGACGACTAACAATCTTGGCCACACCACACGATCTCAAAGACAAGCAGTACAAGCTGCACATAACCTGAGCGCTCTGCCAAGATTTTCCTCCTATTGCCGTTCAAATGCAGTCGTGGATCATTGGGTTATTCGATGTTGCCTGCATTCATGCTCGGAGCTTGCGCCGAAATCAAGGCGGGTACAAAAAGTAACAGAAACTTAGCAGTCGAAGTCATGGCAAAGGTTTTGACGAGGATTGAGAATGTCAGGGGCATCATGAGCATCGGGATGCATAAGATGTCAGTGTGGTGGACGGATTAGGCGTCTCCAAACCGTGCCACGGACGACTCCACAGGCGAATGCTGCAGCATCGTTGACCACAACCTAGCACCAGTTGATGTTACAGTCGAGACTGTAGGTACTGGTCTCTCAATTGCACATTCAGGAACTTGCAACGAGTAGTTTTGATCATTGTGGTTGCGGTAGGATTTGTAGAGAAACCTTTGATTCAAAAGCAGGCTCTATCCCTCAGAAAATAGATGGCGCGCATGCGGCTAGTCTATAATCTTTGTCAAAGAATTACTGCAATTGCTCTAGTGTGCAGGCGCATGCGCTTGATGATGAGATCAACGCAACGGTATGCGCCAGATCGTGAGTGGGAAATACCACGGCCCAGTTCGTCGCCCCAAAAGGCAAGCGGGGTCCTCCCCACCCCCGCCCCACACGCCACTTCCGCCCCCATCATCACAAACCCTTCACATCATTTTGACGCCATGACATCGGACGCGGAACAACAAGGTACCTCAGGTGCTCGAGCGCTTCCAACATCCGATGAGCTCAAGGACGTGTTCCAGGTCGAAGTCTACGACCGCGCCGGTGACAAGCAGGCGCTCGGTGACCTCGTCAAAGGGAAGCGAAGTGTGTTGATATTTACGAGACATTTCTGTATAGTGAATCCACCACAACACCACACTTCTGGTATCTTACACGCACAGGGTGTTTAAACTGTCAAGCATATGTCCGCGCTATCAGTGATTCGATTCCGCCATTAAAGCTACCACAAGGCACTCAAAGTGGGTCCCACTGTCGCTGGCATGGTACCGTTCTAATCAGCTCTAGTTATAATCATCGGCAATGGCTCCTTTCAACCAATTGATACATACGCAAGCTCTAGCTCATGCGTATATCCCATCTATACGGATCCGACGTGTCAACTCCATAAGTTGCTGAAGTTCAAGTCAGGCCTGAAAGAGCAAGGAAATGGTGAGGAGAAGAGAGATTATATGCATGATGCCGGTAGTGCGATGAGCCGAGTTTTTGGCGGTATCAAGGGTGCTCTAGGTAATCTGCAGCATACAGCCTACATTGGACCCAAGGCCTTGAACGGTGGCGAGGTCATAATTACGGCTGGTACGTATAATTCAATCGCAATTGCACGCCTCAGAACTCTCACTAACACCGTAAAGATGGTACGTGCGAGTATATCTACCGTATGCAAAATACAGTCGACCACACGAACGTTTCTGAGTTGGCGAATCTCATAGGGGTTACATCTGGTTCAAATGCTGTATAGGAGTCAAAGTACCCAGCGGATCGTACAGGAGAACTGTACCGCCTACTCATGTTGTCCAATCACTTGCCAATCAGCTTGAATCTATCCCAAGTTTTCATTTTGAATTTTTGTTTGTCTATTCTTCCTCCACTAAACGTTGTACCGCTCCCACCTGCTCGAAAAGGCATTGTCAGCAAACATCCGACATCGCAGCAGTATTAGTTTCCCTTCGAGATATAGAATGAAAGTATTATATACGAAAATACTATCCGCATATACCCATATGCCGAGACTTACGTCCTAACAGCTACAAGGCGGTGGGATGGGTAGTCTCGAATCAGACTACTTTTCCTTTTCGGTACAAGCCCCGACACTCTCTAGCGATTCGAGTGAACTCTAGAGAAAAAGGTATCTATGCGCTCTGCATGACATCTCAGTCATCTTTCGTGCACCATAGTGTGGATGTTGATTGCTTCTCGCCATTGTAATGCGCGTTCGGCCGCGGGATCGAGGCTCTGAGCTGTCGCTCACTAATTACACCAAGAAACTCGAATTCCGGCCGTCCATTAAGCGTTTCGTTACAAAACGGTCTTTCAAAGCTGGTAATGTCTGTTTGTCCTTGCGATGTGCAAAACCTTGTCCCTTGGTCATTGAACATCTATCTATTGAACATCCGGCTAGTCCAGTCGAGGCTCTCTTGGGGCTCCAGAGTCAGGCGGCGCTCGTCAGAATTGTGTTCACAAAAGGTAGCCAGCGGTTGCCCTCAGCAGTACTGTAGCTTCTTGAAAGCTTCCATCATTGAGCCCTTGGATCAGCTCGAGATTGCGGTGAACGCGATGATGGTAACCGTGATATCAAAGACTTGGAAGACAGCACTTGGTGATGTCAAAGTGCGGGTGGAATCAACGCGAGACATCATCAACTTGACAATGAGATGATAAAGTTGACATGATTTCTATCATATGATCAAGTAGCGTGGAAAATACTGCAAAGGATTACATGACAAGCCAAACGAAAACCAAGCCCCAAACCCCACCCCCGGCAACGAACAAACAAATACACCAACAAAGTGCGTGCCATAAATTCCGCTTACGCTTGCGAGATCGTCCTAATCGTTATGCTGTTAGTCAATCCCCACGTTCCTAATACATCTAAAGCAGTGCCTTGGTCATGGCAGGCAGCTTTTCCGTGGGTTTTGTTGTTAATTTTGAAGTTTGGATCCCAAGTATAGTTGCTGTAGCTGCCCAATTGGCGAAGTTGAACGCGGTAAAGACAGTATTGGCCTTGGCAACTGAGCATGTGGTTGTTTGGCAGTACTGAGACTTTGTCACAAAGACAGCAAGAGAGATGAGCGCCGCCATATTGACAAAGGCGGCAATCCAGTCGACTGCGAACGTGGCATAGAGTTTGTGTGCTATGCACTGTCAACCTTGTCCTAGTGACGAGGTTTTATACATACCTTTCCTCGCCAAGATGCCTGCATTAGAAGCAGACAGTACACTTGCAGCAGATACGCAGGCAGCAACAAGGGAGATTGCTACGCTGCTCGTGACATGCTGATGAGTATCTTGAGCTAAATTGTGGACCACTATCTCAAAGTTCAGTGCTACGGGTAAACATGGGAAGAAGCTCGTTGGCTTACGATAGCTTGCGAGTACAAGGTTGACTACTGTGAAGATTCCCTGCGAAAGGCGCAGAGACCGAACCGCCTCGTCTCGCGGCATCACGAAATTTGATCGTTAAAGCTGAGAAAGTGGCTGTTCGGCGCGCTAGGAAAAAATGATTATAAAGAAGTCTGAGTGGCTCCGAAATACGCCGGTAAAGAGAACACAAGTAGAGTTTGATATTTAGCATTTTGAGGGCGTTGTGGCATGCATTATATAGCTTTTCCGTATTCCGACACAAAAATGTTTCGCCATAACAGGTTGGCGTGCGGAATATGCGGACAACGATTATGCGATCTGGGAACCAGCTAGACACGGCTCATGGTGTATTTCACCGAGACAGCGAGGACCGAATTTGACCGAGTATATTACCCGAGCGCGGAGTCTTGCCTAAACTTGACTAGATGTAGCCATTTTGATACATGAGTAAGTTTTACATACGGTAGTCCGAAGTATATCCAAGCCCCTCTTCTGTTTTCAGCAGCGACCGCGCATTTGTACGGGCCGTTACCGGCATTTCGTTTATGCTAAGCTTTTTTTCCCCAACCAAGCTTTTGATCTGTGAAGCTTCTTCCGACAGTTCAAATAGTGTACCAACGAGAAAAGCTGCAATAGATTGAAGCTCTTAATGGGCAAATGTATCGCAAAGGTACGTGCTGTGTAGTTTTAGTTCTCAAGCCGGTGACAAATTGTCTGAACTTTGTCCGGAGATACCGCTCACACGCGTTTACGGCCTCACATCGGTCCCTGGTCTTATGAGCTGTCTTACCAGAAGGAGAAAGAATATGCGCTTCGAAATTTGGAGACTGAAGCATTAGCAGACCAAACTGTTTGGGGGCATTAATATGTCTACGCATAGGCTAGCAGTGCTTCGTAACCTGAGACATTCGTAGTCAATCTGACCGACATGATTCCATCATGAAGCGCGCACGTAGCACAAAGAGGCCTGTTTATACCTGTATAGATACTTGATTATCGGAGCTGATTGATTCTTGATGTCATTGTTGAAAGGTATTCATGGTGATTCGGAGGCATAACATACGATGTACAGACTCCCATAAGCTCGACCTTCAAGGACTCGAATCATTGCTACATTGCTTGGTGGTAGCTTGCAGAATTTGCTGCAAGTTAGTTTCTCCTTACGATGGCTGGATCTAGCGGTACCGCCGGCTTTGCGATAGTATGAGCTGTGCCGAAGACCCAAGCCTAGAGCACTTTGTCAGGTGCATAATGCATCAACGCTTGAAGGCGGGTAAGAAGCCAGGGTCACGCCCTTGAGCGATTTTGTGGATACTTCCAGTGAAACTACGCATGTGGGTTCGAAGGTCTTGAGTTACGCCGCAACTAGGCTGAGTGGGCAAACAAATTATTGGCTTAGTACACTAGGTTCGATCGATAAAAGGTCATATCGCAAGATTGGACGTGCGAATAAAAGATAACAGAACAAAAACGGCGAAAGACAAAGAGTTTGCTCATCAACTTTGATACTGTGGATGCCTGCCTAGTTCTTGCACATAGACAGACTGAAAGCTACGATCTTACTTCAACGTATAGTCTGAGTTACTCATAACGGAGATATCTCTATCGATTCCACTTTGTGACAGAGGTGCTCGCCAATGCATTCCCTGGACCTCTAAACTCTCGGCTCCCAGCATGCGGCACTCTTTTAAGGTAGAACCTGAGACGAGGTCATTCAGATAATGTCGGCTTCGGCTGTTTGCCAATATCAAAATATGAGACTCGTTTCAGCCTAGTAACTTAGACATGGCTATCAAAACAATATGGGCTCCTTTCCTCATCCAGCATAGACGAGACTAACTTGCCGTACTTCACTCCCTCTCAGAGAGTGCAAAGGACGCATTTACAAGCTACCATCTCGGACAAATGGCCATTTTAGAGTAAACTCGGTCCTACTGTAATTGTGCAGGGTCTGACCCAAACGTGAATGAGAGATGCTTGACTCAAGTCCCGTCAAGATCTGTATAAATAAGACTCTTTCACCAACGTTATTGTCCACAGCACCATTGCTATCCATTCACTTCTCAAAAACCTCCACTTCCAAACACCGGTCTCAATCCAATCATTCAAAATGCAGCTTAGCATCATTACTCTCCTCCTTTCTGCTGTAGTTGCGGTGTCTGCCGCTCCAGCACCAGTGACCGATGCTGGAAATCTTGGACCTAATGCGCTCGCCAAGCGCACCTGTGGTACCTTGAAGGGCACCAAGCTCAAGATCTGCCAGGATGCCTGCAAGGCCGCTTGTGTGAGTATTTTTAAGTACTCAGACTGAATGAAAGAAGCTAACCGCATATTGTGCAGACTGCTGCTACGCTTGGTGTTGCCAGGGCGGCTTGTAAGGCGGCATGCGATGCTGGTGTACGTATAGGATCTCACTGCTCGTTTTCGAAGGATGAAAGATCACCTGACATGTTCACAATTTTAGCCTCTCAAGGTCCGCACGATTGAGGTGGAGGTTGAAGAGGAGGCGGCCGACCTCAAGGAAGATGAAGAGCTCGCTACTCGTGGCGTTGGAAAGAAAATTTGCGATGCCGCTGTAAGTTGAACCACAACCGTCTAAAATTGAACAGACTTGCTGATTATGTTTGTTGTAAAGTGTGATGTCACTTGCAACTCCACGGTTCTTGCCCTTGAACAGCTCAAGTGTCTCAAAGTCTGCGTAAGGAGACCCCAAAATCTGCAACGAAATCCTCTAGAAGCTAAACATTCCTACAGAAGGCCAAGTGCTAGGTTTAAATACCGATCAAGCACTCCCTTGGCGAGTTGGCTTTAGGATTGGCGAGGTAGTTAGGAGTTGAAATTACTTCGAGTGGAGAACAGCTTTATGAATGATGGAGCTAGATCACCTTGAGGTCACACTGTCTTTACCGATATATATTACCTGAATCTTGGAATTTCAAGATACCTCTCAGCTTCTCATTCCCATTTCAATTTTTCCCCTCCTTCCATTATTTGAGCAAATGGTGTGAATGACAAGTGAAGCCAAAAATAAAAGTTGGACCTGATTTTGAAATCTAGAGTGGAGAGTGTATATTAGAAAGCGAGAAGGCTATTCTAGTTCTTACTTCAGAGTTCCTCTTGCACTATGTCAGAAGAAGTTACAAGTCCTTCGAGCCCTGAGCCTTCAATCCGGAGATGACAGCTCCATTCTTGTGCTGGGACTCTTCACTGTCGAGAGGCACGTTTAAGCCCAAACGTTCACGAGTAGAGTATGTCGAAATACCTCCCTGGGGATCGGCCTCAGTTACGAGCTCCTTGCGGCGAGTGTCGACCAGTAGGCGAATGAGATCGGGGCGCATGTAGTGGCCAGAGAAGTCAGCCAGAGCTTTGGTGAGATGGCACTCGTTGAGGTCGATCTAGCGACTGTCAGTGAGGAATGGCTTATTCAGATTCAGGAGCTTACGTCAACAAAAAGAAGACCATCAAAGTCCTTGTCAGGCTTAGCGAAAAGAGTACCATCTGGCTTGTAGATGCGAGCGTGGCCGTTGTAAGTCGATGGGTCAGTTTCCGGCTCAACACCCTCCGGCGTGGTCTTTCTCAAACCCTCCTTGCTGAGCCTCTGGAAAGGAGCCAGAGTCCAAGTACCGGTCTCGATAGCATAGGCCGGGGTAACCAGGTCGGAAGCCGGGTCAGCAACGTTAGTGGCTGGATCGGGATACTTAAGGGTTTCCTTGCCGGGATAAACCGGCCAGGCTGCGATGTGGATCTGCTCGCCCTCTGAGACGTTAAGGGCTTTCAGGAAAGGATTCATGTTCTCCCAGCAGTTCAGTTGGCCAAGGCGACCAAGCTCAGTCTGGGTGACAGACTTGAAGGTGTCGCCAGCGCCATCACCGTAGACAAGCTTCTCGACATGAGTTGGCTTGATCTTGCGACGGTGGTTAATGACTTCACCAGTGGGGTCAATCAAGGTCTGGGTAAGGTAGAGAGTGGCGTGGTCAATTTCGGAGAAACCAAGTGAGACATAACTGCGAGGTTGTCAGAATTGCAGGTGAATCTGCCGGTGGTGCTTACATTTGGTTGTCACGAGCAGCGCGACGAATGCGTTTGAACTCCTCAGAGTCGATGGGGAGAGAGTTCTCGCGGTACTTCTTCAACATGGGAAGAGACTGTTGGTAGTTGACCTTCCACATCCAGTAAGGGTATCCTGGAATCCACACTTCAGGGAAGGCGATGAGTTTGCATCCAGCCTCACCAGCCTCGTTGATGAAGGCAATAGTCTTCTGAACACCAGCTTCGAGGTCAAACCAGCAGGGCTCGGAGGTCACTGCGGCGGCCTTGTACTTGGTCAGAGGCATTTTGAGGAATGTGTTGATTTGAAACTTTCTGAAGAAGAGTCTTGGATTGAATGTTTGATGTTGTCGTTGCTGTCAGGCCTTTGGTCGTTGGATTCAATGGTTTTATAGGATATTAGAGATTTCGAAGGCCGCAACTTCCGATAGTATTACGAAACATCACCGATGGCTCCCTGGCTAAATTACCATATCACTAACTATGCTGCATGCTCTGTCCCTGTGCAGTGCTATGTCCTGTGTCTCCTGATGTCCTGATTTTGTCGACCTCCGGATGCAGTGTTACCGTTTACACAAAGCGCAGGGAAGCTCAGCGAATATGTGGGACTCGCATGCTCCGCATCCTGCTATGTGCTTAATCAGATCTGCAGACACGTCGAGTACAGGTCAACGGCATGAGGCCGATACTGCTGCGGCCGATGCCGTTTATGTCGTGACTGCGGCAGGATATCGGCATCCTTCGGCATCCCGGCGATATCTGCGACAGTGCGAGCGTTGCGCGAGCGTTGCGCGAGCATCAAGCGGACTCTAGAACAATTGAAATTTATAATAACTTCTTTGACAGCTCCAGGACGCGTGATGCGTGTTGAGACGTTGGTCCATATTTTGTTTGACAGAGAAAACGAAGTTTTGAAGTGGACCCTCACACTGGATCAATCGCGAAATCCTGAGACCTCCTCAAACTAACATTAGTGTTGCACCACATTCATTCTGCATGTCAATGCAGCTCGATATGCCAATAAGCATGCCAATAAGCGGGGATTTAGGCATAATCAAGACATGCAGATTGATTTGAAAGCGCGAGCCTATAATCCATTCTCTGAAGTGACTACCGGCTAATCCGAAAAGTCGACATCATGCATTGAAGCTACACGCTTCAATGCTAAGCGCTCAACCAGATAATACAAGTCAAACTCTGTGCCTCGTATGATGCTCGGGCAGATGCCTATGATAAGAGCATCTTGCCTACATGTCGTGCAAGCAATAATGGTCTAATCGAGATGACGAAAACGCGAGATGACGAATACGAGAAATGACAGATTTTTGATTGGGGAGAATTTGATGCGATGAAGAATACTTGAATTGTAATATCACTGTTTGTGGAAGTGTAGTGTGTCTAGGACTGAAATTAGCCGTGTTTACAGCATTTTCCCTAAACCTCTAGGTAATATCACGTGCAATCCTAAACGCTATTGGGCTACTGTACCTCCTCGCGTCCAAGCATCATGGCGCGTTCGCCTGCCACATGTCAATCACCACACCCTCGGTTCCATTCCTCGTCAGCACCCCAACGGCAACAACATCGTTCAACCAATCATACGTCCCGTTTGTCGCCGTCTCAAATCTTCCTCTCAGCAGCGTACGCCCGTCAGCTTGCGTGGGCCCCTCAGTCTGGACGTAAATCCACGCTCCGTCGTCGGTTTGGATGTTGTAGCGTGCATCGGGGCGGATCTTGCCGTCTTTGTCTGTGAGACGCCAGTCGGCGCCGAGGTTGAGAACTTTGCCTGCAGCGGGTAAGATGGAGGTACATATTATGATCGACAGCCCAAGACATGACTGTGATGGGCAGTGTGCTTGTGTAGATGACAAATCATACCGGATAGTCGAGGTCCTTTGAAAGTACCTCCTACAATTGGAATCACAATGCGTTCCTCTCCGTTGGGCACGGGCCCAATTGAGAAGCGTTCACCAAGCTGCACTTCCATATGGTACAGCAAGGTCATTGTAGGTGGTTTGGGGTCGCTTGCAGCCATGACGTAAGATGCAAATGCTATCAGGACTGTCAGGGGTGGAAAGAAGTGCATTCTAGAGGTTGCAAGGCGGATGCATTGAAGTCAGGATGCTAGCGCAGCCGCTAGATATACGGCTATCTGCATGGTACCGAACTCTGATGCCGTTGTTTTCAGATTGTTGTGCGGGTACCACTATCCAGGAACGACGGCAGTTGAACTCTCGGTACATCCATGCCTGCCCCACCACTACCCCGCACTCCGAATATCGCAACGGCCAAACTGTGTCCCTGATCTACAATGGCGGCGGGATCCCGGCGGCTCCAACGATAGCCTGGTAGATAGGTTTGTACAGACTGCACCTGTGATCCAATTGACTCTGCGGCATTACCGTCACACCTCCACCCTTCACTCTCCCCACATCACCCAACAACCCCAGATTCCACTCTCCTGTCGTCACATTTCCACTGCCGGCATATAACAACCCATCTATTGCCTGGTCATAAGCGCCAGAGAGTACTGAGCCAGCTCGACCGGTACCAACGGGGTTCCACCCCGGTCCTTCTGAGGGATTCTTCGCAAAGCGCGCCCACGCGCCTTGCATAAACGAGGAGAGTGCATACTCCTGAGTGGTCGCGTTGGCTTTATTGTAAGTGCGAAACACGAGTGGGATCTCCGAGGCATGGTATGCGCCAAGTTGGGGATAGGCTTGTGTGTTGGAGAAGGACGCGTTGAAATAGTAACGCCAGGTGGCAATGCCAACTGAGGCTGAGGCATTCGCCCAGAGTGCTGCTGGCTACAAAGATGTCAGTAGCCGTCCAAATAAAAATATAGTTGAAACTAACGCATTGGAATTGCGCATCTGTGAGGACTGCGGATATCGCATCGTAGTCGTTAGTGATTCCTGGGCTGCCAATTGGGTATGCTGCTGCAATCGCTGGAATCAGTGCAGGTGCTGCGCTGAAGGTGGTCTGCAAGAAGGCTGTCAGGTTGTTTTGGCCGACCGCAAAGATGCTATTGATGGTCAGTGAGGCACCAATGCACTGGCACGGAAAGCTCACCGTCCTTCCTGAGCATTCGTGCCCTCCAACACGGGGATATGCGAAATGTTCCCGCTGAGTCTACGCGCAGCCGGGTTCTGAACGAGTGTCACATTATCTGCAACGGGACTGAAGGCCAGCGAGTTAACCTCGATAATTCGCTTCACCTCCGTCGCGTTCGCTGCGCGTACGCAAGTGAGATTGCTACTGTAAGTGCCGGGACAGTGAAGTGATGCTGTGAGATTGTTCCATGCAGGAAGGCTGGAAGTCGGTGGAGATGACCTGTAGCTATATTGACCACTCTGTAAGATTGCCGCACGGAATGGAGGCTTGCTGTTCTTAGGGTAGCTGGTCAAGAGTGCATCCACGGAGAAACCTCCAGCACTCTCTCCAAAGATTGTGACTTTGGTCGGATCGCCGCCAAAGGCGTGGATGTTGCGTTGTACCCATTGAAGAGCAAATCGCTGATCAAGGAAACCAAGGTTCTGACCCGTCACGGGCAACTCCGGAGACGCTGGGAAGCCAAACACTAGTAAGGGCCAGGTTAGCTAATGCATGGAGTGGTGTGATGATAGTACCTACCGTTAGTCCTGTAGTTTGTAGTTACGACGATGACATCCTCGTACGCGGCAAAAGCGCTTCCATCATAGGTCGATATGCCTAGCTACGTCAATCGTATTCAGGAATTCAGCGGTCGTGTAACATACCAGCAGTGCCGAACTGCAGCGAGCCTCCGTAGATCCAAAATAGTACAGCCCTGCCATTACCGCCTGGCGATCCAGATGGAGCGTACACGTTTAGATACAGGCAATCCTCCGATTCGACAGGAGGTGGGCCACCAGGATTGTTGAAGACGGCCTTAGCAAACTGCTGGGCTGCGAGAGGATCTAGCCGCACATGAGATGAATGAATCAGAGTGTATTGTTTTGCGTCACTCACACCTGAACTGCTGGATACAAGCTGGCTTCCATACTGTAGCATTGAGAGGCTTGCTGAAGGCCGTGACATTGCGTGGCGGTGAGAACCTCTCCGGTGGCGACTGAGCAAAGGGAATGCCGAAAAACTGATTAACGGAAGGTCCCAGGCCATTAGGAAGAGCTGTTGCCTTTCCCACAAGTACTCCTGCATCAATCGTTGCGGTTGGTGTAGGATTATAATCCAGCGCTGCGACAAGCGCTGGTAGAGGTATGAGACTGTTGAGGAAGCGCATTATGAGACGTTGGCGAGATCCAAAACCTCAAAAGTCAACCTGCCCTGGGATTCCCTTCTATGTAAACTGTGTATAGGTCATGTTGCATGTCCAATCAGAGATGCAGCTTACGGACCGAGGCCGCTTTGGGCGGGAGCACCTGTGCCGTCAATACTTCTTGAACGCACGGCGCTCCCGTCTGGCGTTGTGCCTCCATACAGACTGCCTGAGCGATCTGTGATACCGAGGCATGGCTAGCAAGAAGACCCTGGCGTGCCTAACCCCAGATTTTGCAAGGCTGTACCCGATCATCACGGTGGTCCGAATCGGGAAAAAATCGCGGCCGTTATTGCAGCACCGCGGCCTTCGTTGTCGTGCGTTGCTGTTATTTAGAAATGGCGCATGGCAGAATGCCGCTGAAGTAAATTGGGCCTGTGGTAATTGAGTGGTGAAAGAAGCGTTGTCCGCTGTTTCACTTGTTTTGATGAATGGTGTTCGTGGAAAGAGCGTTTCCCAGTCGCAGGTGGAAGCCGGCCGAGGCTGGCGCAGGATCCCCGCAGCTTCTCCGCACTAATTATCAGCCACGTTAGGAAGCGAACATGTAGTCCTCCCACCTCAGAACCAATACGCAAATGTGCCGCATTTCTATGAAAGTGTTCTACGGCCAGGTGTTGGCTGACTATCAACAATGTTGTTGATGTTGCTGAGGATGATGTCTTCCCAAGTAAGTGGCCCTTGTTCTTGCATTGGCCCCATAGATTGTACGTAGCTTGCTGGTGGTTGCATTTGCCGCATACTCAAATATAGATGCAACTTGAAGTAGAATCAAGTCTCAGTTAACGGACGTATTTACGTATTTAGCTTCCTCCTGTGATTCCCCAGGACCCCTGAACGCCCGGTGCAGCTGCTCTCGCCTCCTTGGCAACGTATTTTTAAACTTTAGAAGATCTCTCCTCGACTGAGTCAAAACCGCCGAGGAGCAGCCTTTTCATCGCCTTTCATCAGGTCAGCCATCTCTTGGCTCAGCGATCAAATCATGCGCAATTTGGAAGATGCCCTTTACCGGAGCTAGCAGCGTTGAACACAATTAGTAACCCCAAGATCTTCACTCTCGGGCTCAAATTCCCTGCAACGCAACTTCAGCGCATCCGTTGCCATCTCTTTGTCCGAATTTTGAAACTGAATCAGTCCGCCCTTCCTTCAGCAGAGCAAAAATGTACGACACTCCTACTTGTAGCATCATCGACAAGTCCTTCACCAGCAGCTTCAACGAAGCTAACCAGTTCTAGGATAAAGGTCAAGCAAACCCTGCCATCGAGGCAGCTCGCACCTAAATGGTTCCGCTATGCCTAATCATCACCGCATGAAGACATTAATGCTGCTGGCTCTCGCACTTCCCGATCTATTCGAAGCAGAGGATTACTGGAGGGCAGGTGGTACTATCTGGCGGCAAGTGCGGCATTGCAACAGTAAAGGAGAGGATCTCAACCTCGATAACTACATGGGAACTCTCTGCGATGAGCTCAATGACGTCTATGACATGTTGGGGGAGGAGGCGCGCGAACTGGACTGCTGGCGATTGTTCGAGGCGGCTTTTGCGTCTGGTGACAAGGAACAGGATGTTGGTGATGACTTCAGTGAGGAGCAGGAAGAAGAGGAGCCCGCGGACAAAGTGAAGCTCTTCGTTCTCACGAGGAAATTTCAACCACACGTAGCTTGAGCCATTTGTTCGAACTCTTGAGTGTTTTTATACCCCAGCACAGTTCGACCTCACGATCACACGGTACTGCCTCCGATGACCCTTCCGAGTGTCCGTAGGTACGACCAACCTGAGCAAAGCTCACCCTAATCAACGAGCAGCAACTGTACGTTATCAAAATGATAGTTGAATCTACATCCACGAGGGCGACCCACAGCCCACCCGTTGGCTTCGGGCTCGAAGGATATGGAGAGTTGGGTACGCAAGGACAATTCATTTGGATAGTAGTCGGTTTGGTCCAGCTTATCCTTGGAGAAAGCGGTAATGAGGGCATCAATCACATGTAGCAAACATGGTTAGAACCAATCAAGTGATTTGAAGAGCTTTGCAGGTTACGTGCAGCCACACGCATGTGACAGGCATCGTATGTGTCATATGTACTGTACCTCCACTAGTGCCTCGAACTCATACATGCCGTGCGTGCTCAAGGTTGGACGATTTTTGAAGTCAACCTGTGTGTTGTAACGTTGTCACGAGTGTTGTGCTGGTTTCCAAGGTGTCTATGACGTCACCATGCCAGATCAAGAGAGTGAGGAATTGTTTACTTTTGAGCCGTTGACTTGCTTCACGTACAGATAGATGGATTAAACCATAAGTGCAGCTAGAACACACGCCCCGCAGTCCTACACCGAGACAGCACCGTTGACACGATACTGCCTCAATTCCGCCTTGGTAATCTCCGGTATAAGTACCCGCCCACCACGCTTGCCCTCCAACAATTTGCGCGCCACATCTCGCAGGTGCCAAATCTTGTTGTGCATCTTCGCGATCTTGGCCTTGATTGAATTCTCTTCGCGCGCTTCACGGGGCGACAGGTCCTCACCATATTCGTTCTTCAGCACGCGGCCGGCGAAAAAAGCATTGAAAACCGGTGTAATAGCAACAGGCCCCGGAAGCCTGAAGTTATGACCAGTTTCGGCAGCCATCTTGATCTTCTCGTGAAAGAGCAAGAGCCAGGCGTCTTCTTCTGGGTGGAAGAAGGATCTGACAGGTTTCATGCTTCCAGCAATTGTCAGCTGATCGCCATCAGCAACGTTTGATTTGGGACCTTCTGTTGTTACCGATGGTTCACGTTGGTGTCCAAATGCACTCGATCTTGCACCACCGTAGACACTCATCGCACTCGCCGACGCGGCCGCCAGAGTTTCTGGTCCCGCAGTCTGAACGTGAGTAGCACCTGCGTGCGCAGTGTGATCACGCCGTGCAAGTGATGCGCATCCAGTCCATCCGGCGTAGCGGAAGTAGAAATTGTAGTCGAAATATTCATCTGGTATACCATCCGCAAATGGGTCGTGCTCGGTACGTGTCTCATCACTCCTTTCGTAAGCTCTGGTTGCTGTTCCCACATTTGGATTGCGCACTTCAGCCTGGCACTTGAGGAGATCTTCGACTTCGGCATCTTCAACTGCATTGCTTGTATATGAGAACCCCGTGCGCAAGGCATGCCCCGAAGAGTTATCCTGCGGGACCCAGCCAGAGGTGGTGAGAATTCCAGTGGTGAATCTAGATGTCCTGGGACGGTCAACGGGTGGCAGAGCTGGTTCGTACTGTGCGTTCAGTGTTGTCTTTAACATATCCCAGTCGACAGTATTGTCAGCAACATCACCTGGATATGAGAAACCCGTGTGTGAGACGTGCCCCAAAGAGTTTTCATGTGGGACCCAGCCAGATGTGGTAAGTATTCCAGTAGTAAACCTAGATGTCCTGAGTCGGCAAACGGGCGGCAGAGCTGGTTCGTGGCGCATTTGGTGTGAGTTCAGTGTCGAGTCTGACATATCTGCGTCGACGGCGTCGGCGCTCATTTGAGAAGTTTCTTGTGTGCGTTCGGCTAGTTGACGTACACGCCTTCTATTAACTGTTGATGTGTCGAACTTTCCGATCACCGCGAAAGCTTTAGCAGGCAGTTGAGAGTGCGATCGAGCAAAGCAGTTCAGAGTCCGAGTGAAGAAATATCAACTAGGGTTGTTGTACAATCGGCGTTGTAGCCTGATTGGTACAAGGTGAAAGCAACTCCTTGGGCCGTTTGCCTAGCGTGAGCCTTTCACTCCAAGTTCTCTCTGCCGCCATAGCAAGATCTTTCGTATATAGGAAATTCGCTTGAAACGAGCTTTTCTCGTCCACATCAGTGCCAACACTGCTTCTACAAAGTCTGGATTCTTCTGTTGGCCAACCATTTGCATCAACGTCCATTTCCTCGATCTCGATGACTCTCTCGGCTACTATTCGGTGCTGCTCAGCGTCCCATAGGCCTTCGCGCGGCAAGTCCAAAACCAGCAAGCTAACAGCCTCGCGGCGTGTAGTTGGACACCGACAGCGTATAGCAGTATAGAACAGCGCTGGGATGAATGAAGTATCAAACGTGAAATTGGCGGCAACGTTGAGTGGTGGGCTCTGATTTCTCCAGCTGTGTGGGTCTAAAGAACCAACCAAATCAATAGCGTGTCGAACCAGACACCGGAAGCCGGCAAGGTGCGCGTCGTAAGATAGTTGTGTCTTGTCCGTCATGGAAGCGCAGGCGGTATAGCTTGAATAGTATCCGATCTTGAGGGCGCTAAGGGCGAGTGTGTCCTGCCTAGACAATCCTTGTAGGCTTTCGAAAGCTTGAACATATTGTAGCCAGATGGAGTGGCGCTTCAAAATCTCGTCTTGGCGCCGGTGGTCTGCCAAAGTTAGTGGTGTCGACTGATACAGCTTCACAGCCGTGTCTCGCGCGAATAAGACCGCGGCGTTTCGCAGATCGAAGAACGAAAACCGGGCATCGCTAATGCTCGAGAAAGAATTGCCTTGGAAGTACTGTGGACAGGACTCTAAGAAAGTAAAGTCTTTCTCAAGGCTTGTACCGTAGGGAAGTGCAGATGAAAGAGCCTGAGTGAGGATTGGCACTAGTATCTGTTCAATCATGCCAGACTGCACGATGACTCGGGCCTGAGTTGCTCCAGAGGGCTCGATGGCCAAGCCGGTCCTATTGTATTGCCTTAACTCGGACACAATATTTAACCCGCTCCTAATGTGAGTGAACGCTGTATTCGCATCCGCCTGTAGAAATTCTATACACGCGAACAGCAGGCAGATCACCAGTCCCACTTCCGCGGAGAATAGTGGCTTGGCCATCTGATCAACGAGATTTCTGATAGCTTTATTGTAGTTGGACCAGAACAGCCTGCGCTCGTGTATATTTTCGTTAGCTGCGGACTGACGAGCGTGTTGCAAACTTCCGTGTTGGTGCTGGTTCAAATGACCCAAAGCAATCAAGGCGCTGCGTACACCAGGCTCGGCATGTGCCATCTGAAGTATCGTGCGCGACCAGAACTCACTGTCAAACCTGCCCGACAGCTTCGGTCCCACACAGTGATAGTAAAATTCTAGGTAGTGCACGTCATCGCCAAAATCAGGAAGCGTTGCCAGCGCTTTGCTAGGCCAAAGCGATTTGATTTGCGCATAGCGGAATAATTGGGCGTTGTAGTCGATTTGATGCTGCGTGTAGCCGTCGCAGGTGCGGCCTGTACTTGTGCATCTGAACGAGTAAGACAAAAGAAGTGCGCTGTTCTGAGTGCACGTACTTCAAGCAATTGGGGCGCATCTCGTCACACTTCACACGGCGTATCCTGCATGTTTTGCAGCCGGTCTTTACCTTTGTATGGTATTTGCGAGGTGCTCGCGACGACTTGACGATTTCATCTGACCGCATTCGGCCAAGTTGTAGGTCTAGGTTAGGCAGGATGAACATGAGACAGATTGTTGTGATAGGGTTTGGCGGTGGAGGCGTCTCCGTGCAGGCTACCGAGGAGGCCAGAGGCGCGTACGTAAGTCGTTCGGCTGTCAGGGAGACAGGGGTGCGTTCCCGCGATTGCTCCCTCCCGTGACAATGAACATCAACGACGATAAAATTGAACATATCGCCAATCAGATTTGACGCATTGCTATGTACGGTCCTTATGGACCTTGCAGCACGGCATGAGGGTCCGATTGGAGGCTCTATTGATGGCCTTCTCCGCGCGGCGGCGTCTCCGCACCACTTGCCGGCCGCTTCGAGGAAGAGAAAACACCCTCCCACCTCAGATCTCATACACAACCCTGCCACATTTCCACGAAAGCGTTCTGTAACCGCATGCCAACTATGCCGTACTCGCAAGACAAAATGTAACAATGATCGGCCTATCTGCTCAAAGTGTATCGAGCTGAATGCACAATGCATCTATGAAGATGATGGTTCAAGCCCAGCTTCGTAGGTCGACTGGTTCTTTGGTCTACTGAGTCGTGCCGCTAATCAGTCATAGGGCTGCTCCAGCGAGCCAGATCCTTGATCGTCTCGAACACCTGATCAGCCTGGTCGAGTCGGGATCATGTTCAACGACCAGTCGTATGGTTCAAGGTGTCCACGACAACGCTCAGACTGATCATGCTGATGGTTCGCACGATTTCAGTAACCATCTGCATCGTGCAAGCATACAAAGTACTACCAGTGCGCCTAATCCAATATCTCGTCTTACGCCGGAGGGCAACGAGCCCTCCGCGATTGGCTCCGGCCAGGATATTCTAGACTGGTCAGTTTTCGAAGGCAAGTATGACCGCAGTTGGATCGAAGCCCTGATATTCGACCCTACACTACCTTGCGATAATCTCTATGGGCCATGCACCTCACCCAGAGTCACGGATGACTCGGTACGGGAAAGATTCGAAGACCCGCGCCAAGCCTCTGGTCTGGGTGTTGGCGTCCGTGAAGATGACGTCCCACATCTTGTCGAAACTTTTCTGGTGAATGTTCATGTTAAGAACCCAATCTTCGATCCCGATTACCTAAGGAAAATGGCAAAAGGTGTGACTGAGAATGGCTTCGATTGGAAAGCGTCCAGCTGCCTCGTGATTCGTACCCACAGCATAGTGTATTTCCGTACTAACCTTTAGTCTGATACCTGCTAGTGTGTGCTTCAGCCTCGATTTCGTCCCGGTTTGCCCGGCAATCGACTCAGAAGCACGAAAACGTGCTACGGCGGGCTGACAACAGCCTATCAACCACTCCAGGGTATCAAACAGCAGAGTCGTACTACACAGCGGCGTGCAAGCGTATCGGGCTACTGAAGAACACTCTTCTTGCAACAGAATGTCACTTTGTGGCTGGTGTTTATGAAATGTACTCACTTCGTCTGCTACAAGCTTCGATCTCATTTAATCGAGCTTGTGTGATGTTTCAGACATTGACCTGAATGCGGAGGGAATATTTCGCCACTGAAGACCAACTTGGTAAAGCCAGAGCAAGTCGACTGTACTGGTCTTGTTTGAAGTTAGAGCAGTGAGTTACTCGACTTTGGGTCATATTCCAAAACAGTCGGTGTCGCAGAAGAATGGTAGCGTTTTTCGTGGGATGAGTCTGCATGTGGAGAATAGTAAGTTGTAGGCCTGTGGCAGTTTTGTTTGTTTCTTATGAGCATGAAATAGTACCGTTATTGTCTTACCAAGAGCGATAGAGCAATGTGAAGCGCATCTCTTCTATGGGTAATGGTGGTTGTAGTTGAACAAATGGATAGGTGGTTGATTGTTCTATGGAGGAAGCAACCTGGGTATTTATATGTGTGCGAAATAGCGCACGGACCATCGCATCAAGTGAAGGTAGGGGACGTGATGTAGTCAAACCAACAGTTGTTTGATTGCAACCCACAAATATGATGGCAGTGGCTGAACAAAAAATAAATGAACAATCCGCTTTATGTCTATGGGGATGCATAGGCAACCGTGGATCAGGACATGCTGGTCAGGATGTGACCAGTCAACACTTCAGATCGATCGTCAACAAGATTATCAGATACTTCGAACAAGCAATGTCCACGTCGCTCAAATATGTGTTTCTCTCCAACACAACCTCGTCAAAATAGAGTCACAGCCCATTCTCTCCGATCTTCCGATCGTCGCTGCAATCATACTCATTCAAACTCGCACTGCAAGCCACTGGCTATGCTTATCTTGAACATCGGCTCATGCTGCGGGCACACAGCGAGTTGTATGAAGCTGTATATCTCAATACCTTAGGATCTTTGAGAAACATGACAGCGAGGATTTGAACGCCGAAAACGGCATTTAAGATGAGTTTGAATGGAAGTAACGAACGTATCAAGAGTCTATGATACACGTATGTTTAATGACCCTGTGGAAGCTATGCAGGGCCGTAAGATTTACCCTCTTGCTCCAATGGCGGTTGTGCTTATGGATCTGAACAAAGGAGTTGAGAGATATGTGGAAACATTTTGAAGAGAGTAAGAGAGGTAATGATGGGTGCTTGACGAAAATTCATATTCTTGTCTTCCAGCTAAATCGTGTTCTAAATCATAAATACCCGGGTACGAATTCAATCTGGTCCAATGTGCGTCCACAACTATGACATTGCTTCAGTACACATACCTCCATCCTCTCTCCACACCGCTGTGCTCAGACCAACCCTCGGCCTCATCCAGCTTCCTGTTCAGTTTGACAGCCCGCATCTTAATCAATGCCGCGCTCACAACACACGCAAAGCACCCGAACAGGATCAAACCACCACCAAGACGATAGAACGGCTCCTGGCTAGTAGGGAAGAAGTACGGGCTGAACCAATGGCTGACCTGACTGATGCAGTTTGCAATCGCAATCAGAGCCGCCTTCTTACTCCTCGGAGCAGGAACTAGCGTTGTCTCCCAACTAAGCTGCAAGTTCAGTCCAGAATAGGTGCCGCTAATGAGGAGGATCAGGCCGAAGTAGCGCGCGCCGACGTTGAGAGTACCGATGAGCATGCTGGCGCCAGCCGCACTGAAGACGATCGGGATGATGATGTGGTAGAAGGATTCTTGGAAGCGGCCGGATGTGTATGCGAGACCGCAGGCGACGGCGTAGGCGATGGCGTAGGGAGGGGCTTGGACGAGGTAGGTGGTGAGGGTGTCGAACTTGAATGTCTTCATGATCTGTGGTAATTGTTAGGACACCGAGTTTGTCAATATGAACCCAAGACGACTTACAGAAGGCATAAAGTCCTTGAAGCTCTGTGCTGTGACAAGGGCAAAGTGCATCAGGCAGAAGTACCACGTGAAAGGATCCTTGGCCGCCTCCTTGAGTCCATCCCAGGTGCCTCCAGTCTCTTCATATTGACCGCCATTCGATACTTGGACTCGATACTGCGCCATCTCGGACTCTTCCTGAGAGAGCCACCTGGTATTGTGTGGCCACGAGGGAAGCAGGAAGTAACCGGTGATGGCTACCACGATGGATGCTGCGCCCTCGATGATGAAGAACCACTGCCAGGAGTGGAGGCCGAGTACTTCATCCATGTTTGTAAGGATGCCGGCAGCGAGGAAACCGGAAAGAATGTTAGACATGGTGTTGCCTGCGTGCCAGATGGCCATGCGCATCGGATTCTCTTCTTTAGTGTACCAGGACGAAGTCACTGATTACTCGTTAGCATGGGGCAATAAGAAGGAACTGCCAGCTCTGACTTACTAAGTGTGATACCAGGGAAGAAGGGGGCTTCGGAAAGACCTATGAAGAAGCGGCACACAGCGAAACCTGCTCCATTGGTCATAGCTGGCATGCAGATGGTGCCAATGCTCCAGCCCATCATCATAGATGGTAGCAGCCAGCGTGGATCTGCTTTCGCAAGCCACAAGTTTCCGGGAAGTTGGCCAATGAGATAGCCGACGTAGAATGTTGAGATGCCGGTGTTCCACAGTGTGTCGCTCATGTGTAAGTCCTTTTGCAAGCCAGCAAGGCGTGCATTGGATACATTGATGCGATCAAGGTAACTGCACGGTCAGTACGCGTTTGAAGTGAGTTATGATCGACTTACTTCATCAGAAACATGAGTGTGATGCACGGCATGAGCCTCCAGTCGAGCTTACGAACCAGCTGCTTATTCAACTTTGCCATCTGTTCTTCGCTCAGATGTCGCAGCGTCTCAAAGCGCGCTTGAATCTGCTGCGGAGTGATGTTCTGGTTCTCGGCAGAGACCTCCTTGAACTCGACATCAGCCTTCTTCTCGTCGGCCATGATGTCTGCCATGATGGACGGAGCGTTTGGTAGGTCTGAGGTTGAATGTGTGGAGAAGATGCTCGAAGCTGCCCTGTGAGCTGGAGTGTGCCTCTTGCAACGACATTACACGGTCATATATACTACGACCGTTCGAATAAATCCATCGTGGAGTTTCGGTCATCGGCCACCAGTAGCGTGCTAGGCCAGCGTTTTCCCAGAAGCTAGAATCGCGGGGCCCCGCATTTGGACGAACCACCGCAAAGACCTTACGCCACACGATGCGCTAATGGTTTCTTTGGCGAGGTGGAACTGCCGGAGCCCAGACACGGGTGTGAGGCGATGGTTGAGCGTAATGCGGATGCGGAACGGCAAACTCATCCGCTTTTTGTTCAGACGGAAGGACCACAGCCGCGGGAGTCAAGCAGCAGTGCTGCCGCTGGTAGACGGAAACGCAACTTGTAGGGAATTTGCTGAAATTCATACCGACGACTTGTCGGTGATTTGGCAAAGATGAAGTTCAAGAATTACGGTGAAAGCAACGACGGTGGCTCGGTCAACATGGAAACAGCTAGTCCGAATGCCCAAGTCCGCCCGAACATGCGTTGATCCAGATGGATACACTTTTTGATAGACTGAAGAACTTCAACGAGATTTTTGCACTCGATGCGGTTGCTAATTAATCACATAGGAGACTGAATGGAGGCACATGTAATAAAGCAATGTTGGAAAGGCACTTATGATAGGACTATTCGAGTTACTGGAAAGCGGTGCAATCTTAAAAGGCTACAAGAACCTCTTCAGGTGTTGTAGACTGGCTTTGATTGTACTAGATGTCTATAGCAATGTTATCTGCAAGTTCTGAATCAAATGTCGCAACCGATTTCGACGGCAAACAGAACTTCTCAACTAAACTTCTACTGCGCGGCGTTGGGCACACAGTCATTGAGCTTTTTCTCAATACAGAACTTGCTCCTCCGCTCCTTCCAGCCCAGTCCATCGACGGTGTGGTTTTGGTATCTTCTACGAGGAGCGGCTCAACAAAGCAGCAACCTTCTCGTACACGGTGAAGACGATGCCACCACTGAAGACGAGTCGACCTAGGCGCATGGTGCTGCCACTCCAAAAGCCACGCACGCCAGCCTGTAACAAGATGCTGCGAAATGCCTCGCCTGTGCTCGCACCTTGTGCGCTTTGTGCCCTCGTCTTGATGGTGTCAAAGGGTTGTGTGGCGTAAACAGTGATTGTGCCGGCCAGGGCGCCGATAGCAAAAGTAGTGGCGCTGCCCTGTGGCAGATTGTTCCGTCGTGATGCTTCCTTCAGCACGTTGTATGAGCCCATACGAACAGCTGATGTCGCAGACTGCTTCATGGTCGTTGATATCAAGCCTCGATACAGTCCTGGAAGGCCCTGGGCGGCGATGATGGATCTGGTTGCGTCAAGGCCTCCACGAAAACGGCGATGACCACTCTTCGCGTCGTCGATGAGAGCCGTCTTAACGCGCTCTGTCGGTGTAACCGCCGCAACACTCTCAACAGCACCAGCTATCATGCCTGCTAGAATGCCTCTGGATGGTGACAAGACACCGCGCTCATCTACCAGGCGATTGCGAATAGCGTCGAAAGACAGAAAGCGAACGCCAGCCTTGAAAGCAGTACCCAGAATCAGTGTAGAACAACCGGTGTATATGGCACTGACACCATCAGTGCGTGCAACATAGGCAATGGCAGCGAACGGATTCCTAGAGGTTGGAGTATGCGTGCTGGCCTGCAGCTGTGCGCGAGTTTTGGCAAATTCGAAAGGGTAGGTCACTGTGGCTTCAACACCGCCAGCGATAGCACCAGACAAAAGAGAGACAGCGGCTGATGGGCGATTTCTTTGATTAGACGATGAAGCAGCTTCTGTCCGCTGCGACAGTTTGGTCACTGCCACTGCACCGACTAAGGGAGGTGTTGCTGTAGAAGCGCTCATGGTTGAAATGGGCGTGAGAGAGTGGTCGGGCGCAGAGGCTCAAGACGGCCATGATACAGTATATACACCGAGAGTGCGGAATGGTACAGATACTGAGAGCAATTGTCGACCATCACAGCTCCTGTCCATGGCGTAGCGCGACGGCAAGGAGGACCGGAGGACACGAGCGCCACAGCACCCATAACGGGTGCGCCACAGCGCCACGCGCTATCCGTTCCGCGGATGCGTGGTTCCGCACGCCACCTTTCCGGCAGCACTCCCGTGCATGGCTGCCTCCGTTCCTCTTGACGCACAACAGCCTGCAGCCCGTATCCGTCTGAACAAGGCCGCCTTTCCGTCGTACAGCTCTACTCACGATTACACGGTGGCAGCTTCCTCACGATGAACTCGAGGAGTTCCGTTCCCGCCTCGGATAGGGTGCGCAAGCGCGTTGCCGAGGCCTGCGCCTTCTGCCGCCGGAGAAAGGTCTGTCTCAACGTCAACAACACAAAAAAGTACCGTGACTGAGTCCCGCAGATCAAGTGCAGCGCAGAGAGGCCATCGTGCGCGGCTTGCAAGACGTACCACAAAATTTGCAGCTACGACGGCGGCCGAGATGCTCCTAATGCCGCCCGGACGCGGCAGCCCAGGCAGCCCGTTCCCGTGACTGCATCTAGCACCTCCAATGCGGCGAGCACGAATGCGATCTCCACCCCAGTAGCTACTGAAGACCTCCAGTCTGGCGGCTCTGGTGTTGAGCGGCCGCCCAGTGTCTCTCGTATCGTCACCGAAAAGGGCATGTCAAGCTACCACGGGCGAACCAGCACCCTGTTTGACGAGAATGCACATCACGACCATCCTACTGCTGAGGCGCGTCCCAAGATGCCAGAGCAGTGGATTGAGAATGGTCTTGTAGCTGAAGCCACGCGTCAACGGCAACTTGAAGACTTCAATTTTCGACGAGAGACTCTAGATTTTGATGGTGTTGATCCTGAGCTCGGCATGCACTTACTTAACTTGCACTGGAACCGTCAGCATCATTCATTCCTTATCACATATCGTCCAGCTTTCATGCGAGATATGGCTTGTGCTGGGCCATACTTTTCAAAGCTGCTTCTCAACGCGATCTACTTCGGGGCTTCCAAGTTCTCCTCGAGGCATGAACAAGTTCGACGAGATTCCAACGATGTGAGAACTGCAGGATGGAAGTTTCGCAAGCGAGTCCGTCAGCTTTTGGGAGAAGCTTTAGACCGGAGTGAAATCACCACTATCCAAGCCCTGTTGGTCATGACTAACTCTCTATTTGCACTCGGTGATGAACGCAGCGCGGCCTGGACGTACGCGGGAATTGCTTTCCGAATGATCGTTGATCTAGGACTGCATGTCGATACGCTTGATCTCGCAAATACATCGAACATCTCTGACCAAGACTATGAGATTCGAAGACGTGTTTTCTGGGCTGCTTTCGGTAAGTCGTCTGTAATGTACTTGGAGCTGTTGTTGTTACTTATGATTGACAGTTGTCGATAAGATCCAGAGTCTATACCAGGGTCGCCCTGTCAGTATCAAAGAGTCTGATACCCTTGTGCCCATCAAATTCCTTGACACGTACGAAGAGCTCGAGCAATGGGCCCCATTTGCCTATACGGCTCAAAACAACAATTATCCAGGCTCTCCAGCGTTCAGTGTCTCGACCTTTCGACAGCTATGTCTTCTTTCCGTTATCTTGGGCGAAATCCTAGGCAGCATCTACACCGAGAGAAGCTCTAACACCAGCCCTGGAGACCTGTCCTCCAGGCTACAAAGTATTCATCAAAAGCTTACGTCGTGGAGAGAAAGCCTACCAGATCATCTTGCTTTCAATCTAAATAAGGCTACATTCCCACCCCCACCGCATGTTATGAGCCTGCAGTAAGCTTCAACTGTCTCAACGATCTTCATCTTGACTGACTGGATACTAGCGCATTGTACAATGTTCTTACAATTCTTCTACATCGTCCGTTTGTGACCGACGGACATCTTTATAATACTTCACGGGCCATCTCTGTGAGCTCATTTAAAACATGCGCAACAGCAGCAGACAGCATTGTCGAGCTTCTACGCGCAT
This sequence comes from Phoma sp. XZ068, assembly GCA_004835665.1. Classification (NCBI taxonomy): domain Eukaryota; kingdom Fungi; phylum Ascomycota; class Dothideomycetes; order Pleosporales; family Didymellaceae; genus Phoma; species Phoma sp. XZ068. Next base: position 1,042,847 of record RBKR01000002.1, read on the forward strand.
ATGATAAAGCCTTCACCGTACGAAAAGCACCCTACCTGATCTCATACGCCACGTACGTCGCCGCCACCATACACGCGCGTATTGCTGCAAAACGAGGGGCCGACTCGAACGCTCACGCTAACCTTGTAGCATGCTTGGGTGTGTTTCGCGAAAATCAAGAGACGAACTGGGCAGTACGGCGTGCAAATGCAGTTGTGCAAAATCTCATGAAGAGATTAGGACTGGAGGTTCCAGATCTGAGCACTTCTTCTGCCACACACAACAGCGCAGACACAGTAACAAGTCAATCAATAGAACAGGAGGAGAACCTGCAAACTCCTGACATCGATGGCATTCTCGAAAGCTTTATCCGAGAGCAAGAAAACGCACAATTTTCACAGGCGATACCAAACGCTCGTGTTATGTCTACTGGCATGGCAGTAACAGCTCCTACCCAGTCATATGGTCGCTTTTCGGATGCCTCAGGTCCATACGTCGACCAGACGGATGCGATTGCTATCCAGGAACCTCCGTACGAAGGTTTTCCGATTCAATACTCGCAGCCCGCAGAAACGTCTGTCACAGTGGATGATCTACTCTATGGGCTTAACGGATCCGCTTTGGATAACTTTGCCTTCTTGGACTGGGAGTCGATCTGAATGATGGCTTGGTAACGTCTCCGAACCCACTCCAATGGTGGATATCCGTTCCGTAGTCTTCTCCAAATTTTGTCATATGTACTGCTTTGGGAATACCGGAGGACCCCAGCAGACTGTTGTCTCCAGGAGCCAGCCTTCCATGTTGGCCCGCTTTCCCTCACGCTTGGCCTCCCGCGGTTTGAAAAGTCGGTATCTTGGCCGGGTATCTTCTAAATTCGTCTTAGCCGTCGTCGAACGAGATGGTTCCACTTGACGTGCTCCTTCCACAAATTCCATCTAATTGCTTTGCATCTTGCCTCGACAACTTACGGTATAGGGAAAGGCTGGTTCGGAGACCAAACGCATCCGACGGAAACGAGCCGCGGCGAATCTTCGGCAGCAAACGAAGCATCCGCGGATCCTGCAATGCTTCGGAAGTGAATCAAGTGGATCTTGATATCGCCTCTACAGGACTCTCCGAGGCCGTAGCCTATCGTAAGGCTGATCAATGCGTCTTATATATGCCATCTGTGAATCAGCAACGATGGAGACGGATTATTTTAGACCATTCCGCACGAACCTGAATACCTTCTAACATCTCAGACCTGTAAATGCTTCGCACACTTGTTCGAGCATTTGGTACTGAATCACTGAAGCACTCCAGCCTTGAAACTTTATACCGTCCCATTACTTTACCCATGCCATCCGAACTCATTACAACCCCTGTTCGTAAGAACAGAAGGGTGCGATGTAGTCTTCCAGCCGCACTGATGCGGGCTGGTACATCCAAGGGTCTGTTCGTTCATCGCCATCAGCTACCTGCCTCCGAATCATCATGGGCAGGACCCCTGCTTGCAGCAATGGGATCTCAGAACTCGGATGCCAGACAGATTGATGGCATCGGCGGTGCAACCTCAACTACTTCCAAGGTAGCCGTTATCTCGCCATCAGCGAGACCCGGAATTGATGTTGACTATACGTTCGTCCAAGTCGCTGTCGGGCAGGAAGCTGTTGACTTCAGTGGAAACTGTGGGAATATGTGTGCTGGTGTCGGGTTGTTTGCTGTTCAAGAAGGGCTTGTGCGCCCAAGACTAGGCGAGCGAAATGTAAGTTGCGTCTCTCGATTTCAAGACCCGTGACTGACGTAGCTACCTCCCAGCTTGATGTCCGCATATTCAACACCAACACATCACGAGTCATCGTCGACACTGTCCAAATCGACGATGATGGCGCAGTCGATGAAGACGGGGATTACGCTATCCCAGGTGTAAAGGGCACTGGCAGCGAAATCAAAGTAGCCTTCGTTGACCCAGCGGGCAGTATGACAGGTGAACTCTTCCCTACTGGCCGCAGGAACGACACGATCACAGTCAAGGAACGAAATGGTGCCTGCTTCTCCGTAAGAGCCACCCTGATCGATGCCGCCAACCCGTTCGTCATCGTAGACGCATCAACAATTCCATCCTACCTCAACACATGCGCCAAAGACTCAGTCGGCTATCTTGAGCACATGGAGTCCATCCGCCGCGCGGGCGCAGTCATGATGGGTCTCGCCAGCAGTATTGAGGCCGCAGCAAAAGTCCGCGGGACACCGAAACTCGCTCTTGTTTCTCCTGCACCAACAAATAGCGCTTCGAAAGTGGACGATGAGTTTAGTATACAGGTTCTAGCTTTCAGCATGGGTAAGCCGCATCCCAACCTGCAACTCACAGGCGCGGCATGTCTGGCGGCTGCCGTATGTATCGAGGACACGGTGGCGTGGCGTATTGCATTACGCACATCGAATCAAATGCTTTGGCCTCTTTCTCGGAGCATCGTATCGACGTCGAGGTCTACGAGTCCGACGAGCAGTACCGCCAGTCCAACCCGTTCTACGAGTCCAGGGAGCCCTGCGAGCGAGAGTTCCTTGGAAGAGAGTGCGTCGGCGTCTGCTTGCTTACAGTCCAAGACAAGGATGGTGAAGATTTTCCATTCTTCGGGGGCTATTGAGGTCGGCGTTGTGGCGGAGAGTTCGAAGGATTGGGCGGTTGTGGAGAGGTGCAGTGTCAGTCGCACGGCGAGAAGGTTGTTTGACGGGACGGTGTATTATTATCAGTAGGCTTACTGTTCGAAAGCGGGACGATGTAGATTTGAATATTCGCGAGATAAGTGTTAAGGTGTTGCAGGCTCGGAATGCTGGTAATGCTAGAATTACCTAGACGTCGAGATAAAGGGTAAATGTATCACTGCAGAAGCTGAAGTCATGGTATCTAGTATTTCTATGTTTTCGTAAACGCTTTGGTATGCAATTTAAGTTAGCCCAGCTTCTTATACCTATCCAGGCACACTCCACGTATCCAGATCACGCAAATCTCGCAACACCGCCCAACCTCTCTAACTAACCTACTCTGCCTTCCCTCCCCTACCTTTCTTACCACCATTGCCCTGCCCCACAGTCTTCGGCACAAGTCCCTTCGCATACATCTCTCCAAATCGCTCGACCTCCTTCGTCAAACTACTGTGACTCCTCTCAGGCCTCGTCGTTCCTGTACCTCCAACAACCTTCCCCTCGAACTTCTCATTAAACGCAGTGACGAATTTCTTCCAGCCACCTGTCGGCTTCCCCGCAGTCAAGTGCGCAAGAATCCACTCCCGCTCCTCCGTCACATACGGCTCGACGACCTCGCGGAAGCGAACAGCCGTGTTGCGTCGGATCTGCTGCACGGTGCGCTTATTGAGCGCGGTGATAGCGTCCTGGTTGTTCCAGTCGCGCGGGGGCGGGTTGAGGAAGATACGCTGGCGCTTCTGTTTGTCGGTGAGTTTGACGATGAGTTTGTGTTTCTGGTCGGCGGCTGTGCCGTCGGGGAGGCGCTCGAAGCGGCCGGGGACGAATTGAGTGCTGGTGGTGTTAGTGGGTGCGGTACAGAGAAGAAAGAGGAGAGATGGGACTTGCAATTCTGGTTCGGTGGTGAAGGCAACAGGATCGGAATAGTCGGTGGCGAGTGAGCCCCACTTGACGTTGCGGAAAAGGTGTGGTTTGCTGGTTTCTTTGACGGCGCCGGGAAGCTCGTCAGCGTCACTGTCGTAGTACTCAATGCCTGCTTTTGTTGCGGAGGCGATTAGTTTTGCGTGGTCAGGGTTGCTGGGGTCGAGGATGCGCTCAGAGCGCTTGAGGACGTTGCTTGAAAGGACAAGCTTGCTGTCAGGTGAACTCTCCTCGTCGCCGGCGTCGAACATCGCCTCATCGTCTTCGAACTCACTTTCTTCGGGTTTGACTTTTGCCCTCTTGCATTTCTTTGAAGCGGCGCGTGCCGGCTGTTTCTTCGCTGCAGGATTGACGATCCTCATTGCGGGAGGCATGATATCGATTTCGGAATCAGTGTCGGAGTTATCGTCAAAGAAAGCTTCGAACGAGGCGCGCTTACGAGTGGTATGGCCATTTTGCTGGGATAAAGATCTGAGAACGGAGTGGGATGTGTCTCCGAGGGCAGCTTGTATGCCACGTAGCTTCAGCTTGAGACCAGAGCTCGAGGAGCTCGAAGCAGACAATTTGAAGCGGTCTTGCGGTGGAATGATCGGATTCGCTGCAGTGCCTATGGGCGAGATTGTGTGATAAGTCTTAGAAGGTGACAGACGCAGCTTTGGGCAAGGCGAGCGAACTGGCGAGCCGGTGACATCAACTCTCAAAACCGAGTTTGACTCGACTGGGACTGATCAGTATGCAGCTCTAACCTAAATATGCATTTAACTTACGAGATGATGAAGCAGATTCAACGCTCTGACTGCCATTGGTGACATTCTTGTGAGAACTCGACTGAGCACCTGAGGTAGGCGTCTCAAGACGGCGTGGAGAGGGCGACGAAGTGTCGCGCTTGATCTCCGTGGGGAAAGAGGGCGAGCTGTTGACGGCACCAGTACTCAACATTTGCGCATGTGCGCTCATGCTGCTTTGTGGTGCAATCATCCGGTGGCCACTCGCAGACATCGTGTGAAGACAATGTAGCGCGGTACAGGTTCGTGAACAACAAGAGCGGATGAACGATGTAGAGCAGAGAAAATGGAAATGAAGGCGATATGAATCTGATGCGAGCGCGTGATAATAGCAACCAGATGGTATATTGAAAGTTTGTGTCAGGTTGAAGAGTGGGTGAAGTGAGGTGTAGGCAAAGATAGGTGGCTCGAAGCCTGTATCGGCGCTGTTGTTCTTCCGGTCATTGTTCTCACCAGAAGCACCATTTGACAATAACCAGGGTCTTCACCGTGAAGAGAGGTCGTTGTGGGTGAACACGGTTGAGGTGAAAGTGTCGTCCAAACTGGACACAAAATCGACACTGCTCCACACTTTGTCATTGTGCGCAATCATTGTGCGCATAGCATCCACATTCGTAATTGAGAGTTGTTATTACGATGAGCCAGTGCTCATATTGAAAGGATACTGTCGTCATGGTGCTGGAAATGCGGTGAAGCCCGGAGCAAAGTGCGTTACAGTTCCTCTTCTTACAGGCGACATGGTTGAGGCAATTCCCATCCGTTAAGTGTAATAATAATATGCAACTTACGCCACTGTGCTAGATTTAAGTGTGGTGATATTCATGTGAAATGAATTGTGACGTTCAATTTGGGCTGGCAGTGCAGTTCGCCCAAGTGACCAAGCGCTTCACCAACCACTACAAGGCAGTAGACAGAGTGCATGATGGTGAGCAATCAGGCCTGTACGCTATCTTCATATATTTACATTCATCACGTCCTTACTCTAGAATCTCAAATCCAACGAAGTCAGGCGCCCAGCTTGCCGCGCTGCCAAATCCACCAAACATTACAGTATTGTTTGCTCCCTCAACAAAGCCATCAGCCTCAATAATCAGTCGCCCACTTTCTTCCCAGTTGCCTCCAGAAAGTGGGAAAGCCCATCGCTTGGCTTTGTTGCCGTTCACCGAGATAGTTGCATTCCTGGCATTGTCACCCCACTCCCACGCTGTTGTGAAAGCGTAGTCGTAGTTCACAAAATCAACACCGAGCGTCTTCTTGCCACCTGAAGAGGCAGTGACCTTTGTAAATGTGGCACTAGAGCCGAGAGCGATGTTACCAACTTTTGATCCTGTAGGTAGACAAGCGCCAGACGCGCAGGAAACCACCCTCGCTGAGCCGGCAAGAGTGGCATCTGAGGCAGAATGGTACCCTGTCGACTTTAATGGTGTTGCACCTGTTGCGTCGGAGATGATCCAAAGACGAAGTTCATGACCTGCGAGATCAAGCTTTTGAGTTCCCTCGACAGATCCGAGGTCCTTTGCTGCCCATACGTCCCGGACCTGCGCAGAACCGACACCAAGAGACGCAAGGTCAATCTCGACGCTTTGTGAGTGGTTTTTCCAGTTAGCGACGCCGAGAATCTGACGGGATCCAGAAAGCTCGCCTAGCCAGACGTCGTACTCTTCTTCGGTATAGCGGCGGACAAGTTGCGCCTGCTTGGCGAGAGGATCCTGGTTGAGTGCGATAACTTCAGTGTTAGACATGATGTCCAGTGAATGCTTGTTCAGCTTTTCTGGGTCCACGGCAGCACCGATAATCAAAGGTGACTTGTTGATAGCCCACATGCCGAAGTGGAAACGCTCCTCTTCTTCAGAAAGGGCGTTCAACCCGACGATCAGCATGTCCATATCTGCAAAAGCGCCCACAGTCGTATGCCTGTAGTATGGCACGACCTGGTTAGTAATACGCCAGATGCTGCGCCAGGCGTTGTAGATGTCGTTGCTGATTCTCCAGGAGTTGCCGATTTCGGACGCCCATTCGCCGACATCTACGCCAATACCCCACTGGCAGACGAAATATTGGATGTCACGATCTACTGCATCGAGTTCAGCAGCCATGTGCTGGAAACGTGCTGGCGACTGCGTCTCGGCCGAGCTAGAGTCGACCATGGTGGTACGCGACGTGGAGTAGCAGTTGTCGTACCTCATCAAATGTTAGCAGATACATTCAATATAAGACTAAAAAGCAGCTCGTACTTGAGACTGTCACCACCCCACTCGGCAAAGCTCTCAGCGTCAACCTGCTCGTGGCCTAGACTCGCGGGCAGATCCGTGCTTCCACATTGCAGATACCCTGCGCCGGAGTACAAACCAAAACCTAGCCCAAGATTATGAATATAGTCACCCAGTGCCTTGCCGCCTGAGGGAAACAATGTCTCATTCCACTGGAGCTTGCCCTCCGGGCTTCGATCCCTTGATGGCCACCCACAATCAACAGTAATGAACTTGTAGCCGAGCTTGTCAAGACCGAGTGTGATCAAGCCATCAGTGCTCAGCTTGATTTTTGCTTCCGATGGAGAGCAGCTGTAGCTGTTGTACGAGTTCCATCCCATTGGTGGAGTGGGTGAACGGACCGTCTTGGCCAGAGCCGGCGCCAGAAAGGCAGCCGTGAGGAGAAGTGAGGTCGTCATTGGAAGTCTGATGTTTATAGTCTTCGAAGTATTTCGCTGCAGGCAGTAAATGTAAGAAGCGTATCATTCAACTTATACAACTTGTAGGCTTGGCCGCGTCACGCTGGCCCTGTTTGCGTGACATAGCGGGGAGCGGCTAAAGTCATCGGAGAGGAGCCTCAAGAGTTTTAGGGACAACTGCTTTTGGTACCTTTCTCTTTCCAAGCTTGCTAAAATTTCAATTGTGACGATCAATTCCATCTAAAGTTAAGCATATGAGGAAGGTGAGGACCATTTAAAGTTCTTGGAAGGTACCGGGGTACGCGGAAACTAGACGGTCATGGTGCCAACGGCCAGCATCTAGCAAAGATCTTCCCCGCACCGGAGGAAAGATATCGCGATAAATTCCGGTTTGCTGAGCATGTTATTGTTGATCTCATCGGCCTTTTCGCCGATAGTGCCGAAAATGGAAAAATGAAACATGGCATCGGCGCCGAAAATCCGGCGAGTCTGCAGCATACCTAGGTATACGAGAATGCGATCCGGAGTAAGACTGCCAGCGCACCCGCCACTACCTAGGCATTGACTTTCACGACAAATCACACTGAAAAGCATGCCTTATGCATCACGATATTAGCGTCTGTGATCTCTGCTGAAGATTAAGTAAATAGTAAGCAGGAATGTGGTGATATTTGATTTCTCCACTAACTGTTCGACCTGAGAGGTCAGAAGGTACAATCCTCCAACTTGGCACTCGACTTGGTGCTTGGCCTAGTACTCGGTACACCATCCTGAATCTTGGGATTGGTGACTGTAATCAGTCCGCCGAGGTCTGCAAATGCTTCCTTGCTCCCATTGCCACCAGCCCGTAGCATTTCGTCCCTTCACTTCGCTTTATTTGATTCTACATTGCTCCATGCTTTTCATTTCAATACCGTTTGTCGACCTCTTGACGTAGCCACGAGAATCATATGAAACATCAGGGGTGCCAAACTGACGGTGTAGAATGCTAGAGAAGGCAGGAGCACAGCTGATTATCACAGCTAAGATGGAAGTCAGGGACGCTTGCATAAAATTTAGCGGTCACTGCACGTACCCATTGAAGTATCGATAACCATCCACATTTGCAACCATTTTGGGTGTGGGGTTGATGGCACCCGTCTTTTACTCCGACCTGGACAACACCAAGTGTAGCAAAGAGCTTCAGGGGAGGAGTTTATCGTCACCTACATTAACAGAGAAGTTTTGCACCCTGATGTTACTTACAATACATATCCAGCCACTACCGAAGAGCAAAAGGATGCCAAACTTCTGCGTTATAGGCAATTAAAGACTCCACGTTAATCGAAAAGGCAGGAACATCACTACCAGTGTCAGTCCGATTGATACCCTTGAAGAATACCACCGAACATACCTGCAAGATCAGTAATTTTGCGACGTCCACAGAATATGCAAACCACAAACTGAACAGTGCTCGACTTTGTTCATTCGGCTTTGCACATATGCCCTGGTTGTACTTTGCTTTTTGGTCATCGCACACGAAGATGGTAGTCATAGAGCCTCCAATAAACGACTTAAAAGCTATCAGTAAACATAGAGGTAAGGTTATGATCATGAAACTTACCAGCACACAGAACGTCAAAATGCTCTACCAGATAATGTTGTATTTCGTTGGAATTTGTTCCAGTAAATTCCTATACAGTGCCAACGAGGATAACTTTACCAAGGTGAGAGATGCGTAGAACAACAGTTGGCCTGCTGTGATCCATCGGTAGATCATCCCTGCATCGTCCGCTACAAGTTTGCCGTGCAGTTAGCCTCAGATCGCACTGTAGTCATGTCATCAAAATCAACCTACATATCTCGGGGTAGATTGGACGCTGATCACCCTCCATCTTGCTCCATTGTGAGTTCGTCTCGACATCTTGAGGCAAGGGCTTTCCAAGATACCCGAGAACGTAAGCAGGCGCCCCGAGAGTGAATTCGTTTTGTAAAACATGCCAGCGCATGACAGTTGCAGCACATAATCATCCTTTGGACCTTTTGATCCTTATCATGCATGCTTATCTGCGTATATGGCAGAGTGTGGGTCAAGGGTTGCGCATGCTAGTGCCTTTTGCCCTGTTAGAAAAACGTGCAGATATGCTCGTATCTAAGTTCCTATTTGACTAACCTCCCTCTTGAAGCTCAGAGCGGCTTGGCAACCATTCCTGAAATAATCTCGTTATTTCCTGAATGTCACCCTCGATAGTCTCGCGTATGTCGTCATCCACGAACGCCACGTTGTTCATCCCTCCAAAGTCGATCACCCAAGCGTCCATGGCTTTGTCAATGACAACATTCATCGGATTGACGTCGCCCCACACTATACCATGAGAATGTAGCTCTTGCACGATGGCAGTGACCTGCTTCTCCCACTTTTCGTGCAGTTCGAACTTGCGTTGAATTTCCCGGCTTTGCAAGTGAGTCACCGTTTCAGGTGAAACGATCAAAGTCATCAACATGCCTGCGGTCTTCTCACCGTGTTCGCCGGACACCACGATACCCTGCAGCTCTGGGACTTTTATCTGAGCCCTGAGGCCAATTTTCTTGATGTGTGACAAGACGGACAAGCTCACGCCCAAACTCTGGTTCACGCAGTTCCATTCGCGGCTTGAAATACTTAAGAGCTCCCTCTGCCGTCACAATCCTTCCTGGAACTGTATCGAGAGATTTTTCATTATCTCCAGTGGGCACTATGTAGATGCTGTGCACCGGGAAGCGAGGAATTCCTTGGCAGGCTCCAGGCAGCCTGGTGGTTCGGATAGGAGAGATCGTGCAACATGGCGTGTACAAACACGTATGCTCTCCTTCGATGCGGATATCATCATCAATACCTGCACCAACAAGCTCGAGGTGAAAGGTAGGCGAGTGGAGGAACCTCTCGAGACTGAGATCCTGAAGTGATATTTGTGGGGCTAGCCTTTCAAGGACAGGAAGACAGTGTCGGTAAACTTGACCGATAGAATTTACAGGCGGCTCCGACATGCTGATTGGGTGTTCGCGCCACCGCTTTATTTGCTGCAGGAGCTGGTCTCCGAAGTCTGTGTCTTTGATTCCTGCCATTTCAACTTTGATACGGAACTGTGTGTAACCACACAGTACTAACATTGTGCAGTCTCTTTCAGTAGAAAAGCCTCTAGAGCAGAAATTGATATAGGGTACTAGCTGCATCTCAGTATGAATCTAAGGTGGAGTTGTTGCGGAGTGCGACATGAAAATTCCGGTGAAGGATGGCTGTTTATAAGTAACGCAGTACCCCACTTTCTCCAATAATGACGTATCCTAAAATGACCAATGAGGCATATTGCAAAGCGGGTGCTCCGCAAGCATCATCGGTAAGGGCCGGGCCCGTCCGTGCAAACTCCATCAAGCGATAGTGCATCTAGCAAGTTTCCATAGCATAGTCTCAAAACAGAAGCGGACACAATGCGACATCTGCACAGATTTGTCAGAATGGTAGCAGATCAGCGGGACTCAAGTGTCTGCGGCTATCTTCAGTTAAGTAACGTTTCCACGATCTAATAATGTGTCGTGTATTTATAGCATTAACTTGCGGCAAACTTTAGTGCGACAAATGTTGGTGTAGATGCAGCAAACTCTGTATCAGTCCAGGCATATAGTTGACAAAGGGGATGGATTAGATTAAAGAAGATGCAGGGAATTTGTATAAATATCCAAACGCTCCTACATTAAGATTAACTTGCTAAGCTTCATCCGCATAACTAGCTAACCGCCGAAACGTAACTATAACACCACAGGAGAAGGACACGTGCGTTAAAAACTGACTGTGAGGTTCGCAGTCAAAAATTTGTTGTATTTCGCTTCGCTTTGACCGTTCATTCATGCTGCTCTGTCGGCAAGGTTTCAACGGCAGTCGGCGTATCCGAGCATAGGATTACAATTGCACGAGTTCTCGAGGTTATTACCGGTACACTGAAGTTTCTTTAATACTGCGTCTAAGAGAGAGTGGGCGTCCAACCTACGCGGGCTTGTCCACATGGGTACGAGGTTCTCTCGCCGTTAACGGTACAATAGCATCGTTGAGTCCCTTCTGTATCTCTTTAGAGTACAAAAATCAGCGAATATGCAGAGTTAGGTGTAGTAGAGATCTTACGGAGGGAGCTCTGCCTGTCGAGCATCAAGGCCAGGGTTGACTTCTTTGTTCGCAGCAAGCCGAGACACAGGGCCCAGGAGGGCAAGAGCCGATTCAAGTAGGGATAAACCCACAACAATAAACGTAGAAAGTGTGAAACGCATATCTGCTAGAAGGACTTTGTTTTCGAGATACTGAGGTAAAGCTAGCTTAAAACCAGCGTTTCTTCATGGCACTTGACCAATATATATCCTTCAGGGCAGCAGTGATGTATTCAGGCTAGCTTAAACACGATCCCGCACACCTGTTAGGGATACTTCCTGCCAACCTTTAGATAACGCAGCTAATTTTCTTCGACGTGTCATACCTAGTATCAGAGTGTGTTCTAAGGTGCCCGCATTTCCTAATGCTCTGGTGTGGCGCAGGATCTATTAAACTTACTGTGCCGCAACTAGTGAGCCTGCAGCCAAGCAACCAATATGTGTGATTGATGCAACTTAGAAACAAATAAGACTTTCCGCAGCACATTGGTCACAGAATAAGCGTTGATTTCCACCTATCAACTTAGTACTAACAACTAAGCCTTGTCTGCAACGACGACCTAAGCTCAAGTATCCCCTTTGCCAAGTGAAGGGCCATTATAGTAATGAAAAATCAAGCGAGGAGCATCGCTGTAATCTATCATAACACAGTAAAACAAAACTCATAGGTAGATGTGGGCACGACAGCGAGAAAACGTTGGGCTAGTACTTGGTGGTTTGGCTCAAATCACAACAGCAAGGCAACAGTTCAGTACAGCAGTGGCCATTTATTCAAGCAGCTTAACATATTCTATAGCTAGAAAGTATTATAGCAGTAGAGCTAAGTATATGATCAAAATTAAGTATCATAAACTTGTACTTTCCATATTGTTTAGCCAGCCGTTAATGACAAACTGCAAGCTTCTACTGTCATTCATTTATCTTGCTCGACTCATTTGATTTACTACTGCTTATATTCTCTCTTGCAACCATGTCCAACTCTACTATTGTCTTCATCACGGATGCCGAAAGGAGTTTGTGTTCAGCCCATCCGAATCAAAGTATGTCTTTGACCTGAACAGGTATCGGCGAAGGCTGGACTCAAGCATATCCCCAACGCCCAAATCACACTGTGGTCGGAAGCGTCCGTGACGGGAAGTCTCCGATCTATGAAGCACTCATGAATTTGCCTGCTGCTGAAGGATCTCGCTTGATCCTGGTTACCATCGATTCAGATCCCATAAAAGCCGTCAAAAACAGCTAAAGAAGCTGGCATTGAGCACATTAACATCGTTATCGCGAATAAGGGAATTTTACCTTCACCCGTCCAGCTTGAAACAACGGACCTTGACGAGGTTGTCAAAGCGCTCAATGTAAACGCCGTGTCGCCCATTGCCATCTACCAGTCCGCTAAGCCGATGCTCGAGAAGTCTGCAAGATCTATCTGGATTTCGGTGAGCAGTGCGGCTGGCTCAATTGGAGACGCACCAGTCCATCAAGCCCGGTGGCTTCGGGGCAATGGCATGTTCAAGGCCGCGACGAACTTCTGTACTATGGCCATCCGCGGGGTACAACCGAACTTTATTGCCAACGCGCTTCACCCTGGTCTCGTACAGATAGACCTCAGTCATGAGCTCGCAACTAAGAAAGGCACGTGTTAGTGTTATTTTTGGATGATACAAGATGCAAGGCATGTACATCGCTCCCAATACACTTAGGACAACTGCGCCAAGCCCATAGTTTCTGTCGTGCCACCATATATCAAAGAGCGTCTGACCATAGTGCTAACGATACGACCAGGTTAATAATGCCACCCACGAGAAGATGTTTGGCAGGTTTGTTGCATCATGACCGATGGCGAACTCACATGATAGACCGGGCACAGCAAAAGTGCGGACGCAGCAAAAGCATTCAATAACGATGTGGTGGTGGATTGTATCACTATCGACCAAGACACAGTTTTAATACTAACAAGCTCATGGAATGAAAATGCACGTGTAAAAGCCATCCCTTTGCTGTGAAATATCAACCATCCAGTTGATTCGAAAACAAAACATGAGCACCTTTTGGTGACTCATCGGCATTCTACGACCTTGGCAAGCACACCAGCTTCTCTATCCGTGTGCAGTGTATGAGGAATGTGCAGAATGGCGCGAAGTTTGCTCGAAAACAAGATTTCGCCTAGTGGTGAAGACTTCAGGCCACGATTTCAACCTATCTACAGTACTTCTGAATATCCTTATCCAGTGCTTTACTCTGCTTGTGTACTGATTCCATAATCTCATCACAGCTAGGTAAATCTCCCAATGCCGCAACCTCGATCATTAAGTCAAAGACAACCTGAAGTTGTTTTGGAAGCCACTGTGATTAAATTAGTTAACATTTCGGAATACTCAATCCTACTTACACTGATCGGACTACCTCCCGTAGCCACGAGATGCGTGGACCTTTTGATAATGTACTCTCGAATATAGCCCCAATGCCGGAAGCGAAATTCTTTTAGCTGGTTGACGGCTTTAAGGTAGAATACTGTATCCAGTTAACATTTTTCGATATCTAAAATCAGGATCAACTTGTAAAGAACGACTGACCTCTCGATTCCTCATTTTTCAATGCATATTCTTTGACATTGAGAGATGCAGCGGTTGCTTTGACCTTTTCCAGGAACTCTCTGTGGCTAGATGGACGATACGTACTTAAGTCGTTCATGACATCTGTCAATGGACTCTCAGGCATTATGATCTGCAGGAGGTTATCACACAATGGTATCTAGCATTTGTCAGCTTAATCCGTAGAAGCTAGTAACTATTTTGGAAGTTCACCATGCAGTCATTCGCTCCAGATTCGCCACGATAGAAACGTGGTTCATCACTGACACCCTCATATATTACGCCATCCGGAAACATGGTCTGACTGGCTATCCCAAAGAGAAAAGTACGGAAACTGGTGTAGTCACGTGGTCGACTTTTAGTTGGCATAACTTTCAGTGTTAGATATAGTCTTTCGGCCCATCGAGAACAAAACAGGGGTGGACGTACCGGACATTGCCTTGTTCATAACAACAAGAGTTTCTGTTAAGCTTCGCAGGCTTGCGTTGAAACCATCTCGATCATCATTGCTAACTGCCTCAAGTGCATCAATGGACGTAGCAACCAGCGGTCCTGAGCTCTTCGACATGACAATATGTACGAACACGAATCCAGCTTCGGAAGAAGTTGGATCCAACCCATGCTCGAATGCTCTGACGAGGCGAAGGTTCGAGTAGTTGATACCCTCGGATGGATCTTCAAGCTTGTAGTTGAAGAGTGCATACGAGCCAGCGTACTCCAAAAACGGCCGGAATCCTGCTCTATTTCAGGTACGTTTAGCAGGAAGTAAATCCAGTGAATGAAGGTAACAACTTACATTTCTGCTGCCTTTGTCAGAGGCAAAGAGATACCTGCAGGGAGAACAGCACGACCAAGGCCATATTCTTCCCCTCTCATATGTCTCTCATGACAAGGTTCTAGAAGATAAGCGGACGCCAGAGTAGAGTAGTCCCTATAGATTGCTGTAATGATGGGAATATCAGATTTATATTTTTCCACAGCAGGAGACAAGTCTACAAGTTCCTTGCGAACAGTTTCACCGAGGGCAAAACGTGCAAGAAGTCCTGGTTCACCCTTGGAATCCTTCATTGGCATTCTATTCAGGAGTGATTCTAGGATTTCGAATTCTGGAGGGAGGGTTGTGACTGGGTCCTGCAAAGGTAGAAATCCCCTTTCAGGCGTGACCGAGAATACTGGCAAGGCCTTGTCCTCCATTCGGAGTTGAGGGAGAAGGTTCAACGAGACAGACATTGTTGATTCGATCGTTTGGTTGACTGTGGTAACTTGCAAAGATATGATTGCCACTATTGAATATCAAAGAATTTTGAATCAACTAGGTGTACTTGCTGTTATTTTATAAACAAGCATGGCCGACGCTCTTGCGTGTTATTTTGATTGGAACGTCCTGCGATGGTTTCCGAAGCGGAAGCCGTCAGCGAGCGCCAAGCGAAAGCCCGCTACTAATGGTCCCCGCATTTGTCATCATGCCCCGCACAAATAATTGCGGGCCTTTACTGAGCTTGCCGACATACGAAGACTCCATCCATCGTCGCTGATGCCTTCCATTATTCATCGTCGCTGATGCCTTCCATTATTTGCACAGAGTTACACACAACGCCTACTTTCATGCATGGCTCTCTAGCTTCTGCTCGATCGGTCCCCACATACTAGGAGTGGAAGGATGGGGTCCCAATCACCCTCCAATAAAGCGTCCAATAAAGCGCGAGTGCGCAAGACAAAAACGTTTACAGGGTACAAAGTCTCTTGGTCTTGTGACTCAACATCTCGATGACAAGTTGACAAATACAGAACAGGTGTTGGACTTGTCGAAGACGGAAGGTCAAATGCGACACCAAGCAGCCGAAATGTGACCGATGTATCAAGGCGGGCATCTCTTGCGACGGCTATGGGATCCAGCTGTGCTGGGTAGATTCCCATGAAAATCTGACATCCTTCGTTCCGGCGGTGAACCCCCGGGCGATGCTCTTGCGAGGTATGGCTGAGTTGCATTTTAGACCCCGTTACTCATTCACACCCTGGACAAAATATGAGCGCCCAACTAATATTCAATTAGATCGGTTGATGCCACCCACATGCGATGTGGAAGAGATCGACTTAATGTTGAATGCGCTCGAACAAAAGACCGTTGGTGTCGCCAATACTACTTCTGTTGGTCCATTCTCAGTATTTCAGGCAGTGGATAGACAGCAGGTGCGGCCAAGCCAGGTTCCCCAACAACCATCCGGCCACAAAATACTTCCTACAGACGCTTCCGGCAAGATTGTTAGCTTGCGACAGGACTTTAGCAGTCCACTTCACTTGGAGATTAGGTCGGCGCTGTACGACAACAAGAGCACCAATGAGCTAATGCATAACTACATGCATAACATAGCCGACCTTCTCCAGCCGATGCATCATTCTCGAAATCCATATCACTCAATTTATGTTCCAAATGCCCTGGTCGGCTCTTCCAATATGTTGATTGGAGTAGGAAATTCGCTGCAGGATCTACCGAATAGTAACATCGCGATTTTCCATTCTTTACTTGCAACATCGGCGTTTCATCTCCGTGGGTTGAAAGATCAGCAGACCAGAGGTGAACTGGAAAACCTAGGAAGGTTCCATAAGGCCAAAGCCTTTGAAGCACTGCAAATGGCACTGCATAACACTCAGGTTGTTCCGGACTATTTCACCACCATGTCAGTAATGTTGTCGTTTTCTACAATCGATGTAAGTAAATACGGCTCACCACTTAGACCTTTATGCTGATTGCTCATAGGTCATGGAAGGCAGTATGACCGAGTACTGGGTTCATCTTGACGGCTGTGAGCAGTTCCGAAAATTAAGGGGCGGTATGCAAGAGCTCGGCACAAAACAGCAGCAGCTACACGCAGTTTTTGCTTTTATGGCAACTCTGGCATCATCTACTCGTCACGATGCGCCACATCTTCCATGGCCAGCAATGGAAAATGAATCGGAAATCGAGGCTATCCTGGCGAGTCCCTTCGAGGCTGGTGACCACTGCCTAGAATTTACGTACGGCATCCCTTTATCACTTGCTACTCTCCTAAATCTCACTACCAAGCTGTCCCAGCACGTCCTTAATTATGACTCAACAGGCTCAATGCGGCCAGAGTCGCTCCAATACGCATGTAACCAACTAGATGAAGCCATTACTGCCTGGAATCTCTCATCAGAGACCTTCCCCTCCATACCCTCAAAGGACTGCGATACCCTAATATTGGCCCAATACCATGCGATTGCCTTCCATAGTGCGATCAAAATCTACTTCCATACCCGGATTCAGCGATGTTCTTCCGAAACCTTGGCATATTACTCTCGCACTGCCGCGGAAAATCTCTTAGCTACCGAAGCGTTCAAATCAACGTCTAGCGCTCATTATGGTGTTAAATTAATGGCGCCAATTACTTGGCCCGGGTTCATTGCAGCGTGTGAAGCCTCTGTAGAGGAACGTAGTCTATGGTCAAAATGGTGGACAGAGATACTAAAGTACCGCATTGGAAACTTGTTCGTTATGTGGCGTATAGTTAGGGAGGTATGGGAGGCTAGAGACTTGGGGTTGGACGAGGTGCCAGGGTGGCTACCTATATTGAAAAGAAGCGGACAACGCGTGATGGCAATGTAAGCTAACGTGTAATCAAACCTTTGAGTGCATGTAGTGTTGAGCTTAGTTAGAACAATAACTTTCGCCGTGAAACCAAACTAACAGAAAGTATTGTAAATATTCATTTCTTACTTTTAGAATTGCGTCTATCTATTTGAGAAGCAAAAGGCTCCAACTTCCATAACCCACTATCATGCTTCACCCTTATCCTAAAACAGTCTTCAGCGTGTCTACAAGCCCATGGACCTCGGATTCTGAAAGACATTACTCGTTAGTTTCAAGATAGGACTCTGAACCTGGGGTGTTGCTTACCAGTATTATAGTGTACCATACTCACTCGAACGACTCCATCCTCTGTCAAACCCAGCACCTGCTCTACCAGTCTGAATGAGAAGAAATGGCCCCAACGGACACCATAGTTAGATGCTTTATCAATAGCCTCAACAATACCCTGAGAAGACCGACCCTTCACCGTGAAGCTTACTATTGGCACGCGGAGGCTCAAATCATCAGAGGTCTCCCCATATACCGTGACATCGTCGCGAGAGTTGAGGTACGAGAGCAGGATGGCCTGGAGTTTCTGTTCGAATACTGCGATTTCTGACCACGCATTCTTGGGATCGTTCCCGAGATAGCGGATAATGGCGGGAATGGCCTGCAGTAGCTCGTAGTTGGAGCCGGCTAGGTCAAGCTTGTCTTCCAGGGTCTTCGAGGGATTGAAGTAGTGGCCTAGAGACTTGATGTATTGGTGGCTGTTCTGATTGCCATAAAGCATCGAAAGATGAGGTCCAAACACCTGGACTTATGTCAGAATTCTAACAATACTAAGTTGTTATTGCTATTACCTTGTACCAGGAGAAGATGTAGAAATCCACACCCAAATCTTGCACATCGACACCTCGATGTGGGGCATAAGCTACACCATCCACACAGATAAGTGCCCCTGGAATACTGTGAACCTCCTTTGCGATGGCTTTAATGTCATTGATTGATCCGAGAACGTTGCTCGTATGGGTACAAGCTACCAGCCTTGTCCTCTTTGAAAGGAGTGGCTTCAGGTCTTGGGGATCTAATTTCGGATTCAGTGCATCTGTCGCTTTCCACCACTTGACGATCAAGCCCTGGCGATCAGCCATATCGATCCAGGGATCGATGTTGGTCTCGTGATCAATCTGCGACAGGATAATTTCATCGCCGGTACTGAATGTGAACCCAAGGGAAAGATTCCGGAGGATTTGTGTAGCAGATGCGCCAAATACTTTTCAGCAGATATCCAAGTCAGTTCTCTTACTTGGTTCTCAGGAGGGGAATTGAAGTAGTCACATACCAATCTCCGATGGGCTTGCGTTCACGTATCGTGCACCAGCCTCATAAGCTTGCCCATACAGCGAGGTAGATGTCGCTGATGCATTGTATGAGGCTCCAAGCTGCACATTTGTGTTAATCAAGTAGTGTGCGATGCTGTTCTGCGTAAGGAAATTCGTTGTTCAAGCAGCAGATTATCAAACTCACGATTGAGCCACGGTGCCAAGAACCTGACTTCCACCAGCATTGTCAAAGAAAACCTGTTTATTCTTCAGTCCGGGGAACTGATCTCTTGCAGTAGCGATTGAGAATCCTGTTGCAGACATTGTCGAGCAGCTCTTTGTGACTGATTGAGGTGGGCAAATTCCAAGTAAGACGGCTGTTCAAATTGTCTTATATAGAGCACGGACTTGACCGCATTGGTTCGTATAGTTTCGTTTTCTGCACCAGTTATACGTTGTACCGGACAATTTGTGTTGAGAGGTAAGTGTCAGCGATCTGTTTCCCCACATACAAATGCCACCCATGCCAAGAAGCTCGCTGACACCTGCTGCGCACCAAGTAGCGGCTTGGCACCCACAGCCGGAACCAATCGCAGCTTCTCGGCGATCGGGCCTTTTTCGACGCACGATCGACGCACGTAACGGCCACGGTCTAACATCGTACCCCGAAGGGATGGTGCGTGCCACCAAGAAGCATCAATTCGTACACTGACTCGTCAATTTTTGGACATGTGAGAAATCGTGCGACTAGTGCCCGGTCACCCCGCGGTCAAATTATAGCCACAATATTACATTACAAAGCGAGGGCCTATAAGTATTGGCGCTGAATGCAAGAGTACCGTGGCAAAACATTGCCTTTTCTCTTCGATTGATATTCAATCATATCATTGAACCTTGAATCACTCCTAAATCAGCGAACAGGCAGTCATGGTCAGCTCATCATCAACAATGCCATCGAAGAAGAGAGTGGTGAAAATTGCCATCTCGGTTGACTTCGATGCCGTGTCTGGCTGGCTTGGGACTGGCCACCACCCAGAAAATAACATGTCTGACCACTCTGCGGGCATCTTTGCTGGAAAGGTCGGCGCCCCTCGATTACTCAAGCTCTTTAAAAAGCTTGGGATTGCAGATAGAACGACCTGGTTTATTCCAGGCCACTCCATAGAGACCTTCCCAGCCGAGGTGGCAGCCATTGTGGAGGCCGGATGTGAGATTGGTCTTCACGGTTACTGTCACGAGGTACGTTTCCCACGTGAATTAGCACTTTGCAGTACAATTCAGTAACACCGCTTAGGATCCTAAAGATCTCACGGAAGAACAAGAGAGTGATGTCTTTAACAAGTGTATCGCTCTTGCCGAAGGGCTCACGGGAGAGAAACCCGTCGGCTACCGTGCACCAATGTATCGGATTCGTGAGCAAACGGTTCATCTGCTCGAGAAGAATAACTTCTTGTATGACACGTCACTCTCCCACCACGATTCAGTCCCGTATCTTTTGCCTCGACCAGACATTATCACACCCCCGGATTACACGCGAGCTGCAACCACCTGGATGAAACCTCTCGATCTTATGAACACCAACAGCAGTGGAATTGTAGAGATCCCAGCCAACTGGTACATGGAAGACATGACCCCGATGCAATATTTGCCCCACACTGAGAACTCACACGGTTACGTTGACGCCCGGAACATCGAAAGTATGTGGAAGGATCGCTTCAATTGGCTTTGGGAGAATGGCTCCGAAGGTGACGGCCCGACAGATTTCGTCTTTCCACTTGTACTGCACCCAGATACTTCGGGCATGGCTCATATTATTGGGATGATTGAACGATTTATTATATGGTTACAGGAACAGGGCGATGAGGTTGAGTTTCACTCATACAAGAGCATAGCGCTAGGTTATCTAAAGTCCCACTAGCGGAATGTTAGCTCAGATTGGTATGCCAAAGTTTACTCAACTGAGAGAAGTTCTACAAGTCAAACAATTGTGGCATGGAAGTGCCTGGCAGAGAAGTGAGAGCGGCACGCTGAGCTGTGCTTGCGAACGCGGTCCGATGCTCTCATCAAGCAGTCTCTCAGGCGTTGATGACGTGCGTCGTTGAACATGGCGCCGACCTGCGGCAGCGTGACCACCTCGAGACTGGGAATGCGGTCGGACAAGCTCTTTGGGGTGTCTGCAGCCAGGGTTTGCAAGACGCAATCCTTGACCACTTTCTCTCTAGCTCGCGTTTTACCTTCAACGACGATCGCACGAGCTGGGAATGTTTCGCTCGGGAGCCGCGATGCCTGCGGCTTCTCCAGCCAAGCGGCCACCCACCAGGCGAGATACTTCACGGAGCCCGCCGAGGTCGATCGCAAAGAGACGGAAGACGTTTGAGAAGGGATGCAAAAGCCTTGCGTGGACGAGCTCGGCAGCGGTGCCGGCGTCGAGCGGATGCCTCTCGGTATGCAGGAACGGCAGGTTGACGTTTCGTGGCAAGCAACTGCTTGCAGTGCTAAAACACTGCCTGGGGTCCTTGTTACCGAGAAGTCCAGATGCTCGATAGAGACCTCGATTGTAACCGTTAAACTTCTATGTCCGCTCACGAATCACAAAACTGACCAGCATGTCAGTGTTCCACTCGGCGAGCCCCAGGACAGTTCAAGTATGAATGTCCTGCAAGATCTCATCAAACATGGCACTCTCCCACTGCATGTTGTCCCAATCATAGCCTGATGTAATCCATCCGAAATCGTCATCGCCCTGTCCTGGTAACATATTTATGTCCTCTCTACTCCCTTCGCAAGCGCTATCATGGGCATCGGTCCGCAGGCTTCCCCCCCTGTTAGCCGCCATGGCGATTATCTCACACCATTCCTCGACCCTAGCCTTCTTCATCTTCAAATGTGCTGCAGCAAAGTCCCACGTATCATTCTCCCAGTCCATCCCCTGCGCCGCGGCCATCTCCTTCTTTGCGGCCTCAAAGCGAGACCCCATGGTGTCTAAGATGCCGAGGATGTCAACTTGGAGGTCGGGTTGCGCTGTAACCTGGACTCTGAGCGCGTTGAGAACCTGAGCAGACACGACTTGGGTGGTAACTGAGGCTGGAGGTCTCGGCAAGCTCAGATCTGGACATGGAGGCACGCCGCTGAGAGCAGGTGTTGGTTGCGAGGGACCCGTGACTTCTTTCTGTGTCATGGTCGAACCGGCGCTGGGAAGCTTGACCGCACTGGGCCCAGCTACGTGTACCCATTAAGAGAGCATCATGGCGCCATGAACCAATTGGACGTAGGCGGGCTGAGGCATATAGAAGTAGGAGCAAACCGGAACAGCAAGCCAGTCTCCGAGCCAGGCCTTGAGTGCGGCAGTGAAATGGGAGAGGACATCGGATATTGGCACCCATAAAAGCGAGAGCGCGGCGAAAGATTGAGATTCGGTGTCTGATAGGTGTGAACCTTCCAGTAGAGGCGCATAGATCCGGAGGTAGGCACTATTGTGATAGCAAGACAGAAAATCTAGGTTCTCCGACGTTAGCGAAGCACCGACGGCGACGTTTGTAACATATTGGGAATCATACAATCAGATTTCAGATGCGGGGACAGTGCGTTTCGGAGGCTGTCTAGCTCAACTCGGAATGCCTCTAGACGCGCCATAGTTGAAGGCTCGGGCGAACCTAGCTGTTCGTCCACCGGTGAATCACTACTGTGGAAGCGGACTATTTTCTTCGTGAGTCGCTGGATGTGGACCAACTGTATGGCAAGTTGGTCTGTCTTGTATTCTTTAGCATCGTCAAGATCTTTGAGGCATTGGTCCATATATTTGCTCCATCTTGTGAATGCTAATTGTTTCAGGACAAGACCGGCGCTGCTATCAAATCAGTTTTGCCCTACATAAAGCTCCATTGAGGCGTTGCGAAACTCACTTTGAGCTCATATACCAGACGCCAATTAGCGCCCTCTTCTCTTCGTTCGTTCTGAACACGGGCTCCTCGGCACGTGCTAAAGGCAGCTGACTCCTCTGTTGACACTTGGGACATGTACATATTTCGAGATCTTCTACCAAGCTGACTGCTAGGCAGACTAGATTGTTAAATTGCGTATGAGCCATGCAATGGTAGGAATCTCAGAAAACCAGAATACCTTGAAGGAGATCCAAAGAGCGCCCAGATTTCATGAGCATGGCGTTAGAAATATACTCCATTACGGCGCGGCTTAGTCCCCTCACCAATCGACGATGGCGGACGGAAGCCACCATTCTGATTACCTTCATGAGAAACGGACGAGTTGCCTGCAGTTGTCTTGACGTTGTGCCAGCGGGAATGATGACAAAAGGCAGCCGACTAGACAGCTGATTCCTGTAAATCGACAACAAAGTCTCGTCAGACTCTACGGGGCAAAGGCCTTCCATGCCTACTGTTGCCATGCAGGTGCAGGCTGGACCCGCAGGTACGCTAGATGTGGGGTCATGCGCTGGGGTATTCAGAGCAGTTTCGTGCTGGCTTGGGGTGAACTGAGCTTGAGATTCGGTGCTAACCGAGGATGCCGAATGGTTGTTTGCGATGGAATGCAGACTACTATTGGATGAGCTGCCATGCACAATTGAGATTTCCCCTCCAGACGTCTTTGATGGGTAAACCAAGTTAATAAGTTGGTCTTCCGGCTGAGCCATTCTCATGTCGAAACTGGGACTGGTCACGCAGGGTGAACAATAGGTTCAACTTGGATGAGGGAAAAGCAGTTCAGCGATTGAATATCGGTTGAGCCCCGACGAAGATCATCATGTAGTAGGAGGGAGGGCAGTAGGACGGGCTGTGAGCTCGCTATTGGCAGAGCTCATGCCCACCCCACCCTATTGTAAAGTGTTGATGCGCAAACAGTATGGCAGGGTTTGAACATGAACTTACGAGGGCTTAGCCTGTCTCTTCTTCCTTGGACCAGAAGCTCGAATAACACAGTCTTTTGCCAAACTTCGGCATCGATCACATCGTTCTGGCTCCGAAGACTGCGTGCGAATGCAGCGTGTCTTTGCTGCCGCACACGGAGCGCAGGCGGCGCCCCATCTGGCGCTACAACCCGTCTTTGGTCTATCCATCTGAATCCGACTGTGTAAACATTCGTTTAGGCCTTCACCGTGGATTTGTGGCGGCTTCTGGGAGAATGCCGTTATCGTACCATGCACACGCCGCGGACAGTAATGACCCAAAGTTGGCGGCAAGTTCGGCGGGGATTTTCTCCGCTAAACTTCCCCGAATTTGTACGTGTTCAGGGTTTGGTTCTTTCAGCTGTGGCTAGGGTCACAGCAACTTTAAGCGACCTTTACCGAGGCGGACATACCAACGCCTAGGACAGCGCAACGCCGAGTTTCTAGGCATGGTCTATTGTTGCTAGAGCTAGTACTGCATAGCTCTTACTCTATAGTTCTCTCGACATACTATAGGTATTTGCTTATCAACCGTGGGCTGATGTTGAAACCTACGGAGTTTTTGCGGAGAAATAGTCTCCGAAACATAAGTATCAAGTCCGGATTAGCAATGTGGACTAAAATCCATTTAGGTGGTGATCCAGAGGAATACACACATCTCTACACAAGATAGTAAGCTTGGAAGGCTAGCAAGACAGGTATCTTTGTAAACTCTTCCCGACCACAAAGCTTGAGGTCGTTGATTGATTTCATCGACTTCTCGGATCACTGTCTTCCTGCTACGCTTAGGCGCCTGACAGCAATTTTCCAACGCCGGACCGACACCAAGCAATTGACCAACATCATGATTCTATCCTCACCGTGCTCATGGGCGACCACACGGTCGACGGAGGCTCTGCCCCTCTAGATTGTTGCCATCGTCGATGGTGGTGCCATCGGCATTATCACAGCTCTCGGCTTCCTACATCGTGGGGTCCGCGTTATCATCTACGAGCGGGCGCCCAGCTGGCCAGGGCTCGGCTTCACCATTGCCTTGACGGGCATGGCGCGCCAGTGCCTGGGGCGGATCAATGTCGACATCCTGGAGGCTATCGAGCCCATATTGCAGTTCAACCCGGTCAAGACGGTCCGCTACTGGGATGGCTACAGCCCGCACACCAAGGAAGCGGCGGAGGCGATTGAGACGTCTGTCATCGCCGAGACGTCCGAGTCGGACATGGGCTACGCTGGCTGTCTTCGGAGTCGCCTTCTCGCTGTAATCGCGCCGCTCCTCGCTAAAAAAGGGGTCGTGGTGCGGTTTGGGAAGCAGCTCGTCGGATATGACAACAATAAGGATAACAAGGTCAGGCTGTCCTTTGCTGACGGCACCGATACTGAAGCCGATGTGGGTTCGTAATCCTCATCTTCTCTAAAGGCTGTGCAAGCGCTAACGATTTCTCGGTCATTGGCTGTGACGGCGGCTTCTCAACCACGCGAAGGCTGCTCGTGGGCGCCGAGCATGACGCCAAATACGCTCGCCAGATAGTCTACCGCGCATTTGTGCCCATCCCCAGCGCAGTCGCTGCCCTCGGCGCCGACAAGGTCAACACCCAGACCGGACACATAGGGCCAATGCCTACATGTCGTTCCCTGTAAGCCTCACCCTTCCTCCTGGCCGCTCTCAGCCCTTCAGATTAACAACACAAACTGATCTTGGGCAACCAGATTACTACCGCGGGCATGTACGGCATTGTCTTGCAAGTCCACGACCCTGAAGACTGGTCCCACGGCCGCACCAGCGTCGTTCCTGCCACGCGAGGCGAGCTCTTGGAGCGGCTAAGCGGCTAGGGCCCGTACATACAAGAGCTAGCGGCACTGGTGCCGGAGCATTTCACCAAGTGGAGCGTCTTTAACATATCCGATCGTACCCCGACATACGTGGTCGGTCGCGTGTGCATCGCAGGCGATGCCGCCCACGCAAGCCCGCCAACGCTGGCCTGCGGCGCCACTATCGGCATCGAAGACGCCCTTGCCCTACTAAGTTATCCAGCAACCTTAGTGCTGCTCTAGGGTTTTCTACCCCTCTGTTACGATCTCAGGAGAAGAGGCGCGGTACAACAGAAGTTATGGTTAAGGATCAGTGACGCGGGGCTAAAGGGTCACGTAACATCCCACAATCCTACAAGTAAAGACCATGCCAAGAACATAAGACAGTGTAAGACACCACACAGTGTGTCCCACGGAACCCACAAACTACTTATAGAAACTACAATACCTCTTACAAGACTCTATAAGACATTATTAGAAATGTAGGACACTCTCTAGTATATCGTAATTAGAAACACTACCCTTACAGTATTGTGTTTAACCTTATTAATTAATTTTATTATTAAATCTTAACTAACTCTTAAGCTAGACAGTTAACTCTATACTACTTATTATTAATCTATAGTTATTATAGTATTTTACTAGGTATTTATACTAACTTCTTTTATACTAGTACTTATTCTAGAAAACTAACCTTAGAAGAACTTATAAGCTTTACTTAGTATATAACCTTAATAAATAGATTATATCTATACTACTTATTATTACCTATAGCTATTATAGTATTTTATTAGGTAACTATATATTCTCTCTAATAAGCTACTTATAAATATATTTATTTTTTAAAACTAACTAGAATATATATATATATATACTTTATATATTATAACTTTAATACTATAATATATAGGTTAAATAGAAGGAAAATATAGCTAGAAGTATCTTATTTTAATAATAATAGCTAATAAAGTAGGTATAGTATATAAGCTATAGCTATTAAGTAGAAGTACTTAGTATTAATATTAAGCTATCTTCTTAGTATATTAATTAAATATAATTTTAAGCTAGAATAAACTAATATCTTTATTTATCTAGCTAGTTAGATATAATCTAACTTCTACTAAGTATTTCTCTAGGTTAATCTTATTAACCTAGCTTAATTATATATTACTAGATACTTATATATAAAACTTAGTAGATATATATTATAGCTTAATATTATACTTAATAAATTTAAAGTTAGGGAAGACTAAAGTTATAGTAGTTATAATATTCTATAAGCCTTAAAATAATACTTAAGAGATATAATATAATATATACACTAGGTTTATAGGCTACTACCTTTAGTAGGCTACTTTTACTAAGCCTCTACTAAACTACTACTACTACCTTTATACCTACCTAATAATACTAGTTAGATATATTTAAAGAAGTATAAATATAGCTTATACTTTAAGCTCTTAAATAAGATATAAATCTTCTAAAATAATATACTATAGCTATCTATAATATACTCTAAATAATACTAGCCTAATAATATACTAGAGGGCTCTTAAGAGTTAATTCTATACCTAGCTAATAGTATCTAGATAAATATATAAAGAAAGTAATTATTAATTATATTCTTTACTTTATATAGTAAGAAGTACCCCCTTACTTATTAGATATAGCTAATATAGCTAATATACTATAAGAAGAGTATAAAATAGCCCTTATTAGGTAGGACTAGCTTAATAACTTTATTAAGTATTAACTAAGGCTTAAAGTAAAGTTTAATTATAAGTATAACTATAAGAGAGCCTTTTATAAAGATACTAAGTTAATATAAAACTAGTTTAGCTTTATAGCTAATATTAAAGCTAAGTATAGTATTATAGATAAAGATATATATAATTTTAATAAGACTAGCTTTATAATAGGTTAGATTACCTCTAGAGTAGTAGTTATAAATATAGAGAACCTAGAATAAGTAAAGTAGATCTAGCTAGGTAATAGAGAGTAGGCTATATTAATTTTAGGTATAAATACTATAGAGTAGGCTATTCTACTCTTTATTATTCTTAAAGGCAAAGACTACTAGACTAAATAGACTAAGAATAAAGATCTACTCTAAGACTAGGTAATTAGAGTCTCTAAAAATAGCTAGACTAATAATAAGCTTAGTTTTAACTAGTTAAAGTACTTTAATAGGTATACTAAGGAGTACCCTAATAAGACTTACTATTTACTACTTATAGATAGCTATAAGAGCTACTAGGTAGTAGTATTTACTTAATACTATAAAGATAATAAGATTATAACTCTTATAATACCTATATACTTATTATACCTCTTATAGCTACTTAATATAGGTTATTTTACCTTTTTAAAGTAAGAGTATAGGTATTAGGTTAATAAGCTCTTATTAACTAGATTAACTATATAGATAAGTAGGTGTTCCTAGTATACCTTAAAGCTATATATAATATAACTATTACTCTTAGTAATATCTAGAGAGAGTTCTAAGGTACTAGATTAGTCTCTTTTAACCTATAATAGGTTATATTAACCCTTAATATAAAGCTGTAGACTCTATTACTACTACTCTCTACTAATAATAAGTTCTAGTAGTTTTAAACTCTAAAGAATATTAATAAATTTAAGTTATAATTAACTCTAATTTAAAATAAGTATAAGAGGTAATTTAGTAGCTTACTAATATCTACTATAAGTATATCTAAGCACCTTCTAAAGGGGGCAAAGAGTATAGTATATAAGCTAGCTTTATTAAAGAAGGAAAATACTTAGCTTTAAGAGGCTCTAGCAGCTATAATAGAGTATAAATTATATAAAAGAAAGAAGATCTAGTTAGGAGAGAGTATAATAGTTAGAAAGGCATAGTAATTAACTGCTCTAAAGGAGTTTAGCGCGCGTAGTAATAGTAAGAAGCTAAAAAAGAGGGTACGCACTAAAGGAGGCAAGCTAATATAATAACACTATAGAGTATATAGAGAGAGTAGGCATAATATATAAATATATAAGAATAATATAGAATTAGTCTCTAAGTAATATTATAGCGTGTTACAGCCTAAATAGGCGTAGAGTGTAGTATTCTGTAGTATAATGCAGTATAATAGGGGAGAGTCTTGGCAAAAGTGGCCCACTAGAGGCGGTGGCCCACGAACCCAGTATGTACGTTATTATGTACGGCGTATATATAGTATCGGCAAATTCGAGGAACAAAAATATAGGAAAAAACGGCACTTAAAGGTGAATTGTATATAGTTGTAGATAGAAGTCAGACTGCGCAGAGGCAAGGGGACAGCTAGCTATTACATTGCTATAGTGAAGTGGTGCATTGCTCATTTACTCAGCAAATCGTCGGCTGTCCGCCAACCGTCTGCTTCTTGGCATAGCTGCGGGGGTCGCGGCTGAAACCGAGTAGGAAACAATCAAACTTGGCAGATCAACAGGGGCCAAGTCAGGTCCTTAACACTATTGTCAGGTAAAGGGGTCTATCAAAGAGCTCCATATGACCGCACCCATCTTGTACGGATTTGCCTACACATGGTGCCGCATCAAAATAAGTACAGTTGCTCACACCAATCACGATTGTCTGAGCACTCGAAGGAAGCTGACCAGGCACCGTTTTCTCCTCCCGGAACGCAGAATATGACTTTTGAAAGCTATCTGGTGCAATACATTCTATCTGTTAATTCTAGATACGATGCTCTGAACAGACTAGCCCGCTTGCAATCCTTTCCTTCTAGGTTCTTCTTGCTGGAGGTGTTGTGTGTTTCCGGCCACGTCTCCTTCTGCTACACTTGTCCACGCTTGGGACCAGCAGCGCATGAAGACTAGTCCAAGCGCTATACCAAGCTGTGGATCCGCAACCGGCGGACAAATACCTATGGGCCATACTTAATGGAGCCCACGAGTCAACTCTGTAAGAGAAGTACGAGACAATCTTCTTACGCATACAGCAACAAGCACAGCAACACTCAGCCCATAATCATGACTTCATCCACAATCTTCGCTTCACCACCGGCCATTATGATGTTTTTAGTTCTCCTTGCACTCTTGCCTGCGGCTCTTGCCTTCCCGGCGCCGACCATCGTTCCTCGTGCCGGCTCTCCCATTCCTGGTAGGTACATAGTCAAGATGAAGAACGAGAACGTCGAAAAAAATATCAGAAATGCGTTGAAAGAGCTAAATAAGAACCCTGCACATGTCTACAAGTTCGGTAATTTTGGTGGCTTCGCCGCGGAGATGTCTAATGCTACTATCGAAACGATCCGCCGTCTGCCTGGAGTGAGTTCTCAGCATTCGACAAGAGATTCAAGAGTGCTAACGAATGACAGGTTGAGTACATCGAGCAAGATGTGGTTGTTAAGGCCAGTTTTGGCGGAGTCCACCTTGAGAAGAAGGCCTATGTCACCCAGGCTTCATCACCCTGGGGTCTTGCCCGAATCTCCTCCCAGTACCGCGGTAGCACGTCGTACACCTATGACAACAGTGCTGGAGCGGGCACGTGTGTTTACGTGGTCGACACCGGTATTGCCACCTCACACCCTGAATTCGAAGACCGCGCCACTTTCCTTGCTAACTTCGCCGGTGACGGCTCCAACATTGATGGCCGCGGTCACGGCACTCACTGCGCCGGTATCATTGGCTCCAAAACCTACGGTGTTGCTAAGAACACCACGCTCTATGCCGTCAAGGTCCTTGATGCGAGCGGCTCGGTACGTTGACCCAACTTTCATATTCCAGATCACCTTCTGACTAGACTTAGGGTACCAGCTCTGGTGTTATCGCTGGTATTAACTACGTCGTCAACGACGTAATGACTCGTAGCTGCCCCAATGGCGTTATTATCAACATGTCCCTAGGTGGCCCACGTTCTACGGCTCTCAACTCCGCTGCTGCGAACGCCGTCTCCTCCGGTATTTTCATTGCGGTCGCTGCCGGCAACGAGGCTCAGGATGCCAGTAATGTCTCGCCTGCATCTGAGCCTACTGTGTTCACTGTTGGCGCCACTGACAGTTCTGATCGCCTGGCCTCCTTCTCTAATTTTGGTACCATCGTCGATGCCCTTGCTCCTGGTGTTTCTATCCTGTCCACGTGGCTGAACGGTGGCACGGTAAGTCATTTATCATCCCGTATCAGGATTTGTGTCGAGAAGCGAACTCACACTTATACGTAGAACACCATCTCCGGTACCTCGATGGCTGCTCCCCATGTTGCTGGTCTTGCTGCCTACCTCCTTGCTCTTGAGGGCAAGAAGACTCCTGCGGCTCTCTCCACCCGCATCCAGGCTCTTGCTCTCAAAGACAACATCACCAGTCTACCCCCTGGAACCAAGAACTACCTTGCTTTCAATGGCAACCTCATAAGTTGAAGGACTCAGCCTCCATGTGCACATGCACGCATGATGTTATGGGGATGCGAGAGGTTCCAAATTGCAGGTTACCAGAGTTGGAGAATGTTCGTATTCTCTCTGTACGGAATCAAGGTGGTTACTGCATACATCATGGAATTGGCAAATTTCTTCGGTAGCACTTTTTCGTAATGCTGGATTCTTAGCTTGCTATTACGTGATGACCTTGCAGATTCTGCTGTCATGCTGCGTTGTCCTGTTTACATGGCCGCCCGAATACGTCGCTGCCAACTAGCGCATTCTAGAGAGAAATTTACAACCGCACCACCCGTTCTCGGAAGCGGCAACCGGTACCACGCAAATGGTGCATGCACCACTATCTGATTCGCTTGTGACAAATTGTACGATGTTTATTGCGCCATCATGATGTAGCGCGATGAACAACCTCACTCATCCGTGGCTGCATTCATCGTAGAGTGGAATGATTCCGGATGTCATGCTAGCCTCAAGAGGGCGAACAGTGATTACCTATACGTTTTGATAAGAATTCTAGCTGCTTGTGCAGTAGGGTCGATGTAAGTTACACCGTATCGTCCGGTGTAAGTGTAACTGACACAATACAGTAAGCTCAGTTCAGTAAGTTTGAGTACAAACGGACCGATATAGTACTTCTTCAAAACAAATACAGTAACACAACAGCTTCACGGTCAACCCTCCCTGTGCTTTTAGGATCATCTGAGATGGAAAAGAACATATACCGCACAGTGGTGAGTTAATTTGCTTTGGACTAGTCTGAAGCTCTCGTATCCGCATACAGACTGTCCACGGTTCATCGACGATGCATCGGCGATGCATCGTCGATGAACCGTGGACATCGTGATTTGCAAGACGCTGTGTAACTCAACTACGCCAAATAACCCCTGCTAATAAAAATGAATGATCGCATGTCTGTTTCATGCATTGGGACAAGAGGGCAGTTTTGCTTTGAGCTTAGTTCTCGGTCAGGCATGCATTATACTGTTCAAAGGTGGGTTGGCAGAAGGATGTAGGCAAAGGAGGACACAAGAACTGGGTTTATTGTACTAGCTGAGTCTACGATCTGTTTATATACTTCTGAGTAGCCATGTGATCTGCATAAACGTGAGATCAAGGCACGTGAGAATTCTGTAGAGGTCAATACACCCCCTAGCTGAAAGCGAGTAGCGTAAAGCTGCAGACTTTAGGTGTTTTCAAAGCGCAGCAGTGACCGTAAGGTACTGCTGCAAACACTTCTGTGTTAGTACCGTTTTGGATAAGTCTTTCAGGAATCCAACTTTGGTGCTATGAAACTCTCTCTCCAATTGCGAGGCAATGTCCATCAGACTAATTTTACGGACGAACTCGTGGTATGTTAGTCGAGTGAGGATCTTAATAGATAAATCCACTGGCATTTCGGCAGCGGGCACCCAGTGTACAGTTAGGCGTCCAGCTTCGACCTCTTGAAAAATCCACAGGCATTGGATATTGACATGCTTTATGCGGCTTTGGTGCCTATCTGGCGGTTTGTAGCAGCACCGATTGTCTGCTGATTGTTGCAGTATAGTGTAGGAGTAAGTCCCGAATTAAAGCGTATGCCTTCGAAGAAGGATTTCCTAGGCTTAAAGATCCTTAGTGGCGTGTCTGAGAGGTATTGCCTCTGCTTCAGTGGTCGATTTAGTGGCCACGCGCTACACAGTCGACTTCCAGTCGATAGACATGCCACAGAGCATGAAGATGTAACCTTTAGAGCTTCTAAGTGTGTCCGGTTCATCTGCAAACAAGACATCAGAGGCGTCATAGAACTTGGGGCAGTAACCTAATCTGCACTGTAGAACATGCTAGAATCGGTCTTACCTATCAGCGTGAATGGCTAGTTATGGGTGCTTATAACATATCACCAGTGCTGAGGGAAATTAATACACCAGTTGTGGGTAAGCCAGCGATTTTGCTGGCTTGTGGAAAGGGAATCATTTTGGAGCACAATTCCAGATCCTGGAGGCGTGTAAAACTTTCAGTTTGCGACAGCACCAAACATCGGATACTGTGGAATCACGGAAGGACCTAACAATTCTGTCGTTGCAGCTGCCTAGGGCTCGGGAGACAAGGAATTGAGTGGTATCTTTCATGGCAAATTCCATCGTGGAGTGGGAAGACACAACAACAGCCGCGGATTGGGCCTGACGAAGACTACGGCATATGGAAAGTTCGGCCCAGATACCATTTTTCCGAATGTTGATTGGCAGTCCATGAATATGCAGCGCACGTCACTCGACTCCTGCGAAGCCAATAGGAGCATAATATATGCGGTTGCAGGATATGAAGCCTCCAAGCAGGATGAAATCTACAGCATTATCAAATCCACTGACGGTGGCATCACCTGGAACCCAACTGGCGTGAAAGTGGACAACAGACCAGGAAAGCGCCTGTTTGCTGACAATGATGATCCAGATCTGGCGGGCAATCAGGAGGCTACAAAAACTGTATCGCAGTCTCTCCAGTGGAACCAAACGTCGTTGGTTGGAGAAATGGTTACTGCCATTCTACAAATGGCGGCACCAGTTGGACCATGATAGATCAAGGCGCAAGCGAGCACCTACATGGCGATTTCCATGCCGTGGCGTTTGACCCAGCTGACAGCACCCAGCGAACGCTGTATATCTGTTCTGATGGAGGCATTGCTGTCACCACTGATCCATGCATATCCCACACGTCGAAGCACAACCACCAATTGCCAAACCTCCAGATAAGGAAAATAACAGTCAGTCACGTGAACCACGGCCTCATTGCTGCCAGCTTGCAGGACAATGGAGATATATACAACTACCTATACTCGCAAACACCTGTCTGGAAATTTCTTGAAGGTGAAGACGATGGTCGATCCGCGCGTTTCATTCGAAATGGGCGGTTGCTCTATTACAATAATACTGAACAGGACCCTACGACAAAAATCGAGTTCGGCGCCAAAGTTCGCGATGCAAGGTGGGACACAACCTCAGAGAAGCTCAAGAACATGCAGTGGTTACTCTCCTACCCCCTTGATCAGGGAGTTATTCCTCTCGATGGAACAACAAGTCCTTGCTCGCTGGATTCGCCAACTGATGGTCTTCAATTGATTAAAGACGGAACTAATGAACCCATCAAGATCGTCAACAATCCTCTCTATAAGAACAGAAGAGGTGAGAGTATAGTTGCAATTGCAGGAGTTAGTGTAAAGCTTTACGGCATTTTTCTGCTCGTAGATTCATACTAGCAGACCAATCCCGTGCATTGGACATTTTTAGGTAAATTTTACTTGTATAGTTTGCCTTATAAGAATATTAGCGCTGTTAGTTCTAGCAATAGAAAACAAGTATATATTAGAACAAACGCGGGACAAATCTTATAATTTAATACATTGTTATAGACGTCTATTAATCTTATACCAAGTAGAAGCAACAGAATCTACTAGTTCTTTATATAGAATAACACTCTTGCCTATACTCTATTAAATTTAGCATAGCTTTTTAAGTTATAATAGGCTAAATAGCTTATATAGGTATAGAAAGAAATCTCTAGACCTTCTAATATTAAAGTAATAAACTAAAGGTATATAGTATTAAGGTTATATTCTAAGTAAAGCTTATAAATACTTCTAGAGTTAGTTCTCTATAATAAATAGATATATAGTAGATTATAGAGAGTATAGATACTTAGTAAATATTAGATAGAATACTTAAGTATAATTCTATTTCTTTATTATTCCTCTTCTCTTCTTATCTAATATAGTTTTAACCTTTTAGCTAATTCTTAGCTATAGAGCTCTAATTAGTTAACTCTTAAGAGTTTTACTATTTAATTAACTATTAAGGTTATATTCTAAGTAAAGCTTATAAATACTTCTAAGGTTAGTTCTCTTAAATAAATAAATATATAGTAGATTATAGAGAGTATAGATACTTAGTAAAACACTATAGTAACTATAGGTAATAATAAATAGTATAGAGTAGACTATCTATCTTAAGAGTTAAGTTATAGTAAAGAGTATAGATAGTTAATCTATCTATCTTAATATATAAGTAGAGATTCTAATAATAAAGTATATTAATTAGGTTAAATATAATACTATAAAGGTAGTATTCCTAATTACTATATACTAAGAAGTATTCTATATTTTTTATAATATCTTATAAAGTCCTATAGGAGGCTCTATAGTTTTTATAAGTAGTTTATAGTTTTCTATAGGATACCTATATAGTATTTTATACTATCTTATATTCTTAGTATAGTTTATTTTTATAGAATTATAAGATATTATATAGCTCTTCTAGCCCTATACTATTAATCTATAACTATAACTTTATTATACTATACCTCTCCTTCTAAGATTATAATACTATTCTTCTCTTTTATAGTTTATATTTTTATAAACTAATAAATAGTTTTCTAAAGTACCTAAGCTTAATATATAATAGGAACCTAAATTAATAATATTAGATATCTTACTATAGTTATATATAAGTACTATACTAAAAAGAGCTTGCTTTATAAGATATTTTCTTTATATAAAAAGTATAGAAATTATAAATATAATAGAATATAGAAGTATAAGCCTATAGAATTACCTATCCCTAATTTCTCTAGAATTAATAATAAGATATTATATTTAGAAGAAATAGAAGATAAGGCTGCTAAGGCTAAGGAAGCTATAATAGCTACTTTATAGGCTACTTATACTAAACTAAATAAAGTATATAAATAAAAGAAATTCTTAAAGTATTATAAATAGTAATAGTTTAATATAAGTACTTAATTTATTAAGGATATAGAGCACTTAGAGTAATAGAAGTTATTACTTAATAATATTACTATACTTAAGAATAGGTTAATACCTAGTTCTATTATACTAGACTAGGTAGTATATTCTTTTTCTTTAGACCTAGATACTACTAATACTAGTATAATAGCTAGTAGTAGTTTATAAGGTTTATAAATAGTTTCTATATATTTTCTAAGTTAAGGTATCTTAACTACTTAACTAGGTATTTATTCTTATATTCTTTCTTTTAATATTATATTATTTTTTTAACTTTTTACTTAGTTTTTTTTTTAACTTAGTAGTAGAAGTTCTTCTAGATTAGTATATTAGAGTCTACTAGTTCTAGTAGTAATATATAAAATTGTTAAGGTTATAAACTAAGCAAAGCTTATAAATACTTCTAAGGTTAGTTCTCTAGGATAAGTGCTAGTATAGGAGGGGTTAGTATAGATACCTAGTAAAACACTATAATAACTATAGGGTTATAATAAGGAGTATAGATATAATCTATTTTTCTTAAGAGCTAGTAAGATCTAATAATAAGATTAATTAATAAGGTTAAATATAATGCTATAAGAGTAGTGTTCCTAATTGCTATATACTAAGGAGTGTCCTATATTTCTTATAATGTCCTATAAAGTCCTATAGGAGGCCCTATAGTTTCTATAAGTAGTTTATAGTTTTCTATAGAATATATATATAGTGTCTTATACTATTTTATACTCTTAGTATAGTTTATTTCTATAGGATTATAGGATATTATATAGTATTTCTAGCCCTGCGCTATTAATTTATAACTATAACTTTATTATACTGCACCTCCTTCTCTTAAGATTATAATACTATCCTCTTCCTTTATAGTTTATATCCTTATAAACTAATAAATAGTTTCCTAAAGTACCTAAGCCTAATATATAACAGGAACTTAAATTAATAGTATTAGATATCTTGCTATAGTTGCCTGCAAGTACTATATAAAGAAGAACTTGCCTTATAAGATATCTTTATTATATAAGAAGTATAGAAATTATAAATATAATAAAATAAAGAAGTATAAGCCTATAGATTTGCCTATTCCTAACTTCTCTAAAATTAATAATAAGATATTATATCTAGAAGAAATAGAAGACAAGGCTACTAAAGCTAAGGAAGCTATAATAGCTGCCTTATAGGCTGCCTATACTAAATTAAATAGGGTATATAAATAAAAGAAATTCTTAAAGTATTATAAATAATAATAGTTTAATATAAGTGCTTAATTTATTAAGGATATAGAGCACTTAGAGTAATAAGAGTTATTGCTTAATAATATTACTATACTTAAGAATAGGTTAATGCCTAGTTTACTTATACTAGACTAGGCAACACATCCTCCCCTTCTAGACTCTAATACTGCTAATACTAGTATAATAGCTAGTAGTAGTTTATAAAGTTTGTTAATAGTTCCTATATATTTTCTAAGTTAAGGTATCCTAACTACTTAACTAGGTATTTATTTTTACGTCCTTTCTTTTAGTATTATATTATTTTTTTAACTTCCTACTTAGTTTTTTCTTTAACCTAGTAGTAGAAGTCTTTCTAGATTAGTATATTAGGGTCTGCTAGTTCTAATAGTAATATATAGAATATAGGGTATATTCTAGCATCTTATAGTAGCTTAAGTTAATAGTTTATAGGGCTAATTTACCTAGAAATAAAAAATAGTCTAACCTTAATATAATCTAGTTTTTTTATTAGTCTTTATATTTATAAGTTTTTTATAAGAAGATAGACTTTATCCCCCTCTTTTAGCTAAGGTACTGTTTTTCTTTTCTAATTAATATAAGAGATTGCTTGTTGTTAAGCTTTATTAATATTTTTAAGTAATTTTTAGTATACTTCCTTTAGTCTATATACTAAGGTTATTACTAAATCTATTTAGATATTACTATTAAGAGATCTTATAAAGAGATTTAGATATTTTCTATAATTTATAAAGAATAGTATTATACCTATTATTTCTAATAGTTTATTATTATATACTATCTATACTATAGGTAATAGTAAAACCTAGTTATCTTGCTCCTAGTTGCTGTATATCCTTAAGTATATTTCTATAGTCTAGTTTGTTCTTTCTATTTATCTGTCTATTTGCAGATAATATATAGTTAATAGCTTTTTCTTAGTACTAATAGCTGCTATAAGTATAGTCTAATAGTTTAATATAAAGAGCTTATCTCTATTACTAATAATTAATTCTAGTATACTATAGTAATAGATAATCTTATCTAGAAACACTTATATAAGCTGCTCTGCAGTATAACTATATTAAAATAGTATTATTTCTGCTGCTTTAGTAAACCTATCTACTATAATAAAGATTAAGTTATAGGTATATTCTATAATAGGGTTCTTAGAGATAGGTAGTTATATAATAAAATCTATTATAATATTTGTCTATAGTGCTATTAGTAGCTCTATTACTTGCATTTCTCTATACTTTATATGTGTACTATGTTTATTCTGTTAGTAATTAATATAGTTCTTAATAAACTTAGTAACCTTATCCTTTATATAGCTAAACTTATAGTGTTGTCTAATAAGTTCTATTATTTATATTATACTAGAGTGTCTATAAAGCAGGTTATTATAATAATAGCTTATAATTTTATTTTCTAATTCCTCTAGTACCTTTATAGGTATGCACTATTCCTACTAAACTTATATTATATTATTAAGCTGCTAAGATAGTCCTAATAACCTATTTTTATTAATTCTAAGTATAGTAAACTAGTTAATAGTTTTTTCTCTAGCTAGATTATATTATCTGCTAAGTGCGTTAGCTCTACTATTGTCTTTCTCTAGGGTATATAGTATCTTAAACTTATACTATCCTAACAGCTTAGACTAGTATACTTATTATTAGTTAAGTGTCTTAGTAGTAGTAAAGTATACTAGGTTCTTATAATCTATATAGATAGTAAGTTCTAAGCAACTTTCTGCGTAGATTCTCTAATACTCTAGAGCTAATATAATAGCTAGTAATTCCTTATTATATATATTATATTACTTCTTTAGTCCTAAGAATTTCCTAGAGTAGTAGGTAATTAGGTGCTATTATCTATCTTATTCTTATATAGTATAAGCTTCTAATACTAAGTCTAAAGTATCTGTCTTAATTTAAAGTAGCTTTCTACTCTTAAATATAATTATTATAGGTAGCTTAATATAGGACTATTTAAGTAACTAGAAAGTATCTTCTTATACTTGTTCCTACTTAAATAGTATATCCTTTTATATAAGCTTTATAAGTAGTAAGGCCTTAAGTAAATAATCCCTAATAAAGTGTTAGTTAAAGTTAATAAATTCTAGAAATTCCTAAATTCTCTTAAAGGAGGTAGGAGTTAGCTAATCTTTTATAACCTAAATCTTTATTTTACTTATCTTAACTCTATATCTTCCTATAATATAGCTAAGGAATTCTACTTCTTCTTTATACTATTTATACTTCTTAGGTTTAAGTTAAAAATCTGCCTTTCTAAGGTATTCTAATACTTCCCTAATATAGTAAATATATTCTTCTAGTATTACTAAATATACTAGGATATTATTAAGGTACGCTACTACTATAATATCTAAGTATACTTTTAATATATTGTTAATAAGGGCCTAATATATAGCTAGTGCGTTAGTAAGCCTAAATAGTATTACTAAGTACTTAAAATAACTATAGTATATTCTAAATATAGTCTTCTATTCTTTACCTTCCTTTATATATATAAGGTTATATACTTTGTATAAATTAAGTACAGTAAAGTATTATGCTCTAGATAACTAATCCTATAATTCCTTAATATTTAGTAATAGGTACTAATTCTTAATTATAATATTATTAAGTTTTTAATAGTTAATATATATTTATAATTTACTATCTTTCTTTAGTGTAAAGAGGACTAGGAATCCTACTAATAATTCTAATTCTTATATAAATTCTTTCTTAAGGTTCTTATTAATATATTCCTTAAGTATACTAAGTTCTTTCTTAGATATTCTATATATAGGCCTAAAAGGCAGTTCCTTTCCTTCCTAGAGCTTAATCTTGCAATTCTAGAGTTTATACTATAGTAATGCCTTTATAGTCTTCTTATCTTAGAAGAGTTCTATATAACTCTTGTATTTATCTAGAATATTAGGAGGTATACTATTCTTCTCCTTAACTATTACTTTATAACTAGTAGGGTGTTCTATATTTATATAGTTAACTACTTTATCTTAGCATGTCTTATATATTAAAGAGATATTATTAATCTTCTTCTTATCTGCTAGTTATATTATAAACTACACAGGTTATAATATAGTAGTGCTATATCTATATTAACTTAATAAAAGCTATTAATTCTTCTAATTAATATCTAGATTGTGCTTTCTTAACTATAGAAGTTCTAATATAATATTATAAGTAGCTATCCTAAAAGTATCTAGGGTTATTTCCTTATAGTATCTATAGATCTAGAGGGGTACTATAGTTACCTTATATATAATCTTAGATTCCTCTAGTATTAGCTCTCTATTAGCTACTCTAAGTAGGTAAGGTGTTGTCTTCTAAGTAGGGTGTAGTCTAGCTAGCTATACTACTTATAAAGAGATATAATTAGACTATACTCTAGAGTCTAAGAGTATATATATCTATCTTCTATTTACTTTAATAGGTAACTTAATTAGTTAGTAATTATTTTTAATACTATTAATAGATTAATCCCTAGCGCCTGCTAGCGCTGCCCTAAAAAAGAATTCTCTTATTTAAAGCTATTACTTTACTTCTTTTCTTTATAGGTCTTATAGTAGAGATTAAGGCAGGTCTGCTAATACTAATTAAAGTATTACTTATTTACTACTAATCCTTGTTATCTGTGCTTAGACTTATTCTAGCTAGAAAAGTATTAGTTATTATATTTATCTATTAGGTATAGTATATAGTAGTCCTCCTTATAATCTTCCTATTGCAGTTTATATAGACATCTCTTTAGGAACTATCCTAAATTAAGCTTTTTTAAGTAATATATCTAGTAACTATTATAGTAGTATGCTATCTATAATAGTGCTCTATAGTGTAGGTTTCTAGAGTCTAGGCTATAATTAGGTTCTAGGTAATTATTGTTCTAGTTCTAATATACTTCTAGTTAATAATATTGTTAGTATTCCTTATATAACTTATTATACTAATTTTCTTTATTATCTACCTTAATAGAAGAGATAATTAGGCCTTAATATAGCTTAGTATAAGCCTTATTATTAGCTTTCTTAGCTTTATACTGCTTACAGTCTTATTAGTATATATTATATTATACCTTATATTATTCCCTAGTAGAATATACTTAACCTAATTAATCCTTATTATAATCCTCTAGGTATTGTCTAGGTAGTTATAGTGTATTATTTTCTAATATCTAGGTTACTTAAGACTTATAAGTCTATATCTGCAACCTTATAAGTGCTAGTTTATATATAACTTCTAGCTTAATATTCTACTTATATCTTAACTCTAGGTCCTCTATAAGTTGTCTAATTCTATTAGTAATAACTTCTTATTTATTACTAGTGTCTTTGCTGTCTAGTCTGTTAACTAATATATTAATCTATTAGAATACTTTGTTCTATTAATAGTTCTTAGTAAAGTAGCCTAGTTTACTATAGTTATAATAAGTTCTGTCTTTATTACTCTTATTATTACTATATCCCTTTTTTTTATTCTATTATAGTTTTATATTTATTAGTCCCTTATTAATATTAGACAGGTCTATAGCCTTAGGTCTATAGTAGCTGTTATAAGTATTATTATAGATATAGCATCTTATATTAGGTTAGTATTAGAGGCTATATTATCTATAATAAAAGTTATTATTATACTATTAGTTATATAGAGCTGCAGGTAG
Source organism: Phoma sp. XZ068 (assembly GCA_004835665.1). Lineage (NCBI taxonomy): Eukaryota > Fungi > Ascomycota > Dothideomycetes > Pleosporales > Didymellaceae > Phoma > Phoma sp. XZ068. The sequence goes on from RBKR01000002.1 coordinate 1,084,323, forward strand.
GCAAGTAATATAAGTTATAGCTTATATATAAGGGTCCTCTCTTAGTTCCTGTTAAAGGTTATAGAGCTTAATATTAATACTAATAGACTTGTTAATAAGTTTATTAAATATATTAGTTACTATAGTAGTCTGTATAAGTTCTTCCTTAACCTTAGGCTTAAGACCTTGTCTAAATATAGTTATTAGTGTAGTGTTGTTCTAGCTAGTAAATGTAGCTAGCTACTAAAACTTAGCAGTATAGTTAGTAGCTAATATAGTTTATTAAATATACTAAATATTATAATAAGTAATAGTTAGTTTATTATATACTCTAAATACTTGTCTAATCTATTCCTTAAATAGATTAATATCCTCTATCTATAGGTTAATATTAGTTAATCTACCTTCTCTATAGTAATAGTAGATAAAGGGCTTAATCTAAGTAAAGGTATAATTCTTTATAAATATAGCTATAAGGGTAACTTATTTTTCTTTAGGAATATATTCTCTTTAGAATATAAAGAATAGATTAAACTTTATAAGCTAGTCTTCTAGCTTCTCTTAGGTACTATTAAAGGTCTTAGGTTTAGCTACTAGGTAGACTAAGCTATAGTTAGGGGCCTAGGCCTCTTCTTCTATATTAAGGTTATTATTAGCTATATAGTATAATGTATTAGAGTTGCTAGGGGTAGTATAGGATCTTAAAGTAGTACTTATCTTAGAGGTATTTAAAATATTAAGGTTATAAACTAAGTAAAGCTTATAAATACTTCTAAGATTAGTTTTCTAGAATAAGTGCTAGTATAGAAGAGGTTAGTATAGATACCTAGTAAAATACTATAATAACTATAGAGTTATAATAAGGAGTATAGATATAATCTATCTGTCTTAAGAGCTAGTAAGATCTAATAATAAGATTAATTAATAAGGTTAAATATAATACTATAAGAGTAGTGTTCTTAATTGCTATATACTAAGGAGTATCCTATATTTCTTATAATATCCTATAAAGTTCTATAGGAGGCCCTATAGTTTTTATAAGTAGTTTATAGTTTTCTATAGAATATATATATAGTATCTTATACTATCTTATACTCTTAGTATAGTTTGTTTCTATAGGATTATAGGATGTTATATAGTGTTCCTAGCTCTACACTGTTAATCTATAACTATAACTTTATTATACTATACCTCCTTCTTTTAAGATTATAATAAAAATATAGAGTATATTTTAGTATCTTATAGTAGCTTAAGTTAATAGTTTATAGAGCTAATTTACCTAGAAATAAAAAATAGTCTAACTTTAATATAATCTAGTTTTTTTATTTGTCTCTATATTTATAAGTTTTTTATAAAAAGATAGACTTTATCTCTCTTTTTTAGCTAAGGTGCTATTTTTCTTTTCTAATTAATATAAGAGATTACTTATTATTAAGCTTTATTAATATTTTTAAGTAATTTTTAATATACTTTCTTTAGTCTTTATACTAAAGTTATTACTAAATCTATTTAGATATTACTATTAAGAGATCTTATAAAGAGATTTAAGTATCTCTTATAATTTATAAAAAATAGTATTATACCTATTACTTCTAATAATTTATTATTATATATAATTAATTTTAGTATACTATAGTAATAGATAATTCTAACCCAGATGGGTAGGCCAACCATTCCAATGGTTGATTTAGGGGTACGGATTTGTTAGGGACCAGGGCTACAGATTTGCCGCGGATATCTTATCATGGGTACGGTTGGTTTTTCTCCCAACTACGGTCGTTCTGCAACAACAGATTGGATCTGCTTCAAACTTGGACATATGTTTTGCGACAATAACCCGCATTACCTGTGCAAGTTGTAGCGAAATCGGCTTTGTAAATCATGGGGGTAGGGTTTAATGTTGTGGTTAGGGTTGCGCTAGCGCGCGGACAACAACTGCATCAACACAGCAGAACATCAACACTGTAAACACCAACGCAAGAAAGTAACACACTAAATGCACAGCACAGAGCAATTGATTACAGCACACTATGTGCCTGCAAAAGGCTTACAGAGCTCGATCAAGGTAAGCTGGCGCATTGCACGGGCGGCCGCAGGGCTGTTTGTAGTCCTTTGGGAGGGCGCAGGCTTGACGCTGTGGTTGTCACCATCTTCGCCGTCTTCCAGCTCGCTGTCTTCAATCTCCTCCACTTGCGTCGCTGATGTCGGCGTGTTTGCCTCGATCGACAGCGTTGCCTTCTCGCTGATGGATCCGCCAGAGATGCCTTCTGAGCCTAGCCAGGCGTCCAAGGCCATGCTTGCTTTGTGGGCCACCGGATTCGCCTTCGCAACCAACGTGAGCCAGATGTGCCAGAAGGGGATGCGGAGATCGTTCTCGACCCACGAGTTGGAGATGATGTCGTGCGGCATCAGGCAGAGCATACCCCAGCCAAGCTGCTTGGCTGCTTCGTACCAGCGGAGCGCTTGGTGCAGCCGCTTCTTGAATCGCTGACGCTGCTGACGCCCCGACGTAGCGGTGACGGACAGCAGCAGGGCGTCCATGGCCTCGGAGCTGACTTTGCCCCTGCCGCCTCGGTTCTTGGCATCCCTGCTGCGGGCGACGTCTTGCTCCTTGATCTGGTCCATCCTCTCGGTGTACGCCTTGCCGAGGAAAGCCATGGCCCAGCGGTACTTGATATGGATGATATCCAGCTCCTGCTCGTAGCGATCGCACAGGCTCCAGGCGGAGGCGAGCGCGCTCTTCGGCACCGTCGAGGCACTGCTCTTCTGCGACAGCGACCAGCGGGTGCGCGAGGAAGCGGGCGGGCGATCCTCCACGGACTCCTGCGCAAAGGGTGAACCTTGTGTGCGCCAGCTCCGCAGAAAGGCAGCCGCAGAGGCCTGGGAGGTATTATTGCCGATGGAGCGGGCCTTGTCGAGCATGCCAGAAGCTGTCAGGTAAGGCGCTGGGGCACTGCTGTACAGGTTGTCGCCATCATCGACCGGCTGCTTGAGGATCCAAGAGATGAACGGCTCATCCTGCCGCGAGATGGAGGCATAGGCACCGTGTTCCCTGCGAGACGCTGAGTCGGGCGGCGGTACCAACCCAAGGTCCTGTTTCTTCTGCGCTCGTATGAGCTCCAGCTTCCTGGCGCGCTCCCGCTCAGCACGGCGGTTTTTGTTAGAGACGCTTGTGATCTGGGCGGGTTCCTCCTGTCCAACCTGTCCATGGACGGGCTCTTTGGGGTCCTCGGCCGCCTCGGGTTCGCAGGGCGGCGCAAGCTGCTCAGGTTCCTCCGCTTCGTCCTCTGCTTCCAGCGGCGTCGCAGGGCTGGGAGGCTCGGTGGCTTGTCGGAGGCGCTTCAACGGCCGCGCTGAGCTGGATGCAGCAGCACGCTTTGTCGACGGTGGTGGGGAATCGCGGGGCCGCTGCGCTGAAGGGGGTTCCTTCTGGAAGCCGTCGCTCGGGCTGCTGGCAAGATCCTGCGCTGCAGAGACCAGCCGGGCCCAAGCATCAGCAGGCAGCGCGTCCTCGTCGAGCGTCTCCTTCAACAGCCATATCGCCGACAGCGCGGAGTGGGCGACAAAGACAGGCTTGCAGACACTCGTCTCGGCCGGAATCAGCCAGCCTGCGCTGTGCGGGCGCAATAGAGCATCACGCTGCGAGTCCGAGACAGTGGCCTTGTTCCAAAACAGCTTTCGGTAGTCCAGGTTCGGCGGGTCGTATGCGAGCCTGTGGGCAAAGCTCGACTCGCTGGCTAGCGGGAAGCTCCGGGGCCCGCCATCGAATTGCTCGGCGGCATCTTCCAACGCGGAGATCCAGGGTAGATTAGATGGTGACATAACTGTTTGTTTGTTGATGTAGGAGATACGGCGGAAGAAGAAGGATGTTCGTTGGGTTCAGCCCCTGACCAGGGTAACGGACCGAACGGAGATCAGCCCGTACAACATGAGCGGGCGCACAAGCTGGGGTGCGAAACTCAACATAATTCAGAGATAAGAGCAGTCGCCTCAAGGAAAAAAAACACACACAGAGGCTCGCAGAGGACCGCTAACATGTCAGAAGCCACCGTTGAGCATCAGTACTTTGAGCACTTGGCTGAGTACCAGGTAGCAGTGTGCAAGGAGTGCCGGTACGCAGTATGGCCGGACCAGATCGAGAGCCACTTGCAGAAGCAACACAAGAGGCCGCCAAAAAACGTTAGAGCTGTAGGGGATGCCGTCCGTCAGTGGGCGGGCTTGCTACAGTACCCCAGCGAGTGGACGGTACCAGACAACAACGTGCAGCCCATCCCCCAGCTGCCAGTATACGACGACGGCTTGCTGTGCCAACTTGAGCCCGAAAAATGCCGGCACATTGCAAGAACCATCGACTCGATCAAAAAGCACTGGCGCAAAGACCACAACGGCTGGTCGCTGGGAAAAAGGCAAGGACGCCCCAGCCGAACTCGGGCAGGGGCGTTGCAAGCCCAGATGGAAGACGGCTGCAAGCGCGTACACTGCCAGCGACTTTTCGGCAGCCGGCACGGATCACAGTACTTCGAGGTGCGTCACAACCCAGACAGCGGTCCGCAACCCGTCCCCACAGAGGGCGAGGCGGCGTGGGCGCGCGTGGGCGAGGAGATGGCCAAGACGTGGGCCAACGTCGAGGACCGGGCGAAGACAACGATCGAAGACGGGGAGAAGGACGAGGCGGCCCCATGGCTGGAGCGGACTGGGTGGCTGCCGTACTTGAACAAACTGGATCGTCCCGAATTGCTGGCGAGCATTGAGGAGCCCAACATAGACCCGGAGAAGGACGAGGAACCCGTCGAGGCTGCAATTTGGAACGCCATGGACGGACTGGCCCGCGTGAGCCAGGCGTCGGTCATCGAACGGACGGGCATATTCGTGCGTATGGAGGCGATCCGGACAGAGAAGCATCAGACCAGGTACACGCCGCTGCAGGCGTACATGGACGACAAGTCGATCAAAGAGCGATCACGCCCGTGGAAGCAGATACTGATGTTTTTTGCACGGACGCAGAGGGAGCACCGTTGGAAGAGCCCCAAGTACCGCTTCACACAGCAGCAGCGCGAGGCGTGGGAGGCATTGATCGAGCAGGCAGAGAGAGACGTAGGTGGGGTAGAGATGGGGGTAGCCGACGAGGACCAGAACGAGGACGGGGAGGACGAGGAGGACGAGATGATGATCGATGAGCTGGACGACGAGCAGGACCCGTCCGAACGCGACAATGAGCCCGAGCACGCGAAGCTGGGGCCGGTCGAAAAAGCGTGCTTGGACTTTTGCATGGCGCTGCTCAAACAGACCATCCGCCGCAAGGAGTACGACTGCGCGCTGGTGTGCGCGTTGGCTGTGCTTGGCGTCAAGGAGGACGGTTGGAAGGGCCCCGAGCTGTACCCGCCGATCTTGTCGTCCGTGATCAAAATCACCCGTTTCATGGTCGTGCAGCACGCACTGGAGCTGTCCGAGCCGTTTGAAGAGGAGGTGTTCGACGACGACAGCGCGTACGGGGGGAGCGACAGCGGCAGCAGTCCCCCCAGCCCGCGTCGACCAAAAGGCTGCTTGGAGTTTGTGCAGCAGATGATGGACAGCTTCATGGTGCGAGGCAGCCACAGCCCGATGCAGTGGATGCTCGACTTACGCACGTACGGGCTGAAGGTGCACTACAACACCACGTCGCGTGGCCACGTCGAGTGGATGGGGAAGGATGAGCTGCTGTACAAGAACTTGCACTTCACCATGGCCCAGTTCCGCGGGATGGTGCACGGTATGCAGGCGGAGGCTAAGCGGCTACTGGTGGAGGAGTTGCTGTTTTGCGGCAAGCAGACAGCAGGCCAAGTGCCCCAGATCCCGTGGGAGCAGCTGCGCGACAACCCGACCGATGAGCGGCCAGGGTGGAACTTTTTGAAAGACCACCGCACGCGCATGCCCGTAGATGGGGAGAAGTGGTTGTTTGAGCGCGCGGGGCAGGACGCCAACGTCAGGGAAAGGTTCATCAAGCCAGGAAGCCGTTCAGGCATCGACCGGAAAGAGGTGGAGCGGTACATGGATCGAGTGATTGCGTTTCGAGAGAAGCTGGCCGCGTTGGTGCACATGGCAGAAGGGCAACCCGCAAGGTGGCCAGAGCTGGGCAGCGTTCGACACAGCAACACCATCAAGGGGGGCCACCGAAACATTTTCATCGAGGACGGCATGGTCGCGTTCGTTACGCGGTATCACAAAGGGTATGCCGTGAGCGGCGATGTCAAGATCATCCACCGGTACTTGCCGCGCGAGGTGGGCGAGCTGGTGGTGTATTACATGTGGTTGGTGTTGCCGTTCCAGCAGCGGTTGGAGGCGATGGTGTGGGAGAAGGAGGCGATATCATCGCACATGTGGCCAGCCGACCCCAGCGGACGGAAGTGGACAAGCGACCGATTTCGGGAAATATTGAAGCGTGAAAGCAGAGTAGGTTTAAAGCAAGAGTTGACGATTGCAGCATACCGTGAGATTGCCATCGGCATCAGCCGGAGGTTTTTGCGGCCATCGTCGGCATTTCGAGCAGAGGAGGCAGAGGAGAACGAGGAGTGGAACGAGGAGAATATGCTCGCCACCATCCAGGACGAGCAGGCCGGCCACAGCGCGCACGTAGCCGGCATGGTATACGCGCGCGGGATCATGGAGATGGCAGGCGTCACAGCAGACAGGCGGCAGTTGTTCCGCAACTCGAGCACCGATTGGCACCGGTTTTTGGGTTTCCAGTCCGCCGTAGACGCAGTGGCAGACGTCAAGAAGCGGAAGAAGGCGCCGTTCGAGAGCGAGGCGGACGAGGCAAGGATAGAGAGGCTGGAGCGGCTGAGGAAGATGGACCCGGCAGCGCAACTCCAGCGAATGAAGGGCAAGAAAGCAAAGTTCAGAGGCGTGCAGAAGGAGGCCATCGAGGCGATCATTGCCGGCGAGAGCCCCGTCGTGGCCGTGATGCCGACTGGCGCAGGCAAGAGCATGTTGTTTATGTTGCCGGGGTGGGCAGAGCAAGGTGGAACGACGGTCGTCGTCGTGCCGTTGGTTTCGCTGCGTGGAGACATGATGCGGCGGTGCAAGGAGCTGGGGATATCGTGCGCCGAGTGGGAGAGTCGCTGCCCGCCCGACGCAGCAGCCATCGTGTTCGTAACGCCCGAGTCGGCCGTGGGAGAAGCGTTCGCGACATTTTTGAACCGGCTGCGAGCGACGCGGCAGCTGGACCGTATCGTGATCGACGAGTGTCACATTGTGTTGAACCGTCGATACACATTCCGCAAGCAGATGCAACAGCTCGGCAGGCTGGCAGCAGCCGAGACGCAGATGGTGCTGTTGACAGCAACGTTGCCGCCGACCGAAGAAGACGAGCTGTATCGACGGATGCATTACCAGCGAGGGCAGGTCAAGATGTTCAGACAACCGACCACAAGGACGAACGTGGCGTATCAGACCATCAAGATCAGCCGGTCCGTGAAGAAGAAGGACGTCGAGTCGATGGTCATCAAGACAGTGTGGCAGAAAATGCGGAAGTACAGGACAGGCAAGCTCATCGTGTACGGCAATTCGAAGCCGAAGGTGAAGGCGTTGGCAGAGCAATTAGATTGTCACGCGTATCACGCGGATGCCGTGGGCAAGGCGAGCATGTTAGCGGACTTCATGGCAGGCAAGCAGCGCGTGATCGTGGCAACGAGCGCGTTGGGAATGGGCGTGGACATACCGGATGTACGGTGCATCATTCACATCGATTGGCCGTTCACCATGTTGGATTACGCACAGGAGAGCGGCAGGGCAGGCCGGGACGGGTTGCGAAGCGAGGCGGTTTTGATCGTTCAGGATGGGAAACAACGCACCGAAGACAACGAGACAGAAGCCGAGCGGCAGTTGGTGAGGGAGTATGTTGAAGGTGGTGAGAGCGGGGCGGCTAGCTGCAGGAGGGAGGTGTTGGACGGGTATTTGGATGGGAGGAAGGATCGAGCAGGGTGTAGAGAGGAGGACAACGAGGAGATGTGCGACGTGTGCCGAGGGATAGATGGGCAGTTGGAGGAGGTGGTTGAAGAAGAAACAGAAGAAGAGAGCGAGACAGACGACAACAGTAACGATGGAGAAGAAATGGACGTCGTCGAAGCGGAGCGGGAAGAGATGCGGCGGGTGTTTCAACAGCAGGAGCAGGCGCGCCGGGGGCCGTGGCAGACGTTGACTGAGCATCGACAGCAGGAGTTTGCCGACGTAGAGTGGGTGCGCAGGCAGTTGGCGTGGTGGGCGAATCGCTGCGGGATTTGCGAGGGAGCAGGCGATCCACAGAGCGGACACGACATACGGCAGTGTTGGAGGGCAGAAAGCAAAACAGCGAAGGAGATGGTACAGAAGATAGACGACCAGGTTCGGTTCCACATGTTTTCAGGTTGCTTCCCGTGTGGTGGCGTACCGCAGGAAATTTGCAACAGCTGGGAGCCGAACGAGAAAGGGAAGTATCGAAGGGTAGGGGGAGGGACTTGTCAATACAGCGGGGTGTTGAGCGCAGGATTAACAGGCATAGTATTCGGTTACACGGAGGCAAACGCCCGATGGCAGGCCCGATTAGCGGAGTTTGGGGTGGACGATGCAGGACCGGGTAGGATGTTAATCGAATATTTAGGGAAGAAGCAGCCGCTGGACAACGTGGAGAGCAACAACTTGGTAAAGGAGTTTTGTTGGATTACACGGCTGTTGGCTGAGTAGGCGCAGTAGTAGCAAATGAAAGATTTTCCGTTCGCGATTCGCTGTGCAGCAGAGTTTGGTTCGGGCCGGGACGCAAGTTGGGGTAGTGGAGTTTCGGTTGGGCCCGGACGCAAGTCAGGGTGGGGTTACCGGTGTTTACGGCACGCAGATTATCAACAAGACAGACAAAGAAGCTGAGTGTGTAGGGAGCGCAGACAACGCGCATACGAGCGCAGAGAGTGTGAGCAGAGAGGGCAGTAGAGACAAGAGGAGGTGTTAGAGCTTGCAGTCAGGCCAGGACGCAAGTCAAGATTGAGATAGGGTTATACGTGGTTTGGTCAAGCGGGCAACAGCATACAGCATTGTAAAAGAACACAGCAGCCAGCAAGAGGTGCCCACCAACCCGAGTGGTTCCCCAAGTGGTTCCCCAAGTAGTTCCCCACGTGGTTCCCCAAGTAGCGCGCCACCCCAAGTGGTCCGAAAGTAGTCCCACCAGCCCAAGTGGCCCGAAAGTGGTCCCCCGCCCAACCAAGTGAGTCCACATCAGTGACGCCAAATTAGTAAGAGCCGATTATTTAAGAAAAACCAACAGCCAAGAAAGAGCGCGCAACCCAAGAAGAGCCCACAATCCAGGCAGAGCACCCGAAACCAAGTGAGTCCCCAACCCAAAGCACCCGTTTGTATTGAAAAGAAAGCGCAGGATCAAGACAGCGAAAATTTGGGAAAAGTAAGATGCGGAGAGGAGGCATTTGAAAAGGTCACCAGGGGGTTTAGGCAGATGGATCGGGATGGGGACAACATGTAAAAAGGTGTTTTGGGCGTTTAGAGAGGATTGTCACAAGATAGAACAGAAGCTAGGGGAAGTTTGGCAAACCCGATTGTGGTGCCGCAGCCAGAAAGGCATTCCCAAGCCCGTAGATGCCGTAGTGCGTGAGAGAAGGGTGGACAGTGGGCCCGCCAGGTGTCACACGAGAGCGAAGAGGCAGGTGCAGAGTTGGTTGGAGGAGCGGATGCAGGTTAGGGTTAGGGTTACCGGTATTTGGGGCAAGCCGACAAAGGAACAGAGGCCCGTAGAGAGACCCGTAGCCCGTGGAGGTGCCCCCGAACGCGTAGAAAGACAGGCAACAGGCAGGAAACAGCCGCAACCCGCGAAGATGCCCCCGAACCGGTGAAGAGACCGGTAATGCGAGGGTAAGAGAGAGAAGGGGGGGTGGGCGGTGGGCCCGTGGCAAGGTATCAGAGGGGGTAGAGACAAAAGGGCGGGCGGTAGGCCCGTAGAGAGGTATCAGAGGGACGAAGAGGGGTTGGCGGTGGGCCCCGTCAGGGCAGAAAAACAAGGCGAAGACCCGTAGGTGATTAGAGGGCTAAGAAGTGTTAAGGAGTGCGAGGAGAAGGGTTAGAGAGAAAGGGGATTGCGGTGGGCCCCGTTCAAGACAGAAGAGCAGGGCGAAGACCCGTTAGCGAGTGTGAAGATGTAAGAATGTAGGGGTGGGCGGTGGGCCCGTCAGGTGTCACAAAGCAGGCGGGCGGGGCGGTAGAGGATGAAGGAGAAAGAGGGGAGGTGGGTGGGGCCGTGATAAGGTATCACGAGCCGAGGGTGAGGGAGGCAAGAAGGGAGAAGAGAGTCGTTGAGGAGAAGGCAGAAGAGGGCGGGCGATGGGCCCGTCAGGTGTCACAGAGAAGCCGAGCGCAGCGGTGAAGTAGAAGGGGTGGGCGGAAGGCCCGTGGGGAGGCACAAGAAGCGCCGCGGTTGAGAAAAGAGAAGAGGCAGGCGACGAAGTCGTGGTGAGGTATTACCGAGAGGTCCGCAACCCGTGAAGAGGCCCCCGTAACCCGTGCGATAGTGACATGTAAAAGAGGGTGCAGCAGATACCCGTCCGAGTGGCAGGAGCCCGTAGAAAGGCCCCGGAGGCGCAAAGAGCGTAACGTAGAGCGGTTCAAGAGCGCAGCAAGGGTAGGAAAGAGCGAAGTAAAGAAGAAAAGAGCGGCAACCGGTAGCTGAGGGTAGGACGCAGGTAGAGGGTAGGACGCAGTTACAAGGCCCCGCAAGCCGAGGAGGTTTGCGGTCAGTAGCAGACAGCAGGGATCACATCATCAAGGCGTCAGGGAGGGCAAGAAGAGAAGTAGAAGGTAGAGGGTGAGCGGAGAGCCGGCAAGGTGTTTACAGCGTGAAGTTGGGTTCAGGGCCGGACGCAAGTCAGGGTTAGGGTTATCCGTATTTGGGGAAAGTAGACAACAGGACAGAAGCAAACGCGGAGGCCGAAACCCGGATCCCGTTAGCCGTTATCCGTTTCGGCAGTCCGCAAGCGCAAACCGTTGAATTCAAGGAAAGTTCAAAAGTTCAGCAGCTCAAAAGTTCAGCAGTTCAAAAGTTGAAAAGTTCAAAAGTTCAAGAAGTTCAAGAAGTTCAAGAAAAGTCAAGTTCAAGGAAAGTTCGAGAAGAGAGAAAAGATAAGCAGAGGAAAGGGAGTAAAGAAGAGAGTTGAAGTTAAAAGATCAAAGAAAGCGGGTGGGTAAGAGGGCGTAAAATTGAAAAGAAACGTTAAAGGTAAAAAGAAAAAATAAGCAGTTTAGTAGTTTAGAGAAATCAGTAAAGAGAAGAAAAAAGGATTAGAGAACACAGTAGAAAGGATTTGAAAGATTTTTTTCAAAGATAAAGAGAGTTTCAAAGAAGAGTTAGCAAGTAAGTGTTGAGAAATAAATAATAACAAAGAAAAGAGGTAAAGTTATAGGAAAGAAGTAAAGAGGAATAAGAAAAGAAATAGAAATACACAGGCAAACAGAAGAAACAAGTAGTTTAGTAGTTATAAAAAAAAATCAAGGGAAGATGAAAAAGTTAAAGAGTTACAAAACGTGTTTAATAGAGAGAAGGCAAGGTAGAAACAAAGCAAGAAGGGGGATTAATGGTTTCAAAAGAAAGTTGACAAGAATAAGCAGGGGTTAAAGTAGCAAAAGAGGATAGAAGAGAGTGTTTTAAAGGAGGTGAAAGAAAGAAGATAAAGAAAGTAGTAAAGAAAAGAGAGGAAAGATTGAAATGAAAAAGATAGAGGGAGAATTAGGACAGAGGTAAAAGAGAAAGAAAAAAGGTTAGTTAAGAAAAGGGTGAGGGTAGAGACAATAGTAAGAGTAAGAAAGAAAAGAAGAATAAGTAGAATAAGTAGAAAAGAGATTCAGATTAGAATAGATTTAGAGATACAAAAGAAAGAAAGTGCAAAGTATTGTCAAAAAGTAGTAGGAAAAGAAGAGCGGGGTTAGGGTTTTATAGTTATAAGGAAAAAGAGATAAGAAGAAAGGAGGAAAGAAGTAATAAAGTAGATAAAAGACAGAATAAAAAGAAGTACAAATAAGTTTAAGTAGGGGTAAAAAACACGGAAAGAAATACAAGCAGAGGCGAGTATAGATACAAAGAAAAGGTGTAAACAAGTGAGGAGGTGTAAACAAGTGAGGAGGTGTAAACAAGTGAGGAGGTGTAAACAAGTGAGGAGGTGTAAACAAGTGAGGAGGTGTAAACAAATGAGGAGGTGTAAACAAGTAAAAAAGGTAGAAAAGAAAAGAAAGAGTAGGCAGTAGGCCCGTAGGGTGTTTAAAGAGAGCAGTTATTAGTTAGTTACAAGTAGGGGATGTGGGTGGGGAGCCCGTCCGAGGGTGAGGGAGAGAGAGAGAGAGAGAGAGAGTGAGAGTGAGGGTGAGGGAGAGAGTGAGAGTGAGAGTGAGGGTGAGAGAGAGAGTGAGAGAGAGAGTGAGAGTGAGGGTGAGAGAGAGAGTGAGAGAGAGAGTGAGAGTGAGAGTGAGAGTGAGGGTGAGAGAGAGAGTGAGAGTGAGGGTGAGGGAGAGAGTGAGAGAGAGAGTGAGAGTGAGGGTGAGGGAGAGAGTGAGGGTGAGAGAGAGAGTGAGGGTGAGGGAGAGAGAGAGAGTGAGAGAGAGAGAGTGAGAGAGAGGGTTAGGGTTAGGGTTAGGGTTAGGGTTAGGGTTAGGGTTAGGGTTAGGTTAGGGTTAGGGTTAGGGGTTATAGTTGCCTAGTAAAACACTATAACAGCTATAGGTAATAATAAGGAGTATAGATATAATCTATCTGTCTTAAGAGTTAGGTTAAGATTCTAATAACAAAGTAGATTATTAGGTTAAATATAACTATAAGGGTTGTGTTCCTACGTGCTATATACTAGGAGTGTTCTATACTTATTCTATTGTTCTATAGTTATTCTAAAATAGTATATTATAGAATATTATAGGATTCCTTAGGACGCTTATATATATTCTAAAGTAGCATTCTACTAAGTCCTTTAGAATAAGCAGGGTTGTTGTTATTAGTCCTTAATGCTAACCTTCTTAAAGGCCTGCAGTTAACTCTTTAAGTGTTATTAATTCCCTTCCTTATCTTCTACTGTGCCCCTTTCCAAGGTTTATAACACCTTATATATAAACTATAACTTATATTATTTGCCTACCTATAGCTCTATATAACTAATAGTATAATATAACTTTACTGCAGATAATATAGTCCCTATACTAACCTAATATAGGACGCTATATCTATAGTAACACTTATAGTAGCTACTATAGACCTAAGGCTATAGACCTATCTAATATTAATAAGGGACTAATAATATAAAGCTATAATAGAATAAGAAGAAAGAATATAGTAATAATAAGGAGTATAGAGATAGAACTTATTATAACTATAGTAAACTAGGCTACTTTACTAGAGACTGTTACTAGAATAAAGTATTCTAATAGATTAATATATTAGTTAACAGACTAGATAGCAAAGACACTAGTAATAAATAGGAAGTTATTACTAATAGAATTAGATAACTTATAGAGGACCTAGAGTTAGGATATAAGCAGGATATTAAGCTAGAAGCTATATATAACTAGTGCCTACAAGGTTGCAGATATAGACCTTATAAGTCTAGGGTAACCTAGATATTAGAAAATAACAGGCTATAACTACCTAGACAATACCTAGAAGATTATAATAAGGATTAATTTAGTTAAGCACGTTCTACTAGAGAATAATATAAGGTATAATATAATATATACTAACAAGACTATAAGCAGCGCAAAGCTAAGAAAGCTAATAATAAGGCTTATACTAAGCTATATTAAGACCTAATTATCCCCTCTATTAAGGTAGACAATAAAAAAAATTAGTATAATAAGTTATATAAGAATACTAATAATATTATTAACTAAAAGTATATTAGAACTAGGACAATAATTACCTAGAACCTAATTATAGCCTAGACTTAAGAAACCTATACTATAGAGCACTGTTATAGACAGCATGCTACTATAATAGTTACTAGATATATTACTTAGAGAAACTTAATTAGAATAGTTTCTAAAGAGATGTCTATATAAACTATAATAGAAAGATTATAAGGAGGACTACTATATACTACACCTAATAGATAAATATAATAATAAATATTTTTCTAGCTAGAATAAGTCTAAGCGCAGATAATAAGGACTAGTAGTAAATAAGTAATACTTTAATTAGTATTAGTAGACCTGCTTTAATCTCTACTATAAGACCTATAAAGGAAAAAGTAAAGTATAGCTTTAGATAAGAGAATCTTTTTTAGGGCAATACTAGCAGGCACTAGAGATTAATCTATTAATAGTATTAAAAGTAATTACTAACTAATTAAGTTACCTATTAAGGTAAATAGAAGATAGATAATAGCACTCTTAGACTCTAGAGTATAATCTAATTATATCTCTTTATAAGTAGTATAGCTAGCTAGACTATATCTTACTTAGAAGATAATACCTTACCTGCTTAGAGTAGCTAATAGAGAACTAATACCTAAGGAATCTAAGATTATATATAAAGTAACTATAGTACCCCTCTAAATCTATAGATACTATAAGGAAATAACTCTAGATACTTTTAGAATAGCTACTTATAATATTATATTAGGACTTCTATAGTTAAGAAAGCACAATCTAGATATTAATTAGAAGAACTAATAGCTTTTATTAAGTTAATATAGATACAGTACTACTATATTATAGCCTATACAGTTTATAATATAACTAGTAGATAAGAAGAAGATTAATAATATTTCTTTAATATATAAGACGTGCTAAGATAGAGTAGTTAACTATATAGATATAGAATACTCTACTAGTTATAAAGTAATAGTTAAGGAGAAGAATAGTATACCTCCTAATATTCTAGATAAATATAAGAGTTATATAGAACTTTTCTATAATAAAAAGACTATAAAGGCATTGCTATAGTATAAACTCTAGAATTATAAGATTAAGCTCTAGGAAGGAAAGGAACTGCCTTTTAGGCCTATATATAGAATGTCTAAGAAGGAACTTAGTATACTTAAGGAATATATTAATAAGAACCTTAAGAAGAGATTTATATAAGAATTAGAATTACTAGTAGGATTTCTAGTCCTCTTTATACTAAAGAAAGATAGTAAATTATAAATATATATTAACTACTAGAAACTTAATAATATTATAATTAAGAATTAATACCTATTACTAAATATTAAGGAATTATAGGATTAGTTATCTAGAGTATAATACTTTACTGCACTTAATTTATATAGAGTATATAACCTTATATATATAAAGGAAGGTAAAGAATAGAAGACTGCGTTTAGAACATGCTATAGTTATTATAAGTACTTAGTAATACTATTTAGACTTACTAACGCACTAGCTATATATTAGGCCCTTATTAATAATATATTATAGGTATACTTAGATATTATAGTAGTAGCGTACTTTAATAATATCCTAGTATATTTAGTAATATTAGAAGAATATATTTACTATATTAGGGAAGTATTAGAATA
This sequence comes from Phoma sp. XZ068, assembly GCA_004835665.1. NCBI lineage: Eukaryota > Fungi > Ascomycota > Dothideomycetes > Pleosporales > Didymellaceae > Phoma > Phoma sp. XZ068. The sequence continues at coordinate 1,099,802 of RBKR01000002.1, forward strand.
CCTTAAAGAGGCAGATCTTTAACTTAAACCTAAGAAATATAAATAGTATAAGGAAGAAGTAAAGTTCCTTAGCTATATTATAGGAAGATATAAGGTTAAGATAAGTAAAATAAAAATTTAGGTTATAAAGGATTAGCTAACTCCTACCTCTCTTAAGAGAATTTAGGAATTTCTAGGATTTATTAACTTTAACTAATGCTTTATTAAAGACTATTTACTTAAGGCCTTACTGCTTATAAAGCTTATATAGAAGGATATACTATTTAAGTAGGAATAAGTACAAGAGGATACTTTTTAGTTGCTTAAACAGTCCTATATTAAGCTACCTATAATAATTATATTTAAGAGTAGAAAACTACTTTAGATTAAGACAGATACCTTAGATTTAGCATTAGGAGCTTACACTATATAAGAATAAGATAGACAATAGTACCTAATTGCCTACTACTCTAGAAAGTTCTTAGAACTAAAAAAATAATATAATATATATAATAAAGAATTACTAGCTATTATATTAGCCCTAGAATATTAGAGAATCTATATAGAAAGTTGTTTAGAACTTACTATCTATATAGATTATAAGAACTTAGTACACTTTACTACTACTAAGATACTTAACTAATAATAAGTATATTAGTCTAAGCTGTTAGGACAGAATAAGTTTAAGATACTATATATACTAGGAAAAGATAATAGCAGAGCTAATATACTTAGTAGATAATATAATCTAGCTAGAGAAAAAACTATTAACTAGTTTACTATACTTAGAATTAATAAGGATAAGTTATTAGGACTATCTTAGCAGCTTAATAATATAATATAAGTTTAGCAGAAACAGCGTATACCTACAAAGATACTAGAGGAATTAGAAAATAAAATTATAAGCTATTATTATAATAACCTACTTTATAGACACCCTAGTATAATATAAATAATAGAACTTATTAAATAATACTATAAGTTTAGCTATATAAAGGATAAGGTTACTAAGTTTATTAAGAACTATATTAATTACTAACAGAACAAATATAGTATATATACAAAGTATAGAGAAATATAAGCAATAGAGCTACTAACAGCACTATAGACAAATATTATAATAGATTTTATTATATAACTACTAATCTCTAAGGACCCTGTTATAGAATATACCTATAACTTAATCTTTATTATAGTAGATAGGTTTACTAAAGTAGTAGAAATAATACTATTTTAATATAGTTATACTGCAGAGCAGCTTGCACAAGTATTTCTAGATAGAATTATCTGTTACTATAGTATACTAGAGTTAATTATTAGTAATAGAGATAAGCTATTTATATTAAACTATTAGACTATACTTATAGTAGCTATTAGTACTAAGAAAAAGCTATTAACTATATATTATCTATAAACAGATAGACAAATAGAAAGAATAAATTAGACTATAGAGATATACTTAAGGATATATAGTAACTAAGAGTAAGATAACTAGGTCTTGCTATTACCTATAGTATAGATTATATATAATAATAAATTATTAGAAGCAACAGGTATAATACTATTCTTTATAAATTATAGAAGATATCTAAATCTCTTTATAAGATCTTTTAACAGTAATATCTAAATAGAGTTAGTAATAACCTTAGTATAAAGACTAAAGAAAGTATACTAGAAATTACTTTAGAATATTAATAAAGCTTAGTAATAAGCAATCTCTTATATTAATTAGAAAAGAAAAATAGTACCTTAGCTAAAAAAGGGGGATAAAGTCTATCTCCTTATAAAAAACTTATAAATACAAAGACTAATAAAAAAACTAGATTATATTAAGGTTAGACTATTTTTATTTCTAGGTAAATTAGCCCTATAAACTATTAACTTAAACTACTATAGGATGCTAGAATATACTCTATATTCTATATTACTATTAGAACTAGCAGACCCTAATATACTAATCTAGAAAGACTTCTACTACTAGGTTAAGGAAGAGACTAAGTAGGAAGTTAAAAAAATAATATAATATTAAAAGAAAGGATATAAGGAAGAATATCTAGTTAAGTAGTTAAGATACCCTAACTTAGAAAATATATAGGAACTATTAACAAACCTTATAAACTGCTGCTAGCTATTATACTAGTATTAGTAGTATTAGAGTCTAGAGGTAGAAGATGCATTACCTAGTCTAGTATAAGTAAGCTAGGTATTAACCTATTCTTAAGTATAGTAATATTATTAAGTAATAACTCCTATTGCTCTAGGTGCTCTATATCCTTAATAAACTAAGCACTTATATTAAACTATTACTATTTATAATACTTTAAGAATTTCTTTTATTTACACACCTAGTTTAATTTAGTATAAGTAGCCTATAAGGCAGCTATTATAGCTTCCTTAGCTTTAGCAGCCTTATCTTCTATTTCTTCTAGACATAATATCTTGTTATTAATTTTAGAGAAGTTAGGAACAGGTAAATCTATAAGCTTATACTTCTTTATTCTATTATATTTATAATTTCTATACTTTTTATATAATAAGATATCTTATAAGGCAAGTTCTTCTTTATACAGTACTTGCAGGTAACTATAGCAAGATATCTAATATTATTAATTTAGGTTCCTATTGTATATTAAGCTTAGGTACTTTAGGAAACTATTTATTAGTTTATAAGGATATAAACTATAAAGAAGGAGGATAGTATTATAATCTTAGAGGAAGAGGTATAGTATAATAAAGTTATAGTTATAGATTAACAGCGCAGGGCTAAGAAGACTATATAACATCTTATAATCCTATAGAAATAAACTATACTAAGAGTATAAGATAGTGTAAGATACTATATATATATCCTATAGAAACTATAAACTACTTATAGAAACTATAGGGCCTCCTATAGGACTTTATAGGATATTATAAAAAATATAGGACACTCCTTAGTATATAGTAATTAGGAACACTACCCTTATAGTATTGTGTTTAACCTTATTAATTAACTTTATTATTAGAACTTAACCTAACTTTTAAGCTAGACAGATTAACTATCTATACTACTTATTATTAACTCTATAGTTATTATAGTGTTTTACTAGGTATCTATACTAACTCCTTCCTATACTAGCACTTATCCTAGAGAACTAACCTTAAAAGTATTTATAAGCTTTGCTTAGTTTATAACCTTAACAGGTTAGTTCTCTAGAATAAATAGATGTGTAGTAGATTATAGAAGGTATAGCTGCTTAGTAAAATACTATAGTAACTATAGGTAATAATAAGTAGTATAGAGTAGACTGTCTATCTTAAAAGTTAGGTTATAGTAAGGAGTATAGATAGTTAATCTGTCTATCTTAATATATAGGTAGAGTTCTAATAATAAAGTATATTAATTAGGTTAAATATAAACTATAAGGGTTGTGTTCCTAAGTACTATATACTAAAGAGATATATATAGTGCTTAGTATTATAATAGCTACTAATTATACTAATTATTAATTATACTAATTACTAATTACACTAATTATGCTAAGACTAATTATATATATAACTTTATATTATTACCTAAGTAGTAACTAATAATACTTATTATTTATACTTACTTATAATACTTTCTTCTATATAGTTTAACTATACTACACTTAGCCTATAATTATTAACCTTATTTAGTGTTCTCTAGAATTATAATATATTCCTAATTACTATATACTAAGGAGATATATATAGTACTTAGTATTATAGTAGCTACTAATTACACTAATTATTAATTATACTAATTACTAATTATACTAATTATACTAAGACTAATTACTATATATAACTTTATATTATTACCTAAGTAGTAACTATAGAGAAATTAGGGAGCCTATAAGTATATATTTAGGTAATTAATATATTAGACTACTAATCTTATATAAGATTAGATAAATTAACTATATATATATATAGAGTGTTAGAAGATAGTCTACCCTACTCTAGGGAGTATAGCACCTTTATATTATATAATCTCTAACTTTATATATGTGCTTAGTTAGAGCACCCTAAGTTAGTATAAGGTGCTTTAACTCTATTCTACTATAACAGTAACTAATAATACTTATTATTTATACTTACTTATAATACTTCTTCTTATATAGTTTAACTATACTATACTTAGCCTATAATTATTAACCTTTATTTAGTGTTTCTAGGATTATAACAGTAGGTTAGTAAAGTCTTATATAACTAACTCTACTAACTCTAAGAATTATTATATATATATAAATACTTTAAAATAGATAGTTAATATTCTTATAGTTAAGATTATAATTTTCTAAGTATATATTATTTATACTCTATTAGTATTAATACTCTATATAAAGTACTTAATTATAACCTACTTAATTATAATACTTTTCTATAATCTAATATCTCTATAGCTTATATTATTTAAGACTAGCTACTCTAGGTAATATAAGAAATACCTATTATATAATCTATATATATTATATAGTAAATATAAGTAATATTATTATTAAATCTTTACTCTAGATATATTAGTAATAGCTAGTTTAGGTGGGTAGAAACTACCTCTAGGTAGAAAGTACCCTAACTAGCTTAGGGTGGGTAGAGGCTACTACTAGGCGGAAAGTACCCCGACTAGCTTACGTGCGCATCTATACTATCTTTGGCAAGGAGATGCGGCCCGACCCAAGGATCGTGCCTTTGCATATGCATGGTACCACTCCAAGCAGGCATTGGTCAACAACCCTGCCGCTCTTGTGCCCCACCCAATCCCGCTAAACAGAGGCCACGCCGACGTCCACTTTGGTCTCGACTCCATGCGCCAGGCGAGACTCCGGGGCACGAACCTCATACATCAAGTAGACATAACACAATGATGACAGTGCTGCTCGCCCCTCGCTTCTTCTTAGTACAATGCTTGGCAAAAGCTCAGTCCAGCCGATTGGCTTCAACACCCTGCAACTATTTACAAGGACTCTGAGTCAAGCCTTGTGGTTTCCAATTGCACACTTCGCCGCCCTAACCACTTTGTACTTCTAATTTGTCTGGCTCTGCGCGCTGCAAGAACGAAATGATGTATCAATATGTGATGATTTGCATATTCAGAAGTTGAAAAGATGCAGCAAGCTACATACTAGTTACCCCACATTCCCATAGTCAACCAGACTTACCGGTCCTTATCGTGTGGTTGTCAGCTCCAGATAATGGCTCCTTCCATGCATCGCTATCTCAAACATCGATAGATACGTACCTCTGGCTCATGTGGCCTTTGATAGCCCACCTGGGTCTGGATCTGTCTGAGCAAAGCGCCGAGTCTTGATGCCTGTAGGCATACCTGCCACAACAAGTCGGACAGAATAATTATTCAGCGACGTGGCTTGTAAGAACAAGCTCAGTGCCTTATTGTTTGATGGCGAAGTGGACCTCATTAAAGACATAACCACGTTAGGCTTCATGTGTCCGACTTGGCTATCCTGACGACAGACCCAAGCTTCGCACGTCTGATATAAGAGGAAGAGAAAATATCACACATATTGCATGGGTTTGCACAACCATAGATTCATTTGATGTTTCAAATACTATAGTACAAATTCCGAAACATCACCTCGTAGCTTTGGAAAGAATCCCGCCATCTACTATGCCGCGCCCCCGTCCACAGTGATGATCTTTCCATTGACCCACTCGGCCTCTTTACTAACCAGAAAGCCGACTACATTCGCGATATCCTCGGGGAATCCATTTCGATGCAGTGGGCTTGCATGAGCGGCCATTGCCTGCCTCTCCTCCGCAGTATACTTCTCTCCGTTCGGGATGTAGTGCTGGCTCACATCATTGAACATGTCGGTAACCGTACCACCCGGTGCCACGGCATTAACGGTGATTTTCTTGTCTCCACAGTCCTTGCTGAAAACACGAACGAACGAGTCGATGGCGCCCTTAGAGCCCGAGTATAGCGAGTGCGCTGGAACGCTGAAGTCCTTGGCCGTGTTGGAACTCATCAGCACAATGCGGCCGCCCTCACGTAGATTGCGGTACGCCTCGCGTGCCACGAAGAATTGGCCGCGTGTGTTGAGACTGAAGACGCGGTCAAACTCTTCCTCGGTAACATCTCTCAAATGCCCGAAGCTGACGACACCGGAGTTGCTGCAGACAATATCGAGCCCACCGTAGTGCGCAATTGCAGACCCGAAAAGCTGCGCAATCTGCGCGACTTGGCGTACGTCGGCCTTGAAGGCCACAGCGTCAGAGCCTAGGCTTTTAATGGTACTGACGACTTTTTCGGCGTGCGCGGAGGAGTTGGCATAATTGACAACGACTTTGGCTCCTAAACGGCCCAGCTGTATGGCAATGGCTGCACCAATGCCACGGCCGGAGCCAGTTACAAGGGCAACTTTACCGTCGAGACGGCCGGGTACATAGGAAGTCGTCATGATGAAGAAAATGTGTGGATGAACTGATGAGAGAGCCAGGCACTCAGCTTTTCACTTGTTCATTGCGAGTTTCGGAACGGAGCATTCGCGATGCGAATTTCGGGGTCGGTACAATACGCAACGCTAGATGATTCCGAAAGGCATACACAATCGGGTCCCGCTACGGATGAATTTGCTGGCTAGAGGACTGCAGGCAATCATAATTTCGGTAGTGCGTCTTGACAGTGCGGCCGACAATCTCTGCGCGAAGTGAACGATTCGTATAGGCATGAAGTGACAATAAGCCGATTCATGTGCCGAGTACAGCTTGGTTTTGCTTTGTTGAGCTAGAAAATCTGACGGGATGAAGGTAAGCCTGATGAGGTGTATCTCACGAAACGGGCTAAAGCAGCTATCTCAGAGGGCGATCGTAAGTGAAATATGAACTTGTGGTGGATGTGAGTGGATTGATCATATGGATGTTAAGTCGTCAAACACGTGACCATGAAACAAAATCATAAACTGTTAATGATAGTCTAGCCAAAGTATCAGAGATGAAGACATCACGTTGTATGAAGCTCGTTGACGGTGATGTTCTGTACCGGAATCCAATTCAACAGAGTAACAACAGTCTCCAGGAATCCGTAGCCTAGCTACCGAGAAAGGAACAACAATAAGAAGTAATCAATTGAAGTTGCTGGTGTTGCGAATGTCTTAGGGGCCGCATTAATTCGACTTCCAATAACCGTCACAGTGGTCGTCAAAGCTACAACACCACCTCACCAGCTAACACATGTATCACATGCTATATGCGCATGTTGAGACATCACGCCCGTGCAAATAGGCTGTAGGGGGGGGGGGGGGTCTGTTGTATCTGGTTGGAGCAGGATCCCTTCTCGTTCCCTGTTGATTTCTATAAAGTTCGACTTTGCCCCACTCCTAAACTGCCTCTAATAGATTTCTATAAAGCTCAACTTTGCCCCACTCCTAAACTGCCTCTAATAGCAAAGCAACCTTCCCTTCATCGATGCCTCAAATTGTGAATAATGCCCAAAGACAACGCGCTGAGGCTCTTGCAGACATCGCTCCCTATCTGGTCCATGGTGTCGGCCGAGAAGGGTGTGGTTGGCGTGGTGCAACTGTTCATTATCCCAAGATTTCCAGTCCCAATGCCACTGTCCTCAATTCCAATGCCCAGGTCTTGTGATGCTTTCAGTCGCGGCGTCAGTTGGTTGACGAGACGCTGTACGCGGTGCAACTCGCCAAGTACTGACTGGGCAGCCATCCGCTGCTCGCCATGTTCGGACGGGCCAAGCGCGCCGTCCGGCCCGCTCTCCGGCCCGCTCCTGCCTTGGCCTGCGGCAGCCCCATAACGCCGCAAGAGCTTCAGCACGATCATGGATAGCACCGTCAGCAGGAAGCCATCCTCAGTGCAAGAACACGCCAGCATGCAAGTGACCGCTTCCGTGCTCAGCTTGTTTTCTAGCAGCAACTGCTCTTGGAGCAGGCTGCTTGCACTCACTGAAACTAACTTGAAGAGGTCGAGCGCGCGAGTCAAGCATCCGCCAGGGCTTCCCTCAGAGCACGGGACGCATTCCAGGCCCGTCGACGGTATGTACAGGCTCTCGTCCGGCGCAGGCGTCGGAAAATCGAAGTACGTGTCCATGGACGTCATGAAGCAGTCCATGTCGGTCAGGTCGGCGCTGAAGTCTGGCATCATGCCCGGCGACATGTCAATGTCGACGTTGCCCAGCGCGGAGAAGGCGTCTGAGAGGTCAGTCTGCAGTGCCATCATAACCTGCATGGCATCGTCGGTTTGGTCGGTTGTCGTTTCGTGCGCGATGTAGTTTGTGGTGTCGTCGACAATGCCATTACTGTTGCCATTACCATTACTGGTACCGATGCTGGTGCTGTTGCTGTTGCTGGTGCTGGTGCTGGTGCTGCTACTGATGCTGCGGCTGGTGCTGCTGCTGGTGCTGCTGGTGCTGCTGGTGCTGCTGGTGGTGCTGGCGCTGGCGCTGGCGCTGGCGCTGGTGCTGGTGATATTATTGCTGTTGCTGTTGCCACCGACTGGACTGATGCTCCGTGTGCTCATACGCCGGCGACCCGATCGCTTGACGATAAGATACTGGCAGTTAATGCCCCGTGTCTTGCACCGGGAGCACGATGGCTTCTCCTTGGGGCATTTCACCTTCGACAATGCACACGTCTGGCAGCTGTCGCGCAATCTGGGGCTTACTCCAACGGGCCCTGGGCTCTGGTGAATCTCCGGCATAGTTTGTTTGAATAAGTTGGTCACGAAAAGAGCACTGTTGCAAGTAGACTTCGTTGGGATATGTTTGATGTTGTTCTGGATTATAAATATGGGTTATGATAGCGGAGCAGACATCGGTCTAATACACTCTCTTCTGTTACATTTGAACAAACATCTGAGGCCGAGTTTGATTCTAGCTTATCATATCGCGTTGGCGCGCAGCAATATCACCTACCCTGCTAGCCTAGAAGCTAGGCTAGTGTAACCCGGAGTAATATGACTCGGATTGACCCACGTGTGGGCCAAGAACGGGCTAAGCCACGCCTCATGCATGAATTCCGATCGCCCAAGACCAGACCCTGTTTGTTTTAGCTTTGCATGTGTTCTGGTGCTTCCTGCATGTAATATGGCAATAGTCGTACAGTTTAACCTAACAATAGATGGCGGGCAAAACACTTCTATCTCTTCTTATACGGTAGCGCCCAGCAAAATGCAAATGTAGCCAGCAAACGTATAGTTCACAACTGGTGATCAAAAGCTGCGTCATTTTGCGTGCATTCACCCCAACCCCTGCCATGCCGGGCCGAACTTCCTACATACCACACCCCGGCACGTCCGATGGGCCACCTGGCACTCTTGAAGGATTAAGCGTCTCTTGATAAGGGATGAAATCCGTTAATTACCAGCCAAATCTGCACTAGCTTGCAGCGACATGCAGCATTTGAGAGTTGAGAAAGCACCAAGTTTACTCAACCTGACTCATTTGCAGGTTGGGTTAGATTATTCAACCATTGAGTAGAAACACATAACATGATCAATCATGTTTCGCTTCTCGTTCAGATCCTTATCAGGGGTGCAGTGTGCCAAGTGGCTCATCGGACGCTCCTAGGTTCGGTAGTATCGGCAGAGATCTCAACAAGCAAACCAAGTCTCGCGAAGGGCCCTACTTTGGGGATATGCAGGCATATCCCCAATCTGCATATCCCCAAAGTAGGGCCGTTCGCGAGACTTGCCTTACGTGTTGAGATCTCGAAGTATCGGAGCCTACAGTCTGATACACTCTCGCTTAAAATGAACCATGCTATTAAAGCAATGTAACCAACGATGCCTACCTGCAGCGCACCATTAGCTCCTTCCGCTGTTCGCCATCGCTTTCCCTTGTGATTAGCCAGTCTCTCTAACACCGTCTACTGATAATAACGGTGTGTTGGGGATTTGTTGAATGTGCTAGTTATACGATAACTTGATCTCGAACTGTTACTACAACACTTCTAAACCTAAAATGCCCTCACAAGGTCTTCCAAGAGAAGGCTTGCAGAAGGTAGTGATATGGAAGTAGAACCGCTTGCTTCCCTAAGAAGCAAGTAATAACTCTGCAATCCTACGCTGACCTGGACTAAGCTATATTGGTAGACTAATGCAGCGATCAAGTTTCAAGAGGAAGTTGAAAACCGGTGATGCACAGCACTCGGTGCTTCTTAAAAGTAGCATGGGTATGGCAATAAAGCCTTCATGTCCGATAGCCCGTAACACGTCAGCTCTGATAAGCCGTCCGTTCTATGTTTTGCTTAGGCGCCTACCGATGTAGGATATACAATATTTATACCACTTAGTCAGGCATCCCTGGCATTTATTGTCTTGAGAGTTACGCTCACTCTTTACACCTTGGTCGCATATTCTATCAAAGCGGTCGTGATGGGTAGCATTACACAGCTTGAAGACTATACTAGCGAGCTGGTAACGGCCATTGAAAAGCTGACAGATTACCACACGAACACCTTTGATGTGGAAAGTACTACTAGTAAACTACTAGCAGACCCTGAAGCTTTAAAAGGGGAACAAAGAGTCCGTCACAATGTACTTAGCAGTATCTGTAAGCTTAAGGCATTATTACAGGAGCCTGTTGATCTCCTAGAGCAATTGTCTTGTCAGGTTGGTACTTCCACGAAGAATACTTCCCCAACCAACCCGTTGTTAACGATATGCAGATTCAGATTCTCGCCTGTATACGGTGGTTGGGGGAGTTCCAGATCTTAGCTTGCATACCATTGACGGGGAGTGTGCCAATCAAGGACCTGGTCGATCTGGCAGGCGTCCCTGAGATACAACTGTGTCGCGTCATTCGCTTGACAGCAACATCGGGCTTCCTCCAAGAGCCGCATCCGGGATATGTGGCACACACACCGCTGTCAACGTCCTTTGTCACCAACCCTTCTTATATCGATGCCGCAATGTTTCTTGCGGAGGTCGCGGCACCGTCCGCATTACAAATGGTTCGCGCTACAGAGCGATTTGGGGACTCACGTCGTCAAGATGAGAGCGCATACAACCTCGCCCTAAATACAATCAAACCGTTCCATGGTGCGCTTCAAGAGGAGCCCAAGCTCAGTCGTCAATGGTGTTCTTACATGAAGAGCGCAGGCGGGTCCAATGCAGTCGGTAATGTAGCTGACGTACTCTTTCAGCTCAAACTCCCCACAACTAGTAATGGTTGTATCGTTGAGGTAAGTCTCTTTCCCCTGTTTCTCCCGCAGTTCATCCAATCAGGCATAGTAGTCCGGAGCTGATATAAAATCACAGATCGGGCCGGTCTCCGTAGAGAGCGCCATGGACCTCGCCCAAGTATACCCATTAGTAAAACTCAGTGTGCAACTTTACGTTGGGACAAGAGGCAACTCCAATCCAAACTGGTCCAGGACCCTTGGGAGTGGAGCCAGTCATTATCCTTCAGATGCCAGTACCCGTGTCAGCGTGATAGACCGGGCACCTGGTGCACGCCAAGTTGCCACTGACGCTGAGATCTACATCCTTCATCTGCAGTCGTCCCCACATAGCACCCTAATGGCGGAGCTACGGGCTCATCTTGGTGTACTACGGACGAATGGGAGCACTATGCTCATTATGACAGCTCATTTGTTGCCAGAGCCGGGCGGTTCCACCGACGTCGGGGTCGAGGCTGTAGCCCGTTCACGGGATCTCACACTTCTGCAGCTTGCAAACGAGAGCGAAATGGAAATTTCGGAGCTTCTGGATATAGTTGATAGCACACGAGATAGTACAGGAAAGCTTGCTGTCCTGAAGACACTGACAGATTGCAACGGTCTAGTAAGCGCTTTAGTCATCAATTACACGCTGCTGTAACTCATGTAGTAACAGGCGTAAGCAGCAACATATAAGTAGAATTGGAAGACACAGAGAGATAGAGGTGACGTCTAACAGTTTGAGAATTAAGTTTATTAAAAGTTACAGCATCTTTTTTACAATTGCCAGCTTTTGTTGTAAGCTGTAGCGAACAAATGTCGGTCGCCCGTTTGTAAGCATCTCTTGGGACCTTTGCAAGTGGAAGGTAGTGCATGCTAGGAAGGAGCTGTGGTCTCTGTTTCAGTCTCCGTCTCCGTCTCGGTCTCAATGGTTTTTTTCCTGCCATGGCCAGGCAGTCTTACCATAGGAATGATGAGAGGTAAAACTGCGGTCAATGCAGCACCAGTGATGGAGAAAGCAAAGACACTCTTTATGCCCACCATATATGCTTCACGCATCGCATCTAAATCAGCACCCTGAAACACATGAGAGATCTCCGAAGCGCCCGTGAAGAGGACCTTCTCCCGGTCAATGTTTGGCGCCACGCTGACAACCTCCTGCAGCATAATGTTTGCGAATATTGTCGATGCGGCCGTTACAAAATAAGCGCCACTCATTCCGTTCGTCATGAGCATGATTCCGGTATTTACCTGGACGTCCTTGGGCTTAGAGAAAAACTGGTAAGCAGTCATGGGAATCTGATTCCCGAGCCCGATACCAAGACCGATAATAATTTGGGGTCCAATATAGCGAGCTTGATTAGAATCGATGTCCATGGTGTAGAGGAGAGCGGCGCCAATTGTAGCCAGCAGACCGCTAACCAACTGTAGAGGCTGTAGGTAACCGGTTTTCGAGACAATTATGCCACTAACAATGGAACCAAGAGCGAACAGGGCCACAAAAGGGATGGTGTTGACACCACTCGTGATGGCCGACTGTTCATGGATAGACTGGAAGTAGATCGGAAGATAGAATAGAATTTGAAATTCTGCTAGATTCACACTGTAGGTTACGAATTAGCTCAGCCGACAATAAGGTGCGGAAAGAAAGCAAAGCTGAAGGGAGCACTCACAACCAGCCGTACAAGGCATTGGTCCAGAAGAGGCGCGGCTTCAGGTTCTTCAATGGGATCATGGCATGTTGGCCTTGGAACCATTCAACTGCAAAGAAAGCAATAGTCAGGACAAGCCAAACCACCAGCAGTGCAATGACAGAACCATCACTCCACTGCTTCCTCTGACCGCCCCACTGCATGGCTTGCGTGAAGATGACGAGTGAGGCGAGCAAGAGCAGAAAGCCTGGCAAGTCAAGTTGCTGAAAGATTTCCTTCCAAGTTGCTTTGACGGGTTTAATATGTTTAGGCACATGGAAGTAGATAAGGGCCAGGATGAGGATAGGGCCGCCCAGTGGGAGGTTGATCCAAAAGCACCATCGCCAGCTCACATAAGTAGTGAAGGCGCCGCCTAGAAGAGGACCTAAAACTGTCGAAATCATAAGTACTCCCGTCCAGAGACCGATCAGCATAGGGCGTAGTTTTGGCTCAGCGATATAGGTGATCATGAGGACAGAACCGCCAAGTACTCCGGCCACACCAACACCCTGAATAGAGCGTCCGACAATGAGGGCCGTACTGTTCGGCGCAGGGGCAGCGATGAGGCTGCCGATCAAAAAGACGACCACGTTGCCAATATAGACCCAGCGTCCCGAGAAATATTTGTATAGTTTTCCCATGATAGGCGCTGTGGCACCAACGGTTATGAAAATGGCACCGCCGTACCAACCAATGGCGTCGAGGTTGTGGAAGTCGCTCGTGATGCCTGGAATGGCCGTGGCGACGATGCCTAGATCCAGGGCGGCTACCAAGGTGGCCAAACAAATGCTGCTCATGATGGCCCAAAGTTGCAGTCCTGTGGTGTATTGGGGAATTTCATTATCATGGCCGGCTTGCTCGTTGGTCGTGTCATAGTTGTCGCTAGTGTCCACTGCACTGTTGCCGCCGTCGGTCGAAATTGGAGGGGTGGGGGTGTTGCTAATGGTGTGTTTCTCCATGATAGAATCGTACTATAATCTGGCAAAAGATACTGAGCTACTGCATCATGTCGAATGGATTCTGGGTGATCTAGTACTCTCAGTACTCTCGTACTGTCATATCACGTGTAAGGATGTGACAAAGCAATCGGGGGTGCGTTAAGGCCGAAGCGCGAGATAACCAAACACCAAGGGCCGACGGAAACTAAAATTCGGCAATCGGCCCGTCCCGGTGCCCGATCTGTATACCCCGATCCCTGCAAAGGCTCGCGTAATTACAGGTAACACCAAGGCACTACTGTTAAAAGTACAACACCTAGGCAATATTAAAGAGCTAGAACTATACAGTATATTATATTTAATATATTAGTAAGGACTTTATATATTAGTAGTACTTTTAATTCTTTCTTTTCTTTTACTAATATATTTTTTAACTAAGTCTAATACCTAAGTAAGTACTATACTCTTACTATTAAAAAACTTTTATATTAATAATTTATAATATCTTAACTATAATAAGCTATTATACTTTATACTAAAGCTAATATATAGCTTACTATATCTAATATACTAAAAAAGTATATAAAGTATTTAAATAGATAATATAAAATAAATATAATAGAAAATACTTTTAATATAATTATAAAGTTAAGCTAAATCTAAAGTACTTTATAAAAAAAATTATATAGTATATATTAGATTAGTTTTTATATAGTATACTACTTTTAAAGCCTTTATAAATAAGATAGTAAATAAACTTTTATAAAATTATAACGTAAACCACCACCGAGAGCGACAACCCACCGAGAGCGACAAAATCTCTTGGCACGACTAACACTAGTTATGAATTATCAGATTCATCGCTATCAAACAAGGATCCTATGAACCTTGTGCTCGCATCTGATTCAGAAGTGTCTTCTGAATCCTTTTTGCACGTACGAGCGTTGTGCCCAGTCCCTCCACAGTTCCCACAGCGCCGTAGAGCTGGTTGTGCTATTTCTTGATCACCACCACCTCGAGTCCTTTTGGACGACAAAGCCACCACAGACGCCTCAGCAGCTACCTGCGCTGACCCTACTCCATACTCCAATGTACCCCCATGCTGAATCTGCTTCCTTTTGCGCCCTTTCCGCTTGGTCATCACTGCCAATTGCTCTTCAAGCTCAGTATTGCGGGCAGCAAGAAGCGCATTTTGATGCAGCATTAGTTCAGCTCCCTTTACAAGCTGTGAGAAGCCAGCTTGGGCAGCAACTGGTGACCGAGTAAAAGACTCGCTCACAAGCTTTGACTGAGACCCAAATTCATGCGTATTGCTTGGAGTCTTCGACTGCCACGGGGTTGTTGGTAGTGGGGGTTGAGGCGGGGTACGCAACCGTGTCTCCAGGCGATCCAACACTACCTGCGCGTTGACAGGGACTAGTCCTGATGCCTCAAAGGCCTTTCGACAATTAGCCTGTGTGAATACGTCAAAAAACGCGTCCTTGAAGGCAGGTAGGAAGCCTTCCTTGTTGATGTGGAAGACGCGTCGGCGTGCCAAGTCTCGGACGCGTTGGGAGTACTTCCGCTTCAATGGCGAGAAGCAGACCACATCAAGTGGCTGGAGGATGTGTGATGAATGGGGAGGCATACAGAGCGTAAGGATCTTGTTCTCCAAGCAATAGTCCTTGAACTCCTGGTTAAGGTGGCTCTCGTGACCGTCCAAAATGAGCAGCCGGTATACCCCCACCTGACGCGCTGTTGTATGCGTGTCAAAGTGCTTCAACCACTCCAGGCCAAGCGCGTTGTTTGTCCATCCGTTCTCTGAGACAGAGAGCTTCCAATTACGCGGTATATCTGCCTCCTCGTACCATGCAGAGATGTGGACACGCCCTTTGTAGATGATAAATGGCGGGGTTGCGTGGCCAGCAGCGCAGATACTCTGGATGACTGTAACCCACTCGCGATCTCCTGGCTGAACGAGCTCTGGTCGAGTACGTCTATCAGAGCCTGTGACGACCTTCATGGACCCAATGACGCCCATCTGGAAGCCAGTCTCGTCAAAGTTGTGCACGTCGTCGTCATGGACGCCGTACTTGGCTTTGGTATCCTCTACCAACTTGAACCACGCGCCAATGACCTCAGGATCTTCCTGCATTATCCTCTGCCTATCCTTTGCTCGATTGAACGCCATCTTGAGCCTATCTGAGCGCGTCACAAAGCGCGCAGCCCAGTGCTTGCCAACTGGCTTTCCATCACGCACACCCAACAGTTTATCAGCCATATCTGCCACCTCACACAGCCGGGGCGCAAAGCCTCGCGCGTCAAGGTCAAGTATGTATTGGATAATCGTCTCTTCCTCTATTGCAGTAAGCTTGAGGCAGTTCACGCGTGTTTCGAGTCGAAATGGTATTCCCTTGGCACGTTTAGATAGGGTATGATGATTAACGTTGAATGCTGCAGCAGCGCGTCGCAGGCTTGGAAATTCATCTGAACGATAGGCTAGAAGGGCAAGCTGGACCCTACCTTCGTCTTGTTGATATTGCGCGTTGTGTTGTTGAGACATGTTAGGATGAAAGGAGGAGGAGTGGTCTTGGCAGATTTTGTCGCTCTCGGTGGGTTGTCGCTCTCGGTGGTGGTTTACGTTAGTATTTTTAGTCTACTTATTTAGGTAGTCTACTTATAAAATATAAAAGAAAATAAAATATAATTTTAAAATATATTAGTAAGCTATAGAAGCTAGCTAATTTTAAAACTCTACTTATTATAAAAGGAGTAAATAAGTAAGAAGAATAGATTAGAATAGATCTATAAGGTAGAAGCTCTTTGTTTTAAAATCCAATCCTTTGTTACAGTAACAATCTTCTCCTCATCCCAAATGCAACGCACACTCGGATGCTCAATAACTTGCTTGGCCCACTTGTCAAAGTTAGGAGCCCTGGACACAAGCTCGTTAAGTACATGAGAAGGAACGACCCCATACTTAGGGAGAGCGTACACGCGCAGAAGCCAGGACCCCACAAGAACCTAATGGAAGATATGCATTAGTTTGATTTTAGAAGGGAATGGGGCAGACTCTCACCTCAGCTAGTGTGAGTGTGCTGCTTCCACCAAAGAAGGGTGCAGCATCAACCAGGAGAGGCTCAACCTCTCTGACAATGGCGTCAATGTATGCAGCCATAGCAACCTTTTCATCATTTTCGTTCCTCGCCGCCAAGAGCTTTCCCCACTGACCCTGAGCCTTGGTGAAGTAGGCGTTGATGAAGAGGTTAATTCTAGCTCGTTTGAGCGGACCTTGAGGGTCTGTCGATGCAGGCCACAGCTTTGATGGAACAGCGTCGGCCAGGAATATTGAAACAATGTCTGATTCGGTGATGATCTCGCCGTTGTAATCCATTGCTGGGACAAGCCCCTTGGGGTTTACCATTAGATACTCAGGCGTCCGAGGCGTGTGGAGATCAATAATTTCTTCATCGTAGTCTAGTCCCAGTTCTGTAAGAGCGATGTGAGCGCGATAAGCCCCTATCGTGGCATCAGTCAGGATTTCCTGGAGCAGAATTTTGTGACCTCACAGGGGCAGTAATGATTGGTGTATAACTTTATTTTCGGAGGAGCGACAGCCATTGTAAAGTTCCTTTTTTTGTAGAGTTTTCCGTAGCTGATAGTAGATGTGCTACAGTGCCGGGAGACGCTGGAGTAAGCTCATTGTTATATTCGTGGCCTTTAACTTATTGATAGCATAATTCAGAGACATAGAAGTTACTAAGCGAGCGACCTGCGCCATATCCACGGTCAGTCTCTGATCCCTGCAATTTTCGGAGGGTTCAAAAGGATACCGATGTAACATTGATGATTGTCGCGAGTCCCACGCCACCACCAAGCCGTAGACCCGGTAGCCCCGGAGAGAAGTTCGGGAGGTTACATGTTTTCCATATCCAAGACTCAGTGTGTTATGTCCCGATCTAAGGGGGGAATAATATAGAGGGCTATAAATTATGGTATGCGGTCTCAATATGGAGGCTGCAAATCCCACTTCTTTTAGCAAAATAATGCAGTCATATTGATAGCAAAGCACACGATGACTTTACCAGCGTTCTTCATTTTCTCAGTTGGACTACCGCTCATCACGGTGGTCATATGGCGCCTGTTTTATTCTCGTCCCGCCAATTTCCCGCCAGGACCGGCTGGCCTCCCAATCCTGGGAAATCTGCATCAGATTCCTCAAGGCTTGCCCTTTCTCGCATTCGATGAGTGGGCGAAGAAGTGGGGTCCCATTGTCGGATTCAAGCTAGGCTCTCAAAATGCCGTAGCTCTTCACGATGCCGACCTCGTTCAGGAACTCATTGTAAAGAAAGGGTCAATTTCATCTGCCCGCCCTCCACGATATGTGGCCCAGGAACATGTTATACCGGAGGGAAAGCACGTACATCCTGTCTTCATGCGGTCTGATTTCTCAACCAAGCTTCGTGTAGTCACAAAAGACTACCTCGGTAGCGTAGGGCTCAAGAAGTTGGCTCCTATGGCGCAGGCTATCGGCATGCGTCTTGTACACGCAATTTATAAGTCAAATGGAGATTGGGCGGATGATTTAGCGGAATGGGCTGTTACTACCCCATTAGCATATATGGCAGGAGCCCCGGTTGAGGCATTCGAGAAAAATTTCTGTCATGAATACCACATGATGACCATCATATTCGAGGAGCTCATGGTTTCAGGCGCAGCCGACATTATCCCAATCTTACGCTGGGTACCTAAAATGTTCTCTGATTGGAAGCGCCGTGCGCCCCTCGTACGAAAAGCCGTGCTGCAAGCCTACGATGCCGTGATGAAGGTAGGCAAGGTAGACCATGGCGGCTCGTTCCATGGTCTAATCCCAGAGCTTCTCAGTCAGTCTGAAGACCCAGCTACACCAGATGAGCTGCGCATGTCGGAGACAGAAATCAAGGTTTTGATGGGTGGCCTCCTGTAAGTGTCTATGAAAGCTGTGTCCCCTGATCTAATCTGCGTTCTCTGGATCAATTATTCTGACACGCTCGCAGCGATGCTGGATTTGCTTCAACCGTTGCATCGTTTGAAACCATTATACTCGCCCTCACTAAGCATCCAAAAGTTCTGCGCAAGGCCCAAGCCGAGGTAGATAGTGTGCTTGGGACCGGCCCAGAAGCGTTTCTGCCCGAGAAGGTAGATCGCACCAAATTGCCCTACTTGCATGCATGTATCCTAGAAGTGCTGCGATGGCACGCCCCGACACCCATTCCTCTTCCTCGGGAGATACAGGCCGACGTTGTGTTGAGGGGTTATCGTATCCCAAAAGGTACACAAATCTTCACGAATGTGTACACCATTCAACGCGATCCTCGCTTCTACGAAGATCCTGAGACCTTCATCCCGGAGCGATACATCCAGAATCCTCTAGGTATCAGGGACGGTGCCCCAAAACAACACCGTAAAGAGTTGTACACATTCGGTTTTGGTCGAAGAGAGTGCCCCGGCAAAGAGTTTTTCTTCCAGCAAATGGAAATAACTATGGCCCAGGTCATTTGGGCTTTCGACTTCGTACCCACCGGAGAGTTAGACACTGATGACCGCACTGGCTTCGTGTTTGGTGTTGCATCTCGCCCAAAGCCTTTGAATATGAAGTTTGTCCCGCGGAGGAATCCAGACGTCTTTGCGGGAGAGAAGAGGAAGGCCGACATTGCGCTACGTACGATTCTCGGTATATAAATGTAGTCGCTGTGAACAGCTATTAAGGAATATTATTGCTTCAAAACTGTTTTACGTTTGCTAAGAAAATTAACCGCTATAAATTCAGAACTAAAGTTTCTATGCACTCTCTGTTCTTAATAGTGCTTTGGGTCTTCGTTGCAAACAACACTGTTAAGTGCAATACACTACTAACTGCTAGTTCCATCTATCGCTTTTCTAGACTTATAATGACGTTGTTGAGTTGTAGAATATAGCAATAGGTGCTTGCTAAGATTGTGAGTGATTGAAAACTATCAAAAAGTGGAACAGTGTAGCAAGGTCAATTTTAATATCTTTAATATAAGGTTACACAACAGGGTAAATTCAGGCGTAAACGCTATCTTAGTAATAGGATATATGTTATACTATGTGCTTGAGAAGATATTGAGACAGCAGTATAATAATCTCTTTGCTGACTTATCCGTCAGAGATTGCAGAGAAGAGGAAAGCAGATTTCGTCTCTTGCTCTCGGCAGTAAGCTTTGAAGCGTAACTGGCTACCGCTTTCTAGGTCCCTTGTTTGATGGAGAGCAACCAAGTTGCAGTGCGGGTCAGCTTGAATGGAGCGGACCGTTACAGGCGCCGAAGAATACTCGGCATATTGCATGACTCGATGCCGACACGTCTGCGTGTGACAGGGAGTCGGGCTCGGGGGGTTAGTAATGCAGAACCCGAATGCATCAACAAGTAGGCGAAAGGCAAAATGATATATCAATGGTTACAGTGTGGTACAGGCTAGATCTCCTGAACTCAAAACATTATCTTGTCCTTCAGCATGGTTGCCCTCGATGTGGTACAGCAATCTAACCAGGCTCTCGCTGCGCTGCCGCAGGCAAAAGGCCTCGTTGCCGTCTTCATCGGTGCTACATCTGGAATAGGCCAGAGCACGCTGGAGCACTTTGCCAAATCGGCTGCTGCTCCCCGCATCTACAGTACCGCCCGTGGCAAATCGACTGTCTCGCACAACAAATTTCTGGGAACCTTACGCGAGGCAAATCCAGATGGAACTTACACATTGCTTGAGGCAGACGCGTCCCTCGTCACAGACATAGACAGGGCTGTGGCCACGGTCATAGCAAAGGAGGAAAAGGTCGATTTGCTCTTCATGTCTGCCGGTTTCTTCGCGTTCGAGGGACGTGTCGACACGGTCGAGGGTCTCGACCCATCCATGTCGACGCGCTATTACTGTCGCCTGCGCGCTGTTCAACGCCTGCTGCCTCTCCTTAATTCAGCGCCCTCACCACGCATCGTCTCAGTACTGGCAGCTGGTGAGGAAACGGCGCTCAACGAGGACGATCTAGATCTGCGTGACCCTGCGAACTGGTCGATGTGGAATGCGTCGCGGGCCGCATGCACCATGGGCACCCTGTCACTCGAATGCATCGCACGCGACAATCCAGGTTTAAGCATTGCACATTGCCATCCGGGAGCCGTTGCGACGCCCGGGCTGGCGCGCAGTAACACATTCGGTTTGAATCCTCCGAACCCAATAAGCCAGGACGAGGCCGGCCAGCGTGCACTATTTAATTCCACAAATGACCGGTATGCGGTAAAGCAAGGGTTGGTGCCCGTGCCTGAGGGACTGGAGACTCTACAAAGGTCCGGTGGGGGCGTTTTCCTCATTGGGGCAATGGGCGAAAGTAAGGACAGCGAAGCCGTTCTGGGCCCGATGCGGGAGCGTGGCCTGCATGACAAGGTGTGGAATTTCACGCAGGACATGTTCAGCATGATTAGCGCAAAATCTTAGTTGAGTTGCGCTCTTGGCACGGGGTTACATGTGGAGATGCCAACCATCCGTTCTCTACTATCCGGCCGAGATAGTGCCTTCGCGCCCCGAAATGGCTGTTGTTATAGCGAGACTCTAAATCATTGACCTGTAGAATCTAGAAGTCAATCACAGCTATTTGAACCCGCATCAAATGTAAATGGCCATCTGTTGGGGATTCCTCATAGTGTACAGTTCAGAATAGCGAAAAAGATAAAACAAGACTGTACTGTTTAAAGTTACCGAGGCCAGATGATCTACAACGCTAGTCCTAGATATACACAACACTTTTGCTACAGTTGCTCCTGCCCAAACAGAGCATGAGTCCCATAAAGACGACTGTTGTTAAAGCCGTGGATGGTTTTTTGAGCCCGGGGTGGTCTGACACTTTTCGGAGGCAGATTTTGACATGGTGCACAGCAAAAGGCAAATTGAATGATGTTTTCTGTAGCGACCCGCAGCAGTAGTCAGGCCTAGGTTAAGCGCACAGTTCCCACATCTCTTGTCATGGTTCGGTTTATTAGAAATCCACATGGGACATGAAATGTGCACGCGAGAGCAAGAATCGTAAACATTGCGCATTTATCTATACGTGTGATCACCGCAGTGACTCGTAGTGTTGTAGTTAATCTCGCTTGATCAGAGTAGAAGGGGTGGCGGCTGTTGTTCCCGCTACCGCTCCCGTTGACAAGCCCCTAGCCGCTTAGAACAGCTTGTTGTACTTCAGTTTGCTCATATCCGCCTCCGTCTCCACCCGCACACGCGAACTCCTTATCTCAGAGTCTCCTAGAAGTAGTTCGTATGCTTTGCCGAAATCCCTGGACTTCGTGGTACCATTCTGAACGGCCACATCGTCTCTCTCGACACGGAAGCAGAGGAAGAGTTCATTGAAACGTACATTTGTTGATTCGTTCTCGCGCGCTGCCGCCTTGCAAAATGGGAACAGGGCTCCCTGCGTCATGGCGGGGACAGGGTGCGTTGCGATCTCGCCCTGTGAGCCTGTGCAGACGGTCCATGTGCTCGCGGGGTTTTTCTGCTCGAGCAGGTACCCGATAGTGTCTCGGTAGGCGACTGTGGGGCGCTTTGTTAGTTCACGTGATTTCTCGGGAAGTAAAAGCCAGGTGAGGGCTTACAGAAGTTCGCTTCGAACGAGACGTTGAAGTTCCAGCGGAGCTGCTGGGTGGTGATCTCTTGGAGGGGTGTGATAGAGTACTCGCCACCAACTAGCCAACCTCATTGTCAGTATAAAGCTCCAAAAGTGACATTATTAGAAATACGCACCGCTAGAATACACATGCTGGAAAGCCGGCAGCTTGCCTGCTCGTACCTGATCGACAACGCCCTTGACAGCCGTGTCGGACAGCACGTTTGCTTCAGCAAACGTTATGCCTTCGCTCGATCCGATAAATTTGACCAGCTTATCGGCTGAGGCCTGGTTGCGGACTATGGCTAGGACATTGCGCTTTGAGCGCAGGGCTGCCGAGACAGCAGACAAGCCAATGTTGCCTGTTGCGCCAACGACGAGGACAGTTTCCATTGCGGCTTTGAGGGACATGAGAATTGGTTCGTGTTCGGAAGGATTGCAATTGAGCTTGGGAGTAATACGGATAGTTTCCTGGGGCAGCGCCGGCATATATAATACTCGGGAGGTTTGATTGTATTTCGATTGCTCTTGGCGTTTTTCGGCCTCGCGAAGGCGCGAGATCAGGAATATTACAAATCCACCGACGCCGGACCGTTGCTACCTTGTCACTATCGTATTGGCGACTGGCGTTACCAAGCGGCTGGGTATGCCAATGTATCATGAATGACCCGCATGGTTTCGAAGATACCAACTGCGTAGTCCATGGCGCAATACAGGTTGTCCGCTAGTGCACGGACCCGCAGTAACGTACCTACCTAGGTAGGTAGCGAGAGCTAGAGGATCCGTGCTGACATGTGGCCACCTACTACTGCATGGGTACGGTGGAATCACGTCGGAATATTGAATCGCAAAGCGATGTATCGGATATCGCAACTATCGCCACAAATGTCGGCGCAATGTTGTGCATGGTGCCCTCTTAGCAAACAGAGAGATAGTCGATCCACCCTTTACCTTAGCAGGCACTAGAACTGCTCCTCTGTGTTGAAGATCAGTTACTATACGCTTCTCATTGCCATCGCTCAATCTCGTTATCGTACAGTATTCCCCTACGTACAAGAAAAATGTCAACATCCGCCGAACTGCAAGCCACCACCCTTGACAAGTTCTTGACAGCATGGAAAAACAATGCACCGCAAGACACCATAGCACTCTGGTCCGAAGAATTCAAGCAGCAGCTGCTACCTATGTCCCTGGAATTACCGAGCAACTCGCGCGCCAAGGCTATGGTCGTGTACCCAAAGTTGATGGGAAGTCTTACGAATTGGCAGGTGAGTAACAACAGCAGCATTATTCTTCTATCCTGCTAATATCGGTCTTCTATTAGCTGGATATCAAGCAAGTTGTCCATGATACAAACAGAGGCATAGCAGCTGTATATGCAACCTCGCGCGCTAATACACCGCTACCCGATGTTAAATGGACAAATGAATATGCTATCTTTATACACTTCACTAAAGATGGTACCAAGGTTGATCAATTGGATGAGATGGTGGATTCGGCTTTCTATAATCACTACTTTCCTCTGTTCCAGCAATGGCTTCGTGAAATGGGGACTCAGCCGGGAAAGCCTACTACCTAGTATCGAAAAGAAACCTTATCTTTCTCTGATTAAAACACTCTTTCAGTGATAAAATAGCCCTTGTTATGTGATGAAGTAGAAAAGAGTGATTGGCCGCACCGTGGGTGCAAGAAGATGCGCCGACACCTTGCGTACAACTTGTACCACTAGACTCGATGTTGATTACAAACTCGGAAAGAGAAGAATTCTGTTTGATGAGTATCTCGTACAGCGAAAGCCCCGCACTTGCTCGGTGCTTTGCTGTCATTGGACCGCCGTGTTGGTGCTTGCACCATATATCATTGTCCTTTCGACCATCTCCCGCTCGTCGGGTTACCCAAATCTTTTGATCGAATTCGCATTTTTCAGTCGGCAGAATCATCTTACCAAGTATCTTGTCAAAAGAATTATGACCACATCCAAGACCACTATGATGGATCAACAACCGATGGTGTCCAATACCTATGCCGTCCTTGGATCTACCGGTAACTGTGGCACAGCGCTCATCAGAAACCTTCTACGAAGCCCTGACACTCGCAT
Source organism: Phoma sp. XZ068 (assembly GCA_004835665.1). Taxonomy (NCBI): domain Eukaryota; kingdom Fungi; phylum Ascomycota; class Dothideomycetes; order Pleosporales; family Didymellaceae; genus Phoma; species Phoma sp. XZ068. Next base: position 1,124,275 of record RBKR01000002.1, read on the forward strand.
CCACGCCTACTGCAGGAACCGTCATAAACTTCTCCACCTGCTACCTGATATCGAAGAAGGCGCCCAAACCAAAATTTTCGAGGGTAGCATCGAAGATATAGAGCTGCTCAAATCATGCATCCGCGGGTGTAAGACCGTCTTCTTGGTCGTTTCAACAAATGATAATGTCCCCGGGTGCAGGCTTGCACAAGACACAGCCCTGGCCGTTGTAGAGGCACTGCGAAGCTTCAAAGACGAACCAAAGCAACATGAAACTCAAGGAGCACAGAATGGAATACCAAAACTTGTTCTACTATCTTCCAACACGGTTGATAGCTACCTATCGCGTCATGTGCCTTTCCTTCTCTACCCGATCCTCCTTCGGTCAGCATCCTTCGTCTATGCTGACCTGATCGAGACTGAGAAGCTACTTCGGGCGGAGCAGGGTTGGCTGACATCCATCTACATCAAGCCGGGTATGTTGTCTGTTGATGTACAGCGGGGCCATGCGCTCAGCGTCACGAATGCGGACCACGGAGCTATTTCCTATCTCGATTTAGCCGCGGCAATGATCGAGGCAGCCAATGACGAACTGGGCCAGTATGATCAGAAGAGCGTGAGCGTCCTCAACACAAACGGACCAGCAAGGTTTCCGGCCGGTACGCCATTGTGCATTGTGACTGGCTTGCTACGACATTACTTTCCTTTTCTACATCCGTATTTGCCAATAAACACCGGCCCAAAATGAGTTTGCTGGAAGTAGTGAAACTGTTGGGTATTGCGAGACAAATGGGATAAAAATTAAATACAGGTTCCAACGCAATCTTATGCAGTCTTTCTCAATTTTTGCATATACATTACTCGGTGCTTCCATGGAATGTGGCGGGAGTCACGAACGGACCACTGCCGACCTGAATTTCAGCGATACACAAGTTGATAATAGCCCAATACTTTAAACGCCGCTTGGGGTATTCAGATGTTACTAATGACATGCGTGGAAAATATATAGCTCGCACCTCGCTACCACATCGATTGAACTCATTGAGTTTACAATCTTCATGGAGCGCCTTGTCACTCAAAGTTCTGTTCAACTTAAGTAGCCCATGTCTCATCATTCTAGCTTATTTAACTCTTTTTATATTTCGGAACAATCTCCTAACAGTCTTCAAGCCCATCCACAATCTTGCCGTCCCTGACGAATTCTTCCACCCAACCAATTGTCATCCTTCATCGATAAGTAATATGTTCAAGCAAGTGAAGGGATAAAGAACGACTCACATGCTTCTCTTTGTATCGGCAAACTTCTCATGGTCGCCAACAAGATGCTCCTTGTACCACGGATCCTGCTTCATGCGCTTATAGTCATCGAGACTTTTAAACACAACCTGGCTAAAGCAGTCAAAATCTGCGACATTGGCCATCTGGGGGTCGAAGAGTTGCGACATGAGGGCTCGCGTGGCAGACTGGTTATGAATCTATCTCTGTGTCAGGTAAATTCAAGCTTCGCGTGCAACAGCAAAAGATGGGCTCCATGTAAGAAAGATATGATTCATGCGTAAAATGGGAAGATCAAAGAAATATGCCCACCTGCGTCCATCTCTTCACGCCATATTTGATCATAAGTCCTTTGGTCATTGGCGCAGAAACATTGACCATGTGGTTTCGGTAATCTTCTTCGCTCATGCCGGGCTTGCGGTAGCCACAGATGGTTAGGCAAAGAAATTGATTATTTGTCGATCCATTGCCTACTGGCTCCGGAGGAATCTCATCAGGAACCTTGAAGGAAGTCATCTTGAAAACGAAGCTCTTTTTTGCCCAGCCTGGAAGCTAGTTAAGAAGATACTGAAGATACTGCGGTAAATGTTAAGTAAGTTTAGTGCCATTGGGTTGAAGTATATACCGCTGTTTCGCCCCACTGAAAGCCCGAGAGAGGCCACGAAACCCCCCGACATAACGCGATGATTAATATTGGCACCCAGTATATATGCGGAAGGAATCCGAATCATAGAACGTTACGACTTCAAACTTTAACAGTGTCTATTTGTCCTCAGATTCACATCTGTATTTCTTTTGCAACGAAACCATGGGCAAAAGAGCTGGCAACGTAGAGTTGGCCTGTAGCCTCACTCTACCAGCAACAGCGGTCATTACAGGCTCCTTTTTATCAGGCAAGATCATCTCAATCCATTTCCCCATACTGGAGCAGTACTAACGATCCTCCAAATAACAGGTGCCATGGTCAGCTTATCCGCTTTCGTGATCCCGGTTCTGCTAGATACGGGCAGCGATCCCGGCCACATGTCGCGCCAATGGGCCCGCCTCTATCACTACGGGCATATATATCTGCCCGCATTATGCATCTCTACAACAGGGCTATATCTATATGTAGCACTTGGTCAGCGGCGCGCCGGACGTACGGACTGGTCTCGGTACGCACTAGCAGCGCTGTCGACGATTGCCATGGTGCCCTTCACGTGGGTGTTCATGACAACGACGAACAATACGCTTTTTGCGATTGAAGAATCAAAAGGTGAAGGAGCTCACTTGAACCACGTTCAGCAGTTATTGGTCCGCTGGGCTTGGCTGCATGCAACAAGATCTCTTTCACCTCTTATCGGCGCTCTCTTGGGCTTTTCAACTCTGTATCGGAATATCCTTAGTTCAAAGTAGTGGGACAAGGTATCGGAGGAAGAGCACGTAGTGTGTGTCAGGATTCCGTAGGCTGTGAAGGCGTCGGAGTGCGAGGAGGGGTTGCGGGAATATGTCGGGTATTAGCAATGACGTGGTTGCGGGCCCGGAGGGTTTAGATGTAGGGATCGGTTAGCGGATATAGGTACTAAGTAGCTTGGCAAACTATCGGGTCATTCTCTTGCTACTTTGCGAGCCTTAATGATTAAGGTCAACAAAATCTGTAGTTGATGTTCTGGGAACATCATGTGATCTTTACTTTCACAGTTCGTACATGCAGGGCACTCCCTGATTGGAGGAAACCTGCACGTTCCATTATTTAAACTGCAACAATCTGAATGTCTTCGTTCAGAAGTTTTAAGACTGAACTGGGCATGAACACGTTCGTAAATATCGGATGTGCTGGTCGTAAAACTACTATAAATTGAGTAGTATTCTATATTGTTTCACGGACATTGTTTAATAAAGAATGAACAAGAGTTTGCAATTTACTTTCAAACAAGTGAGAACCATCGCTTAACTCCGCCTCTAATCTGGAAACCAACCAAACTGTCCTCCGCCAACTTCCTTAGAACTTCATCCATGAACGGCTCCAACGCCAATTCCCGAACCTTTGCATCCAGTTTGTTTCCATGAACAGTAGTGACCAGTTCTCCAACTGTAAGCCTGCCCTGTATACCTCCGCTGTTCATCTTCTTTGCTTGCTGTAACGCCTGCAACGCAAGCTTTTCACGTCTTGCCTTTCCCGCTAACTCCCCTGCGATTTTCCCCCTGAGATCTGCAATGACGGCACCATGTGCAGGATAGCCTTTAACGCAATTATAGGTCTGCATTTGGCGCAGCGTGGTCATCCACGTGTTAAGGTGTTCGACGGCTGCGGTACCATGACCGAGGATATTGTCGCCTGTAAACATAGCTTCTTCCTCCTCAAGGATGAAGCATGTGTGGTCATGTGAGTGGCCTGGAGAGTGTACTGCGCGCACAGTGGCTCCTTCGACAGCAAAAATTTGATTGTCTTCGATCGGTTGTTGTGTTCTGCTAGGTGTGTGCTTGTAGATGGAGTGGGTGAGCAAGGGATCCAGACGGATTAGGTCGGGGACACCACCAGTATGGTCCCCATGCCAGTGCGTGAGCAAGACACGAGATAGCGTGAAATTTTCCCTGCAAAGCGTCTCGGAAATGAGATCAGCCCAATCCGGGATTCCCTGGCCTGTGTCGATGATCAGGCGCTCAGCGCCTGTGCCAACGATATATGTATTTGTGCCTTGGAGCGTGAACTGCAGCAAGATGATTACAGTCAGTCAGACTCTTAGGCATGGGAAAAACTGCGCGTATGAAAGATTGTATTAAAAGATGGGAGAGCTCACCTTGCCAGGGTTCTGACCCAAAACACGTATCACCCGTGGGCTGATTTGCTCCACATCCAGCAGTTTTGGCAAATGTGTTTGCTGGCTTTCTAGATAGTCCTCAAAGGCACACATGTTGAGTGCCTTATTGATTTGGCGATAACCTCCCACACCAGGCGCCATGTTGTGTGGTTGGAAGCTGGAGTTGGAAACAAGGAGTCCAGAGATAAATGAAGCATCTTTGTTGTTCGGGACAAGGAAATGCTCCGAAGGAACTCGGTTGCCACCCTTCGGAAACGGCGATCCAGCTCAACTGGCTTCTTCGGGAGGTATAGCACCCCAGGAGCAGAGTTCGGGATACTAAGTTACACCGTAATTGTATAGCGGGGCACATGATTGGCGAAATGCTGTCTGTATCTGCATGCGTATTGTCCGACTTAGTTTCGGTGCATCCGACCCAAGATTGCAATTTATGTTGAGCTCAAGAAGCCAACAAACTCTATCCGCACTTGTCAATCGCTTTTTATAAGGAATTGACATGAGATTTTCTTCCACTCAATACACCTGAGCCGACGAAAAATGGTTGTTGATACGGGTTGTGATGCCGCTTGCAGCGTGGAGGAGGTCTCTACGTCCTCGACTACCGGTTCTTTGGTGGAACCAGACACGATGAAGCTCGGGTATTTCAGCAATGAGTTTCCACACGACGACCTGAAAGATCTCTTCCGCCGCCTGTATGCCCACAGCAAAGACAGACGGTATGCAACTTTGGCTCGATTTATCCGCGAGGCTACCTTAGCCGTCAAGAATGAAGTGCGCTTGCTGCCAACCACTCTAAGATCTCTTGTTCCGTCTTTCGAGACCATCTTCGACCTTGCGGACCATCCAGAGCTTAGAACCGGTCCTCTTGGTGGTTCAATTGAGGGAACGCTTCTTTGTGCCCTCCAGTTGGCCGCCTTCATTGGGTATGACAGATCCCCTCTTTGTCCAGAAGGAGACACTTGAAGTCTTCTGCTAATATGCACTTTTCAGACATTACGAGAACTCTTCCAGTGATGAGTTCTATTCCAACAATGCTGATACTTATCTCGCCGGATTGGGCACGGGTCTGCTCTCTACCGTTGCCATCTCACTCTCCCCTACCCTAGCCGATGTGCCGATCGCTGGGGCTGAAGTCTTACGAATCGCTTTCAGGCTTGGTCTTCTTGTTGATGAGGTCTCTCAGAACTTGCAGCCCCGCTCCCTTGACGGCAGTTCCCCTCCCAGCTGGGCCTACGTGGTTTCCGGTGTCGCTGTAGAAGATGTTCAAAAAGAACTAGATACCATTCACGCTGTGGAGGTGAGTGGAATCGAGATAACCCAAATATTGACGAAGAACGAATATTAATCTTCTCTTGCATAGAAAATCCCGGAACCAAATAAGGTCTTCATCAGCGCTGTCAGCAAGACGGCAGTGACTATTAGCGGCCCTCCGGCTCGTCTGAAGCACGTTTTTCACGTATCAGATTTCTTTCGTGATGCGACTTCCATTCCACTGCCTGTGTATTCAGGTTTGTGTCACGCCAAACACATCTACAACAGGGGACATGTGAATCGCATCGTTTCCACTACGGCACTTGAATCGCTCGACACTAAATTCACACCTCGCGTCCCTATCTTCTCTACAAACACAGGAAAGCCCTTCCATGCCACATCGGCTGTTGTCCTCTTCCAGAACATTATTGAGGAGATTCTGACTCAAAAGATTCGATTCGACAGCGTCGTAGAAGGGGTTATGCAGAGGGCGAGAGAGAGCAGTGCAACCGAATGCCAAGTGCTTATTACCCGCAATTCTCTGCCCGTCCGCGACTTAATAGCCGCTCTGAGCTCAGATTCGTCACAGTTCAGAACAGGCACCAAGGACATCATCCCATGGATTGCAAACCCACAATCTGTCCCGCAGGGCTCAAACGGAGCTCAGAACGCTAAAATTGCCATCGTAGGCATGTCTTGTCGCCTGCCTGGAGGGGCAGTCGACACAGAGAAGTTTTGGGAAGTCCTGGAGCAAGGGCATGATGTGCACAGAAAAATACCAGCTGATCGTTTCGATGTGGATACACACCATGACCCCACTGGAAAACGCGTCAACACTAGCGTCACTCCATATGGCTGCTTTATTGAAGATCCGGGTCTTTTCGACGCTCCGTTTTTCAATATGTCTCCACGCGAAGCACTTCAAACAGACCCAATGCAAAGACTTGCTCTTGTCACAGCCTACGAGGCTCTTGAGAGAGCTGGATACGTTGCGAATAGAACATCATCCACCGATCTACACCGTATTGGGACCTTTTACGGACAGGCAAGTGACGACTACCGCGAAGTAAACACGGCCCAGGAAATTGGTACCTATTTTATCACTGGTGGTTGCCGAGCTTTTGGCCCGGGACGCATCAACTATTTCTTCAAATTTTCTGGTCCCAGCTACAGCATAGACACAGCTTGTTCCTCAAGTTTAGCAACTATCCATGTCGCTTGCAACTCTCTCTGGCAAGGCGACATTGACATGGCAGTAGCCGGAGGCATGAATGTCTTGACCAATTCTGACGCATTTGCTGGATTGGGCAGTGGCCACTTTCTATCCAAGACGCCGAATGCATGCAAAACATGGGATAGCGAAGCGGATGGATACTGTCGTGCTGATGGCATTGTATCAGTTGTGTTGAAGCGGCTGGAGGACGCAGAAGCTGATAACGACAATATTCTAGGCGTCATCCTTGGGGCTGGAACAAATCATTCCGCTGATGCCGTATCTATCACTCACCCACATGCTGGACACCAGGCTGATCTAACAAGACAAATTCTCAATCAGGCTGCTGTCGATCCACTAGATGTCAGCTACGTGGAGATGCATGGAACGGGCACACAGGCTGGCGACACCCAAGAAATCCAATCTGTGTCTGAAGTCTTTGCGCCTCTTACAACCACAAAACGTAGAAGCGCTAAACGGCCACTGCACATTGGGGCTGCCAAAGCTAATGTTGGCCACGGAGAGGCTGTGGCAGGTTCAACGGCGTTGCTGAAGGTGTTGCTTATGCTGGAAAAAGGGTGGATTCCACCGCATGTGGGTATTAAGAACAGCATTAACCCAGCCTTCCCGCAGGATCTTGATCAACGCCATTTGTATATTCCGTTCGAAAAGACACCTTGGCCACGTACACCGGAGAAGAAGCGTATTGCTGTCATCAATAACTTTAGCGCCGCTGGAGGAAACACTAGTATCGTGGTTGAAGAAGGGCCTCTCCGCGAGGCAAGCGGCAGGGTTGATCCTCGCCAATGTCAAGCTGTGACTGTGTCAGCTAAGAGCAAGGTTTCTTTAAAGGGCAATTTAGAGCGTATGATCGCTTACCTGGAGACGCACCCGGACGCCTCACTGTCCAACTTGTCATACACGACGACAGCTCGGCGCTATCACCACAACCATCGCGTAGCTGTGTCTACATCGAACATTTCCCATCTGAAAACACAATTGAACACAGCTCTTAAGTCCGTGGACACTCACAAACCGATTCCAGCGACTGGTGCACCACCGGTTGTCTTCGCCTTCACCGGCCAAGGGGCGTCACATAGGTCCATGAATCTGGAGCTGTTCCGCCATTCTCCATTTTTCCGGTCACAATTGCTGCATTTAGACTCGCTAGGTCAGGGTCAGGGCTTCCCGACATTCATCCCGGCCGTTGACGGTAGCTACCCACAAGATCACAATCACTCACCCACTGTCACGCAGCTTACTCTTCTCTGCATTGAGATAGCTCTTGCCAAGTATTGGGAATCACTCGGTGTGCGTCCTGACGTTGTCGTAGGACACAGTCTTGGCGAATACGCTGCTCTACACGTGGCTGGTGTTTTGTCTGCCGCTGATGCCATTTTCCTTGTCGGCTCGAGAGCTAGCATGCTAGAGAAGAAGTGCCAAATTGGTAGCCATAAGATGTTGGCAGTGCGAGCATCACTCGATGAGATCCGCAAGACAGTTGGAGATGAGTCTTTGGAGGTCGCGTGCGTCAACGGACCGAAAGACACGGTGCTAAGCGGCACTGTAGCCGAGGTTCATACTCTTGCCAACGACCTGGAAGCAGCAGGTTTCAAGTGCTTTCACTTGGATGTGGCCTATGCTTTCCATTCATCGCAGACAGATCCCATCTTGGATGAGTTTGAAGATGTGGCACGAACAGGAGCACTTTTCCAGCCGCCAAACATGCCAGTCATTTCGCCACTTCTAGGAAAGGTGGTGTTCGACGAGAAGACTTTCGACGCTTGCTATATGCGACGGGCAACTAGAGAGACTGTTAATTTTGTGGCAGGTTTGGAGGCTGCTCATGCAACGAGCACGGTCGAAGACAACATGGTGTGGGTCGAGATCGGCCCCCATCCTGTGTGTCTTGGGTTTGTGAGATCAACGTTGCCTGCTGCGCACGCATTAGTTCCTTCCATGCGTCGGGGTGAGGACAACTGGACCACCTTGTCAAACAGTCTAGCGGCGATCCACACAGCCGGCGTGCCATTGGGTTGGAATGAGTTTCACCGCCCCTTTGAGCAAGACCTCCAGCTCTTGGATTTGCCTACCTACGCCTGGAATGATAAGAACCATTGGATTCAATACAATGGGGACTGGGCGCTTACCAAGGGCAACACGTTCTATGACGCCGAGAAAGCGGAGGCCAAGGCAGTAGAGGCAAATCCGTTGATGGGACCCCGTTCTAGTTTGAGCACATCGCTTGTTCATCGTGTTGTGGAAGAGAGATTCTCCGGTTCGGCTGGTACAGTGATCGTGCAGTCGGATATGATGCAGGCAGACTTCTTGGCCGCTGCTTGGGGCCATCAGATGAATGGAGCAGGCGTAGTAACATCGGTAAGTCTTGACTTGATTCCTCAGGTCTCAGTACGGCAGCTAATTTTTAATAGTCCATACATGCTGATATTGCATGGACGCTCGGCAAGTACTTAGTTGATAAGCTAAAACCAAAGTGGAAAGATGTTGTCGACATGGACATCAGCGACCTTGCAGTCCGTGAGGGGCTTGTGGCGCAAAAGAACACCAGCGTTTCTCAACTTATTCAGATCTCCATCACGACTGAAGACATAGACACTGGTTATGCCTATCTGGAATGGCATAACGTTGCGAACGACGGTACCATCGTAGATGATGAGCCTGTCGTTAAAGCCACGATATTATACGGATCAGCAGCCACCTGGCTAAAGAGCTGGGAACCAATGACTCATCTTATCCAAGGACGTATCGAGGCCCTCCAACGGCTGGCCGATGAGGGTTCTGCTAATCGCCTTTCCCATAACATGTCGTACCAGCTCTTCGCCAACAATCTTGTTGACTACGCAGACAAGTATCGTGGGATGCAATCGGTTGTGATGAATGGGCTCGAAGCATTCGCTGAGGTCACGATCAAGACGGATAAAGGGGGTGTTTGGACTGTGCCACCCTTCTTCATCGACAGCGTGTTTCACCTAGGAGGTTTTGTCATGAATGTATCAGACGCCAACGATACAAAGAACAACTTCTTCGTCACTCCTGGTTGGAACTCGCTTCGTATGAGCCGCCCTCTCTTGGCCGGTGGCAAATACCAGTCCTATGTTAAAATGATTCCCACGGCCGAGGATTCTTCCGTCTACCTAGGCGACGTCTACGTGCTGGAAGAGGGCGAAATCATCGGCGTTATGCAAGCAATGAAGTTCCGCCAGTATCCTCGGGTACTCCTCAACCGCTTCTTCTCCCCTGCCGATGTTAAGAACCCCGGGACTGGCGTTCCTATCCCCATCCGCAAAGTCTCATATGCGGTTAAGGCCACCCCTACAGTTTCCAAAACGGCTGAGCTTAAACAAGCCGAACCCGAACCAGCGCCTTTGGCACCCGTATCCTCAGCACCACCAGAACCAAAACCGGCGGAAATAGCTGTGGCTTTATCAAACACGCCTGTGGCAGTCGTTGCCCTCAACTCGGACAGCACTGCCGTCAAGGCTGTGGCACTTGTCGCTGAAGAGGCGGGTCTGGAAATTTCAGACCTTACGGATGATGCTCCGTTCGCAGACCTTGGGGTGGACAGCTTGATGAGTCTTGTCATTGCTGAAAAGCTACGTGATCAGCTCGGCGTCACAGTTAGTGGTAGCTTATTCTTGGAGTATCCGACTGTAGGAGATTTGCGGGCTTGGTTAGTTGAGTATTACAGCTAGGTAGACTCTTTGTATTTATTGCTGCTAGTTATTGTTATTGTTTTATATATATTTCTTTTTTACAACCCTACTTAGATAAACTCTTGAACAGGACTTATTGTCTTTAAACTACTTTTAAGGTCGTATGTATACGGTATAAACAAAGTCTTATTTATTTAAGCTAACTTTAGACTATATACAATCATTTTAATATTAGGCAGCTGATTATGGTTCTTTAATTGTTTAATTCTTTAGTTTATAACTATAGTTATTTCCCTGGCTAGGGTAGAATAAGAGAATATTAGAATACAAACACAATATTATAGGTGGGAGGAGGACAAATTGCTACTGATTCTAAGCGAGCTCTTAGAATCTATTCCCGTACTCCGTTCTCACTTAGGACGGCATAGTTCAAGCCCTTGAACTCATACATTATTAGGCGGCATCGGCCTGTTTCAGCGCATTTGGCTGTCTGATCCAAATTTTCGACGGAGTTTTGGCATTTATTTTACTGCTGTATGGATGAATACTAAGTACTTAGTGTAGTAGAAAATATGCTTAACCAAGAGAATTTTGGCCAGAAGGAAACAGTAAGCAAGTATAGCTGTAGCTTGATTGAATTTATTGGCCTTCATATCCTCCACGTGGTTTCGAGTAAGGAGTAACTGAAGGCAAGCTCTAATCATAAGTGTAGAAAATCTTATCAAACTCATGCTCCTTCCACCGAAGGTGCGGCAGCAGTCCAGCCCACTTCCAAACGCCATCTATCTTGCGATAGTGGACAGTGCAGTTTCCTGAGGCATGACCTCTGCGCTGGACTTCGGTTAGAGTGTCGTCGGTGTACCTCTGGTGCGTGACACGCATCTGGTGGGTGCCGATGATGAACCCTTCCTCCTGCTGCTCGAACTTGGAAACGCCAACAAAGTGTTGCGACTTGACACGGGTGTTGCCCAAGAAGCCGGGGTCCTTGACCTGTTCAATGAACTCTTCAGCAGGAATAGCCTCCCAGTACTTGTCCATAAAAGCACGATAATCGATCTGAGCTTATTTAGCACTGAACACAATACGGACAGCAATGGACCGGTGTACATGAAGCGTGGGTGTGGCATTCCGCAGGAAGCGGTCCCAATCCTTCGTGTCATAACTCTCAGCCCACTCAAGCATGGCTGCCTGGCAACCAATAACATCTGAGAGTAGTTTCCGTGTCAGCACGCTTTGAGGATTGCGCAATCGGATCAGCCAGTTGTGTTTAGACTAACCTTCAGGGGCAGGCTGCTTGTCGCGAACCATTGTGCGATTTGTATAAGGCTTTTGGTCTGGAAGTGGAATTTGTTGTTGTTGCTGTCTGGTTCTCTACCTGGAAGCATTCATTGCATTTTATACTTAAAAAGTTGCACTTGCTAGACACAATGCTTCTACAATCATTCGTCTACAATGCCTTTCGGGAATGAAGAGGCATAATGCTCCGATGCGGATTATCAATCACCCGAGGCGCGGAACGTGGCCAAAATATGGTCACGGACTGATCGGTAGGTAAGCGCTTATCTTATCACGACTCCGAACGAGATTACGCCGAGACCTGCTACTTCGGGCACCAGATCGGGGCGTAGGGAGAGGGGTTTTCTTAACCTCGCGCGTCGATGTCCTTTCCAACATTTCGGAATTGCGGTTGATCCTCACGTGGAGGAACACCAGCTGCACGCCTGGCGCTTGCCCACCCAGTCTATACACAACTATCCGGTCGCAGTGCAGGCTCAACATTACGTGCGAATACTCAGATATCTGCCCGATTTGATCAAGATATCTGCAATTTGTCTTATATAAACGATAACAGCCCAATATTTCACTCAGCAGAAGACTTGACAGAGAAGTGCAGCCTTTTATTCAAGTTTAATTTTTCAGAATCAAAACTCAAGGTTAAAAAAGATCACGAACAACGATGGCGCCTGAACACTCAAGCATCAAGCTTTGGACACATCCCCTTAGCCCTTGTAAGATCGCCTGCGCATATTTGGCATCGCTTTTTGAACTGACTTTGCAGGGTCTCATCGTGTGTCAATTGCGCTCGACGAACTAAAGGTATCGTACGAACAGGAGATCGTCGATATTAGCGTGCCTCGGACCGATGACTACTTGAAAATCAACCCACGTGGCATTGTCCCGTCGCTCTGCTTCAAGGGACAGATCATCACCGAATCAACCATTATAACAACTTTCCTTGCTGATGCATACCCATCGTCTACGCTGCTTCCTGCCTCGACAGCTTCCAACGGGCCCTTGACCCGTGCCAAGATTTCTTTTTTCGTCGACACTTATTTCAACAAGGTGCAACCTCACTTTATGCGCTCGCAGAAGACGAAGTCTGAGGAGGAGCGCGCTTCAGCTCTGGCCGACTTTGTCAGTGCAGCCGCTAAGGAACTCGACCCCCTACTTGCTGATGCGGCGCCTTTCTTTGGCGGCTCAAGCACATTGACACTTGCAGAGGTACGTTACGTCAACCGCTAAGCATACCTCTTGATGAGGGCTGAATACACGTTATTACAAAGAACCTGGAGCTAAGCTGATTTTTGAGACCAGGCCTTGACAGGACCCTTCATTATCCGGGCTTATCTTTTGCCTAAGCATGATCTGCTGCCACAGAGCCTATTGACCGACCTGGCGGAGAAGGCGCCTCACTTCAACAACTGGGCAAATGAGGTTACAAACCACCCAAGCGTAAATAACGGAATCTGGGATGAGACGAAGATTTTAGACAATATTAGAAGAAGGCTTGCAGGATAGAAAATATTTATTCTATAGATGTTAGGATTAGAAATTCAATTCTTACCAATCATAGAGATAAACCTTGGCTCGGCCGAACTGTATGCTCACATACTGCGTTCGGCACGAAGTGCGCATCTAGTCGGCCTAGGTAGTAATCCTGCCCTTCGTGATTTCAATATTACTGATCAAGATTAGATGAGTCGGCGCACTCAACTTCCCGCGATAGACTGGCTTGTTGATGACCAACGCTAAGTAGGACGCGCTCACAGGATATCTTGGCGAATTTGTCTCCCTAAAGAGGTTATATAGATTAATTGAAATAATATAGTTTGTATAAACTAGGGCTAGGAGTAGTGATAAAGATCTACTTTGCTATGGGGCAAGCTTAGTCAAACACATTGTGCCGTATCCAGCTGCTGATTATAAAACACTTTCTCCCGATGACCTGCCATGGATAGCCTGGTTGACATATAGGAATTGGCGTGCTTTGAAATCTACTTCCGTGGCTTTGCTTAGGAGAAGGTGAGGTTGTCGTCCTTTGGTCCGCTGCTTAGCAATGCCGACCTTCTTCTAAACGCAAGTAGAGCTGTGGACAGTAATCGACATTCTACTCATACTTAAGTTGTCATGCTCCAATTAAACATTTCGAAAAGTTTACTATACTGCTTTGCTGGGTTTCTATTCTTATTTATCGCTTTTCTGCAAGACCTACAAAAATGCTGAACCAAACAGCTCTTATTGTTTCCCAAGTAGGTGGACGCGTAGAGGCAATGACACATTGGCCCGTCCCTCAACCGGGATACAAACAAGTTCAGATACGCGTTACAGTGGCAGGCCTCAATCCACATGATCAAAAAGCTCGCGATAACGGCCTTTTCATCAAAGAAGCTCTTCCAGCCGTACTCGGGCATGACATTGCTGGCGTCGTTACAGAGATCGGACCTAATGTCATCAAGTATAAGATCGGGGATAGGATAGTTTCACAATCATACCTGGTCGGACATCATCAAAAAGCATTGCAGCAGTACGCAATTGTGGACGAGAACTTCTCATCGAAAATTCCGAAGGGATTCAATGATCACGACGCTGCTACACTCCCCACAAATGCCCTTGCAGCGCTCATAAGTCTTTTCGATCCCAGTGGACTGGACATTCCCGCACCCTGGAGGAAGGCAGAAGTCTCCTTTGACTACGCTGGAGCTACAATGCTCATCTTAGGTGGAGGGAGCAACTGTGGAAGATTCGGTGTCCAGTTTGCCAAAATGGCTGGCATTGGGAAGATCGTAGTTGTTGGCGGCTCTGAGGAAGAATTGAAGAGATGGGGCGCGACGCATGTTCTGGGGAGACATGGTGGCGATGAAGCAGTCATCAACCGTATCCGCGAAGTTGTCGGGGATGACCTTGTTTATGCATTTGACGCCATAAACCTGCCAGATGGCCAGCACCTCGCGATCAGCGCACTCTCCTCTAGCAAGACCGGGAAAGTTGCTCGCCTACGCTTCTCTTCTGGGACTATTGATGAGTCAAAGATCGTTGGGAAAAAAGCGGCTGGATATGAGATGCGTAACGTGCTCGGATTGTCACATGCGAAGCCTGATACGGCAGAGCCGTTCTGGGTTCGGTTGGAAGAGTACCTCAAAGATAGGAGTCTGGTACCGTTAAAGTACAAAATTGTAGATGGACTGGATGTTGAGAAAGTTAACGAAGTGTTGGATCAATACAGGGACGGTAAGAAGGTCATTCAGACGCATTTTGAGGTTTCCAAATGAGCAAAGTAATTAGTACACTAAAGAGAGGAATTTTTAATACTTTAGGCGAGCAAGTCATTAGGCTGATGGATGAAGTATCGTCTTGCTTGCAGTGACATGAACGGGCCGAGTCTGGAACAGTCGCACATGGATTCCCCAGGTAAGAGGAGACCCGGGTAGAGGTGTAGTGTAATCTCCGTACACTTAGTGTGTCGGTATCAGGCTGCATTAGCTATTGCCACACCCAAGACACCCTGCGTTCGTGCATCCAAGGTTTTCTTGCAGCCTTCTACAAGATCTCCAGAACAGTCAACTTGTGCGTTTAGCCAAGGTCGCGTTTGTCTGCAAACAATGTCAGATTTAACTTATATTGCAGCGCGGCTCCGATTTGTAGTCTGTGCCCCCAGCATCGGCCATGTGAAAGCTGAGGTCCATCCTAGTGAATGCGTGCATATCCTTTCAGGTCCCCCACATGATGAGAGAAAATGTACTTGCGCGACACAAGGCTTCATTGTTACGCCTTCAAGATATTTAGAGGCAGGCTTTCGCGTTGCGTTCTACAAAGCTGTTCGTCTGTCGCTTCCCAAACAGGGCGTTAGGGGGCTACCTAGGTACCTGCCTCTTTTGCTCACCCGTCTCATCCTGCAGCATGATTGAACCACTACCAGGAATTTCCGAGCCGGACCACGACCTGGGGCAGCAACTGCATGGATAACTTTCTGCAGCATCAATGCTCGTGGCGTCTATGGTTGTACTCCGCTTCAACTGGCAATTCGTGGCGATCATTCAGAGACTATTTGCATACATCTATCTGCTGATGAAGATCCAACTCTGAAAGACCATTTATAAGCGGCAACTTATAGTAAGCCTTCTGATGCGTTTAATGGTGCAGCATGGCTGGGAAGTCAAACCGCGCTCGCTGCAATACTTGATTTCGGACTGCAAGCGCCAGCGAGCGCTGTCTATTGGGCTTCCTCGCTCAATCACGTACAGTGTATGCGCACGATTCTGGAACAGCTTCGCCAGGATGACTTCGTCGACATGTCCAAACCGGAGGGCCTTCTGGCTGCCTTGGAACGAGCAGCGCTGTGCTGACACCTTGAAGCCCATGAACCCATCTTGGCGCATGTCACGACCTGTCCATCAACCCTCATTACCATTACTGAGAAGAATTCCACGCTGAGCTCTGCGGTCGTCAGCGCGGCAGGCGAATTTGATTGCGATAACAGGTGACGGTGGCAGAAGAAGGTTGAGATGCAATTGCTCGTCATGCAGAAGCCCGTCATTGCTCGTGCGGACGTAACCTTGGAATATCCCCTGGCGGGTTTAAATGCCTTCTGGGCTACCCCTGGGTCTTTCGGGTATTCTACAGACATTGTTCGTCTACACTTGGAGAGTGGGCTGCGCCTTGATAAAGTATCTGAGGACGGTCGTACGTCCCTGTTCGGCGTCATCATTCCATCTGGATTGCGAAAACGCACGCGCGGATGTCGCACAGTTTCTCCTTTCGCGCGGCGCTCAGATCGACGATCCTCCAGACAAAGGGAGATGCACGCCACTTCCATTTGCGACATGCTGTCCAGCGGCCGACTATTGGTCATCTCTGTACCTTGAAGAACAGGAATAGATTGCGAAGGTACTCCTCAATCATGGTGCAAATGTCAATGCTATTAGTTCAGACGGCCAAACAGCACTTCACCGCATAGCATGCTTGTGTCTTGTCAACCTTGCAAGAATGTTGATTGATCACGGTGCTGATATTTCCGGTGCTATGTTAGATGGAGAAACAGTATTGCATGTGGTTTGCGACATGTACAGAGAGCCCAACACAGAAGCAACAGTCACGATCATGACCCTGCTTCTTGGTCATGGAGCTCTGCTAGAGGCCCGCGATGAGAATGGGTCTACACCATTGCACGCATCATGATATTGTGCTCATTTGGCCTTTGGTTTCAAACCTGATCTGTGTTACCTTCTCTTCGAACGTGGGGCCAATCTTTCTGCTGGGAACAATGAAGGACGCACGCCTGCGGATCTGATTGATACTACAATATGGATGTGGGACGAAAACAGTATGGTCCAAAAGAGACCTAAGCCTGAAATTAAGAGATAATACGACTCTATAACAGGGACTGGAGAAAAAAGAAGAGGATGAAGAAGATAAATCGTACTAGAACTTGAGCACTTATAGCCGCCATTGTGGTAGTTGGTTGGTGACATTCAAATTCGCCCCTTTGGCTTTCGACAGAGCCTGAATACGCTTCAGATTGCAAGTCATCTTGTACAGTTAATGAAAGCACTTTTAAGTGTTTCCACACTTTGTTTGTTGACTAAATCGCAGCGATTACTGAATTGGCAGTAGACATCGACTTTGTGTGAAGAGTCATCGCAGTTCGGCGAAGAAGAAGAGCACACGATCGTAGCCAACAAGCCCCAGGGTTCGGAAGGAAGCGTTTCAGGACATAGCAGCTCTGGCGATGAAGTTGAAGGTGTGTGGCAGCCTTATGATGGCCTGATGCTCGCTCCGAAACAGGTTAGCCTCGCCAGGTAGCCCCTGAAACCAAGCGACAGCAGTGATGACCTGTTCAACACAGTGCTCAGATGTTCGCCGAGCGAAGCATGTATGGATCTTTTGCATCTTTGTTTGTCCCAGTTTTCAGATTAGCTAGGATTGTAAAGTATCGAGCGCGAAGAGCCACATTGTCTACGACTACGCCCAACCTTACGCCTCACTGCACACCTCAAAAGTCTGCGAATGCGCCTTGCTACCCAGGACTAGGGCTACCACTATGCAAGAATAATCAGCTGGAAAATGGCGTCTTCCCCATCGGCGCTCATGGAGGCTGTCATGCTGCCACTACTGATCCACTACCGGTCCGCGAAGTCGCCATGATGAGTGTTATGGAGACACTGACGGACAAACTCGATTGGCACATCAAAGTTAATGATGGTGTGATCGTTGCGAGGTGGCGTGCTGAAGCTTTCGCCATCCCCAATCAGCACTGGTGGGACCTAGCTACCAGCGCGAAGGAAACACGTTGGGACCCAGATGGTCGCTTCAACCTCTACCCTGACGATTTGGACGTAAAGATACTGGAGGACATCATGTCTGCCAAGACTTTTGATTGTGTAGGCTAAATTTGCAGTGGTTCAATAGGATGCTGACAGTTTATAATGCATTCAGGAACTCCGAAACAAAGCCAAATACTTCGAACAGACTGGTATGGTGCATACGCTGGATGCACATGCAAGTGTCGTCAAGTCGGACAACCTGGTATCTCAAAGCCTACACGAGTCTTTGCTCGCCGCATTCAGAAGACTAAAGTCTGATCAAGCCAATTCTCCTGACTGACACCCAAATTCGAGTGACAAAGTTCAAAACTTAGTATATCCATCCTTGTATCCTCTCGTGTGTGGTCGCAGCAGGGTTTCCAAGACGAGCCTGTTGGAGTTGCAGACGCCATCGCGAAATGGCCTGGAAGAGGCTCCCTCATCCCTGGATAGGACGATTGGGTTCCAGATGATATTAAACGACACAATTATGGCGGTATCGGCGGTTCAACTCCACTCAACTTTTGGTCCGTGAACTATCAATGGCTACCTTCGAACGTCTCATTCCAATATGATGGCTCCGTACGATTTACCAGCTATATCAACAACCTCCATCCGACAAAGTATCCAGAGATGTATGGGGCGATAAAGCAGCTAATCGGAATTTCATTGCCGATGTGGGATCAGTGCCTCAACGTGGTTAAGCGCTACGATACATTGGATGGTCCTGGTCGAACTGAAGGAAGGCTTGGTGTTCCAAGCGATCCGGAGTATTGGCCTTCGATATATCAAACTGTAGTGCACCCTAAACTTTTGAATTGTGACGAGAACCCGTTGAATTGGACCCCTTCCGACCCTAAAGACTGCACCAATGTTGATGTTGGTAAGATAGAACTTGAGAACTAAGGTTGGGTTGAAGATCTTGACGAAGTAGAACACCTAGCTGAGTATAAGTGGAAGATTTTGCGGAAGCCGATATTGCCAGAACCTCACTTCAAAGACGTCAACTATGAACCAACTGCAGACCAGCGACTCTTCGACAAGTTTCGTAGCGCAGGTCTCCAGGTTATTGTTATGATGGCATCTATTGAGCTCACGCCCGAGGAACCACACTCTCCTCCTGGAAGGTGGCACGTCGAAGGCCAGGTGATCGTGCACATTTGCGCCACGGCTTTGTACTACCTTGAAAGTGACAACATTACGACAAGCAGCCTCTCATTCCGGATGCAAATGTCTGCATATTTGGGCGATCATGACACTGGCTTCAGTGTGGGACAACACGGATACCACTGGATGGAGTCTGTTTACGCTACGCACTTTGGCAGCGGTGCCGACGGTGCTTGCTTGCAGACCTATGGCAGCATGGAGACGAAGGAGAAACGCTTGCTTGCTTTTCCAAATGTTTTGTAAGCCGCTGTCCCTCTTCTTGTGCACAGCTACTGACCACAGTTCTTATAGTCAACACCGCATCTCTCCTTTTGAGTTCGCCGATCCCACAAAGCCTGGCAATCGTCAAGTCATTGCGCTATGGCTCGTGGAACCACACCAGCGCATCATCTCTACTGCCAACGTGCCACCGTCATGGTGAGCTCAGTCATTGATGGACACAAACTCTAGTTCAAGATCTCTTGGGGTACCGACAACGGGTTTACCCCCTAAGATTACCAGCTTACTGCAGGAGCACGATGCACAGCTGCCACTAACGAGTGTAGTCAAGCTACCAGAAGAGCTCATAGCAATGGTACGAGAAAGGCTCTCCAGTGACGCACTGCCCATGAGTCTAACCGAGGCGAAAGAACACCGTTTGAAATTGATGAAAGAGAGAAGTGCTCACGTGGAAAATTCCGAGCTAGAGTGGCAACAGCATTCGTACAGCTTCTGCGAGCATTGACAACATGTGCCGTGAACTTCACGGATTGTTTACCACTGACACCACCAATTCATTCTATGCGTATGTTTGCCTATTTCATGGTCATTTACAAATTGTAATTGCGCACAGGGGCTTATTAACCAAAAGACCTACCTAGGTCGAAGAGAACTGTCCGTCTCGAAGAATTGTTCGTTTCTGGTTGACCCTAAGTATCTACCATGTTGCAGCCAACATTCAGCTACCTTTTGAAATATCTCGTTTGCTGAACAAGACGCTGTGCAACATTTCACACCAGTGTTAAGTTCACAGGGCGCATCTCTCAGGTAACAAATGTAAGTAGTGACGATGATGATGGAAACATTTACGGCTCGCGAACCCTGCTGCGCGATCTGGACCCAATGGACATTGGATCCATACTATCGTTTTAAGACCTTGCCACATCGCTCCTTCTGTTCATATCACCTGCCATAGCACTCGCCTGAAGCCTTAACGCTCTTAGATTTCCAGTAGCACTGCGGCTCCGTGCATGCATCTTGTCCAAATCTCCAGCGTCACTAAGGCTACCAGACGTGATACCTGGTACCGCCGCAGTCGGCCTCTGAAGCGAAAACGAATGCATCGATCGCACACGGTCACGATCAACGAGATCGGATGTACGATCTGCGGATGAAGCAATGGTCTTAGTCCGGGTGTTCATCTTTGTCATTAAGGCTGACATGGCAACAGCTGGGGATACATAAGCTGGTGTGCCTGGAATAGAGCGCGCTGAGTCGGAAGTAGCGGTATTACGACGCTGTGATAGCTGACGTGTATCATTGAGTGTTCTACTCCTGCGACGACCCATCGAATCCCTTGTCGAAGATGAAGCTGATGGCGATCGACTTGCCGAGCGACTTGATGGAGGGGTTGGCAATGCTTGGGGATTCTCAGGCAACGATCCATAGGCTTGCATCAGCTGTTGAAGATCCAAGGAGGCAGGCAGCTTGCTAAGACGTCGAATAGCTTTGTTGTTGTTCTTTAAAAACGCTGACATGGCGTTTAGCGCATGTCTTTGAGTGTGCTGCTCATAGGCGGGCGCACTACTAGCTGTATTCATCGCTCGCGCGGCGTGCTGTTCGTTGAGACCCATGCTACGTGGTGTTACCAGCTCGGCACTATTCAGGTTCATCTCGATCTGGGAGATGACTTGATCAAAGTCCACGCCATCAATGCGAAATGAAGGAGTCATTTGAATCAATGCCTCCCTCGTCAACACAAAGAAAGACCCATCCCAGATCTTGCGTTTGAGAATGTTCCAGCGTGCACGTGCCGGATTTCTCTCCATGTCTGGCTGGAAGACAGAATAACGTGCGAGTTTAGCGTAGAAGCCCTCCAAACGGCTAGCCATCCTTTCAAGGACTTGCATGAGGAATGTCGAGAGAGCGGAGACACGGTCGGAATCGGAAGCAGCATCAAGCTCCATGATAGTGTCAAAAGCGTCCATACCCGTACAAGACTCTTCTCGAATAGCTTCAAGGAACTCCATATCGTACTGAACTGATCGCTGCGCATATGCAATGATACCCTTTTCGTGGTGACGAGCAGACTCACTATTACAAGTGAACTGGCCGATCTGAGAGATCTCATTGGAGGCGGTTACTGCATCGGCAGAGCTTTTAGCACGAGCAATGATACCGAGAACATCGGACAACTTGGTGGTGGATGACGAGTTGTTCGCCAAGGTGAAGGATATCTTCAGGTACAGTTCTTGAAGCTTGGCACCAAAGAGAGTGGCAAAGCCGCCCTGAAGCAACCGTGACTGGTAGTGATAGAACCTGCGAACGCCACCCATGTTGAAGAGGTCACCTTGAAACCAGACCAATGACGATTCCATGATCATACCAACTTCAAAGTTCGATGCCACGACCTGTTCGGTTGCAACACGGAGATATGCCTTCCATAAGTCGTAAAGCATGCTTAGATCCTCAGAGTGGTAGGCGGGCTTTGGTGTTAGCTCGCCAATATAGTACTTGGTCAAAAGCGATGAAACCTCTGGGTTGTTAGTGTGAGCCAGAAGATCGAAAGATTTCGTGCAATCGACGCCACCATTGGATTTGATGATGTTGGTGCCTCCGGGGTGCATCGCACAGAACTCCGTGCTATGTCAATTATTAGCGTTGAAGATTGACAAATGCTACCAGAAGGCACTTACACATCGTAGACTTTTCCATGTACACCAATCCAAACACGCGAATCCTTGGTGTGGCCGGTGTGAATAGCGAGCTGCGAAAGCGGTATAGTTGGCTGGTTGCAGGGCAGAGGCTTAGGTGTCATGAACACATCAAGCATAAAGCGTCTTTCAGCGAAAGCGGTGTTCAGAATTGTTTCAGCAGTTTCCATGGTGGGTGATCGGTGGTTGTAAAGCGCCTTGCGGATACCAGACATGACGGAATCGAAGACACCGACAGAACCACATACATAAAGATAGCCTCCAATTCCGCCTTGCTTCTACAACCCAGATGTCAGCTCATGGCAGCATATGTGATGCGGAGGGTACTTGCCTTTGACATTACCAGGTCGCAGATTGACTGCCCTTGTTCAAGAATCAGGCCATCGATGTATCGAGGTGGGATGTCTTTCTCCACAAGGTCGCGCGATGCCGGATCGTACACGAGGCCATTCGAGTCCCGTGAAAATGCAGTATGGACCTCCATTAGCCCCTCGTTAACATATTGACGCAACTCGGCTTCGTAGCAGAACTTTTGCCTAGACTGCACGCCAAGGTACAAGACCGTCTTGCCCCATGTACTGCCACAACGTGCTTGCCAGAAGCTTCGCATGGGCGCAATTCCGCTACCACCAGCGAACAAGGCCACTGGTGAAGTGTCGTCATGCGGGAGCTGAAACGCAAAAGGCCTTGACACGCCAATGAGTATGTCTTCGTCGTCAAGTACATCCATCTCTTCAGCGACAGGTGGATTTAAGAAGCCGCTGCTCACACCATGTCGTACAACCTTGTTTGCACCGGCGAACGTCGGACACAATCCGTAGTCTGACCGAGAGATTGTTAAGTCCACAGTACTAGGAAGAAGCTCGTCTGAAAAGTTCGAGATACTGTAGGTCCTCGGAACCTCGACCGACACAAGGTCAGCTAGCCAAGACAGGTTGCCCGAAAGACTGAATGCCTGATCCCATACCCGAGACGAGGTGTCATTCACAGCTGCTTGTAGAAGGTCACCAAGCGAAGCTCGCACAGGCCACTCATCAGTGGCGAGTACTTGGAGCACGGCGTGTGATGACGCGCGCAACATGGTATGTAGCTTAGTAGCGAGATCTTTTGTGATAGGCGCTAGATGGCCTTTGCGCAGTATGTCGATGACGTTCAACTGGGGGCGAGTTGTGTGAGAGATGGAACCTATGTGATCCGCGTATCGTGTCCAGGTACGGTCCAGTGCAACAGGGTCCTCAAGCATAGCGTCCAGACCGAGCGCAGCTGCTACCTTTGCGCATTCGGTCCAACTATTCATGGGCATGACAGCCAGGCGATCGCCAGGTTGAAATGTGACACCAGTCTCTTGGATGTCTAGAGTGACCATGGCGATGGACCGCTTGGGGTCAGTATCGACGAAGTTTCGGCTAAGGATGCGGCCTCGATATCGGCATTCTTCAAACGTGCCACGCATCTCGTGAGGCTCAATATCGCGCTGACCACGAAATGGCTCGAGGCGCTCTTTCATGGCCTCAGAGAACTCCCTGTGTGTTTGCTCCCAGGGTCGCATTGCGTCCGTAGCTCCAGATGCACCATTTGTTTCAGTTCGACCCGACTTGCCAGCACATTCGAGGAGCTGATAGAAGTTAGACAGGCAGAACATACGATAGGATGTGTACAAAGTACTTACCCCGAACACTTTGTATCGATGCGCGCCCATGAAGCCTCTCTCACCGGTATATGCCTCGACTACGCCATCAAGTACACCCATCAGTCTAGCATCGCCCGAGGCCTTCACGTATTGTGGTATCGGATAATGGTACTCGATTGACGCAATGAAAGCGCGCAGGTTAGATGGTAGCCACGCTCGAAGATGCACTCCTTCCGCTCCTAAGAAGCTGTCATACTTTTTCCGGCCGAGAAAAGCGTCCATGACTAGGTACCTGAGAATGTATCAGTAATCGTGTTTTAGCATGGAGTACTGCGATTAGCTTACGGTGGGAATTGAAGCCCAGAAGTAGCCGGACATCGCTTTGACAATGGTGCTGAGAATTTGGCCCAGCGCACCCATTCCGTGGGGGAGACATAGTTCTCACCCGACCGATCGTTGGGCGAGATGGTATTGAAAGCGGTAGGCATCCGTTCAAGAATCTCCTTTAGCCGTATGAGTTCGCGAAGGAGCCCTTCGTTGTTACGGTTCATGACGTGTTCCTGGCAAGCAGCGATGGCATCAGGGCCGTGCTGAAAACTGGCCGATGTGTCCGCACAGCCCTTGAGGAAGGCATTCTCAGCACTATCCCCAAACATGCCCCATCGCAACCGAGTATTGTCGAACCGACCAACATAGGGATACTTGGACTGTGGGTCAACATAGTCGACGTTAAACGATGACTGGTCGAAGAATGTAAGATGAGGAATCGAGCGACCCATACGAATGCAGATCTGAACATATGCTAGGCCAATGCTGCGAGGTATGTTCTTGACCTCGTCTCCAAGGTCATCGCACATGGGAACGCCCTTTAGCTTGAGAGGCTTCGCGGCTACGTTGATGCCTTCGTTGCCGTCGTGTCGCTCCTCATACCGATATATCGAGCACAACATACCCAGAGCGACGAGCGCAGCCCAGAGAGCTTTGTCCGGGATCACATCGGCTGTGCCCTCGACTATCGGTAGAGCTGCGACAGACACCCGTACTCGACCGCGAGCAATACAGCCTGGCATCCTTTCACACAGGTCCATCCATACTCGCCCTGGGGAATTTCGCAGCGCGCCAGTGGCCTCATTCGTGTCCGGTGGCTGGAAGCCGTACTCTGTGCTCAGGTATCCATCTCGCCACCCGGTGGAAGGGCCAACCTCTTCTGCACGGAGAATGACTTGACGAGCGGGTGCGCCAAGGGCCACAGCTAACAAATCTCTTTCGTCTAGATTTAGAGTGTCGAGGCTCTTGACTCCTCTAGCATTCTGTATCTCTTTGATCTCTGCCATAGAAGGTACATTTGAGTAGATCAACTCATTGATAGCTTTTCGTTCCCTAAGCCTGTCAGTGGTTGAACTCTAGCGAGGAAGCTCCAGCACACACCTTTGCCGTAGGAAGTCTTCCACATTCACATGCAGTGGTATCTGGCCTCGTCAGTGGCGGTATGGATAGTGGTGGTTTGTGCCCGTACCCCGAAAGCAGCGTGTACGTCTCCGGGCTGCGCAAAACCAGACATTGTGCACCCACGAGGCCCGCTTCGGCTATCTCTCTTACTACCAGCAGTTGATCCTGCTGGGCAAACTCCACCAGCCATGCCGGACACCGGACATTGTTCTGACAACCTTAAAGTCATCAGGAAGAGATTGGTTAGGTATTTGTCCTCGAGTGACTTATTATGATTTAAAAAGACCTCCAGGGCCAAAAGGTCAAAATGGTATAGGATGAAAAGTAGAGAGCGGATGTATTGCGCCAGCGTGCAGAGCAGCAAGAACTAGGCTACTGCAGGTAACATGTAAGTAAAATAGGTACCCTCATCGCGCCAAGTTCCGATGCTCACTGTAGCTTGCGCCATAGCTGAGCTGACGTGTGCTCTCCTAGCGAGACACTCTGCCATTACGTGGAAAAAAAAAAAGCCTTGATCAAAGAGTAGACGGCTTGGCTGGAACAGTTTGGACGGTGGGCCGTTGATGTCTTGACAACGAGCCGTACTCCCCCGCCTTCTGGAAGGCGATTCAGTGGCAAACGATGGTCCAATGGGGGCGCGGTCGTATAACTGCATTGCGCAATAGGGGTGAATTGTGCGACGGGGAGTGTTTGTATTGTGGAGTTGAGGACGTGTCGCTATCGGAAGCAGGGATCAACGTTCGCTTTCGCACTCTTTCCCGCCTTGGCAACGGAAAGCCCCGTCCACTCAGCAAGCATCGCAACGTGATTCTGAGTTACAAGCTACCCTAAACAGTATACTCTGGCCGTGGACTTCACGGCGGCTAAGGCATTTACAGAACATTGTCTCACCCGGGAGAATTCTAGACCACAAATGGCACGTGTCCTTGCGGAGTGCAGCTGCTGAGAACTCCACTCGGATCCTGAATCAACTATTCACATAATTACTGGACAACTGGATAGAACCGTACGTTGATGAAAAGTGGTTATAGCCAGGTCTGACCTCACTTCTCCGTCTGCAACAACTGCCTAGGCGAGCTCCCTAAGTGCCATGCGTGCATAAGGAGGGTGATATGCCCTGCCCACAGATATCCCTGACGTTTAGAGATGGCCTAGGGCGCGCGGCAGCTAGGCGACAAAATTCTCCGTTTCGGATGAGCGACGTTTGAGCTGAGTTGCATGTTTATTGCTGCCACAGGCAACGACTTCTTGGCTACCTACGTAAGGGCGACACTAAAGATATGACTATGCAACTGACTAAACAGCCAAGGGAAATTTCATTACCGCAGGTTGCTCGTTCAGATCCTCAACCCAGAGCGCTGATAATCCACGGTCGGTTCGATCTTTCAACACGTGCTAGGAAACGCGCGGGCGACTCCAGTGCGACGTGTTCCCACATGTATAACTGCAAAGACGAACCAGTGCCCAGGTGTGCCGAATCCTTCTTCGATTCCTCCCATCGTACGGATAGCCCCGGGATAGCCTCGTTCATGAGGCGCCGTACTACAACATCCTCGCCTAGAGTAGCTTCCCCTCCAGACAACTCAAACGCGTAATGACTATGCTCGGCAAAGATCGCCTGAACGACTCGATCCTGATCGCTCGACAGCATATTGATGCAATGCTGCTCGTTGTCGCAGCACCTCTCGTCATCGTGTGTGTGCGCCGAAGGAATGCGACTACGATAGTCGGACGTGTCTCCGTCAATACTGTTCCCACTAATGATGATATGTGGTTCTAGGCATCGTTGGAGATGGAGTAGCTCCTTCCCGACAACGCGGCTTATCTGCCATGAGATCTTCGGGCTGGCGGCTGATCTCGTATTGGCAATGTGATTATCATGACTGATATGCAAAATTACTTTGAAGTGGTTGACATGGAATCCTGAAGACGAGTCAGTCAGGGATATTGCTTTGGGTGAAAGGACGTACCTGAGGGGCAGAACCGGGTGGTCATTATAATGATCGGGGTAGAGTTCTCAGCCCACAGACTGCGTAAAACAAGGTAACCTACATAAATTGATGTGGAGCTTATACCTTTGGTACTAGTCCTAATAGTGGACCTGAGCAGTGAATGATGTTTAGGATGGATGCTCCACGACCTGCGCGCTTTCGACTCGAGCCATGCGCAGCTTAGGTCTGATATGTAGCGCTGCAGGCTCACAAATTCTTCTGCCATTGCCCGTTTGTTGGGTCGCACGAACTGGCGTCCAAACTCCTGCCCGACCAGACTCTGGCCTATTTGAAACGCAAGTTCGGGTTTCAGGATGACTCGATACACTCCATCGAATGCGGTGAGCTGCTTGTACTTAGAAAGTACGTATGAGAACACTAAGAAGCGAATGATCTGTTCCGAGTTTGATTGGTCCCAGGGTTCAGTATCGTTCCTTTTTGGTACCTTTTCTGAGTCCCAGATGTTTTGAAAGGGAATGCCTGATTCTTGGATACTCTGACGTGAACGCGGAGAGTCCGGAGAGACCAGGGATTCTTGAGATGAAGCACTGCCTCTATCATAAGAGAATGACGTTCCAACAATCCCAGTCCAACCAACTCTAATCAGAAGCCTGTCGACCGTCATTCCGATTTTCATGATGCCCAACTCGTCCAGAGCTCCGGATCGAATCTTGTTCCAATCGAGTTCAAGCAGCTTGGTGAGAAGGAGATGAGCACTCCCGAGAACTCTTTTCAGGTTAGAGAGCGTAGATTGCAAAGCAGCGATGTTCGCGTAAGCCCTTGGTCTTCGTAGCTGCTTCGTAACTTCTAACAACATGCAGGCTCGAAGTTGGCAAGCTGTGTCACCGACATGCGCGTCAAATGCGAGAAACCCCAAATTGTATTGTATTGCGTGCTCTGATATGATTGAAGGCTCGAAAACAAGTTCGAGGAGTAACTCCAGTGCTTCAATTGCATCACTAGCTCCGCGAATAATGTAGAACAACTGTCGAGGTAACTCGGTAGGCTTGTATGGTAGTATGGGCGACTTGGTAAATGAGCCATCGATTGGAAAGAGAAGATGAGACATGGCGGCTTAGAGTGAGGAGTGGCTTTGCATACGGCACTGATAGGAGATTCATGGCGACTGCTATCCTAATATAGTCGTTGAAAGATCAACTTCACGGCGCATAAATTGACTACGCAATCGCTCTATAGCCTCCCTTACTCTTCATGGAGCTCGGCGTTCGTAGTTCAGGTGTTGTTGAGAATTGAAGAGAGCTTGCTCACTGTGCCGCACCCTAGCATCCCTTCCTCTACGCCGTCTCCTTGGCACCACCTCTCTCGCGCCTTCAGCCATATTATCTTCCAAAGAATCAGGAACGATGATTCTGTTATGTATGTCCAACATCTTGTCACATCCCACGCAGTCATCAGCGTGCAAGTCGGCAACCGATGTGTCGTTCAAACAAACCCTTTAGGCCACAAGGCGCTACGCCCGCTAAAGGGCTGAGTGTAGCCGAGTCATTGAATGAACCTCAGCTGGTTGCTGATACCGCGCAGATAGGCTAAGGGATGACGACGCGTGGATCTGAGCATGAATCAGGTATATCCAGCATAATCCATGGTCCCTCCGATTTGGGATTCCCTTTTTAGTGGTCTATTGCAAAGCCAGCACGCTTGACGTCGTCGTGAACTCTATTTGTTGGATCTTCGTGTCGAAAGCTGGGTCAATGGACAGCAGCAGAGGCCAGTAAAATCTCCCAGGCGTCGCCCGTGTCGCAAGCTGCAGCCGGAAAGGACTGGGATGCTGGAGAGTCATGCCCCTTGTACGTCAGGCGCCCTTTTCTAGACCTCCCTTCTCTTGGATGCACTTTGCCTTTCCACTACAGCACCATGCCATATGCATTTGGGAAACAAGTTTCTTGTCATTTTGCCAGTACGAAGTTACACCGCCGGATGGACTGTACATGGCTACATGTGTGGCGCTATAACGAGAGTGTCCCCAATCTTTTCTGTTGGTTAGAAGTGCTGGTAGAACGATTGCATATTGCGGGAACAGATTGCCTTCTCGATGGCCTCATGGCAAGCCTGGAGCATGAGGTGGTGTGGTACTGTGTTGTGGGCAACTGGTTTGCCCTTATAATGATCGACATAAGGGGCAGCATAAGTGGAACTTGAGGCGCAGATTAATTCTCACATCCATCCTCTGCGATACTGACGTACTTGTAAACAAATTCAAGAGACAAAGGGTTGATGAACGTGCACATGACAGTGACCCACTTTCGCCGATCGCTACCCAGCTCGGTCTAGACTATTACTAGCGTCGTGCTCTTCCCCGCTGCAACGTGACCACGCGTCAAGTTGACACCCACAGCCTACTTGCGCATACAAGATAGCAACCCCACTTGTAAACCGGAACGCGTCAAGGTGAACGTAGCGCAGTAAGGACCTTTAGTACTCACCTGGACAAGCAGACTCTCACAAGCACGCGTCGCACGTTGAATTAAAACATCACCCTGCGCTAAAGCGTCAAGTCCGCTCCTGCACAACGCAAGCGTAACGTCTTCTTCGGAACTCCGGACCTCCATTGGGGCGAACCCACTTCGCAATACTATTAGCAAGGTGGACCCAGAGTAGTACAAAGTCCCGCACCACCTAACACTATGTCGACACGCCCCTTCCCATCAATTACAGGCGGCTGCTATTGTACCGCAGTTCGCTACCGGCTTCTCACATCACCACTGTTCTGCCATGCCTGCCATTGCACAGACTGCCAAAAGGCCACTGGCAGCGCCTTCGCCCTACACCTCTCCATCGAGACGTACAACATCAGCATCATCTCGAAAACAAAGCCTTCGCTGATGACGATAATTCAGAATCCTTCAAAGCCACAGGATATCTCAAAGCGTACCCTGTGCCCACAATGCGGAATCATACTCTGGGCTAATAGTGAAATTTGGGATTATCCGGTCTCAAACGTGAGAATTGGCACCTTGGATTTCCCAGGGATCATGGAGCCGGACATGCATTCCTTTATTGGCAGCAAGCTGGGATGGATCGGTCTGCCTAAGGATGCGAAGACGTCACTAGGGCACTATAACTATCAGGAAGCGTGGCCAAAGAGCAGTCTGAAGAGATTAGAAATATGTTTGGAGAGATTCGAGGCCGCGAAGAAGGCTGTCTTGAGTCTAAAGAAAGAGTCAGATGACCTTAAAGACAAAGACGAGAGCTCGGCCGATGGAGATGGGGAGAAGACCCCGACTGCGACAGGGGAGGTGGAGAAGGGCGAAGATGATGAGGCATTCGAAAGAAGATTCAAGGAGACGGAGACGGCTCTACAGGAGCGATTGGCTAAGCTGAGCTTGAAGCTGGAGGATAAGGACGAGCAAACTTCGAGTTCTGCCACGACATGAGATTTTGTTATCGTATAGGACGTGTATGTAGTCGAACGTTTTTCACAAGCATCAAACCATACTAAGCGGCTCATCATCTGCATGGATACGTCCCAAGGACACTTTATTGTGCCAACTACTTGTGCTGTAGCTGATAGTGTCTGTGTCAATCTCTTCCTCTTTGTTTTGCGGGATCGATACTCAGCCTCCATGCACACACGTAAGTTGTACTGGAGAGATTCTGTACGTTCCATGCAAGGATCTCCTGAAGAAAAGGAGCGAGCAGCGGTCGGAGCGGGGAGTTGGCTTATATAAAAAGATAAAGCCCTCACCAATACCCACGTACAGTCACGAAGCTGTATGTGTAGTCCATTTCCCGTAGCATAAGAGAGAAACGTGACTGAACTGAAAGCGATGTTGGGGAATTGACAAGGATCGAACCAATATAATACTTACCCTATTAGGCTAAGTAGCACATGATTCGCTCGGAGAGAATCTCCGCCAGCCAATCGAAAGCCAGAGCAGTAACCCCTTTCGGCAACGAGCCAGAAAGTTGCAAGTGAAAGGGACGTTGCTGGAAGCTCAAGGAAATGCAAATGCACCCGTTCATCTCATCAAACAGTGTTTCAACGAATGGAAACCGTAACGTAATGTGTAAGTGCGGGCGAGATAAAACTTAGCAACGAAGAATTTGCTGTCGCAGTAAGGTACCACCTCCCTCTGGACTTGCAAGCTCATGCTGCGTATCATACGAGTAAGCCGTAACACAGCCATACTGTACATACACTGCAGCCGAAGCTGACAAAAAATCATATTTCAATAGGCTGCGCCAAGCAAACGTTCTTAAGGATCTCATGTGAATGTTCGAGTATTCGCAGATTTCTCATATCGAATCTCTTAATCTGTAAGTGGGGAGAACGGGCCTCTGTCCGAGGCCTCAGATAATTTGATCCAACACTCCATCTCGTCCAGATTGAGCCGTGTGGCTTGTGAATATAACCGGCCTAGAGTTGTGCACCACCCCTTGACGGTGATACCTAGGTATTGTGTTCGTCGGCAGGTCCACAAGCATAAGGTTCTGTAACGAGACTGATCAGGTAGGAGCATCCAGCGAACGGTCGAGAAGCTTCAGAAGCCTCGCGCACGCTTAAGTTCGACGTCAACCAGTTACCTCGCTTGCTACCCGCGGGTGACAGGGGTCGAGAGTGCTGGAGGCTCGTTGCGTGAAGTACACAAGTACACTGTTGTCGGGGGCGGTGAACGTTGGAAGGTCCATGTTCCCCTGATCTGCTCTAGATCATGGAATTGGGGTGCGCAAGGCCTTGAGGGAGACTGTCCTTTCTCATCTCGCGTTGCGCACTGCGCTCCATCGTTGTCGATTGGATGTGGGTCGCTCTTTAGCGGCTTTTTCTCTTGGCAGCGACTGTGCACCCTCAAGTGGCTGGCAATGCACGTCTTTGCTTCTTCGCGATTGTCTCTGTGATCAGCAGCACGGGGTCGCGACAAGCACTATATCTTTCCCGATGTCGCTTTCGTCTGGATCCGGTGGGCCGTCTAAGGTGCCCATTCCACGTATTCAAACACGCCGGTATCAACAACCCCCTCGCAGACTAAACCAAGTCTACAGAGATCGAACATTGATAGCATGCACCAGCTGCCGAGAACGAAAAGTAGGTTGCGATGTAGGACAGCCGCAATGCAGAAATTGTCTGGACGGCGGGCGACCTCGTGTTTATGCAGAGAGTCGTGAAGCCGCTTCAAGGTGTCCGTCAAACTCCATTCATGAAACTAAATATTAGTCTCTGATTTTCGACAGTGCCACGAAGCACAACCAAGACATGATACAACTTCTTAGGCAACTCAAAGACTTAGTCGCAGTCGAGACAAAGCAACAGATAGACGACATGTTGGACCATGTGTGTTGCAATTTGACCGATCGATGTCTCTGCCCTGTAGCGCTAACAATGGCTAGGTGACAGACGGCGTTGCGGATGCAGCGGCTACATTAGGATTGGAAAGACCATTGGACTTAGACGACACCCATGGAGAATCCAGCGTGTCTGCCGAAGTAGGCTCAATGACGAGATTGACATACTAGACGAGGATATACTTCATGACAAGGACTCCCAGGCAACGGGCTATATTGGCAAGAGCTCCGAGGTGCAATGGCTGCGGCGTCTGCAACGGGACACGGAACTCCGTGAAGCGAGACGATCAACTTATAGTAGTTCGTACGCACCTCTGGAACTAGCCCGGAACACGCTAAGTGGCGCGTAGAAGCTATGAGACAGCGTCAACAGCAAAAGCCTAACATACCAACGAGCACCTCCACATTTTTCCTGGACGGTGAAGGCGTTGAAGTGGATTATACTGTCGAACCGTACGCGCTGCCGACGATTGAGGTTGCCCGGAGGCTCCTCGACCGCTACATGGATACGGTTCAGAACATGTTTCCAGTACTGTCGATGCAAACTTTTACCGACCAAGTCCGTCACTTCTACACGTCTGTAACGCAAGGAACGCCTTACCGTATGCCGGAAAAGTGGCTAGCAATATTAAATATTGTTTTCGCTATCGGAGCACGGTTTTCACATCTAACAGAAGCAGACTGGCAAGCGGACAGCCGGGACCATATCATCTATCAATCCCGTGCACATACGTTGAACTTGGATGAGCCATCTCTAGTTCTCCAGCCAGACCTTATGCGAGTCCGGATCACAGCTGTCTTTGCCTTCTACTACTCCACTGTTGGAAATGTTAACAGGTAAACCCGTGTCCTGCCTACTAATTTTCGTTGCTAACATGACGCCCTAAAGAGCATGGGTTGCCATAGGCATTGCCCTCCGTTACGCAGTAGCGCTCGGGCTGCACCGTCTGAATGAAAGCTAAACCGTCGAAGTCGCCAGAAAAGAGACCTTGGTGAATATCTGGTGGGCTTTGCAGATAATTGGACAAGGTTTGAGTACAATGCTCGGCAGACCCAGTCTCGTCGTTGAAGACTGCTACTCGATACCGTTACCATAACCAGTGGCAATATAGCGCCTATCAGACGAAATATGGGCATCGTACTGGCACGATCAAGGTAGAGGGCCCAGAAACCATGAAAGTGCTGCTGAACCACCCCCGCCGGCTTCCGAGCCTTGCAATTCAGGCTCGGTCCTGAGTTGTATGGCAGATATCAGCACGATAGGGCAGAGAGCTATTATCGGCTTGTACTCTGCCAGGGTAACCTCGAAATCCTGGAAAGACACGCAAAGGACAGTAGGCCGCTTATGTGCCGAGCTTGAAGCATGGGTGGGCACACTTCCCGAAGGCCTCAACTTCACACACCCGAGCAATAAGGGGAGCTTCATGCGTGAACGTCTAACCATGCAAATAAATTACATCCAGATAGAGATCTTGATAACGCGACCCTGCTTGTGTAGGCTCGATAGCCGTATCCCGGATCAGACCAAGGCGTCGGACGCGTTCAACAAGGAGATGGCTCGTGTGTGTGTCGGTGCTGCAAAGGCATTCACAGACATCTTGCCAGAGCAAGCTAATGCCGCCTACTTTTACCGAGCCGGGCCGTGGTGGTCTATGGTCCACCACCTCATGCAAGCACTTAAAATTCTGCTTTTGGTGCTCTCTTATGGTACAGTGGATTTTTCTGCAAGCGAAAAGGTATTAAGAAGCTGATTCGGTGGCTAAGAACGCTGAAGAAAAACGATAGGGCCGCGGGCCGTGCTTATGACGTGGCCTTCCGCGTCTAACAGAAGCTGGCGTCCGGGCTCAATGTAGACATCTCTGAGCTGTTGGAAGAGGACGCTTCATTTTCGGTAACATCTACTTTGCCGGTTCAATCTGGTACGGGCGATCATAAAGAAGGAGAGCAATCCTTGACCGGCGAAATCAACGATGATGGCAGGATCAGACACCGGTCAATGTTTATTGTGCCACCGCACCCATACCACGGAGACCTAGGGATATCGGACGTGCCTGTGCCGGGTCCTCTCTTTGGCAATCCCTTCGGCACTGCTCACGATGAGCAAAAACCTTTCTCTCCTGACTTCCCATCATAAGCCGCCGCTATGCTTTCTTGCTGCACCAGGGTTACAACATGGCACTCATCCACTGATGGCTAATCAACACCACAGCCATCACAGCTGGTGATTTTTGATGGAGTTTCCGAAGCTTGATACCCTGTAGCAATATTCAATGGAGGTCCTTCGAATGTTTTCAAATTCTCCACGTTTTCGAGGATCTAGATGTCTTTAGGCAAGTGAATCGTATGGCCATACCATGCTATAGTCATTGCCAAAACAAATTGGCTGACTCGGCGGTGTTGCTTATTAAGTCGTAGTCTTGGTGTGAAGACAGGCATGTACCACATCAGATGTTAGTGGATTACGTGCTGTTGGGGGCCAAAACAGTAAGATTGTAAGGCGTACCATTGCAGTTGGTCTGTGCATCACAGTGTGTTTACTTCATGAGTCTGATATTCCCGATTGCTTCTTCGAGAGCTACTGCACATATAGCGCACGTCCAGTGCTGCTTTGAGCGTACAACTACCGGAATCTACCAACCAGCAACAATGTCGTGCGAACTCTCGCCGTCTGCAGCCGCCTTCAGCACCGTGCTCAGCGCCTTCGTTGGTTCTGTAATCAACGGTCTGACTTCAGGAATGTTTATTGCTTTCATTACAGGGTGGATCGCTTGGTTCTCTGTCTTCCGTATCCTGGCTGCTGGGGTCTTTGAGATGTACCTGACCGTCAAGGCTGGCACGAACTTCACCGCAGTGAACGATACCCGATATCAAAACATAAATTTGGACGGGCTCAACGGCGATGGAAGTCCATCGGCCGAGACTGGAAATCAGCCCCTCAGACCAGAAGACATTGAGTTCCAACCTAACGCACCTATGGATCCTTCACAGGTACACCCACCATACAACCAACCTCCTCCTTTCCTGGCACCGTCCAACAAACCAACGCGCCCTGGAGTAAATCCCAGACTTCCAATTGGCGGCCGTATCGAACACACTGTGACAGTGTTTGGCTGGCTAGGGTGGATATGGAGTGCCGTCTACACACCTCTCTCCCAGACGATCTGGCTATGCATCCACATCAGCTCGTCCTCTGGAATCCACCAAGTTGTTCGCGCACTAGCAATCGGTGTATCCGCACTTGGCCTGACATTCGACTACAAGCAACGTTATGGCGCGGCGCTGGGTCAGAAATGGGGCGCTTGGGCGTTCGTGACGTTCAATGCGTGGAACGCGGGCGCGTGTATGCTACTTGGTGTGGAGGCGGCTGTACTTCTCATTCACGGTGCGATGGCGAATGGGTATAGCAATATACTCATCGGGGTTGCTGTCTTGTACTCAGTCTTTTGCATTATTTGGGCCGCAGTGAGTTGGCGGTTGGTACCACCGATAGATGGTGCTAGATCAGGCAACATTTTTGCTGGCGTGCTGATGGGTGCGTTTGCTGGGTTGTTTGTCGCTGCACCGGCGCTTATGATTTGGCAGAATGCAAAGTTTGCGGAGAAAGTTGCGGGCACGATGGGTGACAGTGCACCCTCGGGACTGAATCTTGGTGATTATCTGGCATGCCAGGGAGCTAGTGGGTGGGCAAAGTTTGCTGCTATCATGCCATAGCGTGCTGATTGCGGCGGACACCAGTGTAATAGCATGTGCTCCGAAGCGAGAACGAACATAGCATAGTGGAGAGGTACCTGAGCATCATTTACACTGTAATGTCAAGATGCACATGTATCCTATTCCTGCTTCGTCCGAACATCCATTTGACCGACGCCGTGTCCCTTCCTTTCGTCCTGGTGGCTGCACTACGTAAGCGCGGGACAGTATTTCGAGTCGAATCTGCTGCACAGTACACTTTATACATGGACACTGCAAGGATACAATCATTAGAAACTGCCATACCTCACCATCCCACGATCAAAACCGTCGCCTGATCTCGATCGGTGGACAGAAGACCACAGTCATAGTATAATGAGTAGCAGACTCATCTGTCATCACAGCTTCATAGACAACTTCATTTCGACGGTCATAGATAAACACAGATTCGCAGTGGGAGAACGTTGGTGGCCTCTGCAAATGTGCAGGTCAAGTTTGATTCAGTTCATATCCCATCCCAGACCCTTCCCAGACCTATGCCATACCGTTACCGTAACGGTTGAACGAATCATTAATCCATCATGCATATGCCAATGCAGTACCCATCCATGCGCAACCCTGCCAGCATCCCGAAAACGAAAAAGAAAAGAAGTCTATATGCAAATGCCGCAGTTTCGAAAACGTCAGCCACGAGAGCGCCGTCTCATGAAGCCACAAAATGTGAAGCCACAAAGTCCAAAGACGTAAGTGTTAAAGTTGAGCATGATTAATGACTCAAACGATAATCAACCTCTCCACCTCATCCCCCTTACGTCCATCCATCCTGTTCCACGCCGTGTACGTCAGCGCGCCGCACACAGCCCACATAACGGGCACGGAGGCTTCGAGCGCACCTACACAATGTTAGCTTCGTTTTCGTCGTGGGGAGATGTGTGGGACGTACTTGGCTTCTCGACTTGTCCAGCCATTTCGACGATGCGGGATGCGCGGGTTGTGGAGGTGGAGTTGAAGCGGACGAAGGCGCGGGGGGCGCGGGTGGCAATGCGGGAGAACATTTTGATGTGTGTGTGGTGTTCGTAGGGCGAGCGAGGTAGGACTTTTATAGTGGGTTTGGTGGTGTGAAGGCTCGGTGGTGCTTTGTGCAAACGTGGCGTGTACTCTAACAATCGGTGTATGAAGAGCGAGCGAGCAAGCGATGCAGACAACAGGCAATGCGTGAAGTACAGTAAAGCAAGCGAAGTGAATGTTATGTAGACGTAGAGCGAATGTGGGGACCGCGCAACAGTACTCTTAAATAGCACAACAGTGGGTCGCCGCAAAGGGACACGGAACGCGCGAAGAACAAATTTGCTAGCGCAAGGGGCGGTCAGCGGTCCGAGATGGGGCTGGAAAGGGCATCGCGCCACGCCACGGAACATTGGCCGGGGGGGTACCAAGTACCCCGGATTGGCGGAGTGTGGGGGGACTCAACAATTGAACTTGATTATCGTCCGCGTGTCCGGTGGTGAATTCGGGCGTGCGATAAGGATGTCGTGGAAGGCGTGATTCTGCGATTGTGAAGGCGACAACCTCATGTGCGGGCGATGCGTGCTGGCTGGGTACTTCTGAGGCTCTGCGCAGCCCTGTGTGTCCCCTGGATGATCGGCAGCTCCAGAGCCGTCGGCGCCACCGTGGTCGTACAGGCTGCTCAACACGGAGCTGTCCGGCAACTTCAGACCCGTTGAATCCAGTTT
This sequence comes from Phoma sp. XZ068, assembly GCA_004835665.1. NCBI lineage: Eukaryota > Fungi > Ascomycota > Dothideomycetes > Pleosporales > Didymellaceae > Phoma > Phoma sp. XZ068. Next base: position 1,161,921 of record RBKR01000002.1, read on the forward strand.
CACCAAGAGTTGTATATTAATTACCATCACGACCACGACGAAAAGGGAAGACATTCAATTTTACTACGACAACAATCTTATCAACAGCAAGCGTTACAAGCCTCCGTCTCCAACGCAAATTCTTTACTGTACTGCCAGCCTGTGATAATAGCACAATCGAATCAAGCTGTTTTGCAGACTATGAATATGCCCTGTTGAGGCGGAACTATTCTCAATAACTAATCAAAACGGTGCCGTACACGTTGAATTAAGAGAACCAGCTCTTTACACAACGCATACAATCTTCAATACAACAGAGCTGCAGACAACCCCTTCTCGTATTCCCAGCAGACTAATGATTGCCAACTCAATTATCCGTTCCACGTTTTTTAGACAGAAGAGCTAAGATTAATGCTAATTTTGCAGCGTAAACTAAGCAAGTACCGTTTATTCCATCTGTTGTAGCGCAGCGTAGCTTTTTTTTTTTTTTTTGAAAGGCAGTGTTTCATCAATGTTGAATAATTCGAAAGTAGGTTCTTAGTGCAAGATAGATAACCTGATTAGTATCCGAAGGGATATACTCGTAGACCTTATCTTACGCTCTTATATACCCGTCAGTCCAATGATTACCGGTGTTATTAAAGTATCTATTCTCCAATAGAATTAGTACTGCTTAGTCTACATTATATTGTTACATGTATGTTTAGCTCTTGTGTTAAACAAGCGTAGAAAGAATGAAAATACTATCCAAGTAAGTTTTACCCCATAGCAGATTAATCAAGAAACTAGATTCCTTTGAGTTGTAGACGTACTCTCCCCATCTCTGTCAACAGTAAAGATACCAAGGACACGAATTTGCTCATACTTTCCACGGGTTTCCAGATATAAAGAACTAAAGTACCCCTCCTTTCACATAATATATCAAGTGATTCATCTTCCACACTGTTATACTTGTATCATCTATATTTTGTGCTAAAGTATTCTCATGTCTCGTTAATATTCAATTATCCCGAATCAACTTCGTTTGTATAGTAAACCAACCCTTCCTTGGAGCGCTCTTGGTCTTCTCCTGACTCCTATTCCCTACCTCGTCGACATCAAGCTTAACCCCCTCAGGCTGTTGCTGTAAACTTACCCCTTCGTGTCTCTACAATCTTCAACCCGGTACCGATACCAAGTCACACCCATCCTACGATACGATACAATACAATACAATACACTTCTTACACGAGGACTGATTCGGCTTGGCTTGGCTAGGCTTGGTTTGAGTAAGTACATCTCATCGCCAGGTAGACTAGACAGGTCTACACTGCGCTGCAAACCTCATGTCGATTATGGGCCGCGGTACGACATCGAGCATGGTACCAAGCGCCCAGCATAACAGATATCGTATCACCGAGAAAGTGAACGAGATTGTACAGCAACAACTTGATTTAAGCATCTCAAGGCAAAGACAAGGTTTAGCGTCGTCAATCTCATTATTACAAGTTCTTATCCCTAGTCCTACTCCCCACCGCATGGGTAGTTTTGAAAAGGCGTCCGGCTCTCTATATTACAAAACCCCCCCCCCCCCCCTTTCCGGGTTCCCCATGCGTTCCCCAAAAGTGCTCCAACGCATGGTCTTTGGCCGTGATTATGTTGAATGGCTCCCGTCGTTTGAATATATCGTCTCCATCTTGGATGTCTTGGTCTTCTTTCACACATATCTCTGCTCTTCTTCTTCCGTGGTGATGTCGGGCGCATGCTCATCCTTCGCACGTCCACTTCTTCTCCCGACATACGTCCACCACCTACGACTCACCCCCCTTCTTCCTCAACTTAACCCTCGACCCAATCGTCTCGGGCTCCTCCCCCTTCACATTCTTAGGCGTACTAGGCGCCGCACCACCCTTCTTCCCACCCTTCCCCTTCCCCTTCCCCTCCCCATTCATCTCCTCCTGCCTCTCCCTCGCCTCATCCTCACTAGGCTCATACTCACTCCGATCATCATCCGCATCCTTATACACAATAAACCGGTACGCAATCCTGCAGATAAAAAACCACCAGAACAGATTCACCGCCTGCAAGCTCGCCAGCAGCCCGAACGTAATGTACTGCGAGATCCAGCATTTGTACTGCTGGGTATCCCAGTTTAGGTCGAAGGGGCCTACGGTGCGGAATTCGGTGACGATGGAGTAGAGGATTTTGAGGTTGATGAAGTGCCGGAGGTAGCCCCAGACGCACATGAAGATGAAGAAGTAGGGGCCGACGATGGGGGAGTCGATGTAGTTTAGGATTTTGGAGGTCTGGGGGTGTTAGTGGGGGGTGTTGAAATATTAAAGAAGGGAACGTTAGAGGGGGCTTACGGCGAGGAAAAAGTCGGAGATGTCGTGCGTGATGTAGACTGCAATACCCATGTAGGTGAAGTGAAAGCGGTAGCTGAGCCAGATCAGAGACAGGGTGATGATGTGGTGGGCAACCAGCTCTTTGAAGTCCTTGCGCGGCTTCTCCAGCATGAGGAACAAGACAATGGCTTGCTGCGCCCAGTAGCTGGCCTGCAGGAGGTAGTACGCTTTGAAGACGGCCTCGTGCGTGCGGTGCGGGAATCCCTCGTACATGCCTGTCGTATTAAAGTACCACACCGGGCTGCGGCTCATGACCCACAGGCCAAACGGGCCGTACAGACTAAAGTACAGCGCGGTGTAGGCCTGCTCCATGAAGCGGCTCTGCTTGGCGCGGCCCTTGATTCCGCAGGCAATGGCAATCGGGCGGATGAGGCGCTGCATGCAGAACTCGCGCGTGAAGCTCAGGACGATGATGTAGAAGCCGACGAAGGCAAAGTCGCGCGCGCCCTTGCCGTATTGCGTCGGCGCATCGGGGTCTGCGCGCACAGAGGCCGGGATGAGAGGGTCGGAGCGGGGGAGCGGGTACGAGAGGAACAGACAGGCGGAGAGCGGGTTCGAGGGGTGTGGGTTGACAAGGTACAGGGCGACGATGATGAGGATGAGGATGAGCGGGAGCAGCCATGTGTGTCGCAGGCAGGCGCGCTTGAACTTGGAGAGGCCGCGGCGGACGGTGCGGCGTTTGGAGCGGCGGGGTCTGTCTGACTTCTGTTGTTGTTAGTATAGTTTTCTGGAGTGCGAAGAGAACCGGGGCGAGCGACGAGACTCGAGCATAAAGCAGAAAGACCTCAATCGCAGCCCCAACCCCAATCCAGGCCAACCCACCCCATCAACAGGCGTCTTCAACCCCTCCGCCAACGCATCCACCCTCCGACTCGTCGCAAAACTCGGCACATCGACATCCCCCGGCAAATCCGCACCCAAGCCACTCGACTTTCTCCTCCTGCGGGCCACGCCGCCGCCGACAGTCGCTGGCGCTGAGGCGTGGAGTGGGGGAAAGGGCTCTGTCATGTTGGTTTGAGGCGTGTCGAGGTATCGAGAGCTCTGCGTAGCTACGAGGATGAGGGTCGAGCAGTGATCGCAATCTTAGGCGACTCGATGACCATGCGTGTTGAATCGTATCGAGTAACAAGTCAATGTCACCGGCGTGGACGACTAACCGAGTCAAGTCGACGAGTAACCGAGTTGAGTCGACAGTCCTAGTCGGCCGTCTAACAGTTACAGCAGTGGAGGTGCAGCAGTTGGTATGCGCGACGTCCCGCGCCTAAAAGTTGCCCATCGGACCCTGTCGGCCTTGCCAAGGCTACAAGTGGATACAGCGCTCCTTTCCCGAGGCGCGCCGCAATTTGCGAATCGGCCGCCAAGATGTCCTGGATCGGGGGATCGAGGGCGTGGGTGGAAAGGGGTGGCATCTGATTGTGTCTGACTGTGTTGAGGCGGCTGACTGTGGTGCTGGGGAGTGGGATTGGCTGGGGTGGGTGTCACGTGTCACGATTTTATATATGGTAAGTTAGTATGTAATGGAAGGAGAGATATTGGTAGGTGGGATGTATCATGGTAATTTATCTACAACTACTCCACCGGCCGTAATCTACTGCCAGGCAAGATACTACTTCTCTGCTTTGCGACCCCCAAGCTCGCACCATTCGCACTCAAATCGACCTTCAAGCCATCCCGCGTGCTCTTAGGCTCTGCACCAAAGCTGCTTGCTGTCCCTGTACTATCCATGCTCCCCTTCCTAGAGGTGAATCCATCCTGTCTCAGCAAACCCCTAATACCGCCGGCCTTCCTGGCAGGCAGCTCGCCCTTGCCGGCGGTAGCTACATACAGCAGATACTTGAGGTTTGGCAGGGTCTGTCGGATGTCGAGGGGCCGAATTCCGAGGGCGTTGGAAAGGATTTCGATATTCTTGTTTAGGAGGAAGACGCCATACTCGAACCGGTAGCGCACGACGCCTTTCATGTACAAGGGGTAGGTTCGGGGGTTGTTGGCGTTGTTGTGGCCCATGGCCAGTGGGTCTTCAATGGTGGACGTGGAGCCGTGCGGTGATATGGGGTATGGCAAGATGACGGAAAAGTACGGCGAGAGCATGCTGACGACCTGGGCTACGTGGCCGAGGGCTGCTGATGTGACGTCCTGGTTGGCATCGTCGAAGTGTGAATTCGGCAGCAGCAAGCCTCGTATTGTAAAGGCAAGGGATTTGCCAGGGAGAGGGTCGATGGGGTAAATCTTGAGGAGGTCCTCGCAGATTCGTCTTCGCTGGCCGGCGATTTCTTCTTCCGCCGACTCAATAGCTTCTTCTGTCTCTTTCCGAAGTTCTCGCCGCGTGGGCAGCTCCGACGCAATCAGTGCGGCCTTTTCGCGGCCGGCCTGCATCTTCTCCCTCCGCGACTGTATGCTCGCCTTGAGTTCGTCTCGCCGCCTGCGCATGGCCAGTACCCGACGGTGCTCGGCGGTGGCGGCGAGCTGCACTGTTTTGAGGCTCTCCTCTGCCTCAGGCACCTGCTCGACGGTGGATATAGCCTCCCTGTTGGTCTGCAGGATGCTCTCAATCTCGTCTGCAATGCGATCTCTCGTGACCAAAGCATCCTGAATGCAGTCGTCTAGTGTTGACAGGCGCATCAGAGCATCGTACGAGGACGACGTCAAGACTCGACCGTCTGGGTTCTCCTTGGGCGGCGCGAGCAGCTCCTGGCCAGTCTTGGCCTGCACGGGCAGATCGGTGAAGCTGGTGTAGATGCCGTCTGTCATGTGGAGGAGCACGCAGTTCTGGGGCAGTGGATGTCTGAAGTGGCCGAGTGTCTTGCCAATGAACTGCAGCGAGCCCAGATGCACGGTGTAGTCGATCAGGTACTGCCAGTCCCGCATGGCCTCGCTCTTTGCCCACACCTTGACCGTCAGCTTGTCGAGGCGAGTGACGCCGGGGCCGCGGGGCGCGAGGTCGAAGAACTTGAAGTTGGGGTTCATGGCCTTCTCAGCGACCTCGGATATGTACACAGGCTCCTGCTGACCCTCGACGTGCAGGGTGAAGAAGGTGTCGGCCATGCTGCCTGCGGTGATGTCCTCAAGTCTCTTCTGGCGCGTCAATGGACTGGCGTTGGTCCACTCGAGAGTCGACCGCCGGCGCATGCCCTTGGCGGGCCGGACGGGGCGCGTGGGCGAGGGCGGCTGGTGCAGGCGGCCATGGTCGAAGCGGTCGTCGTCCTCGATGCTCTGCAGGTCGCTCGAGGAGCGCGAGTGGGCGAGGGCCTTTGTCTCGCGCAGGGCGAGGGCCTTGGTCGGCGACTTGAGGGTGCTCGGGAGGGCGTCGTCGTCAATGGTCTTGCCGCGGGAGCGCGTGGGCGCAAGGGTCAGGGCGAGGTTGCGGATGGTGATGCCCTGGAGGTGTCGGAGCTTGCGGTTCTACCGGGGGTCAGCGACAGCCTGCGCAGTCGGCGCCATACACACTGAAGGCAGCAGCCACGGGCGCTCGCGCGGCGGAGGGGGCAGCTCCGGCGCGGGCGCGGGGCGCTGGGCCATGGTGGAGGCAATGGGCGGCGGTCAGCCGGGCTGCATCGGTGCGTTCGTCGAGGCACGCTGTGCTGCTGCTCATGGCATGTCGGGTTGAGGCGCCAGTAGTCGCAGGGGTGTCTCCGCAAGCTTGCGGGCTCGGGGGTGGCAGCTCGACGTCCGCGCAAAAGTGGGCCCGTGAACTTTTGAACATGGCACCGCGCACCACAACACCCATCCTCCCGCCGCCCATTGGAACCTCGCATCCGCCGCCCATTGGCACCCTCGCACCCGCCGCCATGCCCCGCAACCTCGCCCGCCTGCGGTACAGGCTGCCGCCCGCGCCCGTGTCGTTCGAGGGCCTCGAGACGGCCCGCGTGCGCCTGCTGGAGCGCAAGGTCGCCCAGTACGTCGTGCGCCAGTCGAACCCGCGCCACGTCCGCCTGCAGACGGTCGTCAATGCCAAAGCGAAGCCGCTGGCCACGGGCAAGACGACGGTGCGGCCCATCCGGCCCTTCACCCTGCGCGACGTCGTCGACCCGCACGGCACTGCGCGCCACGGCCAGATCATCTACGTCTTCCGCAGCATCAAGACGAACCAGGTCATCTACTCGCTGCAGGAGCTGCTGGATGTATGAACACCCCGCCCATACGGCCCTTCGTCCTCATGCCCGATATGCTCACACTGACCCCCAGGACCACCACCTCGCCCAGCTGCCCTTCATCGGCAAGCACTCGGTCCCCGCCATGCTGCGCCCCGACGAGTGGACGCCGCACTGCGTCATCACCTTTGCGACCCCCGAGCAGGGCCACAACGCCTTCCGCAAGCTGCGCGAGTTCCGCAAGCTGCACGAGCTGTCGTGGGAGAAGACGAACCCCGGCTGGAAGCAGCTCAAGATCGAGCAGCGCATCAAGAAGATCATGGACCAGCGCGCCAACATGAGCGCCGACCTGGCCGAGGTCCTGCGCATCCAGGAGACACACGGCGCCGCCATGGCCACCGCCCTGGACGATCAGCAGCAGCAGGCCGCCGCCTTCATGGACTCCAAGTGGGCCACCATCGACGCCCTCGCCAACGCCGCCCTCACCAAGGAGAACAGCGCCAGCAACGTCCAGTGGCTGGAGCACGAGATCAGGCGTCTCACACAGAAGCTCAAGATGAAGCACATGCAAAAGGACGCCGACCAAAAGGCCCTCGAAGCGGCGCGCTCCAGCCACGAGACCCGCCTCCGACGCCTGCAGTACGCGATACGCAAGGCTGAACAGTTCAAGACGATCCAGGAAGAACTCACCTCCAAGGCCGCCCTCGCAAACGAGCCCGGCGCCGAAGAGAAACTCGCCAACCTCCGCGAACAAGCCACCCTCCTCGGCGACGCCCTCGAAAACCCCGAGCCCACCCGCTCGCAAGAAGACCTCAACACCGACGCCGACCTCCTCGAGCGCCACACCGCCGACATCGCCGCCCTCGAAGAAGCCTTCGCCGCGAAAAACCAAGTCTCCGCCCGCGACCACTACATCGCCCGCTCCGTCCTCCCCGCACACCTCAAAACCCCGCTCCCGGCACCCTACTCCCTCGACGGTGTAAACGTCATGTGGGCAGACCTGCAAGACGCCCTGTACGCCGCTGGCTCCTGGCCCGACGCCATCGAGCACGACATCCTGGCCGTCAACCGCGTGCGCGACGCTACTGCTTTCCTATCCGCTGAGGAGTACGAGATCGAGAAGAGGAATGAGGTGAGCAGTATTTTGCAGGCGTTGAGACCGGGGCTGGATGCTGAGGAGGGGGAGGTGGTGTATACGAGTGAGGAGCCGGTGGAGAAGACGACGGGCGTGTTGGGGATGTTGGGGAAGGCGAATCCGTTCAAGAGTGCGTCCGCATAGGCGTTGCTGTAGATTTGACGCTTTTGTAGGATGTGTCGTGTGGTGTAGTGGGGTGTATATTATGTTTTGTGTGGATGTGGATGGGGATGTAGGGAGAGTGTATAATACCACTTCTGTTCTTCCACTGCTGTCTTCTATATACCTGTTTTTATCGTGCGTGATACTAACGACGAAAATACCATTTCGTATTGTGAGGCAGTTTGTGGCTCGTTGGATGCAGCTTGCATTCCCTCTCACTTCTCTACACTATCAAAGCCACGACGAATCTACACAACGAGCCACCAACAAGAAACCTAAACTGAGAGTTTAAGAAGTTTGCAATCAGACTCACAGAACTACCCCTGCGCTACCTAGGTACTAACAACCGCGAGCATCAATCGCTGGAGAAATAACTCACATAGCCTCCATCTACAGTCTAGACCCGTCACTCGTCTACTAGTTTAGACGAACGCGTCTAGCAGCTTAAAAGTGCGTATTTAGTTCCTTAATCAAGTTCTTTACTTCCAGTTCGAGAACGTGTTTCCCCTAATTGGTTTCACAGCTGTGTAGGATTCCAGACTACAACTAACACTTGCAGCAGCACTCACGACCCCCTCTGACGATACGCAAATAGTGGCTGGGCGTATGGTTGTCCGGCGAAACGTTGGAATCGCGTCTGGAAGGTTTATCGCTCTTCAGTGTCTAGTCGATGTCAAAGGGTGGGATGTGACAGACCTGTAGACGTTCAGTTGTTAGACCGATGGTTAAGAGGGCAGTGAATAAGGTAGGCCTGATACGGCGTGGGCTTACTGTACTACTATCAAGGAGTAATTATGTCTCTACTTCTGGTGTCCTTTGGTTAGGTCTTGTGGGTTAAGTTTATATATTGCCTAGATGCTAGGCTAGAGTGTAGATAAAAAGGGGTGGTAGGATCATGTGTAGCAGCTCCATCTGCAGGCGTATAGCCAGCCTACTCTGGACTACAGTGTGTAATTGTTGTTGAGTACATGTGTCTGAGGTCAAAGTAGGTCCTCTCGCTCCTTCCCTGTACTACTGATCCTCTGCAAGCTCACTATCGCGGCTCTGCAACGGCGTTGAAACAGCTCTATCACAAGCTGATATCATGCTAAAGTGATCATGTTTTGCGGGCATGTCGCTGAGATGCCTACCACAACACGATTTGCCCGAGACGTAATAGTCTACTACTACCTAGGTATCATAGCCATAGGACTGCACGCTACGATTCGCAAGTATTCTCGGCTTCTCGTGATTTTGGATTAGTATCACCGCATGCTACATCATCACTTGCCTTGCACATGGCAAACCTCCAGTCCACCAACCACACCATCCTCAGCTGTCTTAGACGTCACAACCAGCGCAACATCAGACTAATCTTCATTCTCTCGGCCGAGCATGCTCGCAACATAACATGTTATGATCGCGACTTTGACGTTCTCACATCTCACGAGTTACCTCGGCGCCGCACACACGTTAATGTGGTGAACAGAATACTAATCATCATGCGGCTCCGGAACCGAGGCTAGTGGGGCTCTTCCAAAAAAACATCTCGAAAAAAATCGCCATGTGGAGCGTGCCCGTACGTGTCGGGGATTGGGCTTGGCGGTCGGAGGGCTGGTCGGAGGTTTGGGGCTTACGTGCGTAACGGTTGTAAGGGGGGTTTGCAAATATGTGTGTGGGCGGCGTGATTGGGTGTGGTCAAGGACAGCAAGGTGTTTGTTGCGCTTGGCTACGCGGGTTTTCAAGGGGGGTTCGAGGAAAATTTTGTGTTTGGCTTGAGAAAGTCGTTGGGTGAAAAGGAGTTGGGTTGATGCTCGGAAAGAGTGTAGGATGACGTACCGTTGGCGTTTTAGTGCGTTTTTGCTGACCACCAACTCGAAGGTTTTACTTTCATCGTATTGCACAGCTCTATATGTGAGCTCATGGTCACCACGTTTGAGAAGTAATGGTCCTGTTGAAATGTACGCCGTGCGCATCGAAAATCTAGCATTTCTTTTACAGACATGCAGTGTGAACTCCAATTAGTCTTGTACTGAGGATGCTACCGCTCCTTGCACTATCACCGCTCCACAACAGCATCGCGTGGCAAAGAGACAGGGACAGGGCTTGTGCTTACGGATTCGCTACTACTTCCTAATTGGTGTGCATTGAGATCCAGAAAGGTGACCAGACTCAAGCTAGGCGTTGAAACTGTGGGTCCAAGAATCCTTCTCGTCTTCGGAACATTGAACAGACCGCTTGGCTTCAGATCATGCTTCGAATTGTTGATCTTCTACAAGGTGCTACACCTCAAAGACGAAAGAGAAGGCGTGGTAAGCCATGCATGCAGGTAAAAACGTGGTGTACATCATTTGATAAGTAATCCTTCCATTTGTGACGTGACCGATGGGATTGTATGCATATGACACGACGATTTCGATAAGATACACGGTATCAATCACATGGTAAGGTTACGCCTTGACCGAGGAGAGTAGTAATCCGAAAGCTCGACCGCTCGTCTAATCTCCGTTCGGAGCTCCACAGTAGCTTGAGCCGCAAAGCCTTATACTCATAGGCACATCGTATCCTTCCCTGATACAGAAACAAGCACTGCTCCTGTCCGACACCTTCAATAATACTCCAGAAATCATGAAGTCCGACGAAGTAACAGCAGGCGAACATGAATTCGACTGGGACGACCCCAAAGAACCACGAAACCCAAAGAATTGGAGCACTGCCGTTAAGACATATCACACAATCGTTCCTTGCCTGGTCGCCTTTTTGCTGTATGAAGAGTATGTTCCATGAGAAAGCCATAGCTGACTCAACCATCTCAGCACTTTCGCAACGTCCGTACCGGTATCTACAACTGGAATCCTCGCAGCTCATTTCAACATATCACGGACCGAGTCTTTGCTTCCACTTACGCTCTACACAATTGGCCTAGGGATTGGACCACTCTTTGGCGCGCCTCTCTCCGAGTTCTGGGGACGGAAATGGGTCTATGTCATCTCAGTGACGTTGTTCCTGTGCTTCATGGCTGGAGCCGGAGCAGCCCAGAACTTCGCCAGCATCCTCGTGTTTCGCTTTCTGGGTGGACTCCTGGGATCGGCTGGTGTGGCAATGGGGGCTGGATCTATCTCTGACATCTTCTATCTCACGGACAAGGCGGGGAACATGGCGTCGCTGTTCTTCATTCTTGGTCCGTTCCTTGGTCCTGCATTAGGCCCGCTCGCTGGAGCATACATTGTGGACCAACACGGGCAAGACTGGAGGTGGTCTCAGTGGCTGCTTGTCATCATCGCCGGTGTTGTGTTGATCGGCCTACTTTGCATGAAGGAGACGGCCAAGGTCGCGATCCTCCGAGAAGAAGGCTCGACTACCAACGTTGTTGATGTCATGGTGACAGCCATCGTGCGACCAATCAAGATGCTCTTCACCGATCCTATCATCTTCATGCTGACCGTGTATTCGGCATACGCATATGCCATGATCTTCAGCTTTTTCGCAAGCGCTTCATATGTCTTGGGAACACTGTATTCTTTCAAGGTCAAGGAGATTGGCCTAAGCTTCATCAGCGTCATCTTGGGCTACTGCCTTGCCACACTGCTCTTTGTTGTCATTGAGAAGACAGTCATACAGCAGGCTCGGAGCAGGTCGCCTACAGGAAAGGCAGCACCGGAGTACCAGCTCATCCCTGCGCTCATCGGCAGCGTGTTTATTCCCGTCGCTCTATTCTGGTGCGTTATCCTCACTTCAGAAAGTTCTTGACTAACAGATTCCCCATAGGTACGCATGGGAAGCTCATCGAGGAGGAAACTGGGCGGCTCTGGTAGCCTCGGGAATCCCATTGGGCTTGGGGACGTTCTCGCTCTTCGTGGGTTTCCTATTTAGAACAAAACTCTAACAATCTTTACTGACATTTCTAGCTGTCGGTAATTACATATATGGTAAGCCTATATACCGAGACGTCAGCATCAGGTAAGCCAGTCCTGACCCAATTTTATCGAATTTTTGCCTAACCCCGCTCAGCTCTAGCCGCCAACGGGTTGCTGCGCTATGTACTAGGTGCTGTATTCCCGCTCTTCACATTCCAGATGTATGAGCGTCTTGGTGTCAATTGGGCGAGTACTGTGTTTGCTATCTTGTCATTAGCTTTACTGCCAATACCGTGGCTTCTGTACCGTTATGGGCCTCAGCTAAGAGCAAGAAATCCCACTTTATAGAATGGAGTTAATACAGGGTAGTTTTGTATTAGCTATTCTGATACAATATAGCATGGCTGGAGTGAACTCACTGTTTCTACCCGAGCTAAGACACTGCATATACTGTCACTTTCTCAAATATCCGTTAGGAATGAGGTTTATGGGCTTCCTAAAGGCTCGATTCAAGGGAATTTTGCATGCAGGTATCATTTATTTGGATCCAGCTCGTCATGTAGCGCTCTCTGGAGACGTTCAACCTCCTGCATCCTTCCAGCATTGTTGCATACTATTCACACGCATGGTTCATCTGCAGCCATACTGTCCGAGATTTACTGGGCCTCATTCAACTACTTTTCGTACCATCACTCTGCTAGTTCTGGGACTTTGCACTCAAGCGACGGAAATTCCATCGCTTGCAACAACTTGTTGTCACTCCGTCTACGACTTCAGAACTGAGTCCAGGCTCTGCAATTGCCATTTACTGATCCTGTGAATCTGCCTCTAAGAGAGGATTCTTCAATTCATCTCATGTGAACGATGTTCTATGAGGAATGAAAAGGATCGGCTGTTTATTATGGACTGTGCGCCCTTTACTTGCGTAAAATAGCCTCACAACCGTCCGCCAAAACACGTCCGTTCGCATCACTATCTTCACGCGATGAAAAGAAATTCAAGACCAACTTGAGTGGTACTATATGGTCTCAATGGCGCAAGTCATGTATTTTGTATTGAGTCGTTCGTTGCTGATCTGAGACGGAAGGATTCGCGGGGGAACGGTGTGCGAGGCCCTTCAGCATTATGCGTTTCCCATCGGATTGTTCCTTCCGGGCTCGAAACTTGCAAAGCGCTGTAGTGAGCGTGGTCGACGCAGAGGATGTGCACGTTCGGAGCTTTCGTCCCATTTCAACACCCAAAGCTCGATTCGGGATCTATAGCAAACTGTGAAATTGCTCCGAAAATAATTTCCCTATCGTCCTCCACATGGCGTCGGGTTCTTAGTGGAAGCTAACATCGTAACTACTATGAGCCATCGCAGCCTTGTTGGGTGGGGACATGCAACTATTCTCGGTACTGAGCAATTGCGCTACGCCTCGAAGACTGTACGAGATACTGTCGGCGGGCCGTTGGATGGGTAGCTATGTTCTCAAGAACCAAAGAACCACGTTCCATAGTTGTGACAAATTACAAGAAACACTTGAAATTGTAAGCAACAAGCCAGACATCTGAATGCAGAGCGCAACGCGACTTGGCCTGCGCTTTCGAACCGAATCGAGAAATTTCGCGTCGGCGATGGACACCGTACAGAAAAATCTCGTTAATATCCATGACGCCCTATGACGATGGTTGCATGTATGTATCCATGGTAGATGGCGGGAGTTGGCGTTCGGGCCGCTCAAAGATCCAGTGGAACCCAGAATCCAGATTGTCTCGAATTATGGCAATAGAATCCAGCCTGGAAACTGGCCTCACGAAACGTTATGCTCAGAATGGATAAAGGTACGATCATCATGTGCCCATCCAACGGTGATGGCGGGTAAAATTCTCGGTCTAAGTCTTGTACCTAGCCTCGGTTCAAGCCGTGTAGCTCGAGCATACTTTGGTAGGGCTGCGCGTGGCTCCAAACCGTTGTTTACGCATGTGCAGAAGTCGTCCACGATCGCGCTATTCTTACGTCGTCCCATTGCAGTCGTTCCCTCCTCATCGATAGAAGTACGCGATCGGCTTCTGCATCTTCTTGTCGTTTGGTGCGCAACTCAGTCATCAAGCGCTCCCACACGCAGGAAAGTGTCCATGTTCTAGACAATGTGAAGTCGGCGAGCTGTAAAGACAGCTGCAGCCCCAAAGCCGTCATCGTCCTGCGTGCAGCCGTGCTGTTGGTGATCCATACCCATGAGCGGTGTGCTGCGCTGGAAGTGCCCACAGGGTCCAGCTGCGGCTGAACTTGGCAGAGCATGAAGTTATATATCAAACGACTCAGCAAATAATCTAGGCTGAGGACAAGGGAAAGCGAACCCCTTGGCAAAAGTCCGAATCTCGCTTATGTTTCTTGCTTTGTCGACACTTGGCAGGGTCTTGTACCTGAAAGCTTCTGCCATAGGCCGCCATTCTCAAAGAGGCTGAATTCTCGCTAAGTGCATCTCGATTAGGTCCGTTCCTGGCGTAATGGGTATGTTTGCGGGGAGGCGGTGCTCTTACTAGCGCACCACTGAGATTCAACCATGGTACGCTAAGAGACCTCCCAAGAGACTTAAAGTCAAAGCAACAGACAGGAGTTGCTTGGCTATGAGCTCGGATGCGCTCTTACCGTTCGTAAAGGAGAGGTTTGAATCATCGTATGCCTAAGTATACCAGCTGAGTTCCAGACTACCACGGTACAGTATAATTCGCCAAGGACGGGAGACCTGGCTGTGTGGAAAAAGCTAGTCGCCCGATGAGAAATTACGAGAAAATGAACCAGTTGAGGATCACAAGATGTGTATGGCGAGGGAGTATAGCCATGAATCGAGTATAGGAGAGGATGAAGGACTACTAAAGGTCGCGACCACTCGCCGACGATTTCATCTCTGGCACGCCAATTTTTACACCGGCAGCACATCTTTAAGTATCGACACCAAAGATGAAGCTTTCAGCCGTACAAGCTACATACCTTGTCACGTTGTTACGTGCAGGGCAGATTCTTGCACAAGGAAGCTCAAGCATCGATTCGGCTACCCCGACAATCTCGAGCTCGCCCATCGAGTCGTCAATTTCACTGACAAGCCCCTCCTCGTCCATTGAGAGTGTTTCCTCCATCTCGAGCAGCACCGACACAGGCTCAGGAGTCGTCGTGACTCCAACTGCGTCCTCTGATCCGACTGTCTCAAGTGCCACTGGTGGCCCAGCAAACTTCGTCGGCACCTCTTCTTCTCTCGCAGCATCATCGACGCTTGCCCCTTCTGCTACCGGAGGAAACACTACCGCTTCCGAGGGTGAGTTCTTGCCATATGGCCTCACAGAAGGCCCCGAGTCTGCGGTCTCCATCCCACCCGATGTCACAACCCCCGAACAACACGTCGCAGAGCAAGCAGCCAACAAACCACAAAACGCAATCTCAGCTTCAGATGCGCGTCAGATCGCCATCATGGAGACTGTTATGTTCGATCATTTCGTCAACAACGCACCAGCACCAGCAGATAAGGGCGTATTGAAGGTCCCGGCGAATGTCTCGAGCTGTGCTGTTGCCCTAAAGAAGAGAGGGTTGATAGGAGGCACGAACAAAATTGCAGGGAGGAGCTTGGTGGGATGGGAGAATTGCAAGTTCGTGACTGCGATGACGATCAACTTACACTACCACTATATCAAGGCGAAGTACGATGCAGAGCGGCCAAAGGATTTGGCGACAAGG
Source organism: Phoma sp. XZ068 (assembly GCA_004835665.1). Classification (NCBI taxonomy): domain Eukaryota; kingdom Fungi; phylum Ascomycota; class Dothideomycetes; order Pleosporales; family Didymellaceae; genus Phoma; species Phoma sp. XZ068. The sequence continues at coordinate 1,177,217 of RBKR01000002.1, forward strand.
ATTAGGGGCAGTGTATGTTTCCGTGGAGACTTTACTCGCATGCAATGGCAAAGCTAACGCGTTTAGGTCGACTTTTTGAACACTGTGTATGGCCCGCTAGGCTTCACATTCAAGTTGGATACTATTCAGTACTGGCGGCCCGCCCAGACAGGCGCAAACAGCGACTGGACCCAGGTGAATAAGAACGAGGCTCGCCTACAGAGGTGGCAGCGAAAGACACATACCGCTGGAGACTTGGATCTCACAATCTGGGCTGTGAACGGTATCAAAAGCAAGACCAGCCTACTGAACGGCGTACGTGTGCACCTTGTATAACACCAACTGACACCAATTGCTGATATGGCCATAGTATGCCACCTTCCCCGAGGATGTCGCCAGTTTTCCTGACCTCGATGGCGTCGTAATTGACCAGGAGAGAATTCTATCTGTCGATGCTCAGACCCTTGTGCACGAGATCGGGCACTGGATGGGTCTGCGCCACACCTTTGGCGAGGTGGTCGAGAAAGAGGCAGATGACTGTCAAACTGATGATGGGCTTCTGCGCACAACACTGACGCCTGGCTGGAGAAACGTAGTCTTTGACTGCATGCAGGCACCGTGTGACGGGCGGGCAGCCGAGCAGACGAACAACTGGATGAGCGTACGTTTCCTCAGCGTCAGATCCATTTCGCAAGATGAAACTATAGGACAACCGCTAACATAGCACAGTATTCCGAATGTCGCGGCTCCAACACCCCCCTGACGGGCTTCCACACGGACCAGAAATCCGCCATGTTTGCGCGCGTCCTGAAATACCGCCGTGGCTACTTCGATGGCGAGTGTCAGGTCGTCGACCCGGACAAAACACAGAACTCCAAGCGCTCGAGTCTGCAAGACCTGGTCAACGGCCAATGCCCCGACCTCGAGAAACAAGTGCAAGCTATCGTCTCGCAGCCAACGCTCGACCCTGCAGATGCGAAAACGCTCCCCAGCCCGTCGGCAACAGCAGGGGCGAAGCCGAATGCGGGTGCAGTGGTGAAAGTACACGGAGTGGGTGCAATCATTGTGGCAATTACTGCTGCGTTGATGATGATTTAGGGAACGAATTTGGGAGTGAGTTGCTCAGGTGAAGTACGTGATGAAGCGAACTGTTTATACGAAACCGTGCACAAGCGCATTGGAATGTTATACTTGTCCTATTGATCGAATTCAAGCCAGCGCGGTGCGTTCATAGTTCTCCTTCACCATGAATCTGTTCGTGCGTCATATCGGTACATAGCTCCTGTGAAACGCTGGCCCTAGATTGCGAAAGGGAACAGTAAATCCCTTCCATACCAATCCGAGTGCCTAGGCTCGTACAATTACTAAACTTCTTACTTTATAACTTTAATAAAATAGAAAGGACTACTTTATTGACAATGTCTTTTTCTTAGTTACTTCCTGTGAAAAAACGTTTTAGCTTCTGTGCTACGTGGACTGTCCCGCTCAGCTTACCATCGTTGATGACCCAGCTACCGGTCCACTGCGCCACTATCTCAACCACATCCTCGTTCCTCGTCTTCTCAGCCTCCCCCCGAAGATACGCGGTGTCTTCAGCGCTCCCCTTCACACCCCTGTCCATGAAGAGCTTGATAACATCGACTCGCTCGCAGACCACCGCCTGCCGCATCACCTGCGTTGACATAGCAGCGCCCTTGTTCACCATGGCCTCAATCACACTGAGTGTCTGGCCATACAGGATCGCGTTGCACAATGTTCGGGGGAAGTAGCCTGCCTCAAGGTCGGCATCATGCTTTATCAGGAAATGGAGCAGCGATGTGATCTTCTCGGGTGGCTGTTCGCACGCCTTGGTGACGAAGGTGTCAGTATGGTTATCCCATTCGAACGAGACGATCGTGGGATCGTATTCGTAAAGCGCTTGAAGGATGTCTAGGTTCGGATGGCGCACCAACGCTTCAATGGTTTCCCCGGTGAATTGAACTTTGGTTTCGGAGTAGGTTTGTAGCACAAGAGATACCACGTCGAGGTGCCCGTTCATGATTGCTGCTCCCAGCATAGAGTTGGCAGGCGGTGATGCGTTGCCAGAGGGTATGTAGACTGGTTTTGAGCCTTGGATACTGTTCGCCTCGAATAGTCGCTGCAAGGCTGCAACATCCCCAGAGGAGCAACCTTCTAGTATTTCTTGGCTTGGCGAGGCCATTGGGCATGGGGATATTGTTGTCAATAGCAGATATCTTGAGTATGGCAGGTTTCCAGGTTTTGATGTTTGTGTAGTTTGGAACAAGAGGGTGAAACAGGCGCAGGTGACTAGGTACGGTATTGATAGCCAGCTACCTCGGGTTAATTAATTGTGTTGTTCACAGGACGTTAAATCATTGATTTAGCGATAGCCCTTGATCGTGAATACTTGTATTGATGGTGTCTATTTTAGTCTCTTTCTAGAGAGGACCCTTTCTCAAAACGATCCCCGAAACGCGGGGCAAGCCAAGCCTCAGTCCACTTCAAATCTCCAGGCCCCACACGACACGGGTAACTTCATTCGCGCTGCAAGTTGAGGAAGAAGGGCATTTCAACCTTCTCAAGCTTTAATGTCTCTACTATCAGGTACCTCAAGCACAAACAACCATACTCAGTTACAAGGCCTTGGAGGTGTCCAAGTCCACGCAGATGCCTAGCTCTGTTGATAAAAGTACGGAGTTGAGTTTCGTGACACGACGGATCATTGAGCAGAAAGGGCTGACATGAAGGCCTCTCGACCGGAGCACCGATTCTTCTTCACGGAAGCAACTTGTATCTGGTATACCAATATTACCTCGGCGGGCTACCTTACGGCACTCAACGGACTGCACTTGCTTGAGTCCTTGTGATACCACCATTTGTCCATGAGGATAAGTATATAAACAAGAACTTTTGCTCCGTCTGTCACACCTCACCCATCGACACTCTTTTCCCTCAACCAGCAGCGCAAGCCGGATCTTGTCGGCTTTCCACTCATTTGTCTTCATTTCCTGAACGTTTGATACATCTTACGTCATATAGATTGCATCTTCCTCTCAAGCCCTCAAAGATGTCATCTTACATTTTTGCACTCACATTCGGCATCTTAGCCAACAAGGCCCTAGCAGGCTGCATTCCCTCCAAGCAGTCGCACTGCGAGATCGGTGCGCAAATGGCTGAACAAATGCCCCAAAGGCATACCCAAGAAATGGGCATGTCTGGATCCTAAAATCGACTTCCCAACCGTCGACTGCATCGTGGCGGATATCGAAGCTTGCGGAACCCTTGCTGCAAACCCAGCCCTCTTCTACTCATTTGGGGCCACTACCATTGAGGTACGCACGAAGGTCCGCGATAAGCTGAACCCCCGCCCTGCAATGTTTAACGATGCGCTACCGCAAGACTGGGACAACAAGATCAGCGCTGAACTTCGTTTTGGTCTCACCCAAGGCAAATTACCAGGCCCAGGATTTCAGAAACGATACGATGCATATGTGAACCGCTTCTCGGCGGCTATGGCAAAGGCAGCGTAGGGGGAAGTTATAATTGTGACCAAGACGTGCACCTCGCGCAACGGAGGTGATGGCGCATACTCGAAACCAGATCCGCAGACGCCCGCAGAAAACAGATGGCGTCTGTACGAGTTCCCAGTCGCGCAGCGCAACCAGAAGGTGACGAGCGTGGTTAGCTACGCGCTTGAAGAGAACCCCCTTAAGAAGATCATCGACTTCCAACCCGGAGGCGCAAAGGGAGAGTTCTTGCCAACGCCTTCCTTTCCAAACCCCCCGAAACCAGCCCCTCCTCAGCAGCCTGCTGCACCTCCTGGTGCTACTCCTAGTCCCTCATTCCCTCGACCTGCCACTGCTGGCTCTCCAAAGCCCAGACCTGCCTCCCCGAAACCTGCTCCTGCATCCCCTAAGAAGCCCGGCAAGAATACCAAGCGCATGACGCGGGCGGAGCGGCGCGAGGAGGTGCTGAGGGGTGCGTCCGCATGAAGACTGTATGTATGTGCGTGCCAGATTGTGTTGTCCCGGCGTGTTTGAGCGGGCGGAGTATACCGACTCCCGGTACTAGGATGAGTTCGGGTGAATTGGTTATTAATGTGTCTAGCCGGGTAAAGCTAGATTATTATGTTTGTAGGCGTAGGACGTTAGTACATAGAGAAATTCAATGTACCATCCTTTGATTCATAACTACGCGCCGGTTTTGTTTGGGTTCTCCCTTTTGCGCAAAGCACTTACTGAACTAGACAACACTTCTGTAGCCTACAGCTCATACAACACAGCGTCTCATTTTTCCTCTGAACCCAGCACGTCTATATTGCACAAGCACGTATAAGGATCAGCCTGTTTCTTCATACCTAAGTTGCCCGACCCCTCTCATGTCTCTTACGCATGTCACCTTCTGATTCTCCTTTTTCAACCTCCGTTGCTAAATTCTCTTTCTTCTTGAGCTTTTGTATTGCTCCTCCTTACCACAATCGTTAGCAATCACACTCATGCGCGTGTCTCTTAGATCCATAGGTGACTAGAAAACAGCTCTGCTATAATACTTCTTGCAATGTTCTAACCCCAGGGACTGATCATGCTTGTTCTGAATGTTTCAAAGGTAGAAAGGGACTTCGTAAGACGTTAAATTTTATAGTAGCGTGACTGATGTTAGACATAAAGACGGCGGAATTGAATGGTAAGCTACTTTGCATCCTGTGTAGGCCATTCTTCAACGTGGCACTCTTTATTGCTGAATTGCGAAAGTCAGACATGCTAAGTACTAAGATCAAGATTAACCACAGTCACTAAGGTCGCGTAGCGCTAGCAAATTTAGTGTTGTCTTTAGTAAAGCATTTACTATCGTAAGTTGTATTACAATAGCTATATAGAGAAAGCTCATGTTAACTTTCACGACGACCAGATGCTATGCTGGGGTCTTATCGTCCAACGTTTACCATTTCCATGTCTTAGGACCAAAAAACTCGCCATCGCCGACAGTCTTCCTCACAGCAGCTTGGGCTCCATCAAGGGTACTGCTGACAATTGTAGTGCCCCAGTAATCGGGCATTGCGCCACCAGGGAGCAGGACGCAGAAGAATAGGACGATAGCGCAAAGAGCGAGGCCAACATCTAGGGCAGCAGAGGTGATGTAGTTGTACTGCATCCACCAACCACGATATCTGTCACGGATGAGTTTGTTGAAGATGAAGCCGAATAAGCACCAAGCTAGCTACAGTAGTGTTAGTTATTTGCATATTTGAGACTTGGAGAGGGTAATAAGAGCTTACTATGTTCATGGGAGAGTACGGGGGAACGTAGCTCATGCAGGCAAACATAACAGGCATACTTAGCTTGCGGATGAATGAAATCCTGGGAAACATGCGAGCAAGGCCGTAAACAAGGAAAGGAGAAGCAAATCCGACAAGCCAGAAGTACTGGAGGTCTTTGTAAACAGCATCGCCAGAGAACAAGTGCTTAGGACCGATCGCGCCCCAGATAACACTGGCGTTGTAGAAGGTCTTAATATAGGCACAAGTGAAAGACCCCGAAGCTGCACTTGTACAAACATTCTTGATGGAGCCCATGGCCCACTCAATGGTAGCAAGCTGACATAGGCAGGACCAAACAGTGGCAACCAGTTGTGCGGCGAAGAGTGAACGCTGAGGCACGTGCATATAATGCCCGAGCTTCAAGTCTTGACAAAAGTACAGTGCCTGAGTCATGACGATGTAACCAAAGGTTTTAAACAACATCATGGCAATGGGGTGACCAGGCTGGACGTAACCAATAATGAACTCGGTAAAGACGTTGAGACCAAGTTGAATGTTGGTGAAAGCCTGAATGATGCCAATGGGTACTGTCCACGTAGCTGCGATCACCAGAGAGAGGATTACCGAGTACCATGCCATGCCAGTTGGGTACGCCAGAGCGGATGTGAAAGCAAACGCGACCATGATGACCAAGAGCGATAGATACCACCATGTAGGCACCAGTTTGTACTTGCGCATGATCTTCATGTGAATGTCGTCGAGCTCACCCGAGGATGCTCTCAAACGGCTCCAAATCTCGGAACCTTGAAACAAGTAGGTATTGCTGATGAGGGCGGCAACAGAGGCAAAGCTCAGCCCATAAGCAAGCGCAAAAGCGGTGGAAAGAAACAAAGGCGAGTATTCCTCATACTTGGTAGGATCGACAACATGCTCGGGGGTCAGGATCCTGGAGATATTGTAGACGGTACCAGTATTGTCCAAAATACCATTCTGTGAGATTGGAACGTAATCGCCATACCAGATCCCAGAGTAATTGAGGGCCGGGACGATGATCCAGACGAAGAGGATAATGCCAATGCCTGTGTTGGCATGTGCTGGATTACGAAATTAGTATTTGTCTCATACGCACTCAGGACAGTACCACTTACCATGCCAAGGACTGACCAACGGACTGTTGTAAAATGAGTTGATTTGAGCCCAGTCGAGAGTGAATCCAGTGAACGGAAATCCAAGCGAGATACCAGTACTTTGTCCAAAGAGCTGATTGACAACAACGTTGTTGGGCTTGATCCAGGTAACCCAAGCGAAGTAACTAAATGCAGGAATGATGAAATCCGGAAACCATGACCAAACGAACATGCCGGCCATGACAAACATGAACAGCCTGTAACGGGAGATAGACCAGCCGTTGGTCTTGGCAGGATCACTTGAACTGTGATCGTGCAGAGCATACATGAAACCGACGTTGACCAGAGCGCCAGGCCAGATCATGGCTGCAGGTTCGACGAGAAACTTTCTGACAGAACCAGCCAAACCAAAGCCTAGACACTGTGTAGACAAGGCGAAGAGGACGTTGAAACCCCAGCCAAACTGGCTGGTGTCGAAGTGGTAGAACTTCTTGAGTGAAACCACAGTGTCGATGAAGTAACCAGCACCACCACCAAACGAAGCGTTGGCCATTGCAACGATAATGACGTGTTCCTTTACATTGAACGGTCCCGGGTTGAGATTAGCCTTCATACCGAAGATCTTGAACTCCTTACTCGGGAGGAATCTTGCCCATGCGAGACCGATCGGATGGGCAAGCAATAGTACAACATATGGGCCAATAAAGATGATGGGATATCGTAAGAGAAAGAGGGCGTTGACTCCAGAGCAAACGGTGGTCATGAGCAGACCAATGGTCCATGCTCGAATAGTGCTGGTTGGTACATCTTCATCATAATTTCGGACAACGGCACGGACCTGGCCGATGATTAGCCATGACAGACAGCCGAAGAATTGTAGACCACTTACTTCGGGATACGGTGAGTTCTCAATCACCTCACCAACGAGCTGAGCCTCGCTCTTTTGGTCGTGTGCATCAGTGACAGCATCAACCATTTCAATGGTGTCATCTGGCATGTTGGGGTCCCATTTGTGGTCACGACGGAAGGCAGCAAGGCGATGATTTGCTTCTGTCTCGCTGATGTCGCGAACGACCTCATCAATGACTGCGTTAGCATCTCCATGGCCAGCGACAATATTGCTGCTGCCAGTCTTGTTTCCACTGCTGTTGGTCGGAGATAATTCGGTGACAGTGACGGGCTCTTGGTCTGTGTTTGTTCTCTTGAAGCCTAGCCTCTTGCCAAAGCGCTTGCTGGACGACATGTTTGCGATGTTGAACCAAAGAAAGAAGGGAGAAGTTGACTCGAAAGAGGCCTCGCAGAGTTGTATAGAAGCGGGGGACTCTTATCATTTGAGACAACATCGCTCTGTCGCGGCGCAAGAGCCTTGGTAGACTATCTATCTAGCAACATCCCTTTTTGGTCGAATAGACGGGCCGCAATTGTCGGTACATCTAGAACCATTGGTTGGCACGAACGCCTTCTCCGTAAAGCTCTAGGATGCACACGACATCGAAGCCGGAGATAATCGTATTAGCGATCTAGTACATTTGAAGAAGGTGGAACGGGTTATCGGCTGTTTGAGTCGCGCAACATCAAAATGGATTGCTAGCAGCCGCGGCGCAACCGTAACAACAACTTTACCCACGCATCAGCGACGAACCTAAGCCCGTCAACAGTCTTATCAGTGGATTCAAGAACTATCTGAATGCAGTCAGTAATCACCCACCATCGATGTAAATAACACTGCTGACGGCAGATCAGAGAAGTGCGACTAGTCGTTCCTGTCCCTTAGATGCTAAACCACCGATTGATCTCAAGTGCCGGATGCAGTTTTCGGCCATCTAATTATTAGATACGCAGCCATGGACGTCGATGAAATTCGTACAAGCCGAGCACCTTCCTATTTTGGCAAAGCTAATTTCAAAAACACGGTGCTTATCAACGACAAGCCTGCCAAGTGGTGCGCCACTCTGGTTAATCTCTAAAGCTTATCTACTAGCTTGGTAGCGAGTCTTTTGACAAAGCTTGGTGTGCTCCTCGCACGGTTCTGTGGTTTGCACTAGGCGTACAAAGAAGCTCGTCTCTATGGGGTTGTACCGCTTGCGCAACCCTGTGCTACAATTAAAACGCGCAAGCTGCGAAACTTACAGCTGCAAAAGTTAACGTGCTATTGTTGTAGATGATCTTGTAAGGACTCAGATGCAGTCGCGTTGCATGCACATCTGTAAGGCTCCGCACGGATCCGCGATGCCGGTGGCGTTGTTGGCTGGAGGCGGGGACGGTGGGGTAGCATAGGAAGCATAGACCAGCATGAGGTTCCGCGTTCGTATTCGTATGCGTGCTTCGCGTGGACTTCCAGAACATGCATGTGCAAATGACTGCCGTTGATCTTAATCGATTGGTTCAAGGCGAAGTAAAGCAACTCTCCCGCCTGTACGCACACGAACTCACGGATCATAACTTACGATGCAGGAGATATCACATTATTCTCGTGTCCCTATCATCCCTTTGAATCGAGAAACAGCGGTAAGATTATTTTACTAGGCTAACCGGAACATGCTAAACGTTTAATTTGGTACCAGACCGACGGTTAGGCAGTTCCGAGGCTGTCTCAATATGAATCCTTACCCAAGCCGGACGCAACAGGCTCAAATACAGCTCTTGTGCATCTACTGTTGGTATGCACATACCATTAGAAATCCCGTTCATGATTGGTGATTCCCACAGTTTTAAGCCTTTGGCCCTGCCACCCTCTTCCGGACTAAAAAGACTGTATTTTGCACATATTGCTATAGCTTTATCTTGATAGAGCCTACAGCAAGGTTTGTATTCCATTGCGGCCTACAACTATATATCAAGGATACGTGGGCGGTAATTAGACCGTAAAGGTGGCAAAGGCTGTTCAAATCGGTTTTACAACAATTAAACCGACCTGCTCGTTATGATGTGCTTCTCTGCGTCAAATTATACAATCCCCAACGTTTCATGTGAAGTTAACGGGATGTGGAACCTAGGGTATACCTTGATGTGAATAGGTGCGTTTGAACAGTCAACATTAAAAACTGGGCAAAATTGAGTATCAACGTATGTCAACAGACCCCTCAGACGTTACATCATCTGTAGACCAGCGCGAGATAGCAGATGGGTGCCTTTCAGCTCGGTTTATTGGAAAGGTTAGTGTCCTCATTTCTGGGTTTTGATGCTTAGCTGCTTCTCGCAACCCGAAGCCGTCATGTAAACACTCTGAGCCAGAAGCTTCTGAGCGATTGCTCTACTGACGGCGGGACCCATAATGTAACAGCCCCTATTGTGTAAACGTAATCTATCTTGTTGCTGGGGTAGATTGAATTTACGATAGATTCAGCGTTTTACTGATTGTAAATAGCGTGGTGACTGTGAAAGCAGAAGATATCGACATTACATAGAAGGTAGATAGTATTGTGGCGCGGGGATACCGCAGGCTGCAGCTCGAATAGCCCATCTAAGATCAAATTGGCAGAAATCATTGGGGTACCTAGGTATCCTCAGGACGAGGCCGATATAAAAACAACAACTCCCTCGTCTGTGCAATTGCAACAGCTGTTGATGCATACCGTACGTCTCCGCGTCCTTTTTGCCACCGACCTTTCACGTTAACTTCCAAATGCCGGTCATGTTCGGCCCTCACTCATGATCAGACTTCAGATCGGCTCAATTTTACCGCAACACTCTCCTACTAGCAGTATCCTGCCGAAAAGACGACTCTCGCGACATTTCTTCAAGTGCTATATCATCATCAGTCTGGTAGAGCGGCATGCGATCGCCGGAGACGCCATCGCGCCTTCGAAGTACCTGTCGCAGCGTCCAGCATTCTCCAGGGTCTCGAACACAGTGTGGTCGACAGAGTCGACAGCATGCGCGTGGAAGACTAGGGTTCTGAGGTAAGATTTGGATATTCAAAAGGTAAAATAGCTTCCCCTTATCTATATGAGCCCGGTGACGAGGTTCAGAGCACTGAGAGGGGGTGGGTGTGACCACAAAGTACGTAAATATACTACAGCTGAGGAGGATCATAGTAGGGGAGCCGGGGCTTTTGCATTGCACAGCGCCTCCTTTCCCCGCTTGCTTCGTCAAGGGTGAGGTTAGATTGGTATATATGACAATCCGCTTTTCGCCGCACTTGGTTCGTCCAACACTAACGCCTACTGTTTTCTGGGTCATCAAACAACTTTCCATGGTTCGTTACGGTTCAGACCTATGGGCTGATCTGCTTCCTCCAAAGCAGTTCATTGTATCGAAGAGGATTACATGTTGCTCTCTTGAGCTTCCACCATTTCATGTTCGAAATCTTCGTTCTCGGTTGGTAACCATTCACCATTTGTTTCCGAAGAGCCTCCAGCCTTTGAACTAGGTTCTTAAAATTAGCTTTACCTAGGATTGTCCTATAGTTATTACGAACCTGTTACAAAACTCCGCGTAAAGAAAAGCGAGGAAAAAAGGCCAAAATTCCTCACGAAACCCTTGCCAGAACTGTGACCAACCAGACTGACGGCGTCCATGGGTTTTTACAACCGTTTTTCTTGGCTTTTGTTGATCTGTTCTGGATTGGGCTGCGGAACGTGTTGCGGGCGGACGTGGCGGACGTCGAGCGTACCCCGGCCTGGTAGAGAAGTGTTTAGTGTGATACCGTTGTCGCATTTGACGGGCCAGGAAGTTTTGTGGCAAAGTGACTGCTTTCTGCGCGTTTTGCTGAGCGACAGTTGAGAAGCTACTTCGTCCTAGTAGATGAAAAAGGATGAGCTTGGATGCCCCTATTAGAAGGGCAGGTGCTCGCCCTACAAGAGAGGTATAGGCGCTTTTTCGAATAGAGTTCACAGTCAGAGACATGTTATTGTTGAGGGTACTGGATAGTTAAGGGGGGCTGTAATGGTGTGGCGTGTAGGGAAAAGAGATGCGGAATCTTTCTGAAGGAATTGATGGTAGAAAGCGGTTATATATGCTGGCTATAATAACTGGTTCACCGTTGACCCCAACCGGATTATTACAACCGGTCCCAAATAACGAAGCTGCGACAACTCAACTTGCTAGACCCCCTCATTCGCTTGAAGACAACTGCTTCTATAGTCTATAAATTGCCCGCGTAAAATCGTCGCAGGTATGTTAAATATTCTGTTGTCTGTTATCAAGGGATTAGATTAGGGTGGCAGAAAATATTCAGATGGAAGACCCTGCAGCATTAGAGCTACGTAGGGTACTACAAAGAGATCTCTGAATGTTTGGCCTCTTCTGCACTGCTACAATCTATTGCCTACAACTACATAAGTTATAGGGTAAAATGATATCCACTGTACCGATCAATGGATTTCATAATCTGGTTATGTTTAAGTCTTTAGAGTATGTGTTTAGAATCCTTCAATCGTTAACAAAGAAGAAATAGCACTACCAACTACTCTACTTCTTATACCTCTTGAAGAGTCATGCTCGGACTCCTATCTCCTACATACTTTGGCTCTCTGATGTGCTGGACGCTTATCTTCAAGTTGCTATTGCTCAACGTACAGTCCTTAAGAAGTATTTAGTTATGCTTTACAATTTAATATGTATTAAGTAAAGAGGTGTTCGCAACTTGTTTATTAGTTTTGGTAAATTTGGTGTTTGAATCCTGCAAAAAGCTACGCAATAGTTTCAAGCATACAAATATCACGTGGTTGCTCAGTATAGGAGTGTGTCCTTACTTAGCTAGATTAGAACACTCGTCTACTTTCTACACTTTTCTAGTTCTACCAAGTAATAATACACATATATGTGTAGACGCAGACATAACCTTAAATATGCAATACGCAGCTTGCTCATGCACCTCAATAGTTAGAGCAATATAGTTGTAAAAGGTAACAAAAGTACGCATCAGGACAGTATTTTTACGCTTCTTAGTGATTGCAGCTTTGAATGTTTGCGCACTGTACACTTGTATTCTATTTACTCTTACTATACTAAAAGCAGACAATACAAGGTTATTTGCAGACTATACGCTTCGAACCAGAGACAAGAAGACTTTAATGGCTATATCTCTCTAGTTACTCTTACTGGCTATGTTTGCTTTTCTCAGCCTTGCCGCTTAGCCGGGTAATACGTCGCGCTGCAGCAAGATACCCCACGCTGCAGCAGGTTACATCGCGCTGCAGCCAGCTTGCACCTCACCCTATGCAGGCAGTTATCGAGAATGGGGTGTGCGATAAGAGCCTAGGTTTGTTGCAGGCTGGGCACCTTCAATTCAGCCTGCCCATCGTACGAGCGCAAACGAAGTGCATGAATGCGAATGATGCAATGCGACTACACCACGTTCAGCCGGTAAAGTTGATTTTATGAGGCTGAGGTAGGCTAAAGTATGCGCTGTCTACATGAATCGGGTTGGCAATACACTCTTGTGCGAATGACATCGTAGAGCGCTCCACACATCTACAACCAGTTCACCGGAAGTTCTTCATAGCTATTGGGCTCTGGCCTGTGACACATGCTAAGATTTGGTACTTCGTTCTCTTAGCATACTTGATATTTTTGTTCAACCAGACCTATTACTTCATAGCCTAATTCTTCCAACTCTCATTTCATAAGCTATACGTTGCGGGATAGTCCAATTGGAGATATCATCAGCCAACTAGCGTACCAACAAAGCCCAGAAAATGTCACAAACGCAAGCACAGGAGACAAGCAACATCGTATACAGCAACATACAGTTGACCCCTGAAAAGATCCGTCTTGTGAGGTTCAGTCGAGCATGCACTCCGATCAGTTGCCAGGTGGACGTACACGAGATTGACAACCCTCCGCCTTTCATCGCTTTGTCATACATGTGGGGATCAGCACTTGAGACTGAAGATGTATTGATCAACGAGCAGCGCCTGCAGATCAGAAGGAATCTGATAGATTTCATCGAGGAGCTTCTCCGAACAGACGCTACCGAGGAGCAGTACTATTGGATGGATCAAATCAGCATCGATCAGAGCAACAAAGAGGAGAAAAGTTATCAGGTACGGCTCATGGAGCAAATCTACAAGAAGGCTTCTTCAGTTCTGGCGTGGTTAGGTCCATCGACCGCAGAGCGTAAAATTCTCGCAGAAGCCTTCTCAACGCAGGCACCACTTTTGCCCGCGCCTGCACCTCCATCCTCATCTTCAGCATCATCCTCGCCAAAATCATCGTCAGAAGCCATGGATCTGGTCAAATGTCTCCTAAACGAAGCATATTTCAAGCGATTATGGATCAAACAAGAAATCATCCTCGCAAAGGAAGTAACAATACTTGTGGACGCAACACATTGGATCCCGTGGCGAACAGTACGTGTCATTGCAGGTGCCCGAAGCAGGGCCGATCAGTTCACAAATGAACACGATTCAGTGTATGGGCTAGTCGTCAACGACCACGAAAGCTACCGAGGTCAACTTGGCTTGTGTCTGAACATGTTTTGCACGAGTGGCTGTTACGACCCAAGAGACAAAGTATACGGACTATTGAGCCTCGTTCCTGTGCCAGAACGACCAACGGTCAATTACGAAAACTCGCTTGAGAAGGTTTTCCTGGATGCAGTGGCTGTCATCTGGATGCAATCATTTCGGAATGCCTACGAGCACAGTCCAATCTGCATCTATTCAGCCGTTGCATGGACCCCTGTTATACACTTCTTTAACAAACTGGGTCACGCTATGCAAGTTGATTCTGATATATATAGCCTGACTGAGTTCACAAAGGCCATCAGCGAATGGGGTTTCACGAACAAACAGGAGCCGATTACAGCATTTTGCTATGAGAAATGTCCAAGGTATGAGCGATACGCTGCAGAAATGGAAGATACTAATCTCTTGTGTAGTGGAGGGCGGTGGTGGTTCGAGGTAGGAGGCAACAAAGACCCCAACGATCGTGACGACGAGACCAATAAACCGCCACGGATGCACGACAATTCGACAGTACGGTCAATATCTAACTTTAGAGGCATTAGTGGTCAGCCTTGGTTAGAGAGGGATAGTTGTTCACAGCCTAACACTTCTTGTACTCGATCAGATGTCGTAGGGGGGTTGAGTAGCTCTTTTCAGAGTGCGAGCCGAAGTTTTGCAAGTCAGCATAGGTAGAGCAATAAAAGGAAGTAGTGGGACTGGGATCTGCTATATAGCGCAGTCTTGAGAAGGAAATGCAATACACTATGCTCCCCACTAACTTACTAGCATCAAACCATTCTAAGTTACCTCTATTTATAGGTTCTTTGCAGAAACCTAACAGAATATAGTAAACTAAGCTATCGAGCAGAACGGATGTATGATTTATATGGCATGCATATATACCAGGAGATACTGTCTTAGCTTTCTTTGTTACTGCTTCTTTAAGGTAAGGCAGTAAAAGAAACAGCTCCCGCTACAGCAAAGTTTGAGTCGCCATGACCTCTAGATACAGTAGAAGTTATTCCCTACAAAAGGGCCAGCCGTGCAGCTAGGTTATTCTACACGGCTGTCTATTAAAGTGAAGGTAGGGGCGTAAGTGCGGTTACCTTGAATTGCCCAAGGAAAATCACACCCCTACAGCCAACGCGTATAGTCTTTGTAGTGACTGCAATCGTCAAGTATTGGAAAGGATTAGAAGTTTGCTGCTCGATTATCCTACTAGTATTGATTGACGTGCGATAAAACATCTGCTTAGAAACGTATTAAGCGTACGCGTATAGGGATAATCTAGACAGGTGTCTATAGTGACTATACTGTTACCTCCCTATTTCTAAATTCTATAGTAGCTAAATCTACTCTATCCTTAACATTACACTCCTTCCTATAATAGCCTAACCTACCCTTCTTATGCCTTAATAATCTCCCTTCGTCCCTTAGTACTCTTCTCTAACTTCCTCTCTTCCTTACTACTAAGCTGCACCTTAATTATACACAACACGCCTTTCCTCCATACTACAGCTAGTAAATATAAACACACACCTAGCTACTGCTGGTAGTAACTAATAGGGCGAATATTGTACAGTAATACTAAATGTGTTTATTTAAGCTCTTTTTGTAGATACAGGATAGTCAAGCGTATACTTCCTCCCCTATACTATAGCAGAGACTTACCTATCTACAAGTATAGACTCCCGACTTGAATATGTGACTCCATTCTCGACCGTACCGTCTGCGCATCAAGATACTATCTGATAACACCACTAATTCGTCTGATTTTATTTCTTGAACAAATAATAGTGTAAATACATGGAGCACGTCAAACACGCGTGCATGCATGAAATGAAGCAGATAGCGAGCGCTGGAGACACCTAAGCACACCAGGCTGCATGGTTAACTCATGGATCTTGGCCAAGAACTGCAAGATGCTGGAGTCAATAGCCTTTTTCCCAACCAGGCAGCTCGAGCATTGAAGTACTAGAAGTAGCGTTGCAAAACCCAAAGGTACCAGGTGTAGCAAGCTTTGCGCAGCGGCAACCGATCGGCTAGAATGCATAGCGACTTTCCGATGTTCCGTATGACTTCTCCAACTGGTGAGGCTGCCGACGATAAGGGCGACGAGTTGTAAGCGAAACCGACGTAAGAAGTCGCGGACCTCTGGATAGGACTGAGCGAAGGACCGGTCTACATGGCGAACATCTTCTTCGCTTGCCAGATGAATGTGACGGCTTTGCTGTCGATACCTGTTAGGGTAGATCCCGAGGAGAGAGCTCTGAGATGCACAAAATCTGCGATAGCTCATGTCCAGGCTCAGCCTCGTGGCTCATGATGCGAGAGTGTAGTGCGGGCCAGAGTGTGGACTACGTCGGGCAGCAAAGGATCTAAGGTGCTCAAGACTAAAGTGAGCACAGAACACTTGCTGGGATGCTAAACTTTACACGATATCTTATAACTGATAAGATAGCAGGGGTCATTTTGTGCAAGCACCTCAGTCTTTGATTATTAATAGCGAATCCTGTCATCGCAATTGCGGAAGTCGAGATGTGAGAATAATGAAAATCCGAGCGCAATCAAGAATCTGTCTTGAGTTGAAAGAAACAGCATAGTTCGAAGCAGAATACACTCCCGGACATCCATGCATGCTTGAGCCATACGCGGCTGAGAATAAATAAATAGGAGGCTTGAAAATCATGCAAGTATGGATATTGAACACCGTTCCTCTCAGTCCGTTCGTTTCCTCATCTCGTTCGAAGATGCCTTTTCACGCTGAGGTTTTGATTGAGGCTGACTTGTAGGGCTTGTCTGACGTGGAGTCAACTGGCTGTCTGCTTCTATATTTCCAACTCGAGTCGGGCGGTTGACAGGATTGGACTCTGGAGCAAAAGTCCCAAATCGGCTTCCATATCGCTTCTCGGTTACGAATCGGAAATCCTCCCCTGATGTAGATACGAGCAGTTGTGCTGAATTGTCCTTAGATATTGCTTTCTTAACATCAAACAGGTCAGCCAAAGTATTTGCTACTACTTGGTCGCTGTTGCCATCAGCAATGGCCTCACCAACTCTGTAGATTTTCTGCGAAGAAACCTCACTTGCCACCTTACAGATTTCAAGGCATTGTTTAGAAGCGCTGATGTCACTCAACAATCGTGATCTCTCCTTATGGTCGTCAGGGTTGTTCTCAACAACCAAAGACTCTAGTCGGTTCCGGATTTGACCGATTATGTTTAAAAAGCTATCACGATGCTCATCCAGGGCTTGACGTGCGAGCAATTGCGCCTGGAAGCCCACGTGATGCTTGTCATCGGTAGCGTTAGGCACCTCCAAGACCGAGGATTTCCTAGTCAATTCCAGGTATTGTTTCGCGTCCTCACAAATTCGAAGACACTGCTTGGTGACCTCTTTCTCGTTGGTAAGATCGATGGCAGGAGTTGAGGAGCTTGAAATCGGAAAGGCCTCCAATTTGTCATCAACTCGTTGCAGGTGGACGTTGAGATCATGCACGGTGTTCTGAATCATCTCGTTGTAGTCTTTCAATGCTTCCTGAGATACCTTGGCAGCGCGTCTAATGAACTGTCAGCCGGCTCTACGAAGGCAAAAGACTGAACATACAGGGTGATAATGCCAAGCCCAACTGCAATAGTCGATTTGTACCCAGATATCATGTCAATGAATTCATTGATGTCTCCTCGCATGAACTCAAGCTTAGCCCAATCGCGGATGCCTGTCTTAGACTTTTCGCTGAAAGCCAGCATTGATTGCTCAAACTCTTGGCAAACTTCGCTGCATCTTCCAACAGGTCCCTTGAGAAGCGCCGAGACAGACACTTCCGCCACGATAGCCTCATTCAACGAATCCAAGATTCTGGAGACATCTTGCAGCTCACTCTGAAGCCTCTGCAATGTCCTGTCGCGACCTTTGTAGCGTGAAACAGTATCGTTGAGCGACTTCACCGACTGAACAGCGGCGGTAGCGATAGCCAAGACTGAGGCGGTAATACTCAAGGGGTCTGCCATTAAGGAGTGTGTATGTAACGTGAGGAGTAGTGCGAAGATGATGTCGGGATGAAGTAGTACTGAGAAGGGATGGGTGGGTTGGTAGGTGGAATGGCGGGCGGCGTTAAGTATTTCCATGGTGGATGGATGAGCGTGACAATGCTACAGCTAATAGGCTGAATTAGCGCTGTGGCTTGGACTCAACCCACGAGCGCTTCATGTTACCGTGTCCGTGCACCAAATGCGCACCAACACCAAACGCGCGGGTGAACACCATCACACTTATACAAAAATGAGGCTGTAGAGCCACCCACAACAGGTATTATTGCGAGATATTATAGAGGAGTACTATAGTAATACCTGCAATTAATTTAGCTTATCTAAATTTACTTAGAAGCTTAATGTTGCGGCCTTGTAATGTTATAATTAGTAGGGTAGTTAGGAGGACCTGCGCGTTAATATTACTACCTGCATTATTACCTACTTGTTTCTAACGCTTCTGCTTCTATATAGGTACTGTTAAAGCCTTCCTCTTACCCTTTTAGGATAATTATATAGCTTTAGCAGCGTTATAAGCTTCCTTCTATTACTACTTTTTAGCTGCTTATTCTACCTTCTTCTTTACACAAGCTACCTTAGCTAGTGCTGCTACCTTACACTTCTCCTAAGCAATTTTCTTATTATATAGCTTATTAGCTGCCTTAATCTTCTTCCTCTTACTTTTTTAGAGTTGTTATTTAAGTATCTTATAATTATATACCTGTTAACGCTCCTGTAAAGCTGCAACCTTTATTAGAGTCTATATATTTAAGCTACTATAGTACTCCTTAAGATTAAGAGTCTTCCTTTTCTTTTTATACTTCTTCTAATAATATATATACTGTTAGAGGCCCTTATTTTAGTATATAAGAAGGTTAACACAGCTTAAGAGTGTATATACTGCCTTAACAAGCATCCTTATATCCTTATCCTGCTTATCTACAATGTTCTCCTTAATTATACGCCTTATTTTCCTCTAATCTAACGCGCTAAGTACTAAAGTTAAGCTCTCTTATAAGCCTCTATTATTAGATATAGTATTATTAAACCTTTTAAGTATAATAGAGGGGTTAGAGGGCTATATACTAGTAGCTTTAAAGGAGTTAAGTATTGTAGTTTCCTTAAACAAGGTCTGCTACGCCTTCTAGAACAAGGGGAAGAAGTCTCCTTTTATTATTAATACTAGCCTCTAGCTCCTTTTAAGGAAAGATATAAGCTTGTTAGAGTAGGCCTATAAGAGTAGCTTAAATAAGTATATATTAAGCAGCTGCAGCATATAGGTTAAATAGGGAGGAAAAACAGCTAAGAGTATTTTATTTTTATAATAATAGTTAATAAAAGCAGGTGTAGTATGCAAGCCGTAGCTATCTAGTATAAGTACTTAGTACTAATATTAAGCCTTCTCCTTAGTATAGCAATTAAACATATATTTAAGCCAAGCAATACTAATATTATTATTTATCTACTTAGAGGGAGATAAGCTAATTACTACTAAGTGTTCCTCTAGCTTAATTTTATCTACCTAGCTTAATTATATATTATTACTTGCTAATATAAATATAAGGCTTAGTAGTAACACTAATCTATTAGCATATATACAGGCTAGGAGGGTAATCTACTTATAAGAACTATCCTAGATAGCTTCTCTAACCTGTTTTTATTCCTACATTTGCTTGCTAAATACTTGTTTTAAATAACCTATAATACCTATTAAGAACCCCTTCTTATCTATATTATATATATACTATAGCTTAATATTATACTTAGTAAGTTTAGTATATAGGAGATTAAAATAATAGGTATATTTTACCCCTAAGTTAGCTTAGTAACAATTATAATCTATACTAGATATCTACTTAGATACTAGTTAGTTAGAATAGTAGTTAAGGAAGCAGGTAACCTAGGTCTCTAATACTAGTTTTTAAGTAATCTAGAACGCATATTTTTATACAAGAAGCTGTCTAGAAGGTATACCTTACTCTGTTAACTTAGTAATATATAATATAAGCTGCTTCTTCTGTTATAGGTTAAGATTTTGTTATTCTAACAATATAACTATTAGGCTTAATAGCTAGGGGCACTAGGGAGAGAAGTATTAATATAAGCAGGCAGGACTATAATAGTCCTAAACAAGGTTAATTAATAGTAGACTATTTACTACCTTGTAGCAAACAGCTAAGCTAGGCTCTATATACTCTAGTTACCCCGCACAGAAGTAACTCTAGTAACTATACCCTACCTAAGCATAGTAATATAAGTATTTAACTCCTATAAGCTATATATCTAATAATATCCCCCTTCTATAGTTAAACGTCCTAGGTAACTATAGAGGAACATGTTAGTAGCTATTTTAAGCTATTGTAGGCTGTTATAGCCCTATACTAGGAGGATAGGCAGCAGGTAGCCTAGCTTGAGTTAGAGGTAGGCTTAGGCTTCTAGAGGGAAATTTCTACTTTTACCTTTACCTTTACTTAGAATTCTATTTACCTATGCTCTAGTTCTGTCTGCTGGCTAGCAGGGTGCCTATAGGCCTCTAATAGGTTTCTATCTATAATTTCTAGCTATTACTCCTTCTTCCTACTACACAACTTAGTAAGTTTTTATAGTTTTCTATTTTTAAATCCTAGCCCTAATAGGCCCTAATATAGGTTATTCTAAGCTATTATAGCCTAAGTTAGCTTATTAGGGCTTATTAGAACTAGTTTAAGCTTTGTTTAACTATTTTAGCACTAACTAGACTATTTTAGACTATTCTGCGCTATTCCTAACTGTTTTTGCACATTATACTATCTACCAGCACCTTCTAGCTGCTAACTATAGATTACTTAGAGGTCTTAAACAATATAGTGCCTAATTTCTGCTATATAGCCTTTAGCTGCGTCTGCTGCCTTAATTACTTTAGTAAGAGTAGCGTCTCCTTTGCTAACTGCCTAGGCTGCTGCTTCCCCCTAGTTAATAATAGCAATTAGCACCTCTACTATGCTTAGGTCTACAAGGTTAATACTAGTAAGGACATCTAGACTATACAGTGCATGCAGTGTTTCTTTACTAACTTAGACTGCTTTATAGTATATAGCCTTATTATAGGTTATTATTAACTGTTATAGTCTGTTCTAACCTGTTACAGCCACCTAAAGCTGTCTTTAACTATCTTAATACAATTTATAAGTACTTTAACATGCTTAGCTTAGCTATGCGCACTAAGGCCTAGCCTAAGTCTAAGGGGGTGCTTAAGAGCGCAAAGGTCTAGGCTAGGAGTAATTTAATCTCTAATGCACGCTAAGTTACTAAGATAATTAAGAGGTAAGCTATTTTGCCCCCTTATTAACTATTCTTAGCTCTTACTAACCCCTTTAGGGAGTTTAAGCCCTATGCTAACTACCTCTTCCTGCACTTAGGTGTTTACGCCTCTTAAGGCAAACCTGCAACTAAGGTATATCCTATTAGCTAAAAGCGCAATAAGGTCTCTACCTAGGCTAAGGTTAAGGGCAATAAGTATAAGCTTAAGCTGCAGGCTGCTGCTAAGGCTGCTTCTCTTGCTAAGAAGGTTAGTTTTCCTTCTTTTAAGCTACCTTAGGCTATTCTAACCTATTATAGGCTAAGGGCGTCCTTATTAATAGCAAGAGGCATAATCTTAAGGCTAGGGCTGCTATTCTTGTAAGTAAGATTAAGGAACTCTGCCTCTCTAAGGCTAGCAAGTCTGCTGCTAACAAGGGCAAGATTACTAAGTATATAAATATAAAGGATAAGGAGCATAAGGAACTTCTAGCTAAGGCTGCTAAGTTATAAGAGGTAATAGGTAGTTTTAAGGCATTCTAAGGCATATTTAGTAATTCTAGGGTAAAATAGTGTATAATAGGGTAATATAGCCCCTTCTAGCGTATATAGGATAATACCTAGTTTTCTACTGCTTTAGCAGCTATTAATAGTTATAGTTTATTTAAATTCTACTCTTGTAACCTTTCTGTGCTGTTTTATAATATAATAGGCTATTATAGCCTCTAGCACCTCCTACTATTGTTAAGTGCTATTAAACACCTAAAACCTAGTAGGAAAAATAGTAAAGGTAACTTTTTTAACTTTAGTAGTAGTAGTATACTTAGAATTTCTATAATTTTCCTAAGTATTAGAATATTTTTCCCTTTTCTTAGGTGGCTGTCCTGGGCGCCTCTTAGGTTATTGCTGTTTATTCTATTACCTAGGTAGTATTTTCTCCCTTTCCTAGAACTGTTTAAGCATATTAGAGGATATATTAACCCTAGGCTCCTATAAGTTCTCTTTAGAGGAAAAATTAGCCTATTTTATATAATAGAGCTAATTTCTATCCTTATCTTGCTTTTGTTTAAGTATTTTTTCTATCTCCTATATATTATTACTATAAGTACAAAGAGTGTCTAGAATTAGGGTTGCTAGGTATAGAAGTAGGCCTTTTAGGTTAAAAGGTTCTAATAATAACATATAGAAGACTAGATAAACGCTTTAGAGTCTAGGTAGGTCTACTTTAAACAATAATAGGCTAATCTAGGCTATTATATGCCCTAGGCCTACATACTTCTAATCTAGTTTGCGTTTTAGCCTAGTTAATTATATATATTAGTTTAAAACTATAACTTAGTTGCCTACTATAAATAGAATAGGTAACCTTAACTTATTCTAGTACGCCTGTTAATATACATTTGCTATAAGTATCTTCTTCTTATATTTTTATTATAGTTCTAGAAGTTTAGTTGCAACCTACCTCCTAAGGGGTAATTTGCCCTAGCTAAGGGCTATACTAGGCTAGTCTACCCCCTTAGGGTCTAAACTATAGTTTGCCTAGAAGAGTATAGTCTTAATAGTTAAGTATACACTATTATTATATATAAACTCTGCTACTAAAATCTATAGGGCCTAATTATCCTGTTCTAACAAATAGTAGTATTAAAGATATTATTCTAAGGTCTAGTTCTACCTTTCTATCTATCTATCTATCTATAGGTAATAGGCAGACATAAGAACTCTC